>OZ023157.1:8123082-8723082 GCA_963678695.2 Diplodus puntazzo
CTGACCGGGTCCTGGGACAAGGACAACTTCCAGGAAGTTTTGCGTATGGTGTCAGCCAACTACCGAACCTCGCCTTTCTTCACCGTGTTTGTCAGCACCGACTCCAAAAACTCCAACAGTAACATCATCCAGGTGAGAGGTCATTTTAGATGTGTATTTAATCTTAAATCACATATTTACATGTCAGAAAGATCGCGTCCCAGTAAACCTACATTCACGTATAAAGTGCTGGCTTGGATTTTTTAAAATCCAGTCCACAGTCAGTCTATTGCCAACAATAGATTTAAAACGGTATGCCCACAGTTTGGAGAAGCAGAGAGAAGTACTGCCGGGAAGCTATGTGACATACTGCTGTGGACCGGGTCGGCAGCAAAACGTCCCATCTAAAAAATACAGATATTAGTTTAAGTGTATGCTATTGTTCAACATGTTCAACGCTTTACCTTGCCATCTGATGGCCCATTCCAACGGGAAACTATTTGTCAATGCTCTCTTCAAAGCCATGAGACTCCTTTAACAAAAACGCCATTTTACCTCGCAGAACATGCGAGTCGCAGGTCTACAGCTGTCTCGATCGGTTAGTGTGTTATTGTATGACTTAAGTCTTTAGTTCAGATCTAAACTAACGTGTTAAAGTACCTCATACTGCCCCAAAACTCCAAACTAACCCTTTAAATACAACAAAAGCAGCTTTCACCATCATCCCTAAGGGGCCAGATTTGATCTCTGCCGATATAACAGGGACAATCCACTCATTATCACAGTGGTCTTGGTTTCACACTGATAGTTTGACATGAGAGTCCATTCCTTTGTAGGGTGTCATGAGACCATGACAAACGGCACTGATTGTATCTTTGGCAAGCTCTTGCTTTAAGCCTCCATGCTGGGAACACAGGAACGAAAATAAAAGTCTGTGTGTGAAGCGAAATGGAGGATGAAGTGAAAATCACAAGGTTTTCTCTTAACTCTAGGTGGATCAGTCCAGCCTGGGTCTACCTTCACGGGATTACTACCTCAACAAAACAGCCAATGAAAAGGTACAGTGGATGGATCATTTACAGCATTACACTGTGAAAGCCAAAGATATTAAAGCTCAAGTCAGGTCACCCAATCAATGTCTGGCATTTTCTGTAATGAGAACTAACAACTTACTGAAATTCAGCAAAGAAAATACCTGAAGGCTGTTTGCAGATTTCTGTAAATAAAGTTGATAGAGAGAAGTATTTCAGCTTCAGGGGAAATACTCTGCATGGTAGCTTGTATTTGCACAGTTTGGGATTACGCTCCTAATTGAATTATAAACACACCTCTTACTTACTCAACCGCTCCCACCTCCATCGCCACCTCACTGTGCTGCCGTCTTGGGCTTCGCAGTATCTGACAGCATACCTCAACTTCCTGGTGGAGTTAGGGGTTCTCCTGGGCGGCTCCGAGGAGACGTCTCGGTCGCTGATGGAGGAGATTGTGGACTTTGAAACCACCCTGGCCAACATCACTGTCCCTCAGGAGGAGAGGAGAGATGAGGAACTCATTTATCATAAGATGGAGGCCAAGGATCTGGCAGTAAGTGTCTCCTGTTTGTCTCCTGGTCTGCGATGACAGCATACAGCGCTTAAGAAACTCATTTTGCACAAATCATGAGCTCTCCAGCGACTTGCCAAAAGCAAGGAACCGCTGTGCTGTGTGAAAATGGAAATCTACGTCTAAATCTTCAGGCTTGTCAGTGTTTGTTCATGTGCGTGTGTTCCATCTGCGTCTCTGCAGAGTCTGGTTCCTGCAGTGGACTGGATGCCATACCTCACAGAAGTGTTTGCTCCAGTCCCGCTCAACGAGTCAGAGCCGGTGGTTGTTTATGCCAAAGAATACCTCCAGAAAGTGTCTGACCTCATAACTAAAACAAATAAAAGGTCAGATACACCTAATAGTTTTTCCATTTCATGTCAAACAACGGATGGACTGTTCAAACAGAAAGACGATAGAAGTATAAAAGTATTTACGCTGCTCTCCTGACGTCTCCTTTTCAGCCTGCTCAACAACTATATGATAATGAAGGTGGTGAGGAAGATGGTGTCCATTTTAGACCAAAGGTTTCAGGATGCTGAGCAGCGCTTCCTGGAGGTCATGTATGGAACCAAGAAGGTAAGAGATCATTTTCACCGTCGCTTTAATCCGAGATGACACAGATTTATCTTAAAACAACGGTCGAACAAAGCAGATAAAAAGTGGGATAAACAGCATTGTACTGCACACGTTTCATCTGCCGGCAGATTCTCATCCGAATAATGTATTTGTAACATGATTGTGAACTGAACATAAGAATATAAGCCACTGTCTGCCATCAGCTTTCTGCTCTTTGCATTAAAAAACAGTTTAATGTCAGTATGAATGAAGTAAATGTTTGAAAGTGCCATCAGTCTGAGTGTATGTGGGCTTTTTTAGGAGGCCAGCGCATACTGGCAGAGGAAATATCCCAAAGCCAAACAGCTGGGTTTAGAGAGCTTTTCACTTGACCTCTTGTTCTTGTGTGTGACAGTTGGCAGAGTATTCATTTGTACTGAATTGCAGATAAATGGAAATTGGCACCAAGCAGAATGTTCCCTTCATGATGACAAGACTTGACCTAAACTCTAAATAATCACTTGGTGCTTAATGTCTTTCAACCCGATTTCCTCCATCTCGTTTCCTTAATTGGTATCAAAGTATTGAATAGAGGAATTTGCTCACCACGACTACTTTTCTGCTTGTGAAGCCTGATTCTTTTTGGTTTCCATGTGTACCAGGGTGCACAACAAAATGTGAATGTTTGCATGTGTCCTTGCCAAAGACTCACCACACGGTGTTATCACATGGGCAGGGAGGGGGAACCTTACTACACGTGTCTGTTTGTCCTTGTGTCTGCAAATAAGTATGTTGCAACTAAAACCAGTTGAAATAATTTTGTTTCCTCAGCTGAGAAATAGGCTTTTTGTAAAATGCAGACAGGTCTGTGCAATAAGGTTAATATATGATTTTACTCAATAGATCTCTGTAAACTTCATCATTACATGTAAGACAGAAATATTTTATTAGGTAAAGGAAACATCTCAGAGAAGCTTATTTTTCATGTACATGCAAACAGAAACATAAGCTGTTGGTTAAAAAAGGGCTTATAAAAAGCAAATCCCTGCAATTAATAAAAACATTTATTCAATAAAACCTGTTTTGGTGGTAGAGTCTCAGCCCACAGAGCTCCAGTTCTCTTGGATAACCATCCACTAATCATTGGAGAGGCAAGCTCCGTTCACATTTTCAAATCCAGACTGAAAACACATCTGTTTTCTGGTCGTTATGACCTTTTCTGACTTCACCAGCCGGGAACTCAAATCACTGAATGTTCTCATTTTTCAGTCCTGTCAATGATGTATGATCCTTGTTTTTACCTACTCACCTCAACCACGTCGACTCATCGAAGTCAAGTATTTGACACTATAATAGTGAAGCTAAAGGGTCAGTTCATCCAATTTATATTGGTTTTGTCTTTGTGTGCTCAGGGTTTGAGATTGGAATTTAATTTGTGACAGTCAAGACATTTACATTTGCTACATTTACTTGCCTTGTTGCTGTTTTCAATTCTGCATGCACCACAAACAGAGGCCACATTTTCACCCGCCCAACTTTTAGTCACAGGAATTACTCTTCAGTTAACGTAAGGGTTCATTCAGTCTGTTGTCTGCGTTCCCACCACGACATGAAGACCTGCAAGGATCAAGCAAATCAATTTGCTGACATATGAAAAAGTGATGTCTTTTTTTCTTTTTTTTTTTTACACAGACTATACAAAAGCAGTCATAAGTCCATCTGTTGTGTGCTTTCTTCTTTAACTCCATTCTGATGTGTTGAAGCAAAGTGTTTGTCAAACTGGAAATTAGCATTGTAAGACCTACCCTGAAGGTCCTGTGCTTTTGGAAATGCACTGACTTCCTCCAAATGTTACTAGTCTCTGGAAGCAAGAATCTTAGAGACAGTTATCTTAAATCCACCGCTGATCAAATCAGAAATATATGCAATGCTAAATGCACCACACTTTAGATAAATGAGAGAAGATGTTTTTTGTACATTTGGTGAACTGAGTCTTTACTCAGACTCATAGGTGAAGATATTCAGTGAATATAAAATTGTCTAGGCTGCAAGTTTTACTTCCTTCTCAGTGAGTTACTGACTGTGAAGACTCCTTTGACCCCCCAGACCTTATCTGAGCGAGATCCTGTTCCCTCGGTCTTGTTTTCCACCGGGGTCAGGCTGTAATAACAAACACAAAACTCTCAATGTGTGTATCTGCTTTATGTGAGAGTGCAGCTGTCTCTTTTTCCATCCGTGCCTATGTGCACAGTTTTACAACTTGCTCAGAACGTTCCTCATTTCCTCCCTCCGACCTTGTTTCCTCTTTATCTTAGAATACATGCAGCTCCATTTGTCGTTGTCCTTCCTTTCACCTGATAATAACTTTTTCAGATGGGCTTCTTTTACCCTCAGTCAGTGAATTTGCTGTTTTAGGGTGAGATTTTGATTTAAAGGAATGTAAAATTATTGTTTCAAGTCGGAAAGGAAGACAAAGGCATTGAAAAAGGACATGGCAATCTCTGTATTGTGTGTGTATATCTTGTATTCTTTCATGATATAAGAGTAAAAAACAGAGTGAAACAAATTGCAAAACTTCCAGCTGAAACTAGAAAGATAATTTGCAGTCATTGAACAACAAATAACTAAAATGTGTTGTTTCAAAGTTCTTGTGGGTTTAAAACATTGATTTTAAGCACATTTAGAAAAAAGCAAAATATAACCAAAATGTATATGATATATAACTTGTGCTTATATAACTAAATATAGGAAATCAAAGGCCAGTGGAGTTGCCACATCGCTACACTAAATGAAACTGCCCCAAACAAAACTGACCTTTCTATCTCGCTTGCTCGCTGTCTGTCTTTAGTTTTGACTGTAAATACCAAGAGAATCTGTGAGAATGTGTCCGAATGTCGCTATTTTGTCTAAAAACGTCCCCAGCATACTGTCCTTTAGAGAGAACATGATGTCTTAGCCCACAGTGATAACAGCTCAAAAAGTCCTCTACGCACCAGCGCTCCTAGGGATATCTGAGTGTTTTGCTTAATTTGTCTTAATAAGTCTAAGTGTTTTTTTAATCAGCTGCAAGAGTTTATGTTCTATATCTCCAAAGTCTGTGACAGTCCGACTATGATGCTGATATACCTTGTGTTGATGTCTGTTTTTAACTCAATTTTGATTAACAGCACAATATACTGTATACGTTTTCTTCTCTCTTTATCCTTTTTCAGCAGGTAAAACATTAAAAACAACATGATATCCACATCCAAATATATCAACAAACCAAGAAAAAAATAGGAAAAGAATAATGCAAATCATAGCAATGTCCACCCAGAGGTACAATAACATATGTAAGAATACAGGCAGGGTATTTGCTCTGTAAAAAGATGGCAGAATCGATTTCTTAATGACTACTTTAAACAAAAATCCCCTCTTCAAGAAAAGGGGCAGCCAGGTCACCAAATTATCAAATGGCTTTGCAAGAGAACTAGGTGTCTGTTAGTAGACTGTGTTATCTGTCTCGCTTTGGCTGTTTCACTATCACTACAGTTCTGTCAACACCTACACATGTTGTCCACAGCTGAATGAAACAAGTTCCACCCACGAACTGGAGGGTTAGTCATATTCAGTCTGGGAAACGTAGGAAGTGACTAATTGTATCAGACGAAACGGGGCTGTTTAAATGTTATTCAACAGTGTAAGAGAAAGTGTGGATGCGTTCCTTCTTAACGTGTCTGGATGTGTTGATTTGATGTTGCAGAGCTGCACTCCACGCTGGAAGCTGTGCGTCAGCGACACCGACAGCGCCCTGGGCTTCGCCCTCGGGGCCATGTTTGTCAAAGCCACCTTTGCTGAAGACAGCAAGGCCATTGTAAGCACTTCAAAGTCCTTCCCCCCACAATAACTGCTCCTACTGTGAAAGATGATGTGCCTCTGACTTCCTTCGGTCTGCTGACTCTGTGTTTCAGGCTGAAGATATGGTTGGAGAAATTAAATGGGCCTTTGAGGAGAGCCTGAAGTATGTGGGCTGGATGGACTCAGAGACGAAAAAAGCAGCAAAAGAAAAGGTGGGAGAAAGACTCATTGTTTTTCTTTCTGCTGCTTTCGGGAGACATTACCATCTGATATATACGTTCTGTTGAGCTGTTTTGTGTGCTAAGAAACCCAGCACTGCCACCTGGTGTGAAAATATGTCGTTTACAGTTTTCTCTTTTTTTTTATATTTGTCACAGGCAGATGCAATATACAACATGGTGGGGTATCCAGAATTCATTATGAACTCAACAAAGCTCGACAAAGTTTTCAATGATGTAGGTAAAAGTCGAACTGTGTTGTATGTTCTAACCGCTCAAACATCTCATTTTGCCTCACTAAAACACGCAATTTTTCTATCTCTTCCTCTATGTAGTTCGAGGTGGTATCCGATCTTTACTTCCAAAACGTCATGCAGTACTACAACTTCTCGGCCAGAGTGACTGCGGACCAGCTGAGGAAAACTCCCAACAGAAACCAGTGAGTCGCTCCCTCATCCCCACCTCCCCGCTTTCCAGAGAGGAAGGCTGCACGCTCCGGCGGGGACACATTCCCATTGTACTGACTCAGCAGAACACTGCTGCCGTCCACAAATGTTCCCAGGCAACCAGCGTCTCTCCGCCAAACTGATCCTTGTCTCTAATTAGGCTATGAGAGGGAGGGGGCAAATCAGATCAGTGTTCCAATGCCTTTCAGACTGATCTGCAGTCAGCCTGGCACAGCAGAGCGGGGCAGAATTGATGTATTTGATGTCAGTGTGACCTTGATGTCGGTCTCACATGGTGGCTCTGTGCTCCTGTTTTTGCAGGTGGAGCATGACCCCGCCGACCGTGAATGCATATTACAACCCGACCAAGAATGAGATGGTGCTGCCGGCAGGAATTCTTCAGGCTCCATTCTATAGTCGTTCGTGGCCAAAGTAGGTTCTTATGCATTCACCATCACGTTTACTAAATAATGTTGGATGGGTTTTATTAGAACAGAAAAAAAAACAAAAACAAAGATTTTCTTTAGTTTCTAAAAGCGGAAAAGCAGCATCAAATAGAAATATTTAACATTATCCACCGAAAAGGTCGTTTAGCTGCTGTTTTTAACTACTCGAGTCCTCTGGTGTGCTGCAGATGTGGTCTGATAATGGGACTGTACTGCCATTTTGTTTCACCTCATTAATTCATTTTATTGGAATATTAGATTTGGATTCAATTTGAATTGCTGAACAACTCTGAGACGTGGGCAGCTCTCAAAACTTGAGGGAGAGACTGCCTTTTCTTTTCCACTATATCTCATTGTTGCGGTTTTTTATCATTTTCTTCGTAATTAACTTGATGTCGTTGCAAGTGATGGTCACCCCTTAATGATCTCTCGAACATAAAATACGGTTGAATTAATAAATTACTCACATTGACAATATTCCATGATGTCACTGCAGCCGGCCAAAAAACAGCATCGCACAAAACCTCCTGTAAAACACAAACTATCACTTACACTTTGGCTTTTATACAAATTAAACAATCAGGATATAAAGACCTTTAGTGGTGCTGATGGGTGGATTTTTATTGTTGTTTCCCCCAGTTTTCAGTCTTTGTGCTCAGCTAAATGCTACAGCTTCATATTTTATGGACAGAGTGGGTATCGATCTTTTCAGATAATCTAATTAAGGCCATTGCTTAACCAACTTCAGGACAATAAACACAAATGTGAAAAAGATGTCGGGTGCTGATTTTTTTTTTCCATGTCTCTCAGAGCTCTTAACTTCGGTGGGATTGGAGTAGTCATGGGACATGAACTGACTCACGCTTTTGATGACCAAGGTTGGGAACAAATACATTTTTTTTTTTAAATTTACATTTCAGAAAAAGATAAAAACAAACCACCCAAAAAAACAAATTATTGAAAAGCACAATTTCGAACTGAAGGCACTCATATTTCACAATTTCATTAAAGGGAGGGAATATGACAAGGATGGAAACCTGCGTCCCTGGTGGAAGAACTCGTCTGTGGAGGCCTTTAAGAAGCAGACCCAGTGCATGGTGGAGCAGTACGGAAATTACAGCATCAACAAGGAGCCGCTGAATGGACGACACACCCTGGGAGAGAACATCGCTGACAACGGCGGACTCAAGGCCGCCTACAAGGTCTGATGTCAGATAGGAAGCGTAACAAACCTCATTTATCTTCTGTACGCTGCTAAACCACGAGGGGAAATGGGATTTCTGTCTCTGATGAAAACAAGCAATCAAATGCCAAGAGAGCGTTTAGATTATCATGGAAAGGTCAGAACCTCTGCTGCTGTGTTTTCCGAGATCAGCATTGACAGATTGTACGTTTACAAGGTCAGCAACTATTGCGCGGGCCCTCATTAATCCTCTGCATTAGTTTATCGTCGAGTGGGTCACATCCATTCATCTGTATTGGAAAAAGCATGTTGTGAGGTTTACAGTGAAGCCTGGAAATGCAACAGGTGGTTACGAGTGGCCTTGTCAGCCTCTGGTTACTTCTTCACATGCACACATTCTTTCCATGTAATGAAAAGGTCATGGGCTATGAAGGAGATGAGCAGATCATATAGAAGTGTAAGCAGCCTGCATAATGTGACCCGTGTTATACAGGGTGAAATGTCTCTGTTGAGGACCTAAAGGATCTTCTTTTCCCCCTTGATGTATATCACTATGCACCGATTCGTGAGTGGACGCATGTGTGTAATGTGATCATTTGTTCCTTCGCAGGCTTACGTGAACTGGGTCAAAAAGAACGGCGAGGAGGCCACGCTGCCTGCGCTGGGAATGACGAACCATCAGCTGTTTTTTGTCGGATTTGCTCAGGTTTGGATCTCTCATGTTACTCGTGTTCTTTCCCCTGGCTTTATCATACTGTCATATACTAGGTTTCAAGTTTTGTCACACTTGCGTAAGTTGTGTAAGTGGGCTGTGAATTGTGATGTTACTAAATCCTGCCAATACATTCATGGGTTAAGCTCGGATACAAAGTGATCACAGAGGAACTTTCCATCTTCAGTAGATTGAACCTGAAGCCCTTTAGTGTCAGACCCTGGACGTAAATGATTTTCCTCAGTGTGGCTTAAAAGTCACCACAAGGACCAAGAAGGAAAAAAACACAAACACATTTTTGACAGGAGGGCAACTTCAAGACAAATCTGAGAATAAAAAAGCCCAAATGTAAATCTGTCCTACACAGGATTCTTTTTAAAATGAATTGCCTCAACTAGAATGGCACTCAGTAGAGCTCATACTTCCACCAAGGACCAACAGCCCCCTTTAATTCAAGTAAGCCTCATCCAGTATCAAGTAAAGCATATTTAAATCCTCTAGGTCCAAATTCTGATATGGATCCAAATCAAATTGTACCCACTCATAGATGCCAGCCAACTAAATAGGCCTGATTTTTTTCATCAAGATCCGAGCAAAGAAATTCCTCCTTTATCTGGATCTGCACCAAAAGTTAATGTAGTTTATTCTGGGCTCAAACCCATCGTTTCGTAGAAAACTGTACAGTTGTTTTTGTATCATAGTGCCGAAAAATCGGGGGGGAAAAAAAAACGGACACAGGTGAAAACATAACCTTTTTGGCTGAGCTAAAAAAAGAAAAACACTTAAAAGAGCTTTAATGACAAAAATACATATATAAAACCAATTAAAGCAATTCATTTTGTTTCCTTATTGTTTATATTGTTGCAGGTATGGTGCTCTGTCAGGACACCGGAAAGCTCACACGAGGGTGTGATCACAGATCCTCACAGCCCGTCAAGGTTTAGAGTCATCGGCACCATCTCCAATTCACAGGAGTTCTCGAAGCACTTTGGCTGCAAGGCAGACGCTCCCATGAACCCTAAACACAAGTGTGAGCTTTGGTGATGCCTCATTGCTCAGTGCTGTTTATCAGCAGGGAGTGAAATGGACGTTTGGGGAAATGGCTCGAGATGCTGACAAAGTCTCTCCGGACAGGGAACGCAAGAACCACTGAAACTTTCACTGCCTTGCCACTTAATGCTTATCAGGACAAAATGGGCTGCTCTGTTTGGAGGATTGCTATCTTGAGTGCTTCTCCACAAGGACTGCAAACAGCTTTCCCCAACTTATGAACTTAAATGTAGCTATAAATGCGCTTTTTTTTTAACACTGGAAACCTGACAAATGGTTACAAAACACGGGGGAAAACTCTCTCACATTTTGTAAGCTTCTTGTTCGTCACAAAGTGATGAATGAGCAATGTGACGTTTCTTTTACTCTTCACTGTGCTTGGATCTGCTCCAGTTTACTTAAACTGTATTTTATTTATGGTCACAAATGATAAATGTCAGTTAACCAGGGACCTGCGTGATTTTTAACCTGATTGAGAAGTTGTGTCATATACACCGGTTTATTAAAAATTATTATAAATGTTTTAAAGCTACAGCAGCAGTTTTGAGCCGTTGCAATGTTTCAGAAATGTTTTATTTACAGTCAGGTCAAACTGTCACATTTTACAATGTTATTTTCAGACCAAGTGTCACAATAGCACTGTCCCATGGCGTGTCATGTATGTAATGGGGCACCTACACAAATCAGTAACCAGAATGAAGGAATGAAGAAGTTCACAGCAATAAAATAAAGCTTCATCTATTTTGGTTGTATAGGCTTAAGCCATGATGTGCCATACCCGTTTTTATAATAAGAGTCTGTCACAAATTATTTTGTATAGTAAAAACAATCTTAAAACAGGTTTGTGTCATGTCCACAATTTGTCTACAGTCACACACATACAAGCAAACACATTTTCGGTTAACATGACTTAAAGCTGCTATAAGGCACTTTTATTTTTTTCATGGTTCTGGCAGCATCTTTGGACGAAAGACGGCCAAAAGGTGATTCAAAGTCGAGTGAGTGCAGGGACGTGGGAAGTCAGTCACAGTATATAAAGGCAGTAAACGTGCAGTGGTTATGGTATTTTTTATTAATTTAAAGGGCCAGGATAACATGCATCTAATTATTGTTATTATTATTAACAATAATGTTTAACTATTTGAGAATGATTTGCACATATCACAGGTCAAAGCAGCTGCATCAGCCACAGTCAGCAACAGCAGCAAGGAGCTGAAGACGGGGAGGGAAAGTTCCCAGACTCCCTTTAAAAATCGCTAATTTTTGTGAGTTGCTGAATTTGTAGGAACTATATAAACTTTGTGTAGCGCTGTTACTGACACATTCTTAATTACTTGGGCTTGCTTGTAAATTCTGCCTATCTTCTCGCCCTCGTTATCAGTTCCTGCGTCCATGTCTTCATGGAATATGCAATAACAGGCGAATGAAATGTGTCGCATTATTTTTGAGGGAGCAAAAAAATATTCACAAACAACAGGAAGTAGAAACTCAGCTATGTCACATAAATAAACAATCAAAGGAAACACTAAAATATCGTTAACTCATTTTGAGTAGTGTGTCCGATGCGAGGCAGCCAGGTGAACGCTAGGTGGCGCTAATAACACACGAGTCCATGTTTCAGTCCTGCTGCTGGTGCAGAGGACGGAGCGTTATCGATACTGTGCCTTATAAAGCGGAATACTGGATGTTAAGATTTTTTTTTTGATTTTTTTTGCCGTGCAGAAACGAAAATTACTACCTAGATTTATGCAGCTTTTTGTGATTAAGAATATATTATTTTTTGCAAATATTTTTAAATAATTTATTATTATTTTATATTCTGGTTTAATGTCGTTGGTTAAATTGAAGACTGTAAAACCACATAATTTAAATAAAATAAAAAATTAAATTAAAAAAAAAAAAAAAACCGGTGTGGCAGGCACAAGGAAACACGAGCATCGTATCTGTGTTTGATTGTAGGTTAGTTGATTAGCCGAGCGAAGCCGTAACTGGCCGAGAATTGCCGAATCATCTGTCCTGCCCGGACTGCTGGAAGCGGCCGCAACGCCATGTTGGCGAAGTCTCTCATCTCTGTGAGGAAAAAATGATAGAAAACACACTTGTCGAGAAGAAAAGGTAGATCGCCGAGGGAGGCTGAAGATCGAGGCGATCGTTTTTTTTGAAAGAAACGAACCGAGCCGGATCCGCAGAGGTTCCGGACGGGCGAGGGAGGCTAAACCTCCCACCGTCCCCATGAATAGCACCGCTGATCCGAACAGCGACTTTCCATGAAAAAAAAAGACGTTTGTGTTGCTATTCGAGCTTCGTTATCCCAGTTCGTTAAAGGGATTTGGGGCCTGGTTCAAGAATCTGCTACGCTCGCTCTAATGCATGCGAGCTAGGCGTTGTTTGTATCAGTATTTATTAAGGTATTGTTTTTATTTGTTGATTTTTTTGCGATGAGTTTGCCACCGAAAGTGGTCCCCAAACCCGCCACTGTCGCAGTTAGCGGACCTGGAAGTGGCCCCTCTCCGTCGAGCCAACTGCGGGCTACCCTGACCTCCGTGTCTCTGCCGCCGGGAGCCCCAACAGCTCCTCAGCCCGGCGCCGTACCACAACCTCAGTATCCTTTGACTTGGGTAACTATATCTTCTTTTTTTTAATATGCATTTAAATCTCCACTGTGACAGTAGAGCACGTTGTTGTTGTGTTGGTGATAGATTATATAGGTTGGATGCGGGGATGATGTTTTCGTTTGGAAGGAGCTGGGAGGGGAGGGGACAATTAGCTAGCTAAGTATGCTAACATTAGCTTATCAAGCCGGTTGTCAAAGCTAACGGAAATGTCAGTCTCATTTTTCAGGAGTTGGCCGCACACCGCCGCTTCTAATCATATTTGTGATTAAACATAGCTGGCATTAGAGTGTGTTGGCGTTGTATGTTACTGACAAATTAGCTGACATTATTTGGTGTATTAATTCTCCGTTACCGGCGAGCTATCGGGCTCCCCACACCGGTTACCGGCTTTGTTCAGTTATCTTTGCTTGCTAGCAAGGTGCATTAGCCTAGTTACTGATCCAGCAGCCAGCTAGCAAGTGCACAAGTCGGTGTGTGTGCGACGTCGCAGAGCAGTAAAGCTTCGTCCATTTCAGGGTTACGACCTGTGGCTTAATAATGGGGCTAATGTTAGCGGTTACAAGGCCTGGGTCTGTGGGAATTGCACCTCCTGTCCCATTTCGCATCACATTAGCCAGCTTTTGAAAACAGGGGGGTCGCTGTGCACCTTGACAGGCCCTGTCAGTGCCTGGTTGGGCCGGTGAGCTCTCAGGATGACAGCATGCAGAAACTGGCAGTGGGAAAGAAGCCAGCCGTGACTTATAGTTTGATATGAACGATGTCAAAGCATATATACACATTTCACCGCAATCATTATGCTTTGTGACTCCAAATATTTATCATCAGCCTTTGTCTTGCACTGTCATGGCCCTAAAATCTACCTTATTTACCTCTGAGTAAACACAGAACAGGCCAGTATTACTCTACCCTACTTTTGGTGGAGTGAAGTCACAGTGGTTATGTCACCTCCTGTTTTATTTACAGCACGGTGGCAGTATTGTGAGACAGAGGATTAAGTTGACATCTACTGTCTGCCAGTGGCACAGAGATGTGTCTTTTGTGATCTGACAGCCTCCGTTGTGGCTCAGCTTTGGGGTGTGATGTCTCAACCTGATATCCTGCCACCCACGATCATCACAGCCGACCCGTGTTTCTGACATCTGTTAGGGGCAGTAAGTAGCTGCTTATGGCAGGTGGCGGTGTGGAAGCCTCTCCCACTCGCAGCGTGTTGTGTTGTAATCTTTTTGAGTTTGTCGGTGAGTTATATGAGTAAATTGAACGCAGCAAAAGAAAGATAGTGATCGCTTAATCTCTTGTGCCATGTCCCCTTTTGACTCTCCAGGCTTGTGAAATGGCTGTTGAATTTGCTTAACCCACTTTTAGCTGTATGATTGTGACTACATGTTGAATACAGAACTACACCCTTCCCATTTACTCAATCAGTGTTTTCTTTTTGAGATAGAAAAACATAACAACGGCTAGAATTGGCTAGAGGCATCACATATATTTGGCATATTTGTTTTGGTTTCTTGTGATCACTTTTGCTTTAATTCAGCATTGACTCAAGTGATGAAGTTGTGGCTATTGATCCACTTCTTTTGGAGTTCATGGTTCCCTGTTAAATGAACAGTGTCAAGAAGAGATGATGGTAACCTCATAGACGCATTCTTTTTGCTATAGATTGTAGATGTTATGAAAGGGGCACTATGTAATTTTGGACCAGCAACCCAGAATTTTAATGAGGTAATAATACGGACACAGAAATAATTTTCTTTTCTATATCTGAAGGAGCAAGCTGTTCTGAGAGGAAAATAATGTCCCCAGAACACTCTTTGTTTATATTTGGCTGACTCTGCCACCTTTCTAGCTTCAAAGCATGAAGTTGTGTTGTCGTTTTCAAGGTCAGTTTGTTTAAATCAGTTTATTAAGTCATGAAAATGTAGAGAGAGAGTTGGTTTATTTAGGCGTTAAAAAATGTTGTCTTCTGATTAATATTTCTTCCCCAACGCTACAAAGTGCACCTTTTTAAAGAGCGTAGAATCGGCCTGGTTGGTTACTAGTGTATTTAGGCGGTTGGTGACAATACCACGGACACCTGGTCAATTAAATTCAATCCAAAACCTTCAGTAAGGTGCATGTGATTGACCTGGACCTGGCGCCAAACACTCATCCGATGCTAATTTATTGATTCAGTCCAGCGCAGCAGCTGCTCACTAACACCTGCTTTAATGGAGTTTACTTTTATTGTTTTTGTTGTTGAAGGTGTGTTGAAGAGAAGTTATTCCATCTGGTAATGTGGAGTTTGTAGTTTGGTGCTGTTGAATTTAATTGGATTTTACTGACTTTTCAATTTTTTAATGTCTTCTTGCACTATAATAAATATGAATTTTTTTTCTTGCGTTGCATAACCATCTGCACAGTAGGTGGGAGTTAACAGAAAGGATAAATTGTTCCGACATCAAATGAGTGAATTTGCAGTAAAATGACACCAGTTTGCTTTGTCCTGGGACCTCTGAGGGATTTCCAGCACACCCCTGATGCTCCCTGGACCCAGTTTTAGACAGCGCTGCACTGCATTTTCATATCTATATGATGACAGACCCTCGGAGTGTCGCCACTGGTCTGACCTCTCACTCTCTCTAGATCTCAGAGGTCAGGAGTGTGGGAGCATGTTACAGACGTCTGGCCTTGGCTGCTGCTGTATGGGAATTCCCACTTGCAGGATGTTGGCGTGTGCTTTTGTCAAGTCCTCACCACCCTGCTTTTCTGAGCCCCTGTGTGTGCATGTGTGTGTGCAGTGCTGAGGGAGGGGGGGCAGTTTGTTTCTGTTCCTGGTTGCCAGAGAAACACCCAGCGCATGCGTCTGCTGCTGCACTTGTCAGACAATGGCAGCGCTGCTTAGCATTCAGAGCGAGAGGCCAAGGTGGCGCTTCCCACCATCTGCCAACAAAGGCCCAGGTCACCCAGCCTGCCTCAGCCCTCCCTCGTTTCCTTCCATCCCCCCACAGCTCACCTCACCCCACTGCTGGCCCAGCTGAGAAAACTGAGGGGGCTTCTCCCCTTTTTTCCCCCTTCTCATCTCCCCGGGCACCCCCCTCCAATCCCTTAGCTTTCATGGTACAGTACTTTCATCTCTCCTCGAAGAAGCCAACTGCTTTTTTCTCCTTCTCAAGTTTTTTAAAATTCTTTGTCCTCATGTTTCTGTTTGGACAAAAGGATGACAGCATTTGCCAGTAAAGAGCAGCAAAGTTTAACGTAACCTGTAAGCAAGATGTGCATTCACAGCCTGTGTTGGTTACGACATACAGCTACGTATCATATGTGCCCAGCTGGTAGGTCACACTGCACAGTAGTTATGTATTTCAGGACAGGTGTGTGCAGCCTGCATGAGAAGATATTCTCATGAGCATACTCACTGTGGGATGTTATAAATAAACTGCTGAGTCGTTATGAGCCAGCATGCAGAACTGTTCTTTCCAGAGAGGGAGTGGCCTGTTGAAGAAGACATTCGGCACACCGTCAGTGATCTCCCAGTGTTTTTTTTATCTGAAGTCACATCAATGTGGATGTTTTTGTTTTTTTCGATGTTGAATGAGGCTAGAAAAAGCTTTCCAAATACTAACAGTAACTGTTGAAAACTGACATCTTCTGTTCGTGCTCATATTGCTGTCAGCTGTTCTTACAATACTCGATATTTACAATGAACTCTGTGTTTTGAGATCCATCCCACCCACGCTGTGGGGCTCTGAAGTCGACGGTGCAGTTGAGAACATTCACACACTCTTGTCAGCAAGTAATGTTACAACCTTGCAAAAATGTATGCCTTGCCCTATAAATGTAAATGCAATATATAATTTACTATTACACACCCTGCCACTTCAGTTAGAGATGGTTTAGCAACTAATTCTGTCAGTTGTCCTTCTCCCCTTGTTCTTGCTGGTGTTGGTGAGGCTGCTTACTGCTGCTTAGGCAGGGAACATGTGAACATTTCATGTCCCGATCATCTTGTCCAACAAAATTGCAATTCACAAAATTATGAAAATGATTATCAAAATATTCTGAATACGTTGAAAAGCAAAAAATAGAATTACACAAAAATATCTATGTGCAAGTCATGTCTTCAGCCATGGGAACAGGCTTAGGTAATTAAAAATAAATCAATTTACCAATGTAGGACTGTACGTCAGCAAGCTAGACAGGTTTTTTGAGTCATTCATGTGATACTCACAATTATCTCTACAATAAGAAATTAACCACAAACATTTCAAGGAGTGTTTTATATCGTGACCTATTGTAGAATCATTTATTGTCCTATCCTTTCTATAACTAGTGCGATTACATTTTGTTGGATGATTTATTGTCCAAGAAATAACTGCAATAAACAAAATTATTGTCACTTTATGGCGCTGTTATTATGATAATGTTATAAAAACACAACATGAATACACCCTTTCAGAGAGCAATGGACTTTGAGTTCTTAATAGTCAGACATTGAAAATGTGTACATTTATTAAAGGTGTACTATGCAGTTTAGTTAAGAAAACTCAGGAAGATCATTTTTTACATTAATAATAGGGAGATAATACCAACTTGGACGGAAAACTATCCTATATGAAAAAAACAAACAAAAAACAACATGGATATGCAAAACGATACAATCAAAACAATAAATAAAATGCGAACAAATGCTTATCATAATCACGATCGCAATCACAATCATCATTCTTGTAGATTAACACGCAAGTTAACACAACGGGCGACATCGAGGTCATGTACATACATTGATAAGCCGATAAGACGTGTAAGATAAGTCGGTAACGCAATTATAGTGGCAGGCCTGGAGTTGGTTATTGGTTTCAGTCATCTGTTGTCACGCATATCAGAAGTCTTTTTATTCAGAAGTCTTTTTATTCCAAACTTTGCCTTGAGTGATTGGGCACTGTTTGTTGGCACTGTTAGCTTCTATTTGTCAACCGGGTCACTTACCCTTGTTAAGACTAGTGGTTCAGTTCTGCTGCTGTTTCAAACATAAGCCAGTGACCTCATGATGGTGTATTCCTGGCTGCTCCTTCTGACTGTTGGCCTGTGTTTCTGCTTCCGCCGCAGGGTCTCCCAGAAAATGCTTCAGTTCTCGGTCTGAGCAATTTGGCTCATGTAGTTTATCACCTGTGTCTGACTCACACAATTCAACAACACGAGTCTTGAGTCATCAGACTAATTCATGTTTTCTTAAGTCTAACGTTTCACAGAAGATGGCTGTCGCTGCAATATGAGGACAAGGGTTACATCCACTATGGTTACTGACTAAATAACAGGAAGTATTTTCACTTCTTTTTTTAAAAAAACACCTTGGCAGTGTTTCAGAGATGCACAACAGCCTCTGCAGTATTATGGCTGCTGGTGGAGTTTCACCCTCCAACAAATGGACACTGTAGACATGCAGTTGTAAATTCTCATACAAAGTTTGGACATTTAGACCATTATTTCCCAGAATGAGAGAGCAGATTATAAACGATTAAGTCCAGCTTTCTGACAAATAGAGGAAATTTATTTGTCAGAAATAAGTCCCTTCAGGACGGATCAGACCCCTCCGCTTCACGTCGGGGTCCGGTTCGTCCTGTCGGGACTTATTTTCCCGATAATGACCGCCGTTCTATACATTATCCCGCTTATTACACAGCTACTTGCCAACACGAAAAAAAACGTCACACAGTATGTCTTTTTACAATTTATTTGTTACCGCTCAGGCGTTCACAGTGTTTTTCAGCAGAGAAATAGTTTGCCAAACTGATGCCGTTTTGCTTCTCCCTCTTCGCTGCATAGGAGTAGTTTTTTCCCATATGAAGTAGACTACAGATCAGTTGACGTTGCTTGGCAACCGAAGATGCTGCGGTGATAAGTAACCGGGACTACTTGCGGAGCAAAGATTTTAGAGCGCGGAGTGATACGAAATACACGAATCAGAGGCAAAATTCCATTCCATTCCATTCAAGTGAATGGAGCTTTCTGCAGCATTAAGAAGAGCCGTGTAATAACGGTTATTAATCGGTTAATGAGCATCGGTTATCGGTCATAAAAAAAATGAAAAATGTGCATCCCTATTCGTTTTTTATGTATACAGTTTTGAAATAACGTATAGAGGTAATATTATTTACAAATTGATGAGCATTTTTGGTATTTACTTTATTATATGCATCTGCCTCCTTCTTGTTATCATATGTAGTGATCATGTCCTTAAATTTTAAAGCCAAACACAATCTGTCGTAGAAACCCAGAAACCATTGTTGCTGAAGATTCAGCTTGTTTGAGGTGAATCCACCAACCTGTCACCTATCGTTCATACTGTAGTGAAAGAGCAGCAACAGCAGGCAGTCAGTGAGAGCTTTTGTGAGCTCTGCTATTATCCAACTGTGTGTGTGTGTGTGTGTGTGTGTATGTGTGTTAGAGTGGCCATTGGGCCAGCAGGGAGAAGGAGGGTTTCTGTCTGCACCATCTGGACCGTCTCCACTCACTTCCTGTGCCTCCACACTGAACCCACTGCACTGAGATTTACAGGTAGCCTGTGTCATTCAAAAGAGACGTAGGCCACGTTTGTCAAGTGACAAAAAGATTTTGCTGCTGCCGTTCAGAAGACCAGATATTACTATTTGATTTAGGTGATGTTCGTCTACAAAGCTCACCTCTCACTCTCTTGGCCCTCTCTCGCCTCCCTTTTTCTTGTGTATGTCCTGTGATTTATTCAAGGGTGAGGTTGCTAACCACACAGCTGCGATTCATTAATTTATTCAGATTGCAGTTTATTGAGCTGCATCATACCACTGCTTTTCACTTGTAAGACTGTATTTCTTCCTGCCTTCCCTTTCCTCACCCACTTGGCACTTAATGGCTTTACAGTAAGCTAATGATGAAGCACGAGCCGCAGAAGCTTTTCCTCCTAAATGTGGCTTACAGGGCAGTGTTGGGGTTAAAGGTCAAGAGGCAGTGGCTGAAGCTACTTTGCAAAGAAGAATGATCAGCATTGGCTCGTTGTAGGCCGTAGCAGAAGATGGGAACCCTGTTTGAAATGTGTGCTGCTTTTCAAAATGTATTCATTAACTCTGACATGTGCACTAGAGCTGCAACAATTAGTCGACTAAGCAAAAGATGTGTCAAACATTTGCTTGTTCCAGCTTGTCAAATGTAAGGATTTGCTGCTTTTCTTTGTCATTTGTGACATGTTGAATATCAGGTGCAACGATGCGACCAATTAACATGTTTGGGTGCATGTGCCCTAAATGAAAATGATATTTTGTTGTGCTCATGGTGTTGTAAAAAATCTGTAATCCTTGTCTTCAAATGTCCTTTGCGTTTCAGTAGTCGGCATCCATGAGGTACCGTTCATGTAGGATTATGCACCCTCAATCCTCCCTCATCTGCACACTCATTGCATTTCTCCGCAGTCTCCGTGAAGGTCAAATGTGAATCACTCACCATTGGTGTAATTTTGTTCACTTGGATGTTGCATGTAATATTTCAGCCACACTGACACTCTTATTCCCTGAAGCAGTGTCCCTGTTGTAAGTCTCTTAAGTTGACATTGTGCTCTCTCCTGAAGCAGAAAATTAATGGCGATCAAAACTAATGACTAATGTCTAATTAGTGCGGTCGGCCACTTTCATGGTTGTTCCTGATACATGCAGTAAGGCTTGACTGAAAAGCGTCTGCAACCATCTGGTTACCTGACCACCCATGTGGAGGGATCGACGTCGGGTACATCCAGAGTATTCCTCTCATCAAAACCTGGTTTCAACCGGAAGTCATTCTGGGCCACCATGTTGCAATCGGTCCTAAAGCTCTTATTTCTGCTCCGATGAGCGAGGAGAGAGCCATGAACGATGATATACAAAAGCAGCCTTTCCAGAAGACTTTCAGCTGCACGCCAGGACATATAGATACTCCACCCCCAAATGTGGCCCATTTGGATGAGATGGTAGACGTCTCATTACTCTTAAACCACATTTCCTTGTTTCCTCTCTCTTCGCATGATTTCTTTGCGTCTCTCATGCATACTCTGTGGGAGGGACTGAGGCACAAGGAAAAGTGGCTGTAGTTTAAGAGACTAGGGATGTTTTACCTCAGGACATTTTGTTTTCCCAGAGTGATCGCCTGAAAATGATTGCATCAACGTTCATACTGGTGTCCGAGCATTGGCATATCTTTACTACCAGAAAGTCAATCTTTAAACTGCAAAAATAGGTAAAGAAACATAATTCAAGTGGTGAAAGTGCATCGTATTACCAGAATGAATGGACGGAGACTCAAACACAACTCTGTGTTCATCTGTATGTACAATGTACTAATGTACACATCATGGCCAACCAATACATTAATCTCTTGTAGTTGTGAGAAGATCAGGTCTGCCAAAATCCCTGGAAGATGTCATCCAGCAGGTTAAACCCTGTTGTCACCTATGAACATCTTGCTGCCTGCCTTCCTTCTGTTTACAGTCCCTGACATCCCGGCCAGCCAGTGGTCATGTAGAGCAGACGGATCAGGTTGCCTGTATCGTTCTCTGTCTGTCACCTATCAGCCCTGGGTCAAGAAGTATTTGCATGCTATTTTTACTACAGATTTCTACACCTATTCTGTGCTTTGTGGCGTTGAATGTGCCACATCAAGACTCTTCAAATCATGAAAGATAATCTGCCAGTCACTGAATCCTTGTGAATCCTCTTTCAATGGATGTTTTTCAGTCTTTCTGGTACTCTTGGCGCATCAAAACAACAGATAAAAATTGCAAATACTGTGTTGCCCAGAGCACAGTTTAATTGTGCTCTCCTCACCTAGACTATCAGGTCAGTGTGAAGAGACTGAGCCTCTAATTACTCCTAATTTCTGTGTGTGTGTGTGTGTGTGTGGTGGTGGAAGGCGTGTTGTTTTTCCAAATTCCCCGACAATGAAACCGATGATGATTCCTGCTGCGCTTCTGCTTCTTGAATCGCAGCCCCCTTCTTAAATGATTCTTTTCTTTCCTTATCTCCCTCTCGTGTTTGTCGGTTACGAGTAGCGCTGCTGGCAGGGGGCCAAGAGAGATGAGGGCCCCCGCAGGCAAGAGCAGAGTGAAGGGGAGAGGGTTTTAGGGGGCAGTTTGCTCCATCAGGATTGCTTGTTGGATGGTCGGATAAGCTTCCGACTGTTTCTCTCCATGCCATGAGAACGTTGCTTGCACTTCTCTCAGCTCTTTTCTTCTGTGTTGAACACCTATTTGTGGCACTTTTCATGTGACAACACTATAAATGTTTCCCAGGAGAGACTGTATCTGTTTATCCTTTTTTTTTTTTTTTGAACACCTCCTCTCTCAATCACAGCGTTGCCATTCACTATAAATATTCTTTGATTTCCAGCGTGGTCGGACAACGCACCAAATGAAATACTTCTTATCTTGTATAACCCAGCCCTAAGGGGGAAAGGGAGGCGTGATTTGGGTGAAAGGAAGAAAGCCAGACGTTCGGTTTCCCATAAACCATGTGACCAGCAGTGTGTGAGGCTGTCTGTCACAGACAACTGCCTGAGCAGGTTACTAACCACAGGGCTTTCCCTCTTTTATGTGTCGAATACACATTCCCTCTTTGTCTCCTTGAACATCTGAGTGTTGTCTCCAGAGTGAATCTCATTATTATATGTTTTGGAGGCCTTGAAGAAAGTTATCGTCTGTTTAAACAAAGCTAAGCGCTCCTACAGCCTCGCCTGTTTTTAGCATTGTGACATGAGGGTTTTGCTGGACTTATTTTTCTACCTTTAGCATTAGAAAAGGAGAAATAATATTGAATGGAGTTTATGCTTTTTATTATTCCTTTGCAGTCGCCTAATCTGCTCTGTCTGTCCCCCCGCCTGAAACGGTCCGGTAATCCATTTCAGCTTTTCCCTTTAACACTTGCAAAAAGCAGAAGGTACATAGTGTACTCTCAGAGATGGGGCATTTCGGGAGGGGTGAGCGGTTAAGGGGATCCTTGAAATCAAACTATGCGAGCCATTGGGGTTTGAGGAAAGCCCTTTAGATCTGAAGCAGCTAAAAGTATTACATAAAAACAGTGTTGAAGGAAGTAATTTAAGCAGAGCTGTCAGTGCATGCTGATGCAGGAAATACGTACTAAATTAAGAGTCTTTATGTGGTTCAGACAGTAATATTTAGACTTAACCACGTCTCTTACATAAATACCTGAAATATGACAGGAATCTTACCTGTTGAGCAGACAAACTGTTATCTAGCTTGCAACATCTTTGATCTGCTGGTCTCTTTAGAGTTTTCCTCAACACACTTCTTTTAGAATCCCACGGGTTCAGCCATCACTGGACGACCGAATCTTCCCCACACAGCCTGGAGTCGCTGCAGTATACAGCGTGAGTCACTGCACATGCATAAACCCACCTGTATACCGCAGTGTATATGCAGAAAAACCCCACCCCAGATAAAATCCCACAAAAGGCCTTGTCCACGAGTATGCAGATATTTTGCAGAACGAAGATTCTGTTTTGGCCTCTCGTTCACGCGAAGAGCATTTTTTTTTTTTGAATTCCTCCTAAAAAAATACTAAAAAAAAATCCCTGGTTTGTGTGTATTTGTGTGGACGTAAGGACTCAGACGCAGCAGGCTTATGGTCAGTCCCGACTAATGTCGGGTCACCGCTGAGTTGTTTTTCGCCTGGCTGAGCAAGTAGAATTGATGGCAGAGCCCGTCAGAGACAGAAAGCACTTTTATTGGCTACTGAGATTAGCAAAGTAGTGCACAGAAAGAAAAAACGAAAAAGAGTATTTTGTACCCTCGATTTCACCTGTTTAGTGTGGTTTCTCATTTTTCGCCTCCACGTCTTTGGCAGTGCCATTTACAAGTTTTTATGCGCTATAAAAAGCGACTAAATTAGTGGTGTGAAAATGAAAGGCAAACGGTGTTTTTATCATGACAACTGTTTATATATCTTCCGGTTTCCCTTGCGAAAAGACGAATACAGACTAATGCCACCTGATGGTTTGGCGGTTGGCGGTGTGTCGAAGTGCAGCTTTTTTGGCCGGGTGCCGGTGTCCCTTAGGCAGCGCAGCAGTCGGCCTTCATTGCTGCTAGTTCAGTAATGTCGGTTAGGTGTGTCTGAGGCCAAACTGCGTATTTGGGAAATGATGACATCATCACTCGAATTCTAGCACGCACATAGTTGCTTTATGTAGTGAGCACTTAAAACAACAACAGCAAACCACAGATTTCCCTGAGGTGCGAGTTGTGCTGCTAGTACCAATTCCAACTTTTCAACTCAACTTGGTGGATTGTTTGATTTTATAGAATAAGTTGACAATGAATGCTCATATTCTGTCATGTTTGACAAATCCTAGACTATACTACAGATATATTTTGTGGTGTGGACAAATATCTATTTAGAAAAATATCTTTAGGTGTGGACAAAGCCTCCCGGCCACAAGAGTTAGAGAGGAAACATTGATGTATTTGCATACATTTTAACCATGACTGTACTGAAAATATTCAGCCATCGGTTGCCAGATAATTTGATACACCTGGCTGAAATAAAGTGTTGTTTTTGTTGTTGAAAGTGTCGTAGAGGGGTGTTGATTCAGCTTTATGGTTGTTTTTTGGAGGCTTGTTGAAATTCTGTTGCGACTAATACACTGAGAGGTGTCACTAAGATTTGGTCTGTCATCTTTGATAAAAACTAGGGTTGACGAAATAATAGAAACGCCTCAGTCAGAACATTATAACCATTATAATCAGCTCTACGTGCAAAAATATGTCCACTTACTGATTGTAAATCGGAATTCCTTTCTTCCTTTATCGGTCCCACAAATGGGGACATTTGGAAAAAAATATTCACCCCAAAAATCTAAACACAAGAAGTGAATATCCTGCTATTTTTAAGTTCAGTATGGGAAGAATTCACCTGTTCCGTCCTGCAAACAGTATAACCATCAAGTCTATCTAATAAACTGGCAGCTGAATGTATGTAGAGCTCAGATATGGCACAGTGGTTTGCTACCAGGCAAGGAAACTGTTCTTATAAAAGTACTCAGTCCTCCTTACGTTTTTATATTTTTAACATTGTGTCATTGTAACAAGGATTTTTTTCTTACTAAACACTTTATCTGGAATGTGTAAACAAATCTCTGCAAGAGGTTTGAATAGCTTTTACAGGCCCAGTAAAACATCTGTTTGTGGCTTTTTTTATTTCTATCACCTCAAGGAGAAAGCACGCTTGTTAAGACATTGTGCTGAGATCTGACCACAAGAACCCTGCTGTGGAAATGTGTCACCTCAGGGGACCTTTACCATTCACTGTGTCCTTCAGGAGTTAATTAGCATTCCCTGTATCAGATCTTTGTCATTATTATATTCACGTAATTCCTGGTGTTTTTATTTGAACCTTCTCGGGGCAAAAACACGTGAGTTAGGAGATTCAAGTAGAAAATTATATTTATAAAATAATTTTCTGTCCTCGGCTGAACTTTGGGGCCCTTTATTGTCTGGTTCTCAGTGACCAGCCACACCTACTGCATCTCTCTACAGACAAAAACAAAACCGAAATGGCATCCTCCCTTCCTCTGTGGGTCTTGTCCTGACCATCACCCTTTCCAAGTGGACGTGATGTTGTACAACGATCCATGCTGCTCTGCTGCACCGTGCTGGGCCTCTCCTCTGATCAGCCTAATGTGCATTTACCTGCAGGGCATGAATTTATGAGAGGCTGTTTGTAGACTTTGTAAGATACTGATAGTGACAATCCTCCCATTAAAAGCACAGATAGCTCTTTGTTCACTCTTGCGCATCTTGTAAATTAGTGTTTACTGTAGAAATTAGGAGATGGGAATATTGATTTCCTTTATCGTGTCACATTTTATTGATTTTTCTCACACTGAATGAACTAAGCTGACAAAATGGATACAATGTGGTGCTGAGTGAGACTACCTTATAGTATAGCTTAGAATTGCTTTGTTGATTATTTGACACCACAAAGAGGATGTTCACGGTGATGAAAACATTTCTGAAAAGCGGAGGTACGGTCACGAATAGTCACTGTTTGAAGCGGTGACCTTATTTATCTGCTGTAACACAACAGAACTGGAATCACTGCCGGTTGTATGAGATTTTCTAGCTCTAAAAAGCATCAGGCTGTAACAATGATGACACTGGTGGAAATAAACTGTGCCGATGGTATGAAATATTTGGTCCGTGCAATGGACGGTTTGGTTTGTACTCTTTTTTTTTTTTTCAATTCTCCGCCTCATGTACAGCTCCTATACAGCCGCTTGCCTCCCATCCCCCATCCCATCACTCTGTATGTCCTCAGAATCAGTCACTCGCCTGAAGCAGAGCAGGCCCCTCCCCTGGCAACAGCAGTTAGATTAGTTGCTTTATCCGAGGTCATCTGAGGGAAGTGGGCCACACATAGAAGATGGAGAGATGCGGAGGGGATTGGTACTATAGAAGCTGTACAGAATAGTCCCTGTTGTACTGGGTAGATTTAAACATAATCCAATTTATAGATGTTAGCTTTTGAATGTTAGCTCTGCTTTTTCAGCTCTTAATGGTCCGGTTTTGTAGGGAGGAAGAGAAAAGGGTCTCCAGAGAGAGAGCCCATCCTTGCAGGCTGTCTCAGTGTCTGCCTCCTGCTCTCCTCCTGCAGTATCCTGTCTCGTTCCCTCGTGTCTCGGGCCTGCTGCAGCAACAAGCAGCACTTGCAGTGGTGCCAGCCCACAGCTGCAGCAGCCAAGGCCCATCCTGCCACACTCGGGCTGAGAGCCGAGAGTTAAAATCTAATCTTTTCCCGTTACCGTTTGCGCGGCTGGTGCCTACCTGGAACCCCTTTCATATCGATGAGGCTTGTTCAGCATGACTCAGTTGTATCTGTTGTACCAGGTGCACTCTATCTGTCACAGATCAGTGGGATCATAATATGATTACTTGACCCATTTTTGCCATATGAGGCCTGGACATCCTTGCACAGTGTAGTTTGGCGCAGCAGACAACAGAAGAGGCCAGTCTTAGCCAACCCCAGCAGGCTTTAACACCCATGCACAGTACAAGTCTTCACCTCTGCACACATACAGGGGCTAATCCTCCAGCCTGAGCGCTTAATTTACATTCCTCAGCAGGAGGGTAGACTAATGACCTGTGGAATCCTGCCTCTGCTGTTCCTACTCTACATCAGTGTGTCTGTGTGCATCAGTCTGACATAATATCTCGTTCTAACCTTTCTCTTCTCTGTGATGCAGGTACCCAGGCACGCTGGCCCTCCTTACACTGCTCACGACATCACAAAGGGACACCCTAGCTTGGCGGGCACCCCGCCCGGTCATGCCCACTCCCCGGCGCTCTCTCAGGTATCAGTACCCACAGCTTCCCCATATCGCTACCCTAAGGGCTGGGAGGCAGGTGGAGGGGTGAGTTGTCACTGTCCGCCGTCATCCTCTCTGCATATTCATGTTCCATCTGTCCATTCATCTGCTTGATCTTTATGACTTATGTTAGGGCTGGGCGACAGTTCAACACAAGATAAAATTAGAACAGTGGTTATGTTACTGTTACATTATTGCATCTGGATTTCTTGGATCAACAGATGGTTTTCTGCCCTGACAAATGTTAGCTATATTGTCATATGTTTGGGGGGTCTTGATTTAGATTGAAAGCTCATTTAGATCAATTTTGCAATTAGAATGGAAATCTTGACAACCTTGGAATTTATAATTTCTGAGCATAATCATACCATTGCAGAATTTCACAAAGATATTGTGTTTTCTATGGAAAACTGATTGAAAAATATTTTTTGCAAGATTTTGAACCCTTGCAAATAAACATTTTTTTTTAACTGGGGGATTAAAGTTCAAGGAAATAAGAAAGAAAATTAATGAGGACATAATTTTTTAACTTTAAGTCTAGATTTGAATAAAAACATCTGCTTAAAGGTAATGCTGTAAAAATACAAACAGTGTATTAGTTCTGCAAATATCGCCTACCCCTAACCTGTATTATTTTTATTTTCTTACATCAACTTTTTACACATTTCATTTTCTTGTTTTCCCCTTTTTTTCACTATTTTCATAATACAAAAGTAAGCCATTGTGTCAATTGTTTTAATGAAATCCAAATGGACCGATCTCTGCACTGGTTCCTGTAGATAAACATGTATCTATTATTGTACTGCACTACTCTCTATGCCGTACCTGATATGTTTTAAGAGTGATGTTGGAAAGCAGAGAACCTGGAAGAAACTCAAGGGAGCAGAGGGTTTGAGCCCGGCACCCTATCGCTGTAAGGTTGTGGTACTAACCACATGGTTACATATTTGAGTCAGATTTGTGCGCCTGAAGCTGAAAAAAGGCCACTGCAAAGCTTCAACATCATCAGATAAACATTTAAAAGCATTGCCTGTCCTGTTTAGACTGAGGTACTTTCAGTAAAAGCTCTGTAAAAAGTCAACGTGTGAAATAATTAATCAGGATTGGGAGTTCATTACAAGCGGGGTGTTGGTGTAAAATCCTGTATACTACCAGGGTTAAGGGCAGAGGCAACGTCATTAGGTTGGATTTAAGTAAGATTATTTATATTTTTTGGATTTGAGATGGTTGCAGTTAGGAAAGGGTTAAATACAGGGTGCAAAATTTACGATTTGTCCAGCAGCCAAATGGCTAATGAAGTTTCCCAGAAACTCAATAGATTACCGTTGGTTTCTTTGGCAGGTGGTTGAGACAAATCTACCTGCTGCCTGCATATTTTACGAGCATTTGGCTGGTGGCTGATGCTGAATTTGTGCCTTGATTCAATATATGGTAGAAATCTGACAGTGACTGTGTTCTCTGTTTAGAACTACAGTGAGATCCCTACGCATGCGATGGAGAGGATAAAGGGCAATGAAAGAAATCAGATGACCAAAACACAACAGATAGAAACCAGACTGATGGGAAGAAAGATTAACTGTAAAAGGCTAATAGCTTAACCATCCAACCCTGACTCCTCTGCATTTATTTAGCTTTATTTCCTGGCCTATTCTAGCAGTCAGTATCAAGTGATCTACATCATTTGATTTAGGAGATTTGTTACAGCCATTTATTATAGTATTATCCTCGGCTTTTTCAGTCAAACAGGTGTAATCCTACATTTAATTTACTGACCATGTAGATGTTTCCAAAAAAGTTGAAAGAAAGGTTATTAAATCATAACAGAGCACATTGAAGCAAGAAGACACTGACTTGTCCCACAGGAATCATATTATCCATTAAACACGAACAACAAAGGTAGCTTGGCTACAACCATTGCCTGTTGGCCCAGAGGAAGAAACGGTGGGTTTTTATTGAGCTGAGAAACTTGGCTTTACATGAGTTTTCAAAGCATATGGACGGGATTAGTCGTTCAAAAGTTATTAAACATTTTAGAAGAATAGTTATTTTTAGTCGCTGGTGCCTGTGTAGGTATCTGAGGCTTAAACATAGAGCTTGAAAGAAAATTAAAATCCAACGATTTTGATAATCCACAAATTAAGTAATCATGTCAAACATTTGCTTTTCCAGTTTCTTAAATGTAAAGAGCTGCTGCTACTCATTTTCAGCCATGACGGTGAATGACGAGTCCTTGAGTTTTGGACAGTTGGTTTGAAGACGTCATCTTTGCCCTTTTGAAAACTGAAATGAGCATGTTTCACATTTTTTTGGGAGGTTTTATTGACTACATGCTGAATCAATTTATCTAGAGATCATTGGTTGCAGCCCTATCAAAAGGACAGAATCACTGTGAGACTGTGACACTGCTGTGATGCTGCCATCTCTGGCTGCTCTCACTCAGAAATATGTCGACTGCGTGACTCAGCCTCTCTGGGAGAATGTGACTCTGCTTCCGAGGAATCTTGCTCTTCCTCTTTACCGCTATAGCCTAATGGCCCACTGCCTCACCCGAAAGCAGCTTTCATCTCTCCTTCTATAGATAGTCCTGTCAGCCCGCTAAAACTGAAATTATCACAGCGGCACCAGCAGCAGCTTGAGGAAGCGTAAGCAGGTCTTTTTAAACCCACCTCTGCCGAGCTCCGCTGCACACTAGATGAAGAGTAAAGGAACACAGCATTTGAAGTCCTTGAGGGTACCAATTATCTGTGCGCAGAACATAAACCCCAATCGAAAACATTTTCTCCCAGCAACATCCAAAGCAAAGTAATGCTGTGATGCCTGGTGTATTGTTACTGTGAAATGTCTTAATGAAATGACTTGCTGTACAGTTTCTGGTCTGTTTTGTAATGAACCTTCTCCCTCTCTCTCTCTCTCCGTTTCTTTGCCTCTTGTCTTTTCACAGTCTCCATACAACCCTGGACAAAATGCTGGTTCTGCCCCTTTAGTGTATTCTCCCCAGACACAGCCAATGAATGCACAGCCACAAAGTCGCCCGGTGAGTGTCCCTCTGGTCTGTAGATTTACAGCTCACCTGCTTTCAAGTACACAAACAGTTTGTGCTTTTACTGTGAAAGTTTTATTGAGTCAGTGATGGAGGGATGTTGTGTGTAGAAGCAACACAATAGAGCTCCTGAAATGGTGAATCTGTTCCTGGTAGTGAGGAAATATATCTAACTCACACTGTGTTCTAACAGCATCTAAACACCTGATATGATGCAATGTTGGACGCTCACTGTCTGCGCTGAATTTGTTAGATATGCGTTCTGTTACATCTTGTAAACCAAACTCATACCTATTAGCTGTGTGCTAGAGATCAGATTTAGTGACTCAACCACTCAAGTAAAAGATGGGAGAGTTTGCTAAGATATCTGATCTTCTGATTTGTACTTTTTAAACAGAATACAAATGGTTTATACTGCGATATTTAGACTGCTCATTGGCGGTCTCCCTCCAAATAGCTGGGACCTTATTTAGGGTTTTGTTGTCAAAGGAGACGGTAACAAATAACTCCTCAACTGGACGTTATTAATCCATTGTTCCTCGTCCATGTCGCGATTTTAATGCAAGCAGAACAGCTTGCCACATGTTGCTGCTTTTATTTAATTATTTCCAGTAAGAAACAATGAAATGAAGCTAGTTTTTTTTTTGCTGACAATCACTTACGTCACATGCAGGTAGGACTTGGTGTTACATAGATTGTATTTTCTTAATGAGGTCTCCTTACATGCTACTTATGAGCTAGTTGTGGTCGGTGTTTCTGAATCACTGGTGGCATATGGGGGCTTAGTTTCCTTCTGTCGAGGCTAGGAGTTGAACATATAATTTAAAATTCCTGTTGAATTTTCTTACTTATTTTATCTATTTGCGTAGATCGGGTGTGTGCAATTTTTTCCCTTCAAGGGCCACTGAAATGTAGCTCACACCTTTAGTGAAACATCTCCCACCACAGCAAGCCTAGCAAAAAATAAATTAATAATAAAAATCCTGATATATTATCGACTTTGCCAGCATTCTCTATACACACACATCAAGTAAACATTATTTATTAATGATGCCTGGCTCCTTCCCATCCCCCATCAGTAGATAAAGGTTAACGAGACCATGGTCAGTGTGTAGAGTGTTGCCACATAAAGCTGCAGCGATTAGTCGATTCTTTGTCAGCTATTAAATGAATCTTCAACTATTCTGATAATCAATTCATCTTTTTGAGTAATATTTCATGGAAGAAAAAATCAGTTTCTGTTCTCCTATATTACAGTAAATGGAATACCTTTGTGTTGTGGATAAGTCAAGACATTTGGAGTCGTCACCTTTGGCTTTGGGAAACAATGATAAACATTTTTTTACCATTTTCCGACAGTTTCTACCAACAACTTATCGAATAATCAGGATAATAATCAGCAGGTTAATTGACAAAGAAAATATTTAGTTAGTTGCAGCCCTAATCCCACTACAATTTGTATTCTTTTCTGTGTTTGCCATTTAGCCATCAAAATATCTATGATGTCCCACGTCACGTATCTTGTTCTTAAAGCCAGCTGTTATTTACAAACACACACTTCGACCTGATCGCTGCATTGTGTGCCGTGTGTCTTTAAAGCTTTGTTGCTCTGTGGTTCTGTACTATATTTTTCAAGCATCTGCCTTCATCGCTCATCTTATCTCTGTGTCTCTCTCTTATGCTCTTTCTTCTCCGCGCTTTGCCATCACTGCTTCAAATCTCCTTGCTGGACCTCTCCTCCCTCCCCCACCAGTTTGCTACGGGCCCACGACCAACCCACCATCAGGTAATTTACCCCCGCTGAACGCCCCTCCTGCTCCCTCTCTCGCATCATCATCATCAAAGCAGTTTGCTGGTACCTGCTGGCAAAAAGGCTGTTTTTGGGGCGTCTGCTGTTCCGTCAGTCTCCGATTTGAAAAAGCCTTCAAGTATCTTGGATATAGTTAAAGAGGTTTTAATTATCGTGGGATTTTTTCTGAGCATGCTGCTATTAAATCAAGATATCCAGCCAGGTGCATGGAGCTGTTTCCTGTCGGGTGTGTTCTTGCACTATTCATGTTTATTTTTATGGTTAGACTGATCTTAGTTCATTCCAAGAATTTAATTGGTTTGTAATTGTCTTTATCAGGTTTAGGTGCTATGAAGCTCTAGGGTGTCCCGTGCTTGAGCTCTGAGTGGAAGGAGTATGCTTTTGCACACGATATATCCTAATGTCGTTCTCCCAGGATTCCTAACAGTTTTATGTATTTCTCTGAGTGATTATTGGGGTGGAAATCTCTTGGTACCTTTCAATAGCTGCGGGCTACAATGCAATTATAAAACGATTAGTCTTGCATAGCCAGATCTATCTCCACATTACTGTTCCAGAGCTGGAACAGAAAGGACTGGCTGCTCCCATTGTTGTTCTGCTATAGAAGAAAAAAAAAAACGCTCTGGCCTGTTTGTATTTCTTTAAACCAATCACAGTCATCTTGGGCGGTGCAGACGGTGGGAAGCACACTATGCAGTGATGGTGGTCCTGCAAAATGGTGTCGGCGGGAGACTTGGTTTAGGTAGAACATTTGAATGTATGGAGGTGAGCCCTGGCATTAAAATGGCTAAATAAGTGCACAAGAAATGGTCAGAACTGCTAGCTGCTTTAGGTTTGTACCATTAGCAACCAGGTTATGATAAGAGTAACGTGTCATTTTAACATGAAGGTTTCTAGCTCAGAGGCTTTGCTGCTGTTTCACCATTCAACTGGTTCAGCCATAGGGAACTTATAGCCCGGTCTTGACAGTTAACAGTTGCACTGATGTTCTTTTAAACAATGACGTTTATCGTTAAACTGCAAAATGTCCCACCTCCGTTACATATCTCTGTTGCAAGGGTTTGATAATCACATTTAATTCATAATTCATATTTTTACTTTGTAATATCAGTTTTGGCATCAGCCCCAAAAATAGAGTTGGGCTTTAATTATACAGCATTTAACATTTAACTTTTATCTTCATTACAGTTAAACAAAGAGGAAACAATGTGTCTGCGTATATATGTTAAAGATAATATATGCCCCAATACTTATTGACATTATCTCTGAAAAATTAGGAGAATCTACCTGTACCAACTTGTTTAAATGCCCCGATTTGATCTTTTTAAAGCATCGCTGTTGTTGGCCTCAGATTAATAGGTGTTCTACACAATCACAGTTGTGCTGAAGGATATTTTGCTGCTTTAAAGATTACTTTATGTAAATAAGGACAGTTATTTCCATGCTTGTGTGACTCGTCTGTCTGACTTTTTCAGTGACAACAACCTCATGAGACCATAGTCTCATTTGTTTCTAGTAATTACACCAAGGTACTGCTAATTAAATTGGCTGTTTGATTGTTTTTGAGGGGGGAAACTTTATGATCTAGATTTCCTCACAACCACATCTACAAACTAAATTCCACAGGGACACAGCTGCCTCTTAGAAATGGTCTTGAGACACTGATTATTCTGTTTTCCAAAATAAGACATTTCTAAAGATAAACTGTGTTTATTAATGGCGTTTGAAGCAAGCAGCCAGCGCAGCCACAGTTTTCAGTTTCTCAAATCTGTCCAGAGTAAACCCTCTGCCCAAACAAATCAACATAGGATCTCTTGCTGATACTGCCTTTTAAATTTTAATAATCGAAACTGAAAGCTAATTTCGTTTCATTTTCGTTTTGGAATCAAAATCGTGATACTCCTGACAGGAATTTCTAAATGGAAAATGTGCTCCAGAGACAAACAAGACCAAGTGATAAGTGATAGTAGTCAGTTGTCAGGTAGGCTGTGATCCAGGACAGAGTCAGGAACTGGAACTGTGTGTGTGTGTGTGTGTCTGTGGCTGACACTTGTGTAGATTACACTCTGTATCCTGTTCGGCAGTTGACTCTAGTGTCATTAGATTATGAGGAGCACGTTAATGTGTTTGTGTTTTTGCGGTGCAGTGTTTCTGATGCCGTTTGTGTGTTACCTGGTGGAGTCTTAGACACATCTGGCTCCTGACATTCAGTCCATGTGACTTCCTGTTACCTGTTATGTTTATTGATTTCACGCTGTGATGATTCACACAGCTGTCGACTTTTAAGACTGATGTCTTATTCACACCTCGGGTTGCCAGATCACCCTGTGTAACTTGTTGTCTAACATGCTCACCTTCTGGACCCTTCTGTGTGGACACATTTTTAACAGACTATTAATAGAATGGTGTCAAAGTGTGTCGGGTGTGTTTGCCGACATTCGTGTCTACACACACACACACACACACACACACACACACACACACACACACACACACACACACATACAACTGCAGCTCTGGCTGTCACAAACTGGCGCTGGGATCCTCTTGTGCCACCACGGAAGTGGAGTCGGAAAGCAGATGAAGGGGAACACTGGCCTTTTATACCAATGGAGAAAACAGCCATTGTCCCCCCCGAAACACACTCAATGCACAGCAAAGGCTACATAGAGATCAGAAAATGAATTCATTTGGCCAAAAACATAAGTCTGTCTCCAAACAAGGATCATCATTATTATGTTTTCCTCCTCCACTTATCAGTGTAACGGACTACTTTGGGTTGAAACACAGCTTTTGTGTGTATGTGTGTGAACCGAAAGGTCAAAACCAGTGGGGATGACAATGGTGATGGAGTTGACGCTTAAACAAACAACTGTTGTTTCCTCCAGAGAACTGTTCAGAGTGTAAATAACTCTATTAATCTGAGTTTTACTCCCGAGTGTGTCCTCTGAGATGCTTAGGACAGTGTAAATGTCACACGGTAGAAAGATCTTAATATATACTGTACATTTAGGTCAGCATTTCCACCTTTTGAACCACCGGACAAATCAATTAATATACAAATCCTCGCTGCTCAGGTTCAAACTGCATCATGGTGCTAAAAAAAAGACAAGAGATAAAGACTATTTAATAAAGGTTGAATGGTTCGAGTAGAGTAAAAATCGATCATTCAGATCAGTGTGTGTGTCTTACAAAATAACCCACACATACACCAAAAGTAGAGATTTATTTCATCTTTATGATTCAGCCGGACTATCAGGGCAGTGAAGTGACACCTATCAGCTCCTTAAGATTGAAGGATGTCTGTAACTCTCCCTGTTCAGCCCCTCAACATTCATCCCTGTGGCCAAGTCATTGCCATAGGTGACAGCCAGTTCTCAACGGGGCTGGAAAAAGCTAAATTGGCAAAGGTAGACTGGCACACAGGCTGCACACTTGGAGAAAGGAAATACTTCTTGAAGTGCGTGTTAGGGGGAGAAAGTCCCATGTGCACGCGGAAATGTGTGCCACAAGTAAAATGCTGATGTGACTTTAAAGCTTTTTTCCGCTCTACCACCCACTCAATGATAAATCAGCTCTCACTCCGAGGTTCTTTGCTATTGTATGAGTTATTTCAGTCAATCAAAGCAGCTCAGGAAAAGGTACTGTGTCAGGTATATGGAAATAATTGGGTAGTTTCCTGTCTTGATCTGTGTGGGTGAGCGATTGCCTGCTTGTTTCTTGTATTGAGGCTTCAGTCTCCCATTGGCTTTTCTCTCTTTCCTGCTTTCAATACTCAAGGGAGGATTCAGGCCCATCCAGGTAACACTTCCCTCTGTGTCTCTGCTGACCTGCATGGCATGATGAGGATCACCCCGAAATGATCCCACCCCTCCTAACTTTTACCCCTGCACACCCCCTCATTTTCACGACAGTGTATGCTCAGTAGAGAGGTCATTAATCATCATTGCATCCCCATGTCTTCTCTCTTTATCTTAAGGAGGATCATTACTGGACTTTTTAGTTTGTAGTTCACGTTTTTTTTGTTCCATTCATTACTCATCTTTAGCTAGCTTGCACAATTTAATGAACAGCATGCAGAATGAAAGACACTGTATATTCCTCCCTAGGATAAGTGGTTTTTATATTCCTTTTTTTATCCATGTGAAAAGACTCTACTACCTGTTGGAAATATCCACTGGTGGCAGATGTGTTCAGATCCATTACTTAAAGGTGCAAGATGTAGGATTTGGCCTTGTTCCTGTCGTGTTTATTGAAGTGTGTTTTACGATGCATTAACAGGGCAAATAACTCCTTCTTAGTTCTGTAAAAGAGAGAAACTCTAGTTCAGAAGATTTCTGGTTGTCTTTCTCTGTTCAGTAAGTAAAACAGATGTAAGAATATTTCCTTCTCTGACATTTTGTGAGACATTTATTTGACTTAGAAAACTACTACTTAGCTCACAAACATCTCCCAGCTGAAACTGCAGAGCGCAGTACCATTAGACTTTTGACATAACTTCCATAAACTGTTGTTTCTTGATATTCTGCTGATAAATTTTAGTACAATTTTGAATGTTTTAAACCAGAATTCTGCTTCAAAACCTTATTTCAGTAAAACTGTATATTATCAGCAACATGTAATGGAAATACCAAATGGACACGTAGACATTATATAATGATGTAAACACCCAACACTCCCCTGGTAGCTCCGAGCTCACAGTCTGAACTGCTAGCTACACGGCGAACCAAGCTAACTAGCCAGCAGCAGTTACAGTTGGCAGCAGTTACCGGTCACAGAGGTGATATGAATTCAACAGGTGGCCATTTCATACATATTGCACCTGTGTTGTTGTATTTACTGCTGTAGATGTTTTAAGGTTGAGCTTATTTTAACCACTTTATATACCGTCGGGTGGTTTTATCTACGGCAATGCATCATATTCTAGAAGGTCATCATATGTTTGTAGCGTTGCTGTCCATCTCTAAAAAGTCAACTTCAGAAACGCAGCCTGATTTCATTTTTCTGATGATGCATCTTCAAGTTAATCGAAAGGGGTTTTAAAGAGTTTATTTATCTTAAGAGGGAGAATTTTCTGAACGCATGAAAGAACACATAATCCTTCAGTTTATCCCTAAATTTGATGCTTTTGAATTGTTCTATTAAATAGTTTTCCCCAGGCAGAAAGGATGTTAAAAAATTGTAATCTGAAATTTAAGATGTCAGACAAATGTAGTCCAGTAAAAAGTGCAATACTGCCACTGAGATGTAGAAATACAAAGTGCCATAAAATGGATATATTCAACTAAAGTACACCCATCATTGAACTTAAGTATGCATAGTAAGTATACTCAGTTGCATTCCACAACTGGAAATGTGTAATTTTGGATATTATTTTGTAGATGCCCACTGGACATACCTGTGGTTTCAGTGTTGTTGCAGAAAACACATATTGTTTTCAGTGAGTGTTTCAAGCACTTTTTTTTTGTGGACAGGGTTAAAAAGTTGTTTTGTCTGTTGACTCATATTTCTTGCTTTGCCAGCAATTAAACCGAGACAGTCTTCGGGTAGCTGGTAATGAACAGTTTCCTGGTTATTTCCCAGATTTCCACAGGGCTATTTACAATAAAAACCTTTGAACCTGATTTATTACGGTAAAGGTGATTTCCCTCCTGGGTATTTTTAGAGGGTTTTACGGCATTGTTTATCCTGCTCTCCTTCACTGGAGCACACTGTGACTGTGGTTGGGTATCCCAGCTTGAGCTCGGGGTGTTTGGAAGTCAGTCACAGCTGTTGGTAGTGGTCTTTCTTCAGGTCCCGTCTAAACACAAAACCCATCCAATATTAAACTTTGGACAAACAGTGACGCCGGCTTTATAGAAGTCATTGTAGCTGCAGTGGCTACGGGTAGGTTTTGTGCGCACTGCGGTGCATGAGAAAGGGCCATATTGCTGCCCGATGAAGAGAGCCATGCTGTGTGTCACACAGTCAGAACAAGGTTGGCCAGGCTGCTCAGGCACAAAAAGAGGTATTTGAAGTCATTCAGCAGTCCAAGAGTTTTTATTTATTACAGCTGTGGAGTCTGGTGTAGCTTTTTCACAGTGCAGACAGACTGGCCAAAATAACAAAAGGAAAGAGCTCAAATGTAGGAAAATATAAAACACAAGACGTAATGAAATTTACACTTTGGCTAATCCTGTATAACAGTAATCAGTAACCTCTGTTCTTTTGTCTTTTGAAAACACTCCAAGGTTGTTGCTTATCCAACCACAGGAAAAATGAATGAACAATCATCTCAGAGATTCTCCTTCTAGTTAAAAGTAGCTACAGATCCCCCTCCACACACACATAAAAAATCTCTAACATGGGTTTTGCCGGAAAAGAAGGTATAATTACCACATTAAAATCCTTAAAATGGCATCTATTCCTTCTCCCTCATTAAAAGAATCCTGGATCTATGATTATGCAATTATATTTCATTTCAAATGTTTAACTACTTCACAGGCACACGGGCCGTTCACTTTTTAGTGGTGTGCACTGAAGGGAGTGTAAAAATGGGCAGATGCATGCTGAATATTGTCTTCCAAACCATTTGTGATGACACAAATCATGCTCGTAGGTCGGCCTCTTTCAAATGAGATTTTTAATGAGCACACAAAAATTTACACTTTCATCAATGTTTGTGAAAACAGCCTTTTACTGTCGTACATAATTCTACAATGTGAAGCTCAGACATTCGACTGTAGGAACAAGAGGAAAAAACACACTTTTGACCTGAAGGAAAAGACATTTAAAATCCCAATGAACGCTACCTGAATGTCCGGAGGAATTGAGATGGTTAACTCTTTAGTAGACTGATTACATACCATGGATTTCTATTCAGACGTAAATTACTCACTAATGCTTTTACAGCTGCTGATTAGATGTTTGTGGGAGGAAATATTTGAACCAAAGTGTCTAAAAAAAGTGATGTCAATCATCTGATTCGTCATGTTGCCCACCAGTTACAATATAAAATCCAGATATCAGAGGTGTTCTGTGGAGGAGATTGTGGGGTGATTATAGATGGATTTGAAAGAAGTATTATTGTGCATGTCCGCCTGTAAATCATTCTGTCTTCCATCCCTCTGATTGTTTTTTATGTAATGGTCTTCATGGTCTGTAGCAATTTCTGAAGCTGCTGATAAACACCAGGGCCGTCTGTCTGTCTGTCTGTCTGTCTGTCTGTCTGTCTGTCTGTCTGTCTGTCTGTCTGTCTCTGTCTCTTTGTTTGTCTTCTCAGTGTGAGAAATGTGTCGGTCATACGGTGAAGACATCCAAAAAAATGCCACTTGGTTTGTATTTTAGTTCAAGCGTGGCGACTTGCATGAAAAGCCTTGGTACTCAGTGTCTTTTGTTGTCACTTTCAGTTTTTCCAACGGACTCAGATGCAGACTGCGAGGCCCACCATCCCTACAAACACACCCTCCATACGGCCCGGCTCGCAGACCCCCACAGCGGCTGTCTACCCGACTAACCAACCAATCATGATGACCATGGCACCCATGCCTTTCCCCTCTCCACAGGCTGCACAGTACTACATCCCACAGGTGACGCACACACGCTCAACTCAAGATGTTGTTGTGTACCTCAGTTTAGTTGTATGCGCACACAAGTTTTAATTTATTTAAATGAGCACTGATTCAGAAAATCTGAATTATGCTTTGTCTTTCTTTCAAGTTAAGCAGAAGTATTTTAATTTCAGACTTTCTTCAGCAGTCATGATCTTTTCTCTTGTAATGAATGAATTCTCAGAAAATGCTACTCAGATGCAGCTGCTACTGGTTATATTTAACTGATTAAATAGATAATAAAACATTTGGGGAATTCTGCATATCTACTTTTTGGATAAGAAGATTCATGCCACTTTTGTCTTTTAGTATGAAGCTGCAAGCTGAAATATGAAGCATGTATTTGACCACTTGATTGATAGCTTGAAGTTGTGAACAAATTGTGAGCATTCATACTATCTCCATCAGATAAATGGCAAATGGAATTGTGATACCACCAGGATTGTCACGGTAACGCAAGAAAAATCACCACAGCTGACGATGACATATTGGAAATGTCCGTTTGCGTCTGTTTACATCAAAACCATGACAACCAATGATGTATAAGGGTCTTGAAGAGGTAGATTACAACCACTTACCCTTGCAACTCTGTTCTGAGGGGCAAGGGGCCACTTAAAAACATGGCATAGGGGTAGAAATTGGAAATGGGATTGAGCCCTGGTTTTGACCTCTGTCTTGTTTTCTTCTTGCGCTGAAAGACCTCAAAGAAATACTCTGTGGTTGCAGCTGTGGCTCATTAGATTTGACAGATTAGTAGAAATGCAGCACAAATCCTGGCGTAGGCATCTAAAATCCTACAGACGATCAGTTAAAATCTCTTCAATAAAACCCAAATAAACACCGCTAATTGTGTGCAGTTTTTAATTGTTTTTACAGTCACTGCCTTGTGTCACTGATGATGTGTTAATCTGTCTCTCGGCCCTCTTTACTCACAGTATCGTCACAGTACGCCCTATGTGGGACCTCCTCAGCAGTATTCTGTTCAGCCTCCAGGGTCTGGAACCTTCTATCCTGGTCCAGGACCGGGGGAGTACCCTACCCCATATCGTGAGTCATTAATTGAATACAGACGCACATACAGTCATACTGTTCCCACACCCAAGACACATTTAAAATCTGATTTCACCATACAGTAGCACAATGTATCCAGCTTGTGTATCAGTGTTTTTCCTGACATGTGTTTTCTCCGTTATTATTTTCAGACCCCCTCAGGTACCACCCACCTGTCTCGCCCTCTGTTCCTGCTCCCGTTCCCACAGCCGGCCCGCCCTACTACCCAGGACAGACTGTGTACCCCCCTTCACCCCCCATCATAGTGCCTACACCACAGCAACCTCCACCAGCCAAGCGTGAGAAGAAAACAGTGAGTATCTTAGTAGTTTCATGGAAGCGTGCAAAGTGAAAGTAAATGTTTTGATAGTTGTTGACAAAACAAACTCGCCTTAACGCCCGCGCAATGGCGACTTTCATCAGTTGTCACAGAAATTTACATCGGTCTCACCTCAGAGTTGATTGAACAGCATTCCATCATATCATATCGTAGAATATAATCCTTATTAGCAGATGGACTTTGCCCACTTATTCTAGTTGAGAGTAACCAGACCAGTTTTCTTTGAAATATGTATTTGTATTTAATCTAGCTTTAAATTCTCTTGCACAAACTGTAATCTATCTGCACATTCTCACACACTGTTCTTCCCCAAAGCTCTAAAAGACATTTGATCATTTGCAGGCTTTAGATATTTTCGGATCTTACCACTGTTGTATTTTGCAGCAAAAATATAAAAGGTCATTTAATGATTTAGACATCCCACTGTGACTTCCTTTCCTCTTTTTTATCGTTAAAAACTGCCTTGGTCAGTTTATAGATAAAAATCTACAGATAATTAGAGAAATCTTCAAAAGTAATTGTACATTTTAAAATTGAGTTCCTGACCAATACTCTAATTGCTGATTAGAGCTAATGTTTGGGGCCAATACTGACTGATGTTGGGGAATAAAAATGATATGTATATCAGTGAGCTGTTCTCTTACCCCCAGATGTAATACTCAACACGACATGATACTACACATTAACGTGTAATCATTCAGTATAAGCTTTGCGTATTTAATAAATTAATTAGAGAACAATGACACTACATCAGTTTTACTGTTTTAAAAATGTCTCAAAAATGCGTTGCCCAAAACCAGTTATATGACAATTTGGAATACAGTGCTCACTTGAGGACACACTTCAGGGCACAACAGATGTTTTATTCCAAACTTAGACCCGCCTCCTGTCAGTCTATAACTCTGTTGATGAACAACTTCCACAAAATATGGCTGAGGCTGGGTCGCTCTAAGACTTGGGCGCTTTAGTGAGGTCTGTTTTTTGTGCCATTTGTCCTCCCAGATCCGTATCCGTGACCCCAATCAGGGTGGCAGGGATATCACAGAGGAGATCATGGCAGGGGGTTCAGGGAGCAGGAATTCAACGCCTCCTGTCGGTCGCCCCTCCTCTACCCCTACACCCCCACAGGTATGGCTCTCTCAACACCCGCCGCTCACCTGTAGTAGTTACACTTGAGGTAGAGTAGCATTAAGAGCAGCTGATTAGACTACAGCATCATCCAAGTAGAGGAGAAGCGTCTCATATTGCTCGGCAGCTCTGTGCTTTAATCCTTGCTGCTCCTCCACCATGTGTGTGACAGACAGGACACGGCCTCGGTGTCCTTGGTAATTCACTCTGCCATCTTACCCTCTCATAAGAAATTCATGGTGGCTCTCTGTCCTGAACATGCCTGTAGTTTGTCGCTCAGGACTTGCATTTAGAAAAGAATAATGACATCATATGAAAAGATGTTTTGACAGTAGTTTTGTGATAAATAATCTCGAGTGTTTTTTAGTGACACAAGCTTGATTTTGTCTTATGTTCATGAGACTGCAAGTCGAAAGTTCCTTAGAAGATTAAACAACTAGCCCTTTTTGTTGACATGAAATACGACATGTTTGAACGTCTATGACTTGACATCTAACCACTTGAAGCCTAATTTTCTCACAGCACTTAATCTTCTTAACAGCTGTTTTAAATACTTACTCCCTCCCTATCACTCTCTCTACTCACTCACAATCTTCTACAGTAGATGCATATGTACTGTGTGTTTCTCCTTCTCCTACTCCAGAATCCATTCAAATAATGTTGTCTATCCCTTCTGTCCTTAAAAAAATTATTTGTATTTTAGCGCAAATGCATTGCCAAGATGTTAACAAGAGAGTGTCACTGTTATTGGCATTGCAGCTCTTATTAAGAAGGATAGAATGGAAAGCAGCAGGGCTCTGGGTCGTGGTGTTGAAGCTGAAACAATTGATCTAACGCCATTGGCACTTTTAAATGAATGAAACGTCCAGAGCCCAAATAAGACTGCTTTCCTGGATTCTGAAGAAGGACATCGTGACTTCTTTCTTCCTGTGTCCTTCTGTGGATGTTAACAGTGTCTTTCCTCTCTTTCTCTGTCTCTTTGTGCCCCTTTTGATTTTATTTCTTTCTATCTGCACCCTTTCCCTATGTCCTTTTCCTCTGCATTGCTCTGAGGCGTCTCCCTTCTCCTCCCATTCCTCCCACATTGATCTTCATCCTCCGTCTCATCCTCCATTGCTGTCTTCTTAATCTAACCACACCCCATTGGACTCCTTATTTCTGCTTAATCCTGCATTTGGGTTTGTTTGTTTTATTTTTTTGTGTGCGTGCTTGCCTACATCTCTGTGCCTATCTCTCTGGTTTTCTGTGTTGCTAGTTTTTATGGCCGCACCCTCATTATCCTCACATTTTCTACCTCAAATCGCAGCAGCTGAGCAGCAGCCAGACTCCAGAGCAGCAGCCGCAGCCGCAGCAGTCGCAGCCTCCTCAGCCACAACAGGCCCATCCTGGAGGCTACACGTCGGAACCGCCACAGCCACCACAGCCCCAACAGCCACAGCAGCCGCTGACAACTGGGGCTTCAGACACCAAACCAGGGCCAGGTCTGCACCAACATCCCCTTTATGTTTTCAGAATAAAGCCACTCCTAACAAGCAGGGGTCCCACACTTTAACAGTTTAACCAGTTACTGCTCTGTCATTACCTGTTATGACAGGAAGTGCCCCCCTTATGTGGAGCAGTAACCCTGAACTGAGAGAACTTTTAATTAACAGGGACCATGAATGCAAGCAGGGCAGTGTTGTGAGATACCTCGCTTGGTTTTCAGAGAACTAGTGTTACCCTGGTAACAAAAAAAAATCTCTTCTCTGGCTGTGCTCAGACTGCCAACACCAACCAGATATTACCAGGCATATCTACAGATTGATTTTAGGAAGTCTGCACGGCAAAAAAAACCCCACATTTGACAATGGTTTTGAAATATCACTTAAATTCAATTTCTACAGATGCGTCTCAGTCCGGATGCTCTGGCCACACATAATCACATTTCAAAGTGTCTTTGTGTCACCCACAACGTGACAGACAATGACGACATCAAATCCAGAATCACAGAAATGCATCAGAGCAGTTAAACAGAATCCATGCTGCTACTAGTGGAGCGGTCTTGGAAGAAAACAGTCCATGACTGTAACGATGAGATAGAATTACCATGATCTGGATGTCTGAGAACTTTCACCAACAATTTAAGTACTGTATCATGGCAACTGGACTTGTTCAGTAGCCATACATTGTTGTTCACAGTGAGTGATGCCTACGATGCTACCACAGCAAAACATGCAGATGTGCTGGTGATGATCTGATCACTTGTGAATAATACTATGCACGCTCCATCTTAAATATCTGATATGAGCAACAAATCTGATTTGCCTGCTGTCTTAAAGCAGCATTTGAAACCTTTCACACTGTGTCACTATAGGAATGTCAGCCACTCACCAATTGCAGGCTCCAGAACCCATACCACCTTGCCCCAGCAGGCAAGCGCTCTTTTGAGCTAGCGTACAGTTAACATGAACCCACACTCAGCAGTGACTGCGCCAATGAAGTCATCATGTCCAGGTGATAAAACCGAATAAATGTGTGAAGGGATGCCCAACACGAAGCGGGCATTCACAGAAATTCTCCTGTGGCTGCCCCCCTGGTGACCTAAGCCTGCAGGCCCTGCAGTAGCTACAGACCACAACTCTCAAAATCCACCACCACCCGTTGTGACTTGCAAAGGCGAGCCAGGGCCTTCCCTGTGTGAGAAGGGGGCCAAGATACAACAAGCTGGTCACTCTTCCTAAATCCATTTACTCCTGTCCAAATAGATGCATAAGGCCCTTACAGGACAGAGTGAATTAAGAAGCCTTTCACTCCCCTGCAAGAGGCGCTGGGTGACATCTCCTGCACAGGGTGGCTAAAAGAAGATTACCTAACATTAGGCATGGGCTTGGGCAGAACACCACCTTCCAAATTTCAAAGGAAAACTGCATTATCAGAAAGGCAAGGGTCAACTTTTGAGGCGATGTGGTGGTCCAGTATCCTCACTGGCATGGCGCATGCATACTCAAAAGACTTGAAGTCTACCGGCGATGCCTCCTACCCTGAGATGGTAACCACAAATTTAGCCTTGCTGCCACCACTGTTCCCCTCAGATGATGCTGTGGTTGCCATAGCTAGCTAAAATCTTCGATTGCTAGCAGCAGTAACAGACACACAGCTCACCTCAATGGGCTAGCTTGCTCTGTAAGGACTTAGAATCAGGTAGAACGCCCTCCTAAACCAACACAAACATTTCTTGAGAGTCCAGTCATGGGCTGGGACACCAGGAGGTGCCTCCCATAATGCGATACTGAGCGAGGTTTGAAAAAGAGGCGATTCCCAAAGACTCTAAGTATCTGTTTCGTTTTTCAAGAAGAGGCTGCACACTAAATGCTTTCGCTTTCATTTCTCTCACAAGTCAGAGTGTTGTGTCAGCAGCTTTCAAGTAATTATCTGGAACAGTTTAGCCAACAGTAATAAAACTACACAGGAACAGGTTCCAAAGAGAATGCTAAGAACTGCAGTCCTGCAGTAAAACTAGCTAGTAAAACAAGTAAACTCCATGCAAATACTACATTTACATAGTGACCTGTTTCTTTACTTGCTATCTGAAGATGTTGTGTCATTCAGACCAAAACAAAGTTCCTTAGTTAACATGCTTTAGAGAATCCTTTACAGCTATTTAAAGAAACTGTCAAACAATAATACCTTTGATGACTGAATCTTTTATCTCCTCATCATCCTTCCAGATGATACGCCAAAACTGGAGCCAGTTGTCCAGAAGTCTTCCTCGCCTGGACTCGTGCAGCCTGAAGCCCCTGTGGAGAGACTCGAGGCCAACACTCCTGTAACCGAGCCCTGTTCTACTGTTGAACCAGAGCTTCCCTTACCTGCCTCGATGACCGCCCCTGCGACTCTCCCTCTGTCAGTGGCCAACAAAAGTGAACGTCCCTCAGCCAGGGAGTCCACTGCTTCAGCCTCGTCTCCCTCCCCCTCAGTCGGGGAGCCCAAACCTTCTTTGGCGCCACCTCAGACTCCCAACACAGACAAGCCTCTTTCAGACGCCCCACGAACTCTGGCTGCATCGCCAGCACCGACTCCGAAGGCTTTGAACGGCCTTGCAGACTCTGTGACCGAGCTCGACGCCCCGGCTCACGAGCCTTCTCTTCTGTCCTCAGCTGCACTCCAGCCCCAGGCCTCTGCTCCTGCTTATAGAGAGGCCTCCTCCTCTGAAGCTTTGCCCTCTGATGTGAGGCCAGAGGTGCCCATTGCTGCTGCGCTCGCCCCCATGGCACCTGTGGCTGTCGTGCCAGTCACCCTGACCTCAAGCCCCGCCCCAGCTCTGCCACTTACGCTCCCCCCTGGCCTTCCGCCTCTGGTGCAGGCCACAACAGAGGCCGACGAGCTAAGCAAGCCCCTAGACACTAAAGACCCCCCCAGAGTAGGGACGGAGGCACATGGAGGCGTTACTGACAGCAAAACAGAGTCCCAGCAACAAGCACTCACCAGGAAGAGTCCCATTACAGGTACTGTATCTGCTCATTTCAACTCTAAAATCTATCGTAGCCTCGACAAAAAATGTTTCACCCTTTTTTTTCAGTGACACTCAGCCAAAAATAAAACACTGTTTTCTGACTACATTACTTTTTTCATGGTATTATAGCTTATTAGCAAAATTAAGTGCCTCTATTGTGCACTAGGGAGTTTTATGAACACCCACATAGCACTCATTGCAAATAATCTCTAATCATACACTGTGCTGACACAGTTGGTTCCCTCACAAAGAGTAAATGCTCAGCATGGTCAGACATTCTTTTAGAAAACACTCAGAATTAAAGTCACATGTTTTAAATATATTTAAGACTTTTTTGGTGTTTTTTATGTGCTGGGAAAAAAGGGTAGATATTTGGGGTGCTTAGAGTCTGCAGAGCAGCACCTGACATACAAGTTATTGGTATTAACTTTCTGCCTTTAGAACCCACACACAGAACCAAAAGAGATGCATCAAGCATGTTGAACTTTGCAGTTTTCCTTCTTCATTCACAGTCAGATTCAGTAAACCATTTTTAGCTCATGTGCTTTATGTTTTCCCTCTATAGATTGAGAGAGCGTTGACATATATATCTCTGGTTTGCTGAGTCAGAGAAATCAGAATTAGAAATACTTTATTCGTCCTCGAGGGGAAAACTGAGTTACATCACAGTTTTGAGTTAAAATATGTGCACTAAACTTTGATTTATAGATGTACTACTACAAATAAAAAGATACATAGTGACATCTGCCTCTTACTTCACAATACAGTGAAGGGCTGCACAGTACATTGTTTCAAGATCATCAGTATATTCACATTGCAGTGTCGGATGTACAATGTCAAGGAAGGGAAATTAACTCAAATGGCATGGAACATTTTTTTTGCTGCTTGATGCAAGAGGAAAACTTACGCAATTCTCATTATCCTTCACTAACCCACAAGAGAGATGTTCGTCTAATATTAAAAGAGATGTCTGTCTTATATTGCTTGATTAACAAATTCTTGGGAGGTTTTTGCTTGTCTGTGTTGAGAAACCTTGAAAATATTTATGAAATAAAGCAGGGCCTACTTTGGTTGTTTGATAAAATGTACTCCTCTAGAAAATCCCCCCTTTCATACAAGAATCTTTTTTTTTTCCCCAGATAGAGTTATTGAAGTTATCTGGAGAATTAAAGCTCTGTATTTCTTCATATCTCAATATGTATCGCAGAAAATTCAAATATTCCAATGTCAGTTTTTCCCAGTATCGTGCAGCCTTAATACAGTGCGTATAATATTTAGTAATATTGAATTAGGTAATAATTGACAATAATTTACAGTATAAGTGCTGCTGTATGATAGAGTAACTGCAGTTGAACAGTTGAAGGATTGCATAAATCAGCGGTAGAATATTTTGAATTTAATTAATTGGGTGAAATGAAAAATTGCACGAAATTGGACTATTACGTTAGATTGTAGACTAACCAATGTCACTACTTCTAGCCCTTTAAAGTCTTTTCTGAATTCAATCTTATCGGTTCATCATGTTCTCGGTTTATGTGAATAATGGCAGATTACATTTATGACTAAGATGAGCTCAAACTCTGCTCAGTTAGCTGTGTCTGTCAGTAGAACATTTATCCATCTTTTTCCACTCTGTCAAATATTATTCGCTAATATTGTTTTATTTTGGTTTGTAACGTTTGACATGTTAGGACTATATAGAGCTCATAGTTGAGTCTATTCAAGTGACTTTTATGCATTTTATAGAATTATCTGGTTTACGTTATCTTGAGCATAACCATCTGCAACCCGTTGAAGGCTTGAAGATTTTAATATTTTCCAGGAGTGTTTACGTAGATGTGGTCCAACAGGTTTATTACACAGACAAAAACACACATTTCTTGTTTAGATCCATTGTGGTTGTGTTGTTTGCTGACTGGCTGGCGCTGATTGCCTTTTCCTGTGTTTCCCTTGCAGTGAATCAGACTGCTCCTGCTATACCAAAGACCTGGAGGAAACCAAATGAAGGGATCTCTGCTGGAGACGCACCTCAAAAGGAGGAAGAGGTAGCAAACCATGTCGGAAATTGATGACATTTTTTTGTAGTCCGTTGACAAATATCCTACCTACTTTTCAACAGTTTAGTGAGGTCTTTTTTTTTTAAAACCTTTGGTGTCTTATTTTGGAACAAGACATTTAAGAAATGCCTATTAGGTATCAAAGATCGGGTCAGAGAGGCTGAGAGAGAAAAGAGGAAAAGGCACAATGTGGGCAATAGTTCAAGTGGAAAATGTTTCCACATGTGAGGTGGAGGAAGCAGACATAAATGACTTGGGGGTGTTGTTATCGTCCGAGAACGACAGCGAGGAGTTATCCATCATCTTCATTGCTCTCCCAGCCCACTGTATGTAAAATCAACTCGGTCCCGCTCTCATTTCCTCTCCTTTATTGTTTTGTTCGGGGCTTCTAGCTGTGGGAGAATTTTCACACCATCAGATACTGGTGTTATTTTACACAGAGAGACACAATTCACACAAAGCCTTATGAAATAATACAGATAATTAAAAATAAACCTCACCACTTGCGTTTCAGTTCCATTTTTACACAGTGTGTGTAATAAAATATAAATAAAAGTCTCAAGATTTTCATTCATATTAAAGAACATTTAGCTCTACAAATTGATAGTTTTTGTACAACAACAACTTTTTTTTACAGTTGTTTTAGAAAACACTTTTTGGAAAAAAAATGGATGCTATGTTTATATTTAGAAAGACACAAACGGACATTGAAACTACAGTGAGGGAAAAGAAGGACAAAAATAGTTTTTTTAATGTTTTACTGACAAAATAGCATTATCCAGGAAGACTCTATGAAGAGCAGTCACGTTTCACTGCCTCGTATTTTGTATTTTCTGTAGCTAAACAACCAACCAGAGTACAAAATCTGCTTACTGTTAATACTGCTGCATGCCTGAGATACGCGTTTTAAGGTGTGTTAGTGTGAATGGAGATTATTTATGAAATGGTGCTAAAATGCTCGTCTAAAAGGAGATTTTAAAAATATATATTTAACCGTTTCCAAAAATAACCTTGTACGTTTGAACTAGGCCTCAGAGAAAACAAATTAAAAGAAAATAGAAAATCCTTCATAACACAGAATAAATACAATCTAAGGATAATAACCTCTGTTATTGTGCGGAAATGGTGATAATTCGCATAATATTGATTCAATGACTACAGCAGTGGTGTAGATAAAATCCTACCAATATATAGGTTTGTCCAATCTATGCTACCAATGGCTCGGCCTACTATCACAAGCCTATTGTGCCTCTAATCTTTCTACTTTTCTGTCTTCTGTTTTGCGCTGAACCTTCTGTCCTTTCTGCATTTCATTATCTCTTTCATCCCCGAGTCCTAAATCTTCATTATGTTTTTATTCCCTCGTCTTTTTTTCTACTCCTGCAGTTTTACCTTTTCTTCATGCTTTCACCCAGTCTGCAGATGACCTCCTTACAGCTTCATAACTAATAATTATAGACAGTGTTATCTGGAGAAATGATGATGCTGCTAGTTTTTAAATGTGACGAATTATCAAATCATTCTTTTTTTTGTACATTAAATCCCCTCAGAGAGCCTCATGACACCAACCATTTATTATTAGGCTAAATGATAGCAAAGCAGCACATAATGCTTACTGACGTTCCTCCACACAGGACGAGCCCAGGCCAGTGGATCCGCCTGCTGGAGACCAGGCCCCGCAGTCAGCTCCTCTGAGAAGCAGCCCGGTGGCCCTACCACCAGTTTTCACTTCCACCTCTGCTCCACCTCCGGCCAGCAGCCCCGAGGCTGACGGGAAGCCTGCTGCACCGGAGGAGAACGGTGAGGCTGAGATGGAGCCCATGAGGAACGGGGCAGGCCACACTTCGGAGACTGAGAGCAGTGACAGTGGAGCCACTCCCGGAGACAAGGAGAACTCCACAGGTGCTCCACAGGACATGGAAGGTTAGAGAGACAGATGTTAAAAGCTACTTTAGAAAAAAAGGTAAATGTTTTATCTGTATAACAACGCTATAATTGCTCTTTTTCTTGTTTCCTTCCCTCTCAAATTGTGCTTGGTGGTCCAGACCTGGCCGAGTCCAGTGGGAAGCGTCAGTATGACAGGGACTTCCTGTTGGGTTTCCAGTTCATGCCCGCCTGTGTACAGAAGCCAGAGGGGCTGCCGCCCATCAGCGATGTGGTGCTGGACAAGGTGAGTGAACCAGTCTTGAACTGCAAAGCTAACTAAACCTCACGTCATATTGATATACTTCAAAGATTATTAAACTTAAAGGAATTTGTCCAAGCTGTTCCTCAAAGCCCCACAGAGATAGGCAGTTTTAGTGTCTCATTTCCAGGTCTGCAAATACAAACATTTTGGGTTGGAAAAGCATCCCGAGCACAGCAGCAAACTGGGAAGATGCAGGCAGAGGGCTGCAGGATCTCTGCAGATACAAGACAGTTACACTAACAAAGTATTTGTATTCAGTTTTGTTCTACCTCTGCACTTTTGCTTGAAAAATTACTGAAACGATTATTAGATGATCAAAATAGTTTGCAAGTAATTTTCTCTCAATTGACTCAATTAATCGACCAATTATTGCAGGTCCAGAAACAAAGATGCTAAACATTCTGTGGTTTCAGCTTCTTAAATTGAAAGATTTTCTGCTTTTTTTGTCTTTATATCTCTGTAAATTTAATGTCAATGAGTTTTGGAATTTTACGAGCCATTTATAAATCTCACCTCGGGCTCTTAGACATGATGATGGGCATCATCTATCTTTATCTGAGTTTTTAAAGACTGTTTGTTTGATAAAGCTATTAATTGATGGATTATATAAAGTATTAATGAAAACAGTCATTAGTTGAAGCCCTAGTTTTGGAAGAGAGCTCTTCATGAAACAGGTTTTCCTGAGCTCACAGCAACAGGCGTGTTTCACACACTGGATCAAAGATAAACCACAGAGAGTTTGGTTCATTCCTCTGATCCACACATATGTATGGGTGGAGCATATGGTCCGGCTGAAATGCTGTTTTGATTAAAATCACATTGCTATTATGTCACACTTGGCAGTGTTGAGAGTACGTGCCCCTCCCCCATCTCACCAAAAAGAACAAGCAGACCGGCGAACAGTTGATGTACAATCCCTTAGTCTCATTTTCTCTGAGGGGGAAAGTGAAATCTCTCTGGAAAAGAGTCTAGAGGAAGTCAAGGACAGCTGAAAGACAAAGAGCTGGATTTGTTCTTCTCTCCTCCCCCACAACTATCTCGCTCTCTCCTGCGTGCCTTTCCTCCTTCCTTCCTTCCTTCCTTCCTTCCACATCTGGTTCTGACTTCTCTCACTGAGCGACTGAGCGGCCCGCTGAACCCGCCAAGCACAATTTATCACCAGAACAGTAAAAATACATAAACCAGAACCTGCTAACATTGGATGACTGTGATTTACAGCGGGTCACCTTAAAGGGACCACTGGGTTAGAAATGCACACATAAGCACAGACAGACAGTCTCAGCAGGCTGACTCCTTTCACCCTATTGCCATGATTATTAGGGAATCACTGCTCCCCCTGCTGTTCACCTCATCTTGTGTGTGTGTGTGTGTGTGTGTGGGTGTGGGTGTGTGTTCAATAATGTGCTGTGTATGTTGTGTGTCTTACAGATAAACCAAAACAAGTTGCCATCTCGGGTGGTGGATACCAGGGCGATTTCCAGAGGACCTGATTTCACACCTGCTTTTGCAGATTTTGGCAGGCAGATGACTGGAGGAAGAGGAGCTGCAGTGAGTCACACATGAACACACACACACACACACACACACACACACACAAACATGCACGCTCAAGCTGCCACAATCATTCATAAAATCACACACAGTCCTCCTGTTCTCACTTTCCATTTCCGTTCAACACCATTTTTTCCTACACCTCTATAGAACAGCACAACTGTGTTTAGAAGTAGAGAAAATTCAAATTAACTAAATCAATGCTAGGGCTGCACGGTATGGTAAAAAAAAAAGTGTGATTAGTTGACAGACATTACCATTGTGAGGCTGGTGAGGTTATAAAACGCTGCACGTTGATGTTGATTAATATTAGCTAGCACTGTGGTCCTATGGCTTCTTCCATATTTTACTTGGTCATATTATGATTTCATTAAAATTTGAATTAACTGTGAAGCTTTACATAATTCCATAAATACATACATATTTTAAACAACCATTTTAACAATTTATCCTTTAGGAATCTACATATAAAGCATTTTTGTGCCCTTTAATAGGAACAAAATGTGGGCTCCACATGCTGTACATATTGAATAATTGACATTTTAAAGCCATTATAACTACCTTATTTGCCCTCTCCTCCTAGCTGCTAGATAAACTTGCCGCTTTTAAGAGTATGTTGACACTACACATCTGTCAAACTCCTTATTATAGTTCGGGGATTATAGGATATCATTTTAGGTTCTTGGTTCCAGTTGGTTGCAGGCGACGTCTATAAATGTTCAGTGGCTGATTCAACTCCAGTATAACATTCTAAAGTACAATGCAGCTCTGTTTCACCATTATCAGTCGAGATTTGTTGGATCAGAATTAAGCTACTCAAGTGCTACAGCACATTAAAGTGTATCTGTTCTTGTAGACACTGCAGAGTCACTGTTATGTCTCTGCTCAAGTAGAATAGATTACATATTTCACAACATAATGAGCAGAGCAGATGGTGCATTATAGTCATTATAGTATCGCTTTGTTTTATGTTTTTGATTATATTTTGTTGTTTTTTATTACAAATAGGCACTTAAACTTTAATAGACAATGTGTTTTTGCAACTTGTTAAAGGAAAAAGTGTGCTGTCTGCAACAGAAATATTAACATGCTGTATATTCATATATTCTTCTTATATTCAAAGCTTATGAACATTGGGGCACGACGGCCTCCGCCCAGGAAGATCATCATGAACGTGTCAGTGAATGATGACATTCAGCTGAAAAAATCAGAGAATGCCTGGAAACCTGGCTTGAAGAGGGAGGTTCCTGCAGAGGATCCTGAGATACAAAAAACACAGGTAGGGCCAAGTAATCTTATATGTAAGCACACAGACGCACAAACTCTTCAGTGTGAAAGTCCACCATTCTTGTGATGGAAATGTTTAAACTTCAACCTAATATACATATCTTCACTTTGTTCTTGAACCCAAACAACCATATTCTTACATAAAACCTTCCTCTACACAGGACCACATACTTACCTTCATACTTACCTGCAATGCTTGATAAAGAAAATGATGATTTGTCCCAAAAATCTGCATTAAATTTGGTTTAAAAATTAAATCCTTGTGTCTCATACCTGTTGACCCCCTGCAGCTATGAGGAAAAATATGCAATAGATAAAATGGGAAGAGAAAATTGAATCTTTATCAAAAACGACCTATAATAGCCGACGATGTAACAGACTAAGTTTTTAATGATATGTCCAATTAAAATGACTATCTCCCCTCAGGATCTCTTCAGGAAGGTCCGCAGCATCCTGAACAAGCTGACGCCTCAGAAGTTCCACCAGCTGATGAAGCAGGTGACGGACCTGACCATCGACACAGAAGAGCGGCTCAAAGGGGTCATCGACCTGGTCTTTGAGAAGGCCATCGATGAGCCCAGCTTCTCTGTGGCCTACGGAAATATGTGCCGCTGCCTCGCCACGGTCGGTGTATAAACTTGATGATGCATGTTTGTGTTTGTAGTGTTGTTAATGGTTTGAATTATTTGACTGATCTGCAAGGTCTTGATTGGGGATTAAATTAACTATCTCACCTGGACTATGGACCATTTGCCCGTAAAACATGACATGGCAACAATAACTGATGTTCTGGATTGAACAAGAAACATATACAGACTGTTCTGAGATCTACACAGCCTGTTGATACAAAACATGACATACAGTGTCAATAAAGTGTTAAACTAAACTACCGTTATACAGGAAATGACCTGGCTGGCAGTGTGGTTTTGAGACTTTAAATGATTATTTATTATTTTCACGAGAGAGATTAAAATAGCAGCTTTCACTTTAGGGTCTTCATCACCCTGACAGCATTTACAACAGCTGAGGGTTGCTGGGTAACTTTATCAAGCTTACTGTGGTCTGTAACTGAGCCATTTTACACAAACCCAGGGAAGCATTTCTCAGCGCAGTACTGGGTTCAAAAAACTGAAGACACAATCCCAAAAACGAAACCATCTTGGTTTGCCATTGACTCCTAGTCAGTCGCCCAGTAAAATAAATATATACATATATGGATTCCACTGCGAATCAGCTCTGTGAAATACATTTTGTGTTCAAAGTAGCCAGAGTGTTGGTATATTTTCTGAATCCCGCAGACTGTATGTGTTTGCCTCTAAATGTACATTCACCTCGCTAAATGTTTAATTTGCAAACAGATCGATGGATTTAGACTTTCGTTTTTTGTTGACTTGCAAAGAGAGATTCTTAGATGTTTATACCCGGCTGATGTCTTCAGTATTGGGAAATAAAAACAAGGCTGTCTGTAAAGCATGCTTACATATTTAGTGCTTTAGATAATCCACACATGGAAATGGAAACGCTTCTGAGAATTATGGCCCCAACTGAGTCACGCTAAATATTCCTAAAGGTTTGGTTCCTCACTTTACCTGTCTTTATACTTCTGTTTCTTAACTTTATCTTCTATTTGTACTATTCATGTACAGCTCAAAGTGCCCATGACTGACAAACCCAACACCACAGTGAACTTTCGCAAGCTGCTGCTAAACCGCTGTCAGAAAGAGTTTGAGAAGGACAAGGTGGACGATGTGGTGTTCGAGAGGAAGCAGAAAGAGCTGGACTCTGCTGCATCGGTACGTGGTCAATGAACTAGTGTGGCAACAGATTACAGAGTATATCAAACGTCAAGGCCGAGTATTTGATTCCTTTTTCCTTGGTTCTCTTCAGACGACAGAGCGTGACAGGATGCAGGAAGAGCTGGAGGACGCCAAGGACAAGGCCCGGCGGCGTTCCATCGGCAACATCAAGTTCATCGGCGAGCTCTTCAAGCTCAAGATGTTGACGGAGGCCATCATGCATGACTGTGTCGTCAAGCTGCTGAAGAACCACGACGAGGAGTCTTTGGAGTGCCTGTGCAGGCTGCTCACCACCATCGGCAAGGACCTCGACTTTGAGAAGGCCAAGGTGAGGCGGAGAAGAATTTATTACATGAACCAGAGTGGTTAATACATTCTAGGTTTGTTATTTTGTGGTTTGAACATATTCATTGGCGCTTTAGAGGTGTTGGTAGTTGGATTTGTTACTTTTAGACAGAGCCAGGCTAACCATTTGTCCTTGTTTCCAGTCTTTATGCTTAAGCTAAGCTAACTGGCTGCTAGCTTCATGAATACCACACAGATTTGAAAGTGGTCTCGGCATGAAAGCCAATAAGTGTATTTCACACAACATCAAATGATTCCTTTAATTTGTGTAGCTTCATGTGGAAAAGGCTACAGAGTTGTGAATTCCAAAGAGACTGCAGTGGCTCAGACAGCCTTCAGAATAAGCGTCTGAAGCTGTGTAGGTTGGTTAATGAAGGATATAAATCTTTTAATTAATGTGTTTTAAAGGGGTCAAAAACAGTGTGTTGTCACAGATCGTAGATGAAAGCGGAAATATATTCAGCAAACTGAAATGCTGTTGGTGATTTAGCAGTTTTTTTGCAACTGAAATGAAAGTTTTATTAGTTCAGTATTATTATTATTATAGACTATTGAGTGTAACTGATGATGTGGCTGGAACTTTCCTCTGTCGGTGTGTTGATGTGCTAAACAAAGTCTAGCTGTTCATAAGACATTTTGAGGCTCCCTGGCCGGGGGTCAAACCATGAAGAGATTTATTTTCATTGTCTCTTGCTGTAATAAAATCTTTTTTGACAAAGGAATCGTGTAATTCTGGCTGGTACTGATGTTTGGCAACGTAGCCTATAGCCAATTGCAGGTACCGGTGTTTTTTTGTTGTTGTTTTATTGTATTTTTGCAGTTATTTATTCCACTTTTGTGCCAGGGGAAAAGAACGTATCCATATCATAAAATAATTTAAGTGTTTGAAAGTCGTTCAGCCCTTCATTACACTGTTTTTGAAAGAGCACAAATTCAATTATATAAATTTATGAAACAAACTTTAATTTAACCTTCTTTCACCTTAAAAAAAGATCATTTATCTGAAAGGTAACTGCTTCCAAAACCTTTGTCTGCGCAACAACATACTCAATGATCTGAATTTTTCAGTACTTGCATAGCCTTTCAAACATCATGAGTCAGAAGCTCATGAATGTGTCGCACAAAATTGATGTGAGATCATGTGACACAGAAGATAAACATCTTACTTGCAGAAGGTGAATATCAGCTGATACTGTGTTTGGCCAATAAATCAGTGCATTACAGTGTTTGCAGTGGTGAAGTCATGAGGCCAACTGATTGTCATCGGCCCTTTGACGTCAGTACAGTTTGTCGTTATTCTTCTGCTAGTGGAGGTGATTCTTATCAGCAGCAACACAGTTTTGAGTGACATAAATGAGGAACTTCTGGTTTATGTAGGTTATGAGTGAAACAGGAATATCCCCACAGTGTGACCGCAGCTTCGTTCTGTCCGACTAGCTCTCCTGTCGACATCAGTGACTCTCAGTTAAACACAGCCAGAGTCACCACATGCTTGGAGAGACATAACTGACCCAGAGGCCTTTCTGATCTCTCTCTGCTGTGCTGTGGATGTGTGGTTTGATCCTCATCATGTACCAGTCACCCTGCAAATGAAAAGCCCTCTGACCAGCAGGGAAGCTGCTCTGAACTTTGATTCCTTTTCCGGTTGCCACTAAAAAATGTTCACACTCTTAACCAGCAGATAAACACAGTTTTTGTACATTAAATCCAACAGAATGTGGTGATATATCATCCATTTTGTTCCTTCGGATGAGTTTCATCTTGTTTAATGTGGTAATTTTCCAAACACGGTTGTTTTAATGTCTGGCCATTACACTGAATTGGATATGTTCTTTCTGGGCTATTACAATTTTTGTACTGCTCTCTGAAAGATGTTCCTATTTAATTTTCAGCGGTCAGAACAGCTCCTGCTCAAAGTAATAAACTGAAATAATGTTGAAATCCCTGACACCTAGTGCATCGAATAGAGCAACTTAGAATTTAACCTTCATGTCTCAAATTAACCTTCTCACTCGCTCTCTTTCCTCAGCCTCGGATGGATCAGTATTTCAATCAGATGGAAAAAATCGTCAAGGAGAGGAAGACGTCATCTCGGATACGGTTCATGTTGCAGGACGTCATAGACCTGAGATTGGTGAGTGTTTGGTCTTAGGAAGTCCAAAGTCTTTCCTCATGTTCAGGCTAGCTCTGTCTCAGGATTAATTCTCCCACAGAGGTTTATTTCAGATCTATATGACCTTCTGGAAAATGATAGTGAGAATTCTGGTTATATTCTGCCAAATGGATGTACTGCTGCTCTCTTTATGTAATTTAAACACATTTCGGTGAAATATCTATGAGAAAATACGCTGAAGAATGGAAGCAACACATGATTAAGGTTTTCATAGAGACACTAGAACTCAGAAGTTAAGTTATAGTAAAAGCATTTAGAACATAGAATTGTCACCATTATGCATTTTAAGATGTATAGATTTATCCCATACAGCTTTGCACCGTTTGTACTGCGTCTGCCTCTTGACACCAGCCTGAGTTAATGAGCTCGCTTTTAGGCTCCATACCAAAAAATCTGCAAACTGATCAGTCCTCTCCCCTGGCTTCACCTCTGAGAAGTCTAATCAATCTCTAATTACTGCATTTAAAAAGCTCAGATGAGTGTTTAGAGAAATTTCACATCGTCTTCCTCTTGTAAATGTGATTGCTACATTCACTATGAGCTCGCCAGCATTTCCACAACTTGACAGTCCCGTAAACTGTCGCTGATGATCTTCACATCACAGTTTAACATCATGACTCATGATTTTCTTTTGACAGAAGACAACCTTTTTCCACCGTGTTGTGGAAATAATATAAATTGTAAAAAAGACAAAAATTTGAATTCATTAACACACATTCCCTTTTGATTCCTGCTCAATTTTTAGTGTGGGGAAAAATAAGTCCTACACAGGTGTTTGCCATCAGGGCAACTGTTTTTATTAACCCTGAGTCTGAGCACAGGGTAGAAGCAGAATAAATAGCACTTAAATGCTGTTTAAATCAGAACTGGTTCTCACTTCATGTCCCTAATTACAACATTAGGATATTTACCCTCTGTAACAAAATGTGTTGCTCTGTTGGGAAACAGTGCCACTCCTGCAATGAGTGTCAGATACATGACATTCTTTGAATTTAAGCCCATGTTTCAGCATATTGCCGCTGGTGTTTTCACTTGCAATTATCGTTAAACAGACATTTCAACAAGTAATGTTGTCATCTTTCTTTGAAATGAAGCCGCGCTGTCAGACTCGTTTCTTGTTCTCCGCCGTAACTCTTTTCTCTGCCATGACGTCATTGTTTTATCACATGCAGCTGTCAGAAAGCCATGATGGCATCAATATAAGGACTTGATGAGTTCGGAGGCAGTTCTAGTTCCATTCATATATGTAAACACCCACTGATATATTTGCCATTCAGCTTAAAGCCTTACCAGGGGGCTCAATTTATGCTTCAGGTAGACGTATAAACATCACATATGATGCATTGTTTGATAAGTATTTATCTGTATTGTCCCAGTTAAATAAACTAACAATGTGGGGCAGGTGGGACAGGTGTCAGGCGTTACCGATAGAGAGACGTCTGCATTTATTAAAGTGTGATTGTCTCCTACAGTAACTCTTACCTAACACAAGCTGTTTGAGTCAATGTCGTCGTCTCCTGCAAGATGCTGGAACCATCCCGCTGTGCTGCGCTGCTCAAAATCAAATTTGAAATTAAAATGAGCAAGGCTACAGAGGCAGAGCAAGGATCCACTTTGTTTAAAAACAAAACCTCCAGATTTTCAGCATCACAGAGCTACACAAGTATTAACAACTGAAGGGTTGATAAATCAGTCAACACATCTGTCTTTTAGTTATGATCATTGGCAAATTCACCAGCATTTTCCTCTGTGCTTGACAACCAATTATATCTGAAGTGTTTCTCATTATTCTTTCAGCACAACTGGGTGTCCAGGAGAGCCGACCAGGGCCCGAAGACCATCGAGCAGATCCACAAGGAGGCGAAGATTGAAGAGCAGGAGGAGCAGAGAAAAGTGCACCAGCAGCTGCTCTCCAAGGACAGCAAGAGACGGCCAGGTCAGGCCCGCAGTCTAAATCCTCTTTAAGGCTTAGAGACACATCGACACAGCTACAGTGACTCAGGAAGCCTGCGAGCATACAGGCACACTTCCTGTCCCTATAGCCTGCGGAGACGCTATTGTGCCAAACAGCAGACAGGAAGCCCCCCACTCCCTCCCATCTGTTAGCTGACCTATAATATTTCATCATGTCAAGCAGAAACAGTCAAAAATGACACTACTGAAATGCAAATAGTTTGATTTCCAGTTTGTTTGACCCGTTGATGTGTTTTGATGTGTGCCTCATAGATTCGAGAGATCAGAGAGATCAGAGAGATCAAAGAGAACAGCGCGTGCAGAGAGAAGAGACCTGGAACACTGTGCCCATGACCAAGAACAGCAGGACCATCGACCCCACCAAGATCCCAAAGATCTCCAAGGTGAGACGTGCAGCTACAGCTAAATACCCACAATTTCCCCTTTCAACTTAAGCCCTATTCTCACAGGGCTGGTGTTACCGGGGGGCGTCTATTCATTTGTTATAATTGCAGAAGTAGATTGTGATCATAATCACATGTTAATGTCTGTAGCTTAGAAAGTAAAAATTCTCCTGCAGATTATATTACCATATGTGCCATAACCATATTTCACAGATGCCGTGTTATGATATTAGTCCCATGTGAATCGACATCTTGGCTTGTTATCTTTAAACACAAATCTTTCATATTGATGTTCGAAGTGAGAGCAATAAAAGGTTGTTACATTTAAGTGCAGCCACAGAATCCTGTACTTGATCTAAATGAGCTGCAAATGTGAATGTAAGCTTGTAACACATGCAGAAATCAACATCAAGGATAGAGGGTCCACTTATGAAGCATCAGCAGCATCAGCATTTAATTTAGAAATATCATCAGGTCTCCTGGTAATACTGATTGCGTGTGAAGAGGGCTTAAGGCTGCTTTCACACCTGTAGGTCGGTTCAGGTGGCCCACACAAGGGGAGGAAAATGATACATGTTGTTTTGATCTGGTTTGTGTTGGCACAGACTTTTGAACTGAATGTAAGACACAACACACCTCTTAATTAGGCAGTTCGCAATCAGCAGATAGACTGACAGGAGTGAAGTTTTCCAATCTACCGTTGTAAAATCATCTGGTTGGTCCATATTGCAGAATCTGTTTGATGTATATATTCAACTGCCACCCTCACCAAACTAAGACGCTTAGGTTCGAAAACACAACAACCTGTAAGAGGTTTTAATGCAATTCGAGCTGCAACAATTATTCGATTTAATGCTCTGAATGCTTTACAGGGGTTAAATTAAATAATACATCAAATTCACAGAGGATGCATTCAAAGTTGTGATGATTGAAAACTGACCAAGGATCCACATTAGACCAAAAACAACCTGAACGGCTTTGTTGCAGCAATTTGAGTCTGTGATGATTCTCCGGTCTGTCGGGTCTACACTGTTATTTAGTTAAACGTTTGAGGTTGTTACTCATGTCGTTACACGTTGGTCTCACGGTCATTAAGTGCTTTTCCCTCGTCAGTCACTTACTCTTTTACTTCATTGCCGGTCGTTGCTCTTTCTGTAGAAAAGTTTCTGTACACAGCAGATTATTGTTTACACTTCACCGAGAGGAATCCTGTGGCTCATGATGTTTACACTGTCTCTGCCCTCATCTGATCTACATTATTGTGGTTTATGTTCAGTAGTACACAGTCCACCTGCTGGATGTACGAGGTACTGCTTTGTTTGAGAAGAAAAAAAAAGAATTTTATTTTTTTAAGAGCTCCACTTGCATGAGGAATTCTGCCATGTTCTCAGCGTTTAGTCGTACCAGGAGAACGCCCATTTTACTCGGATTAATCATGCAATATATTACGTGTTATGTACTCTATTCTGGCACTGTGTTCTTGCAGCTTGTTCTTAAATTCTTCTTGTTCCGCAGCCTCAGATGGATGAGAAGATCCAGTTGGGCCCTCGGGCTCAAGTCACGTGGGTGAAGGGCAGCAGTGGAGGAGCCAAGGCCAGTGACTCAGGTAAGAATACACATATTAACCGACCCAGCGTGACCACAGTGGGTCGAAAACACCGCACGAGCGAAAAAATTGTTCATCAGCCAAGTGCATTTCATCTTGTGTTTTCTCATGAAGACATCAGAGTGACTCAGAGGTGAAGATTGATTCTTCCAGACTTATTTCTTTATCCTTCACCTCTCTGAAAACTCAAAATCTGAGTACAAACAAATATGAACTTCTTTGAAATAATCTCGGTAGTTCCACGTAGATGCCCAACCGTGACAAATTACATCATCTGTGCTTTTTTGATGGGCCAGGTGTTGCAGTCAGATTGTAGCTGCAGCCGGTCTAAATGTCACAGAGTTCTGGTATCAGTATCAGTATGCCAAAAATGTTGATAGCTGTCCCAAACGACCACTCTCGAAGGCGGGGACAAAATGTCTGCCAAAGAAAGGGACAAGACTTCATAACTGAGGGATGATGGTGCAAAAAACCTTGAAGTGACAGAATTAGTTACATAATAAAATGAAAAAACAGACAGAGAGAGAAGTTAAAACCAACCTGACACACCTGACCAGTTGCTTTGTGAAGTGGACATCAGTGTTGGATTCTTTTCCTGCTTACATATTATATCTGATTGATACTTTTTCAGTTTACCAGCTGTTATCAGATAGACCAAAAGTTATATTCCTGTCTCATATTTTGTCTCCATGACAGAGCTATCACGGACAGCCGGCCTCAATCGTTACTCTGCGCTTCAGTCTACGCCTTCACCTCAACCCTCCACCACTCCTCCACAGAACCCAGACTTTGAATCCAGGAGAACTCTGGGAAGGTAAAGAACAACACCTGGCTCACATTTAGAGCTCTTGTTCAAGCGTTTCATCTCTGTAGCTCTGATAGGTAATCTCTCACATAGAGGAACATCCTGGTTAACTTATTTGTTTTTTCCTCCTAGCAGTCGTAGCAGTAGTGGGAGGGAACGCAGTGAGAAGCCACTGATCTCTGCCCCTCCAACGTCACGGCCCGGGACGTTCATCAGGGGAGGCAGTTCGAAAGAGCTGCTGGAGAGTCAAACCCCCGATGAGCCCCGAAGAGACCGGGAGCGAGAGGGAGCCGAGCCTCGAAGACCGAGTGTCACCGAGGAGAAAATGGAGCCGGAGCGCAGCAGAGTCAGGGAGCCTGGTGAGGAAGACGGTGCTGCACAACACAGGACATACAGAACATCATATACATCAACACACAGACCTACTGCTCTCAGTCACAGAAAGCAGTAGGTCTGTATGTATGTTTTAGAGTCAAAATGAAAGTAGCATTTTGACTCTAAAACATACATACTTAAAATTAAATTACAAAGTTCTAATTTTACTACAAAGGAACATCACTGGGATGCTACAGAATGATATAAAAACCTCAAACACAAAAAATAATGGATCCACCCTTTAAATATAAACTGCCTGTAGTGGCACCACTCTGATTACACAGTATAAAGTTATAGAAACAAATTTAAAATGTGAATTAATTGCACTTCGGCTCTCAACACTGTTGTCTAAAACCAGCAGCAGCTGCAAGGTCTTGTTTGTTACCTTTACTCGTAAATGTAGAGAGTGTTGTTCTGCTCTCAGGGAGAGGTTGTTTACGCTGTTGTTGTTATGTCGACAGTGAAACCTGAGCCTGTGGTCCAGACCCCAGACAGACCCGCTCTGTCTGAAGAGGAGGTGGAGAGGAAGTCCAAGTCCATAATCGACGAGTTCCTGCACATAAATGACTACAAGGTACTGAGATTCACGAGAAAATCAACAGTAGATGCAAACACTTGATTAGGAGCTTATAAGTGTGTCGATGATCAATCAATGATTGCTGCTGCTGCTATCACTGATTCATTTATCATTGAATAATTCATTTGTCTTTACGTAATTTATGATTTAAATGCCTAAATAGCTTAAGCGATGCTGTGTGACATGCCCATGTCAATATTTAGCAAATTATATATGTATACATACAGTGAATGAAGTAAACAGCTTTAGATACTGCTCTTTAGTTACTGGGTTGATAAGATCAGAACAGTAGCTAAATCTTCCTTCTTTATCATGTTACAATAACCAGGTGCAGAAGCATCTGTTGTTTTAGTTTTCCCTCTTCACTCATTGTTGTTTTGTTGTCTCCGTTTCCTGCAGGAGGCCGTTCAGTGTGTGGACGAGCTCGAGTTGGGCTCTCAGCTGAACGTCTTCGTGCGTGTCGGGGTCGAGTCGACTCTGGAGCGCAGTCAGATCACACGGGACCACATGGGCCAGCTCCTCTTCCAGCTGGTGCAGAAGGGACTCCTGCCCAAACCCCAGTTCAACAAAGGGTCAGTTCACCTGCAGCATGCACTCCGACTAAGCTAGGAGCTAATTGTGAATTCTTTTAACTTTCTCAGTGAGATAATATCATCAATTACAGATTTGTATAATGGCATGAGTACATAGGTATGAGTAAAACATGAATAGATAAATATTAAAATAGGATTAAATGAGTAATACAAAAAAAATACTTAACATTTCTACCTTCTAAGGGTTTAAGAGATTTGTGTTCGGGTTTATTGTTGCATTGATCCGCCCATAATGTTAACTGAGGTTATCACTGCATTTATCAGCTCATTATAAATTTGTTCTTTTATAATCTTGTAAAGTAGGTCATCTACTCCATCTCATAGATATTCCAAATCCTGCGGGAAGCCTTCCACAAATTGTACGTGGGTGGTTCAGGCTTTAACCTGTTAATTGTGTTATATTTCATTACTGTGGCTAGTAAGATCTGCAGTAAATAATATGCTGCTCTTCAGCTCTTCCATGTACCTTCAGGTTTTTGCCCTGAAAAGACGCTCTGTGGGTCTTGAGCGATGTCGACGTGGAGGAGCTCGATATAGCTCTTCCCTGATTGTTTTTTGTGACCAGAATATGTCAAAATGGTGACTTATTTGTGCTTCACAAGTATCTGTTGGGCTCGTCTTTGCTATTATCTGTGGTATTCAGAAATATCTGGCAGTTAGTTACCAAGTGTCCTTCAGAGCACGTCACCTTCCATCCCTCCCTTGATAAGCTAATGTTGCATGTCAGCCTCACTTCTTTCTATAATTTGGATTCAAAACACCCAATAAAAGGTCCAGATTACTTTTCCCTGATTATTCCCCAGTTGTAAATTTATCAAGAATCTATCTGCTCCTGTGGGATTGACAGTTTTGTCCCAGTCTTATTTTTGTTTTGTTTGAAAAAGTTGGTTTTAGGGTGAAAAAAAAACATTCAATTGTTTCAAATGGCTTCATTGTTATCCTTTTGGGCAGTATACTTTTTTTTATGTTTGCAGGCTTTTTGTTTATGTGTCTTTGTCTTTATACTTTGTTTTCTGGCTTTTATTGAGGAAACTTGAGGCTGCTTCTGAAAACCTTTTCTTGTGCATTCTTAAGATATGAAGCAGAGCAAACTGTCTCATATGAGATATGACTGGATACATTGTTTTCTTTCATTGCATGTGTCCTTTGTTGGGAAAGAGTTATGTGACTGCTCCTCACCTGCGTCCTGCTTTCAAACATAAACAATACAATTGTTTCAAAACAGTTGCATAGTAATTTGGGTGTAAAACAATATTTTGTATAATGAAATGATTTTATAGGTGTTTCCTCTTTGTTTTCTCAGGTTTTCAGACACGCTGGAGCAAGCAGACGACATGGCCATCGACATTCCCCACATCTGGCTGTACCTGGCCGAGCTGCTCAGCCCTGTGCTGAAGGAAGGGGGCTTCTCTATGAGAGAGCTCTTTAGGTATTGAGGCTGCTGCACCTGAGCCACTCACTTGACACTCCAGGAGAGCATACACTAAAAATACAGTCACACCTGATGTGTTTGCTCAGGAAAAACGACTTGTGTCAGAAATAGTTATGAATTCTTCCCCTGCTTTGTATTTCCACCACAATAGGCCCATTGTGATCAGTGTTTTCACAGGGTTGCTGTCCTTTTGAGCCACACATTTTGAGAGAATGTTTCTCCTTCCTGTTCTCATTTCCAAGATTAATTTCAGACATTATAAGAGGCGGCGCACACTTACTGACTGTAGAGGAAATTGTCTGAAGTGTCTCATAGTGAAGCTGTAATTTGTTAACTTGATGTAAACTTCCTTATCTGAACAGATCTCAAGTAGAATACAAGTTGTTTCAGTTATTTATCTTCTTTATGAAGTGAAACAGTTTTGGCAGACGTAGATTTAATTCCATCTCTGTTTGTTCACAGTGAATTAAGGAAACCTTTGCTTCCTGTGGGAAGAGCCGGGATCTTAATTTCTGAAATACTGCACTTACTATGCAAACAAATGGTAAGAAAACTCCTCTTGTTGTTTGAATTGATTTTGTATACATTTATGTTTCCTGCTGTTATCATAAAGAAGAAATACTGTTCGGTTCCGTTACATTGTGAGAAATATTTTGGTCAGATGATTTTTGAATGTGAAAGAGTAAGGACAAAAGATATAATACGTATTTCACTTTTGATTTAAAGCAAGTTTTGTCTAATTTGTCAGAAAAACGAGACGCATCAGAGTGTTGACATTCTGCCGTCTTCTCTCTACAGAGCCATAGGACTGTAGGTTCTTTGTGGAGGGACTCTGGCCTCAACTGGACCGACTTCCTGCCAGAGGGAGAGGACGTCCAGGCTTTCATCTCACAACAGGTTGGTAACAAAGGCCACCATCCTCTTTTTTTCCCCTTCTATCCTCCTATTTGCCACTTTGTCATCATATCGACATTGTCTCATCTTTACACAAACAGAAACTCCAGTTCGTTCTGTCGGACGGCTCCGGCCCCGAGGCGGCTCTGTCTCAAAGGATCTTTTCTCCTGAGGAGCTGAGCCAGCAGCTGGAAAGACTCCTCCTGGAGGACATGGCCAGCGACGAGCAGATCTTTGACTGGGTCGAGGTATGAAAAGTGACACATTTCTCAGAGAAAAACCCAACACTCAAACTCTGCTAGCTAGTGTGGACGTCTATTTATTATGACACATAGGCAGGTTATTGAATTGGAGAAGATGTTATGACAGAATATGTTTGACAGAAATGTCTAGTAAAGGGACGTTTCCACAGAGCTCTGTAATATGCTCACAGACAGAGTGTGCTTGCTTCAGTGTTTCACACTCTGCCACTGTGGCCACCGGCTACAGTGGCAGAGTGTTGGGGAAGATGAGAGCATCCAAAAATACGACACGGTGCAAAGGGAAACTGTTGTAAACTGTTGTCCTGTTGGAGGAGAGAGCGTCTCTTTGCTGCTCCACAATTCAGGCAAACAACACCCACTCCCACTCACATACTCTGAATACAAACATGATGCTACTAACATGTTTTTTTTTTGTGTTCTTGTTGAAAATGTTCCCTGAAATTAAGTGAAATTGACAAATGGTGTATCTTGATCTCCTCTGTTCTCCACTTCCCAGGCAAACCTTGATGAATCTCAGATGAGCTCGTCTCCCTTCCTGAGGGCCCTGATGACAGCTGTGTGTAAGGCAGCAGTGAAAGGTGAGCACTCCACCACCTGGTGGAGAGATTTCTCTATTCTTCTAAAAAAAATCACACCTCTGATTGCAGTTTTTACTCTCTGCCAAACTGAGCGCAGAGGCTCAGCATGCACTCACTCTGCCTCCTGCTTTACTGAACAGATGATAACACCAACTGTCGAGTGGACACGGCCATCATCCAGAGGAGATTGCCTGTATTACTCAAGTACCTTAACTCAGACACTGAGCGACAGCTGCAAGCACTTTATGCACTTCAGGCACTGATCGTCGCCCTCGATCAGCCTCCAAGTAAGTGCTGCGTCATAGTGTACTTCTCCTAATGAACTACGAGATTTATTTTTCTTTACTTCTTTTTTTTCTTTATTTTTTATTAGAGAAGATTTAACTGTGGTCACAAGCAGCTCATACGTTGTGTTTACACTAATCTTTTAAGAAGCCTTGTATGAGATGGTATAGTCTCACCACAGACGTCCATTAAGCAGCTGGTCTGAAGCTGTCGGTCATGTCACATGATCTTCATCGGCATATCTTCAAATGTAAATTTTCAGAGCACTTAAAAAGACTTTTCAGTCATGTCGGATTAAAACTAAAAGTAAACTTTATAAAAGTAAGTGTTCCCAGGGTCAACAAGGAACTTGAATCTCAACATCACTTTACTCTTTAACTTCATTCCGGCGTGGCTAATTGATGAGCAGTATTTAAATTGTGGCACCGAATAATAAACACACTTAACGAGTAAGAATGCATAACACTCAGCAGAGTTCACCAGCTGGCATTAAACTGGGGACATGGCATCGAGTGGAGTTGGCTTGAATGAGTGAGGGAGCTAGTTAACTTTATGTTCATTAAAACAAACATTAGGGATGTTGGTGAGCTCATACTATGACATTCAATATTATAAATAAGTTCATATTGAAATTCACAAAGCACCAGAAATACAAAAGCTGAAAACAATAAGACCTTAAAGTGTGAAAGACCAAATGGCATGAATGAAGAAAACTACAAACCAGAACAAAATATACCTTGAAGCCAGAGGATTACCTTTTCTAAGAATCAAATACCCTGAGGATATATTATTCCTTTGAACCTCCTGGATTTAAAACATGTTTCACACCTTCGCCAGAGGGCGTTTCCAGAGGGGGGGAGCTCCTAGGACGCCTTCACTAGAGCTTATGAATGATCTGAAGTACAGCCGGTCGGGGGTTACTGCAGCAGGACAGGAAGTATCGTCAGTCACAGATAAAGCTAGTACAATTTGTCAATAAAAGATGCTTCCCCGATTTACCTCAATGGAGAATCTAGTCTGGCAATTTCTCAATTTCCAACTGTAACATCAACAATATGACTGAGTTTTAAAGGTGCAATTTGTCAGAACTTTATTGTAAAACATTAAAAATGGTCATCAGAATGTGAAGAATTAAAAGTTTGACTCTGACACACTCCTGCTGCGCTGAGCTCGCAGTCCAGACAAAGCGTTATGGAACAGGACCGCTCGCTCCACGGCTAACTGAAATAACAAGCGATGATTGGACCGTTATTAGAAATGTTATGTTATTGTCTATTTATTGATATCAGTGAAATTATAGTTGATACTACAAGGCTCATGGATTTAACAAGTGTGGCATCTACACACTCTGATGCAGTAGGTGGCGATATGCATCTGTTCGTTTGCTGGTTTGTGATCCAGCACTAAACTGAGAAGGAGAAAAAAAAAATTCACATTGTGCATCCCTAGAAATAAGAAGTTTAAAGGCAAACGATGAGTCTACTCCAGTAATATGCTGCCCCCTATATGTGTAAAGCATGACTTTGACAGTTGGCCATTTTTTTCGTATTTAACCTTCAAAAGCCAAATGTCACTTTGCATTTCCACATCACAGCCAAAAATAAAAACTGCTCGGTGTTTCTTTGCTCTTCCAGACCTTCTCCGGATGTTCTTTGACTGTCTGTATGATGAGGACGTCATCTCGGAGGACGCTTTCTACAAGTGGGAGTCGAGCAAAGACCCCGCCGAGCAGCATGGTAAGGGTGTGGCCCTCAAGTCCGTCACGGCCTTCTTCACCTGGCTGCGGGAGGCGGAGGAGGAGTCGGAAGACAATTGACGAGGGAGACATCCGGGGGACATGACGTAGAGTTAGAACTGCATTCTTACGGCAGACCAAACATTCAAAATGGATGTGTGGGCAGGACGACATGTTTACGGCTGGAATTTTTTTCTGCGGTACGGTTCTGAAACATGCCGCCATTTTGAGTTTGGATTCCAACGGCGGAAGCACTAAATACCTGTATTATACATAGAAAATATTTTTGTTTTAAATTTTAACTTACTTTTCTTTTGTTACTTTTTAAGAAGAGACTTAAAAGATACATAGGTTCTGGACTCTTTAATTTATTATTTTTTTAAGGACTGCAAATATGAAAGTTATTTAACATTTGCAGATGCTCACAAACGAGAACGTGACGACAGAAATAACAATATAATTAATTATAATAACAAAATAATAATTGTGAAATAAATAGCCTCCCTGGATTCCACACTGTTTGGTTTAAAACAGGGTAAAACAAAACTATTTTGGGATGAAGGGGAAACAGTGATAAAAAGGAGTGGATGCACAGAAGCTATTAACGTTGTCCGTGTATGACGTTCGAGGTCAACGGTTATCTCTTCATAACCAGGAAGTGTTTCCCTCAGCCTTGGCTTGCTCTACGTTGATCATGTACATACGCCTCACGAGAGGCAGAGGTATGCATTCAAGAAGCGATGCAAGTCAGTCCACAGAACTGTCAAAACAAACGCAGACGAACAACCAGGATACATTCAAATGAAATGAGCAAAAATGCAACTTTAAAAAGTAAATGGCCAGGGTCGCTGAACATGACATGCTTGTAATACTTCAGACCTACAGAGCAGATTAAAGCTTGTAAATACATTAAAGACAAAAAAGGTATTTAAAAAAATGCTGATTCTCATCATTTGTTCTTTTGGTGGGTGGGTGTTTGGAGATGTAAGACTATTTTTCTGTTAGGATTTACATGTGTGTGTTCAACAGGGGCAATGTTTCCATTTGTTCTTATAATGAAGAAGAGCTGTATGATTTGAACAGGAGGAGCAGCCGGAGCCACTGAAGCATCAACAATCATGAATTAACTCTCAATCAATGCCTTGGTTTTAAAATTGTTGCAGCAGTTCATTTGTTGCTTGTATTTAACCGGAGGTTTTGTATTTTTGTGTCTGGATCCAGTTGTGTGTCAATGTGGTCGTCCAGGTCACATCATGCTCATCTGATCACTAAATGTTGCCTGTGCAATTAGATCTCAGTGACGCTTTCACTTGTCTTTACAGCTGTTCACCCAAAAAGCCTCACCGGGTTGTGAACAAGGAGACTGGATAGATAAATCGACTAGACACAGCTTTTTAATTGTGAGGATTTCATGTTTGTTCTGTTGTATGTCATTGTTTATTTGGGTGTTTCAACTGTTTCGGACAAAAATAAGCATCATTTTCATCCATTTTAAAGACCAAACTATTTTACTTGTCATGTCGCTAAAGTGGCTTGTGGTGAAATAGTCAGAATTTAAACAACACTTAATGCAGCAGGGGTGTGACGAGGAACCGTGAGACTGAAAATACAACACTTGCGTAGAAACACGGATATGTTTATGATGTGTAAATATTGAATAAGTGCTCATTTTGCATGGGGTAGTTTTCAGTTATGTATATCTTCCATGGAGGGTTTGGTTAATCTCTCTTTCCAGAAAGCTCAAATGTTTCTAATGTTTTCTGTCTCTATTTAACGGTTAATGTTCACCCAAAAATTAAGAATCAAACACAATTTTGAACATTTTACTGAACAATGTTTACCTCTACCTTTGATACTTTAAGTATTTTTTGTTTAAAATGCTAGTTTAGTTAAAGGATAAGTGCACAAAAAATGAAAACTCTTTCACAGAGGAAGTCTTGCAGCATCCACCAAACAACTGAAATAGCTGAGGACTTGTTCTAAACGACTAAAAACACAATCCAGAAGCTCCAAGATCGCAATTTCAGATTGGGTCCATGCCACTTTTAGCTTAGCAACTACAGTGAAGATCCGGCTTAACAAAAAGTGGAACTCATGTTGATTCAAATCATTTTCGGATCTCTCACTTTCCATCAGCATGGAGGTGAGTGGGAGCTGACTGAATTTTCATTTTTTTGTGTGCGCTTATCCTTTAACCAAGCCTAAAAGTTGCTTTTCCTCATTGTTCAAACTTTGCTAGCATAAGTTAACTACAGCTCCCATGAGCCTTTGCCATTGACTCCCAAACAAAACATCTTGAGAGTTGTAGTTTATGAATGCTTATACAGTAAACATTGATTTATCTTGGTTAACATGACTGATGGGCTCAAATTGTATTGAGCTGTGGGGAAGAAGACATCGAGATGAACTAAAAATGGACAGAAAGCCTCAGTATATCGTGTTTGACCTTTTTAAAAGAGGACATTGGAAGAAATGGGAAGAAGTCTTTGTGGTCAACAGTTTGCTTGTTAGCTTCTTTTATATTAGCCTCTGTCCGCCAAAGCTCAACCAATGGCGGTGACAGTGATACTCTGACTTAAGTACATTTGCTCTGGGTGTGTTTTTATGTGATGCCTTCAACGTCATGAGGAAATAAATAAAGGTTTGAACGGTTGGTGTCGGCGGCCATGACAGTGGGATTCCTTCGACGTACCGTGTGACGCTGCGACGTGACCAACGGTCCTAATGGGGCGGGGCTTGTAAACAGAGAAATCTAAATAAAGGATCGTGCAGAAATTTACCCAAAAGTAACTCACTTTTTCAGGACAAGTACAAGGTAAGTTTCATTCGCGACATGTTACACCATGAGCTGAATGTGTGGTTGCACGCTCCCGATGCTGGAGGAGAGCACGGGCCGGCCGTTTGTACTCCATGCAACTGAAAAGAATTTTATCTGCCTTGTGCGACGCCATCACTGTGTATAGAAGCCAACTGACAAAATGGCGAAATTGCCGAAAATTTCTGGCAACTCATGTCCTGGCGCTTATGAAAATGATAGAGAGGTGTCGGCAAATGCAGGCGGCTAAGCTAAACCCGTGCACGGAGCAGGAGCTGGTTTGTTGTGAGCTAATTCCCGTTACAAGTGCACCTTTTTTTCTGTCTGTTTGACGATAATGGGCCTCAATGAATGAAGTGGGTTTGGCAGACTCGCCATTTCTAACCACGCACGTACACAGAATGGGCCCCCACACCGGTAAGGTTGCAAAATGTGCTTTCCCGGTGTTCAGATACGTCTTATTTCCTCCATACAGGTAAATCTCGTGTGATGCCGATTCGCCGAGCAGCAGCGACTCCAACCCAGGAGAAGGCCCCCTCCGCTGCAGCAGAGAAAGGTTAGGCCAGGGGTGCCTTAAACTAAGGACCCGTGAACGCACCATCATCTCTGACACAGGTTCCTCTGTGGTCTCAGGACCCATTAACAGCCCGCACAGCCCAGGCTGTCTGTGGAGTCTGGAGATGGATGTGTGGGCATGCCAACTTTGTGTTTACATGCCTCCTCCACAGAAACACCTCTATAGACCTTAAAAACGCTGTCAGAATCAACTAACTGCAACATCCCGAGTACTTGCAAATCGAAAGAGTAATACAATCAGCAGGATATCAGCAGCCACATGGCCAAACAGTGTATCACTATGTTGTTATCAGACATAACACAACTAAAGTCAGTTGCAGGAATAGGAAAACAGTTGGGTGCAACCTTAGCATTGACCTTTCTTAAGATGCATATCATGCAACCTCAAGTTAGATTCCTGCAGGAGACTTCTGTTGCATGTTGTGTTCTCTCTACATCTCCTGTTTGCCCTCCAGTGTGTCTTAAACTACTTCCAAATGAGCCTAAATATGTTAAGCATCTTTATTTGTTAGTGCTAATATAATGACCCAAATTGATCGCCAAATTGCATACAATTATTCACATTTTTTCCCAAACCAGAATAAACAAAAATAGAAATCGGCAAAGGTGGAAAAGTCAGTCATCAGTGTTTTTCAACTTGTTATTTTAAGGAGCCCGACCGATCTATCGGCAGGCTGATATCAAAGATTATAATCAGTGCATATGTTGTCAGTATCGGCCGAGATGAAAACTTCTTGGTTTTAAAGAATACAGCGCAGGAATTGATGCTTGCGGTGATTTATGATTGGAACATTTTGTGTCTTAACTCTCTGTTCACTGTCATTTTAAACAAAGTTTAAACTGTAAAATATCCTGCCTTTGTTACACACTTTTGTCAAGAGTGTTTGATAACCACATTTGAGTATAACGACACAGATATATATGGTAATGTTTTACTCTCTTATATAATATATAATGAACTGTATATTTAGTAGTTTGAATATCTACAGGGCAGCGTATACTTACATGAGATGATCTTGTGAACCTGACTTATTATCATCTATTCCTGTATTGAAAGTAGTTCAGTGTTAATATTACAGTATTTAATTACACATTCAAGAGCTTTGGTCCTTAGGGCCAGCTGCTCTTCAGCTCTGGGTGCCCAGATAAAAAAAAGTTTTCTCTTCTACACTGTCATCTATAAATAAAGGTATAAAGTCAAAAAGTAATTGTGGTGAAGAAAAAAAGCATTATTTGCACTATCCTTGTGCGTTTCTGATTTAACTCAATTTCAATGGCTCTCTCCTCTCAGAGCCTGAAGCCTCCTCGGAGGAGTCGCCCTCTGCTGACGAGGAGCAGGCTGCATCTTCGGCCGCGACAGCCGAGGTCGAGGAGGCCGAGGCCACGGGCAATACGGAGCCCACGGAGAATGGAGAGAAGGCTGAAGGAGCCGCAGAGGAGAAGGGAGGCGAGGGGGCGGATAAGAAAGAGTGAGTCTCACCAGAGAGCGAGCCTGCAACTCTGAGAACATTGCGATATTTCACTCTGATAGCACTTTTATCTGTTTATATTATCCTTACCTCTGCTGGATAACAGCAGACTGCCCCTCCCATGGCTGTCGTGTTGCATTTCCAAAAGATGTGACCTGTCACAGTCATATTCAGTAGGTAGATATCCGACAGATGGACCGGTCCCTTTGTCCGCAGTCTTGGGGGAGACCAGGAGGAGAGGCCGTTGTAGTCAAGAAAGTCTGATGATTTATTAGCAGCTTAGCTCATATCTGAAAAGACAGAGCAGCATTATGTACTACAAGCTACAGACAGTCAGAACAATGTTTAAAAGATATTTTTTTGTTTTTTCCCACGAATGCAAATATGAACTTAGGCAAAATCTTTACCAAATTTGAGGAAAAAGCCCTGCAGTTAAATGCAGGTGATCCAGTTGTTTGACTTCATCACGAGCCTCATGTACAAACTTTTGTCATGAGAAAGTAACAACTTTTATTTTGACCCATAACTCTGTAATCTTTGTAATGTCTCCTCCTTCCCTTCCCCCAGACCTTGACAAAGACCTTGACAAACTTTAACTTTTTTTGCATCTAGTTTAGTACAGTAGCAATTCAGTCAGGGTCAAATGACCGTGGTGATCACTAAGACAGACCTTCTAAATCTTCATTTTGTCTTTCCCATCGGTGACAAATGGACAAAGTGACAAATGCAAGGACTGCGCGGCTGGACAGTGCGCAACACACTGCTATGTTCTCCTACTAAGGTGAGGATGCGATAAAGATAAGGGTGGTAACGATCATAGTGAAATATCGCTTCTAAAGAAACGACCCACTTCACTGAACTTGTCTTGCTCCTTTCGGCGACAGGTTGAAGGACGGCTACAAGTACGAGAAGTCCAAATCCAAGAAGGTGAAACGGACGATTCCTGCGTGGGCTAGCGTCACTGCCAGCAAAAAAGTTCCTGTTACCAACTTTGCAGGCACTCAGCACAGAGTGGATAGTATCATCATCGAAGCTATTCAGGTCTGTGCAGACTCTCAACACAGCAGTCGCTTTTGTTTTGTTTTAAAAAGCAAGCGGTGTGATTTCTTGTTTATTTTTCTTTGCAGGATTGTAACGACAGAACTGGAGTTTCATACAAGTCCGTCCTGAAATATATTGTGAAAAACTACCCGGGGATGGAGATTAGTAAGAAGAAGTTTCTCATAAGGAAAGCAATGAAGAAACATTTGGAGAAGGGCAACATCAGACAGGTAATCCTCTTTAATTTTCATATATGGACAACACAGGACTGGTTAAATACATGCTTTGTTTCAATGGAACATGATATAAATTGTTATTGACTGGTCTGTATGGTCCACTCCCCTTAGTTACTGTTGCTGGGTCAGTCAAACTGCACTTTACAACAGACGTTGTGTTAGACTTCCTTGTTGTCCGTCATGTTGATGGACAGACTCTGTTGCTCCATTATAATGATGGTTTTGTAACAACATTAATTATGATGGTGAAGGAGCAGCATCAACACTGCGTTATCAGATCGACCATGGAGAGTAGTGTTCGAGGACGCTGGTGTTGTCACAACGCTGGAATTTCTAAATTCGATTCAATACCCGGAAAATATCAATGTTTGATACCAAAGGGCACATTTACAAGACATTGAGAGCGTTAAACTGTTGATGTATTCATTTTTTTTTTAACACAGTTTGTTAACTGTGTGTTAAGAACAACAGCATCTGAGTTGATTGACATCTGGAGGAGGTGGGGCTGTGAGGGCACTCCAGCGTAGAGGAGAGAAAAATTAGTATTGAAACCATCTCAAATAATCAGAATCTTGATACAATAGCTAAGCTTTGATTGGACAATCTGTGTCAGGTTGAGGGTTTTATGAACAGTCTATGTCATAGATGTTGTTTAGGAACCCAGGAAATGAGCGAGGTCTGTTTACTCTTGTTTTTTTTTTCTCCGTCTCTCTCATAGCTGAAGGGTAAAGGCCTCTCAGGAACCTTCGCCATTGGGAGGCAGTCCACGTCGTCTAAGGTATGTTACAGCAGAGGGAGACAGTGCGTCGTGTATTTTCTTGTCAGGGAGCATCAACTGTTTCTAGTCTCTGAGATAAGCTAAGCTACACTTTTAGAGTGGTATTGATCTTCCCATTTAACTTTCGGCAAGAAAGAACAGAAGTGCAGTTCCCAAAAATAACGAACTATTCCTTTAAGTCATGAATGAAGTTTCAGTCCTGTCCATCCTAGTTTGGACTTTAGTGTTTCTTCATTGATTTGTGGTCAACAGTAGGAGATCACAGTACATTATGTAACAGATCTAAAGCTTATGTTATATAGTCAACAGTTTCCTTTTCCCATTTTCCCCTATGAGACTGGGATGTGTTTGGTTGTAATCGTCATGTCTGTAAATGGATGGTGTTTTAGAAAGCTGCTCAGAAGTCTGAGTCTCTGGGAGATGCTCTTCCACTCATCATCACTCGGCTCTGTGAGCCCAAAGAGGCGTCCTACTACTTGATCAAGAAATACCTTGAGCAGCACTTCCCCAGCCTCAACATCGAAAATAGGTATGGACATCACATTTACTTTTTCCCTATTGAATGTTTGATGTACGAGGATTTCATTGTTGATTCAGCGGTTATTTTTATTAGCAGGTCTTTCATTAAGTGTCTGGAAAAAAACAAAATATTGAACTATTTAATGACGTTAACTAGGGTAGATGCAAGCAACCGTGTTGCATCTGGGAAGCCTGAAGCTGAAATGGCAGATTTCCTTAATAATAGAAGACTAAACAATCCCTGATCAAAACTGGAATAAAATAGAAGTCAAACATGTTTTTCACCACAACAGCAACAGCAGCCATTCAAAATGTAACAACCAAATTTCAAAAGGTTAAAAATTGCAGCAGTAATGTGTTTAAAGTGAGTTTTCAGAAAGGTAACCTCCAAGATGACACAGTCACACATAGTTTTATGAATTCCCCGGGTGCCTGTGGCTCAGCGACTTACAAAAAAGAGCTGTCTAAAGTTGTCTTTATTGAATATATTAATGATTTATTAACTCTGGTTGGTCCTCAGGCCAGATGTCCTGAAGTCAGCCCTGGCGAAGGCAGTGGAGAGAGGACAACTGGGACAAATCACCGGGAAAGGAGCCACAGGGACTTTTCAGGTAAAGCTCTTTGTACCACTGCTCTTTTCATTGATTCACATCTTTAGAACTCACCTGGTTGCACATAATGTCCAACTCTGGGGAAGAGAAATTTGCAACCCTCTCTCTCCTTTTCATTATCCGTGCATTTCTGTGAGGATCTGCTTTGTTTCCTGACAAAGGTCCGCACTGCCAGCTCGGCCATCATTGTTGTATTACACTACTTCAGTAGAATTAGATACTGTAAGATAAAGATTTCAGGTAATACTCTCTGTAAAACATTAAATCCAGAGAGGAATTTATGTTTGTCAAGTGCCTATGTTGGGTCTACTGTCTTATTGCCATGTTGGCAGCATTAAAAAGCTGATTTCATGTTAAGAAGCTACAGTTTCAGTGTAGTGAAAAGATGACCCAATATCCTGAAAATGTTAATATCTGTCCCTCACAGCTGAAGCGAACTGGTAACCAGATCCTGCTGAAGGGCGGCGACCTGGAGGACGCCATCACAGCCGCCATCACAGCCATGAATGAACCTAAAACCTGCAGCTTCACAACTCTACGTAGATACCTAGTAGACGCCAACAAGGATAGAAAGGAGTACCAATTAGGTAATATTCCCTCTCTCTGCTGCTGACTACTGACTAGTTTCTAAACACATACGAGATGACCTTTTGAATGCTAAGGTTTACTCGCCCAGAATGGCGAGACTAAAAGTTTAACTCTCTTCTTTAGTGGCCAATCTCAGGAGGACCCTGACGAAGTGTAAAGTACTCGGCTGGATGGAGCAGATCACCGGTCACGGCTTCACAGGCACCTACCAGCTCTCCTTCCCTTTCTACCCCAGGTACAACCACAGCTTTTGGATAAAGTTCCATTATTTAACTGTTTAATACATTAAATATCATTCCAGTTTTAAGCCAGGCTTACAAAGGCCACATTCACAAACTCACAGCTTATAAACGTCTTTTTGTTTTTGTTGTTCTCCTAAGCCCGACCACCCTGTACCCAGACAAGTTCAAAAAGCTTCAGAACAAAACCACTGCGCCTCCACCCAAGCGGAAGAGGGCGGCCGATTCTTCTGACGAGGAAGAAGAGGAGGAGGAAGAGGAAGAGGAGGAGGAGGAGTCTGAAGATGATGCACCCTCACGTAGGAGGTGGGTCTGCTTAGCCTGCAGTTACTCCACAGGCATCGTCGCTTAAGTGTTGTTATAAATGATGTCGAGTATTGGATGGAGGGTCTCGGCCCACAGTAGACCTAGATCGGTCATTTTTAGCTATTTCTTTTCTTTTCTTCTGGAAATGATGCATGATTGTTGAGGTGACTGGTATTTATGAGTGAATTTAATTTGATGAGGACCCAAGTAAAAATCTGGATCCGGCACCAGTTAAGCTGCAGCATATATTCTTTCTTCAATCCTCTTGATGTCAGAATATGAGGAGTACAGATGTATCTTTGTCTTTGGAGAAGAAGATTATTTATGTAATGTTGTCTGTACAAATAAATCTGTGCAGGCGTCACTAAAAACATTGATGCTGTTTTTCAAATAGCCTTGCACCCATTTATGATTTGTATGTAATTATTTTTCTTCCACTTAGTAACAGCTGCCTGTTTAATTTTACTTGTAGGAAGAAGAGGCCTCCACCCAAAGTGCGTCGCCCTCCACCAGCCAAGAAGTCTCGGAGCGCCAGTCAGTCGAAAGCTAGAGGAAGGGGACGCCCCTCAAAGAAGTCTCCAGCCAAGAAAGCCGTCTCTTCAGCTATTTTGTCGGCAAGGAAAAAGACAGCGTCTACGAAAGAAATCCGCACAAACGCCATCTAAATCCACACCTGTCAAGAGAGGAGCTCCTGCAAAAAAGCCCAAAACGCCAGAGGTGAAAAAGATGACCAAAAGAGGGGCCAAGCGACCGGTGTACAGAGAGTCGTCGGGGGAGGAGGAGGAAGAGGAGGAGGGGGGGAGGGAGGAATCTGAAGACGCAAAGGAGACGATAAAGAGGGGGTCCAAGCGATCCAAGGCTGCAGAGTCGTCCAATGAGGACGAGCCTGCACCTAAAAAGCCAGCGACCAAAAGTAGGTCCAGGCAGGCAAAACCTGAAGAGTCATCCGGTGATGAAGCTGTAGTCAAAAAGGGGGCAAAGAGCAACAAGAAGTCCACTCGTAAATCCAACAGAGGGAAGAACTGAGCCCAGAGAGCGGCTGCCACGGACTGGGCCGCTCTGAATATGCAGCAATCTGCCGCTTTTGTTTCAGTGCTCTCTCTCTTTATATCATTGTTTTCTCCCTTTTTAACGGGGCAGTAGTTTATTTTTATTTTTTATTTCTACTGTAGAATAAGAACGTTATCCTTACCGGTTAAGTTTACTGTACGTTGAGAGTTTCTGAATCTCCTTTTTATTCACCATGTGTAGAAAAAGCTCAGTTAGTGTTGCCGTTTAAAAACAGATGTGAGACCTGCTGCCAGATCAGGAAAAGCATAGCAAGATCCAACAAACTGTAACTAGAGCCATGTAGTGACTTCCGTTTTTATATCTGTTCCTCATCAGATCTTTAGGTGTTGGAAGCACACGTTCCTAATATCACATGAAGCAAAGTATCCGTGTTCCGGGGGTTGAAAACGATGTCCCTTTTTTTTTTTTTTTAAGTTAAATTATGGGTTGAAAAGGTTAAACCGTTACTAATTATATTAATGTTTTATAAAATGCAGATTTTAAGGTTATTACAATGTTCTGACCATGCAGCACTGCACCAGAATCTGAATTTATATCCATGTGTGTCCTCATTAAATAACGCTGATTTGATATTTCTTTTACTGAAAACGTTAAAAAATGCCCTGAGAATAAGATTAGGCCTGCAGGTGACAGGTTGACAACTTAACAGAGGATAAAACACTATGTTAGTATTGATTTTAAAAACAAGTTGCATTGGGGGGAAAAAAAAGTGTCTCTTTTTGATATGTGTGGTGTGTAAAAGGAAAAAAAAAAGCATATACATAAATCGATTTAATTGCTTCACAACTGTAATTCAGTACCAAACTGTAAGAAATGTGTGTTGTGAATAAGACAAAGGAGGATACTAGCTCATACATACCCTGCATGCATGTATTCCTTGTGTTGTTAAGCTGTTTTTTTCAAGTCATTAATAAAATGGCTATATTTGTAAACTCTTGTTCGTTAAATTATTTTGAATTGTGTGCAGGCAGAGCATTGATTCCAGAACGTAAAGTGGCGTCAGGTATTTCATTTAGCAGTGATTAGTTTGGTACATGGAGGCTTTGGGTCAGTGCTTTCTAACAGGGTTTCTGGGACAGGCAGGTGTCCCCAGGTGTTACAGTGATTGACTGAGTGATACAGATGATTCACCTGATTTAATTGTTAAATGTCTCTAAAGTTTCATTATTAACACTAATGAAAACCAAAGAAATGTTTTCCTGAAAACTGTTGTTTCAGTTCTTGAGTAACTCAAAAGTTAAGAATCACATTTCTTCAATTTGTGGAGATAATATTTTGTGACATTCATTATTAAATTAATTGATAACTTTCCTTTTTGCATATTCGTATCTGAACCAGGGACATTTCCAGTTTTCAGCCTCTATATATTTTTTTAAATATCCAATGTTATTATCTATGAATTTAAAAAAGGAAGGACATTCTGTGATAAATTCTAATAACTATTTTATTGTAAAAAACTGGTGCATGTTTAAAGTTACGCTCATTTGAATTAATATGCTGTTGGGCAGTTTAAGCTACATGAATGCATCTTATTATATAAGATCATCATACGTGTGGCTGTGGAGTTATCTTTCAGAAGTCAACATTTCATGGTCTCAGAAAAAAGGCCTGATTTCAGCTTTGTGACGATGCATTTTCCAGCTAATCCAAGAGGCTTTATAAAGAGTTTATTCAGTTTAAGAAGCTCTCAACACTCGAAGGCAACGAAAAATGTGAAATCTGAAAGGCAGCTGTTCACTAAAGCTGTCAGGTTAATGTGTTGTAGTAAAAAGTGTAACATTTGTTAGCAGTAGAAGTAGAAAGTTGGATAAACACAGTTTTACATGGATGTCGTCACTGTTCGGCCGACAGTGATTCTAACATTCTGTTCCATCAAGTTGTGATTAACTGAATGATCCTGAGCTGATATCAGTGTTTTTAAAGCTCCAGGATTGAGGATTGATTGTTGCATGTGGCTGCGGAGGAAGAAGGATTAACTGTATTGCTACTTTATTTCTGTAGTTTATCTTTAATTTCAGAAATGCACCAACACATGGCATCACTGAAAAGGAAGTTAAGTAGCTGACTTGCACAGTTGCCCAATCATGTGAAAATATTAATGAATGTTCATTTAGGCCTTTTAATAATCTTGATGAGCTCATTTAGACTTTTTAGACACAAATATGTTTTACTGCTCCGGTAACGAGGGCAAAAATGTCTCTTTAGACAGTGAAAGGTTTCTGACCCCTGTCCTAGTTTATACATAATAATAATATATATATATAATTTACTTTTACTTGTTTGATACTTGAATACATTTAATATCAGATACTTTCACACTTTTATTAGTGTGACTTGTGTGTCTTTCATTTTCATCAGAGTAATATTTAAACACAATATCTTTACTTTTACATTTTGCACAGGAGATATTTGTACTTAATGAATACTTCACTGTCAACACTCATCTGACTTCTCACATTGTTGTTTTTGACACTTTGCGTAAATGCTTTTCCCACGCCACTGAACGCGTGACGTCACCGCGGGATGAATTGCGCAATGAGCAGGAATGTGCGGAGCTGGAAGAAAGTGTGTGTGTGTGTGTGTGTGTGTGTGTGTGTGTGTGTGTGTGTGTGTGTGTGTGTGTGTGTGTGTGTACAGAGACGACAGCAGGGGGAGGGTGGACTGATTCAACGCTTTATATTCCGCTGACTTTCCTATCTGAGGAAGAGAAGAGTTCATGTCGCTCTTCTTCTTCTTCTCCTTCCTCCTCTTCCTCTCAGGAATCCGCTCCCTCGAGCCCCGCCTCGAGCCACCACGAGCGGCAGCAGCGGCACACCTGGTCCACCGAGCGGCTGCAGGTAAAGGTGAGGAGGTCCTCGGCGTCAATTGCGGGGCGTGAAGTCGTAGAAGAAGAAGGAGAAGTAGTAGGAGAAGGAGACGACGCCTGGCTGGAGGAGGTGGTGTTTGTGTGTGTGAGTGTGTGGAGGCGCTCCGACTGTGAAAAGTGAGTTTCTGTGATTTTTTTTTTTAAGATAGTTCTCCAGGCTGAGACTTGAACTGCGGAAATGTCCTGAAAAAGTTGTGTCAGTCTGGACGTGGACGGACGGACAGACGGGACAAGTTTCCCCGGGGATTAACTTTGACTGTGACGCGTCCACGGCGCGGAAAAATGTTGCATTTACAGACAAAAGTACTTCTACTGAAGCCAGAATCAAACCCCACGTTAGTGAATCATGTTCCTGCGGGCTCAACACCGACACAAACTCTGATTCAACAGTGCATTTAACTTTATTGAACCCACTGTATCAATGCTATTATGACTTCTCACTCATTTTCCTACATGTGTGCGTGTTTCCTCCAGATATTTTAGTTTCCTTTTTGCTCTAATGTGACATTTCTATTGGTTTTTACAGAGATAATCAGGCAGCATGGGTGAGGCACCGGTCAGCGAGGATGGTACAGTGACACGATCAGCAGAGGTAACTACAAAACAAGACATGTATATTATTTACTTTAGTGTCTTTTTTTTTAATGTTTGTGTTTTGGCTAAACTCATCTCTCTTCCTGTGAAGTATGTGGGCTCATTTCCTGTCGATGACCGCTGTCTGGATGACCAGATAGAGCGACTGCACACTCAGCTCAAGTCTCTCAAAGTGAGTCCAGAGCCTCATGATGGAAGTCAAAATGATCTGTGAGGGAAAAACACCAAAGCAGCAACTCCTTCCTATTTTTTTCACTGTATGTTGTCTTCAATCAGACATGCAGGAGGAGGAGGCCCGTATCCATCAAGTTCTCCATCAAGGGGGTGAAACTGTACGATGAGGATGAAACTGTGAGTCTGGTAGTCGATGCTCTCGGCTCCGTCTGATTGTCTTGAGTGTGTTTCCAGATCACTGATCTTGTGCCTTTTTCGTCTGCAGACGCTCCTGATGGCTCACGCTCTGCGCAGGGTCTCCCTCTCCACCGCCCGGCCCGTCGATGCCCAGTTTGCCTTCGTCTCCCACAACCCAGGCAGCGCTGACGCCCAGCTGTACTGTCATGTCTTTCAAGCGAGGCACGCCAGAGCGGTGAGATATGTAGCTGGTGTTGTTGTTCTTTTAAAGGAAAACAAGTTCTGAAAGTTACGGCTCTGATTACAAAAAGATCACTCTGGCAAATCTGGGTTTCCATCTGGGTTTTCTCCTGTCATAGTCTTATCCCACAAGATGTATCAAAGAGAAGGGAGGACATGTTTCGTATTTTAAGGGCGAAATTTAAAACAAATTTGCGCTTCGTTGAACTTTTTCCTCTGCAGGAATTTGTCCCAGCCGCTGAAACTTGTATGAAACTGCTGAGATCGTCCACAATACACCCAAAAATGATTACAGTATATTGTTATAATTTTTAAAAAAAGCCACACCCACACAGGTGTTGAAAATCACTAGGTTAAGCTGTCCCACCCTAACAGGTACTACAAGAGCACGTCGGTCTTTTAGAAGAGGTCTGTTTAAACATCATGAGTGAAAACACATGCCTGGGTGGACTACGCGTGTGTGTGCAGAGACTTTAATGCAACAATCACAACACCCTACAATTAACACAAGAGAGAAACCCTCGTAAGACCACACACTTTTAGGAGCAGTGACATGCTTGTAAATATACTCCCATCTCTTGTAATTAGAGGCAGAGACAGAAGCCTTTCTTACCCCCAAACGTAACCATTTCAAACTCTGATCCAACCCCAACAGCCTCTAATCTTAAATTAAACATCAGAAACTAGCTGCTTGGCGCAGATAATCCAGCGTTTGCCCGTGACCAAGACAGCATTCAGTCATTTTGAGTGTAAGTGGGATTTGTTTCAGACAGTTTGAGGGATGATAGATGACTATAAAGTTGCTTTGCTCTGAGACATTTCCTCTTTACTGTTTCTGTCTGCTGCGAGGGCTTTGGCATTGTATTGTTATTCAAGATTCAGATTTCATTTGTCGTTTTGCAACACAGGGTTGTACGATGAAACGCAAGTTACACAACTTGTGCTACACAAGGAAAGTGTTGAGGACGCGTTCAGAAGGAAAGTAGCTGAAAGGATCGGACACTTCTGTATCTTTTGCCTGACAGCAGCAGGGTGTACACACTGTGGCTCGTTGTCTTTTAAGGCCCACACACACACACCGCCCAGACTCAAACCAACGACCAACTGCCTTCATCCGACCACTCCGCTGCCTTTCGTCTGACCCCTTTGGCACAAAAGTTGCATTGAATCACACCCCCTCGACTACTGCCAACTACACAGAAGCGTGTACGTTCTGCGCTTGCGCGAGATGCAGTAAGTCTCCTTAACATTTGGTGGCGCTAGTCTCGTGCCAGGAATCCAAAACAGGAAATGACGGAACGGAGTGCAGACCATCGTCACTTCCGCCCCTCCCACACACCGCCAATCAGAATGGTCATTGAACAGCTAGCACACAACCAATCAGAGTATCCAATGGCGTCCAATCCTCCGACCGCCAACACTCTCAGATTTAGCAAGTTGAATCTGACTAGACACCGTCCGCGCGGTTCCAAAAGCTTCCAACACACCAAACAGATTTGTTCCCGAACTCGTCCGAGTCTCCCGAAACGTTTCAGATGTCCAACGTTTGGGCCAGTGTGTTCCTGCCTTCAGTGTCCTTTGGGCTCCGTGCAGACGACGCACTTCACCAACATCACTGATGCTCGGTAGATGGTACCAATGGTGTTCTGGACGGTTTTAATCATCCGCTGTATAGCTTTCTTGTCGTGGGCCGTGCCACGAGCCACGCCAGTTGTTAGCTTTAAACTGAACGACAGTGCTGTCAAATAAGGCCACCAGATCATTAAGTGAAGAGTCTGGTTTATCGATAGAAGAGTAGAACCCTTAAAATGTCCTCAGGGAGCTCAAGTACCCCTTTTCGACCAAAGCAAACTAAGTGCTGGTTCTGGGATGGTGCTAGCGCTGGTTTAAGGTTGGTTCAACCTGTTACACTTTTGAGGAGCGGGTTTTCTTTTCCATGGGCTTGACAGCCACTGTAGAGTCACTTCATTCAGTCACTGCATCATTGATAGAAACGACTAATGTGGACTTCATCAACTCTTTGCTCACGGCTCTGTGGATGTTGTGGCTGATCGGTGTAACTGTCTATCTATTCCCACCTTCTCTCTTGCAGGCTCAGTTCCTGAACCTGCTGCTTTGCCGCTGTTTCCAGCTGTATTACTTAGAGAAACACCCAGAAGAGGCCCAGGAAGACTCTGTTGGCTCGCTGCCTCGTCGCAACCCCTCCCTGCTGAACCACGGCTTCCCTCTCAGTGTCAGCGCCCTGGTGTCCTTCAGAAGAGCCCCTTTCCGAGGGTTGTTGCCAGGGACTAAGGTTTGGACTGGAATCTTTTCTTCTGTTCACTCTTACAGCATGATATCATTGCTTCAACCTCAGAGTTCGCCTTTTTAGTTTGCAGCCTACTCTTAAGTAGCTTATAAGTTAATTTTCCACGAGGGTAAATGAGTTTGAAGAAGCAAAAAACCGTCCTGCTGACTGAACTTCCTCCAGGCTAATTGATACTTAAACAGCATTTTCTTTTTCCTCCCATCTGCAGAAGAAGAGTCAAAAGTCTTCCGATGACCCGCCCAGCAGCCAAGACGAAGTCTTCCCCACCTCCTCGCCCTCGCTGGTGCGCAAGAAAGCCATCCGCACCAAAGCGCTGCGCTCCGGGGCCTACCGCTCCTTCACTTTCACACCACTCAAACAGCGAAATGTTCAGGAGCGACTGAGTGCGTCACAAGGTGGGCCGAGTGTTCACAGAGCACTTTCGAGAGTCAAAGAGTTGATTAGGTAAAGCAAACCCCTCAGTGTTGGGTGCTGGGCAGTCACTCACTGTCTGTTGTGGTGTCAGAAGGTAGTTTTTCATTTGATAATGTGATGGATACTGTTTTGTTTTTGTCTCACGTGGGTCATTTATGTTCTTAGTATTTCATTGTTGAGCTTCTCCCACTGTTGTTTATTTGACAATCAGCTTTAACACAGTGAAACTCACGTTTCGATTTAATAGGTTATTTCATTACCACTTAACATTCCCTTCACTGGGTTGGGATTACATTTGGATGTTCCCCTTCAACTCTTCTCCTCCTTTTTAACTTTTTTTAATGTAAGTGTACGCAGAGTCCCAGTGAATTCTCTTCTTATATGCTCAGCTGGAAAGGACCAAGACAAGACGCAGCGGAGGAGATCTCGCGCTCCAAGTTTGGCCGAAACCGAAGAAGCACTTGCTCAGGCAGTGTGGTGCTGGGCCGGTATCGCAACGTGAGCGCCACTCATGTATTTAACATACCTTTGGACCTCTGGCCCTTATTTAGTCTCAAGTGTGTCAGTGGTTGTCTAAAGGCGTATCTTCTTTATTTCAGTGACAGCAGCTATTCCCTGCTAGCCGACGATGTTCTGGGATCGTACCTCCTGTGTCCACATCCGAAAAAACCTAAATGTGGCTCTCTGATCATCCGCTTCCCCTCCGGCCTGATCACTCACCTCATAGAAAACACTCGTAAAGGGAAGCTCCTGCTGGAGGTAACTGTTTTGTGAAGTTTTTTTATAAATAATTAACAGCAAACAGTGAAGACTTCCAGGTTGTATTTGCTTAGATTAGTTGAAAAAAAACTGACCTGCAGACGAAGTTGTTGACTCTCCAGAAATGTGTTTGACTTATTCCTCGTCTCGATTAGTTGCTTCATTTATTTTATAAAGTGTCTTATATTTCAGATAAATATTAACCCCTTCATGTCTTCATCCTGGTTAGATTAAAGGTCTTCCGCACAGTAACATATGTATACAGGATATTTTCTATCTGATTGCAAGTAAAACATCAAAACAATAAGAAGCAGTTTTTAATCATATTAATTTAAGGAGTTTAAGTCTCTTGTGGATTCATATTTCTTTGCATTTCAGTGTTATTAAGAATATCAACGTCTTCAAAGTCTCTTAATTGTGTATCCAGTGCTTTTTCAAATGGTTAAAGCTCAAATACTGTTAATTAATCATGGTTGAAGGGCTATTTACGCACTAGGCATTAGGCTTGTTGGTGGGTTTTTTGTTTTGTTTGTTGGCAAAATTCTAATGTTTAATTTCCCAGTTTTATCTGGCCGTGGTGGTTGTGTTCTTACTTTCGATGTCCACCACTCCTTTTGTGAATATAGAGGAAACTGACATTTTAGTGCACAGGAAATTAAGTGTGATGGCCTGTGCTGATGAATAATTTTCACTTTTGGACAACTATTCGGACTTCTTTAGCAAGCGAAGTCCTATAAAACAGCACTGAGACAATCATATTAAGTCTAAAACTGCTCTGTATAACCTCAATTTCTTTTCCTTTGGGTTGTCTTTGTGGCAGAAATGCAAGACTGAATTCAGTTCTCTAGCTGAGCTGATTGAACACTACACAGAGACTCAGGAGGAGCTGCCGTGTTCCCTGAGCTGCGCCCGGGTGAACCACTGTTACGAGTGGGAGGAACACACGAGCACGCAGCTCGCTGTGAAGCCTCGCAAGAGCCCGACCAAAACCAAAACCAAAAGTACCCACAGAAAGGAATGAGTTTAATCCCCTGGACTCTGCAACTTGTGGACTGCCAACTTCAGAGGAAACAGAATGAATGACGTTTTCTCTATTTTTTTTTTGCACATCGGTGTATCTTTTACCTTTAAATCACTTGTGGGGACGTTTTACAATCTATATAACACAATGCACTTATCAACAGTGTTGGCACTTATGGTACACAAGTCATTTCTTCAAAAGGTACTTCTCTGTCAAAGTTTTAATATTTTGTGCCTGTTGCTTTTATATTTTTCAAAATAACTTTTAAATAATATTTCATTTGTGCCTTTTTAAGGTATCAGTTGAGTTTATTAGTGTTTTTAAGATGTGAAACAAACAACCTGACACTTGTGTAGCTTCTTGCTCCTGATGGCTATTTTTTTTTTCATGCTTTCCAAAGTTGTTGCACCTATTTTGTTGTTTTAATCACATTTTAATCCTGCTTACATGTTTCTCTTTGTGTGTTTGGGGCTTTAGACCTGGAAAGAGACGTAAGCAGTAAAGATAATAATATAATCTAGACTCAAATATTTTCTACATCTTGCCACCAAGTGTGCTTATATCGTTACCACTGATGCATGAAAGGTTGGCTGTGTGTGCAGTCGGACTGGTTATGTTTGTTCTACTGGTAATTATAACAGCTAATGTTGTGCGCAGATTAATATATTCCTTGCACGCTGATTTTAACAGCGATATGAAAATACATCTGCCCTGTGATTATTTTTTTTGTGGTTTTTATAAGATTTGTTTTCCGGTCTAAGAGGCTGTGTTACGTATTCGTTCTTTGGCACTTTGTACCGTCATTTTTCCACATTAGACCGACAAACAAGTTTTATATTGTTCGCCTCAGTTTGAGATTAAATGACAGGTGTTGTTTTCAACACACGACCTTCAAAAGTTTTGTCTTCCTTTATGTATGACTGTGTGGCACAACGTCACCTGCAGCTTTGACATTCAGGACTTTTGCCAGTTTATTAGACGCTAAAATGAATGAATTCTACTTTTTTCATGACGGTTGTATTGTTCCGTTCTTGTTGAAACTGATCTGCAGAGTTCATGTTAGTGTCCTGTCACTTCGTCACTGATATAAATGAGGTTGATCACTCATCATTATTCTACTACACTACAAATGTCAGCTTAAAAAATGACTAAATCTTTCCAAAACTGTTTGAACAAAAATGAAAGTGCAACCTTCCTGAAGGATTTATTGCAGGACTGCGTTGTTGGCCTGTTTTTAGTTTTAGCTAGATGCACCTAATGAACTTGTGACTATAGTCCACTCCTCGCTGTAAATCATTACACTGTTGAAGTGTTAAATGATACTATTGACAAAATATGCATTGGCAAGAAATCTAGGCTACCCTGGAAGACGAAATCAGTAATAGAGGGGATGTTTAAATGAAAAGTTCACCCAAAAATTGAGATTCAGTCTTCATCTACTCACCTGATGGAAAGTTAGGCGGTGTTTTCTAGCCCACAAAACATTTCTGGAGCTTCACAGCGAATCATTGCAGCATTCTCCTAAACAACTGAGACAGTTGAGGACTTGTTTTGAAATGTAAACAAATATAAAAATGGCTCCATAGAGCTCACCTGGCTTCATTCATGTCTCAAGAAGCCCTGAGATCCCACATGGATTAGAAAAGAGATTATTCACACCCTTGTTAAAGCTGAAATCTTCACATAAGCTGGTAAGCTAGGGGTGTTAGTGTGCACTCCGTCTGAAGTGGATGCACAAACTCAATTGCGCCTTCAAGGTGTAAATGTCTTTTTTAAATGAATTTGGGTTCTCGCAACTTCTGGAGACTTTGTTGTGCCAGAAATCACTTACTCTCTGACTACCGCAGGAGTTCTACATAGATAATCCTCTATATAGTGTGTGTATATAGTTCTCATCAGTCAAATTATAACAAATAAAAAAAATAGGGTCTATTTTGCTCCCCTCAGCACAATGCATGATGGTATGCAATGCCTGGTCAGTGACCCATCAGTTGAGCACTACTTTTCACAGTGCATTGTGGGAAACTTTGACTATATAGGGTATAATAAATCTCACTATACATTTGAACAGCACTACAAAACAAAAAATCATGATTTTGTAGTGTTATGTAAAGAAAGCAAATATTTGTATTCTATTCCACTTCCTGTGTGAGCCTGCCAGCTCCGACCTCACTCCGTCCTCATCAAAATGGCCGCCGGTGTGGGGCCTTTTCTCCCTCAGCGGTTGTTTGTGGTTGCTAGGCAACTTCAAAACGCGGCGGCAGGAGCAGCTGAATGACAGAGGACCTGTAACGACACCTGACGAGGACAATCGCCACCGTGTCGGGGAGTGTGTCCGCCTCCTGAACCTGATTCCTAAAGAATCTCTGAGTATTTTATCTCTTCTTGTTTGATTTCTTCCTCTCAGCTTCTCTCGGAGGACTTGAACCAGGATGTGAGCTGTTAGTTAGTCAGCCGGCAGAGATGATGAGGATCCTGCTGCTGCTCAGCTCTGTAGACATGCATTTGTAAATCTAAGTGGGATCATTTTTATTGACTTTTGTGTGTCATCCAAATTCTGTGGAGTGAAACCTGAGTCATGGGCTCCGAGGCTGTGAAGGTGGTGGTCAGGTGCAGGCCCCTGAACGACAGGGAGAAGGCTCTCAGCTCTAAGATGGTGCTGTCCATGGACCTGCAGCGCTGCCAGTGCTTCATAGAGAAGCCCGGAGCAGCGGATGAGCCGCCCAAACAGTTCACCTTCGATGGGACCTACTTCATCGATCAGACCACCGAGCAGATGTACAACGAGATTGCCTATCCGCTGGTGGAGGTAGGCTGCTCGAAACACCTCTGGTTCTGTGTTTGGGTTGGAGATCTGTGCATTACAGAAGCAGCACGCTGGTCACTGGACACCCTCAGGCCAACAGCAGGCTATATCTTATTGCTAATGACTGTAGACCTCATTATTTACTAAACAGTCTGCTGTCAGTCACTCACAAAGGTCAGCAGGATGTCCATCATTTAAAGAAGCTTTCATGCAAAAAGTTCACCAATGCCACGTTTTTGTATTTCCTACAGGGTGTCACTGAGGGATACAACGGCACGATTTTTGCATATGGACAAACTGGAAGTGGGAAGTCTTTCACCATGCAGGGAGTGCCCGAGCCTGCAGCCCAGCGGGGAGTCATCCCACGGGCCTTTGAGCACGTCTTTGAGAGCATTCAGGTACGTTCAACACCTGCTTTTAATCGTGCAACATGTCTATAACCACATGTGTGCATAACTCAGTAATATTCAGACTTGCTTCGCTTCAGTCTGGTCGTTCTGGTCTCTGTCTGGGCTTGTTTAAGCTTTGTTGTATTCCCAGAGAACTATTTCTACAAGTGGGGGTGTGTGTGTGTGTGTGTGTGCAAGCTAGTGTGCAGAAAATACAAAATTCCTGGTGAGGGCCTCCTACTTGGAGATTTACAACGAAGAAATCCGAGACCTTTTGGGCAGCGACACCAAGCAGAGATTGGAGGTGAGTTGTTGTTTCAAATAAACAAATCGTGGCTACACTGTGAAACATTAGGAGCCGACAGGATCATTGTTCTTCACGAAACCTGTTTCTCAGACTATTCTCTCAGTGGTTATGCATCAAGTTGCCGTGGTGACTTTAAAGCACTGTACTTACATGACTCCTTGAAGGTCAAGGTGTTTGAACAGGCAGACAGGTTTGGATGATGCTGCGTTTCTTTGTGCGGCTGATGAATGTTCAGCTGAAAGAGCATCCGGAGCGAGGGGTGTATGTGCGGGACCTCTCCATGCACACGGTGCACAGCGTCGGAGAGTGCGAGAGGATCATAGAGCAGGGCTGGAGGAACCGGGCAGTGGGCTACACGCTGATGAACAAAGACTCCTCCCGCTCACACTCCATCTTCACCATCCATTTGGAGATCTGCAGCACAGGTGGACACACACACACACACACACACACACACAAGTGACGTAAGAGCGGCTGTAACAGGTTGAAGCTGATCTGTAATCTGTTGGATAAACTGGTGCTTATAGGAGCTTGTGATCTGATCCTTTTACAGGGAAGTTTCTAATCTAATCTGATAAAAACGCTAACTAAATCAATAAAAGAGGAAGGATTAATAATTATGGAACTAATGTAGAAACTAGGGACACAAGTTGTAAATTATTATGTCCGTATTTAAGCTTTCATTTGTCAGAAAGATGATTTTTTTTCGTCTCATTCACAATTTGTCATACGCTGATGCTTTAGGATGGCTGCCAAAAAGCACAAAAAAGCATTGAAGAACCCCCTTTTTAGAGCAAGTGTACAATTTGTCCGTTCAGGGCTTCTGTAGAAACGTGACAGTGAAACATGGAGGACCTGGAGGAGTGTAGATATATAAGACTCTTTCTAAGGTAACAAAAACACAATCATTTTTAGTTAATTTCAAACTGATTTAAACATAATCATAATTTTTACATTTCATTTTTGCCAGTAACCCCCCTAAATCCTACACAAGTGACCTTTAATGGAACATAGTTTTGTTGTGAACACAATTTTTTTTTTCTGTATGATTTGCAGGTAAAAAGTTACCTGTCAATTCTATAGCATAATGGAATATCAAGGCTCTAATAGACAGGTAAACAAACAATAGAAAATTAGCAACAATAAACAGACAATAATGCCAAATAAAAAATAAATGACCTTCTCTTGGTTCATTGATGACTTAATATATTAATCACAATACAGCCGAGCCATATCATCCTGACAAGAACAGGAACGGATGCAGAAAAATAACAAGAACAAAAGTTTATATCTAGTCTCTAACTGGTTGAGGAACAGGGTTTAATGGAACATGTTCATTACAACTTATATTTTCTCCTTCTTTACGTTTGTCACCTCACATTCTGCAGATGCAGCTGGTCAGGATCACCTACGAGCAGGTAAACTCAACCTCGTCGACCTGGCAGGAAGTGAGCGTCAGTCCAAAACCGGCGCCACTGGGGAGCGACTCCGTGAGGCCACGAAGATCAACCTCTCCCTGTCGGCCCTGGGGAACGTCATCTCCGCTCTGGTGGACGGACGCTCCAAGTACATCCCCTACCGGGACTCCAAGCTCACCAGGCTGCTGCAGGACTCTCTGGGAGGAAACACGCGCACCTTGATGATCGCCTGTCTCTCCCCTGCTGACAACAACTATGAGGAAACCCTGAGCACTCTGCGCTACGCCAACCGGGCCAAGAGCATCCAGAACAGGCCCCGCATCAACGAGGACCCCAAGGATGCTCTGCTGCGAGAGTATCAGGAGGAGATCAAGAACTTGAAGGCCCTCATCTCCGGCCAGCTCGGATCTGCTGACATAGCCTGTAAGTTTAGAAATCTTTCATTTGCTTCTTTGTTGAATGATTTTTATTACCAGTTTTTGCTTGAAAGAAACACCTGTTGTTGGCTGTTTTGTTTGTGCTGCAGCTCTGCTGGCTGCTCAGTCGTTTGAAGATCCCCCTGCAGCTCCTCCAAGGCCACAGTCCAGCACCACAGAAGCAGAGAAGGACAAGATTAAAGAGGCAACTCCAGGCCCTCCCCATACCAATACATCACCTCACATCTCTACATGCACTGAATAAGAACCAGGTGATTTATGTGTCTGTGTTCGGCTCCCCTCCACAGGAGTACGAAGAGAGGCTGGCCAAGTTGCAGGCTGAGTACAATGCAGAGCAGGAGTCGAAGGCAAAGCTGCAGGAGGACATGGCTGCCCTGCGATCCTCCTATGAATCCAAGCTGTCTAATCTGGAGAAGGCTCGATCCAGCAGGGGGAGCTCTGTCCTAAAGAATGGCAGCAGAAAACCATCTGCACAAAACAAAGAGCCATGTAAGTGGAATACAAAGTGATTCTGGAGCTCATCATTCTCTCAAAAAAAACAAAAAAACAAAACCCACTCATGTCCTTGTAATTCAGCCCCTGTATACTGACACTGCTGGTCTTGCTTCTCAGCACCGGTGAGCTCCAGCTGCATGAAACAGGTCGCTGAGGAAGAGCTCCACCACAACGCTGATCCCATGTGCCTCAGTGGAGATGCTTCCCTGACTGAGGTACCGTTCACTCACATCTGTCGCCGTCGACCACTGATCATCCAAAACGTGTTACATTTGCTGGAATGAAGGATTATTATTGGGTTTTATCTCCTCATGTTGGTGAACCAGCCTGCAGTAACGTGTGCAGCAGCCGGCGTCCAAGAAGACCCTGACCGAGGCGAGCTCATAGACTCATCTGATGTAAACTCTGCAGGGTCTCTGGACCAGCAACATGTCTTGGAAAGGTGTGTGTGAAGTCACAAGTCCCTGAAAGCCCTGAGATCCTGAATCGATTTGAAAAAAAACATTTTTTACCCCCTTTTAAAGGTCAAATCTGTTAAGCTAAAAGTTCACACTCCTTCTGAATCAGGTGCACAAGCTGGACCCAACATCCAAAGTTTAAATACTGCCTTTTAAAATCTAATTGGGATCTCTGGGCTCTTGCAGACTTGAATTAGGAGCAACTTTAAGTTTTTTTGGGTTGTCTTTTTCACTACTTTAGTTATTTAGGAGTATCTAGAACAGTTTAAAGGTGCGATATGTAAGAATTTTAGTGTCAAACAAACAATTTTACATCATGCCACATGTATCTCATCAACTAATTGCACCACCTGTCAAGCTGTATCGCTGATAATCCAAACTGTCCCATAAAGTTCACCTTGTTTACCAACACGATAACTGAGCTAGCTAACAGCAGCTATTTGTTTGGAGTATGAATTCGACTGGTGGCCAGTTCTTACATATTCCACCTTTGACAACAACCAAAAATAACTAACGCTGATACTTTTCCATTATATTTTAAAATATTTATATCAGTTTCAGCCTCAGAAACCCAGTGATAGTTGTGTGGTTGCTGACATTATCAGACAGACTCCAAAATCTGATGATATAACCATGACAGCATTAGTTTTCAGCAGGCGGCTCGAGGGCCTCTTCTCATATAGTCTGAGATCCACATGCGGCGCTCCTAACCACCCACCTGTCTCTCCTCCAGACTGCAGCAGCTTGAGCAGGAGGTGGTGGGAGGAGAGCAGGCCAGGAACAAAGAGTTACAGCAGAGGCACCGGCAGAGGAAGAACCTCGCCGACCAGAGGAAAGTCCACCTCATCCGCGCTCTGTCGGAGAACGGCGAGGACAGCGAGAATGTGCTGCTGAACGTCTACAACTCCATCCAGGAGGAGGTCCACGCCAAAAACCAAGTGCTGGTCAAGGTCCAGGGAAAGGTACGTCAAAGTGTTGTGTCACCGTGTGAAATATTAACACTGCATTGAACATTTTTATAACAACTGGAATTATACTCTATTCAGCTGATCAGTCCTAACCGGCCCCAAATTCTCAGCAAGTCATTTGTGTCCATATTATTATTATTAGGTGTAAAATTGAAAAAGAGATTAAGAGAGAATAAGAAAACACCTGTCTTCTTCTGGAATAACAGATTTGAGATGTACAGCTGTTGCTTTCTGCACAACAAATCCTGAATATGATGCATATTCAACTACCAGCGTTCAGGCTGTGCAGTATGAAATACAACAGAAATCACTGCTGGATACTGTGCAGGCTGTCAAAGCTTTCAGTGCTGAAGTGTTCCCTCTGCCCTCCGACCGTTAAACCTCATCCACCTGTTGCGACAGCTGAAAGCAGCCCGACTGGAGATCCGTGACCTGCAGGCAGAGTTCGAGGTGGAGAGGAACGACTACCTGGCCACGATCCGGCGGCTGGAGAGGGAGGGTCAGCTACTGAACAGCCTGCTGGAGCGCATGGTGCCCCTGGTGCGCCGCGACTGCAACTACAGCAACCTGGACCGCCTGAAGAAAGAGGCGGTGTGGGACGAGGACAGCGCCACCTGGAGGCTGCCCGACGTGATGGTGCAGAAAACGACACTGCCATCAGGTCAAATAAGAGTTGCAATAACAGCAGTTTATAGCAATGATGTTGCTTGTCTTTCAATATTATCTCGCTGTCTTCCTCTCTCGCAGCAGTGGCTCCAAAGCTTTCAGCGCGCAGAGGTTCCACGGCTGACACTGGTGAACCGTCCATGGTGTGTTTCATGAATCATCCACACATCATCTTTTCCTCCACAAACACTAAAAACACCGTCTCACAGCCTCACTCATGCGTGTTTTTCAGCAGGTGGAGGAGGACAGGTACAAGGAAATGCTGGACCGCAGCGACAGCGAGAACATCGCCAACACCTACTTCAAGTCGAAGAGGGCGAGCCAGCTGCTGGGACGTGACGCCAGCAAGGGACACAGTAAGACCAGCACACGTCCCCACTGAGCAGTGACTCAGCAATCCAACACATTAGAGATCACCAATCATTCAAAGAGTGCACATTCGCTCACACAAACTCATGAATCACCCTTTAAAAAAAGCTCTTTTTGACAGGAGAAAGAATTAATTTTTTTCTCCCTGTATACAACTAACTTGCCAAAAAATAAAAACATTTACATTAACAGTTAAATAACCTCATAAACTTTATATTCTGAGGTGTCTTCGATGAGGAACAGTGGCGGTTCTGGGGGGGCCAACAGGGGCTAGGGCCCCCGTAACTCTGAGTCCAGACTGCCCTGTGGCCCCCTGAACGAAGAGTCTGCATCAATAATAAAATGACAGATTTTTTGCTATGATTTGTACTGAAGGTAAAGGCGAAAATAAAGTGTCTCAGCAGTTTACTACCCAATTAAAAATGTTGAAATCGTAAATACTCTTTTAAGTCTCATTTATCCTTTGTCTGAATGAGGCAAAGGATATGCGGGTTGTATGCGCCCCTCAAACAAAAAACCTGGCCTCAACCTGGCCCCCTTATTAAATCTGGTCTAGAACTGGTGAGGAAGTGGCTTTGATGAAGGAGCAATTAATCAAACCGAGTTCAGATAAAGAAAAAATGGTACAAAAGCAATCATGATTGAAGAAATTAAAAAGAGAACAAAAGTTAAAAGAGTCAGTAATGTATCGCTCGCTCAACATCCATATTCACATTTTATTCGAAAGATGCAACTTAAATTAAAAGTAAAAATTCTGCAACAGCTGAGTCGACTTCCTGCAGCCGTCACAGTGTCACACCTGATCTGACCCACCTGACGGAGCTCTCGTCCTGCAGACGTCCACTCTCCTCCCCTGGTGAACGGGCCGGCTCACCTCACAGTGAGCGCCTCTGCCATGAACCCACCCGTCAGCTCTCGGCCCTTCCGCCTGGAGTCGTTGGACGTCCCGGTGTCCAACGGTAAGGTGAAGCGCAGGAAGAGCAAATCTCACAGCCACACTGAGGGGATTTAGAAAAAAAGACTGTGAATCACTGACATACAGGTTTGTCTTTAACTTCAGGATTATGTACGCTGTGATCCATCACATACAGTGTAAAGTAAACCATGACAAAAGATTTTTTTTGATAACCACTGCTGACCAGAAATGTACAGTTGTAACTTGAACAATAATGCTACCTACAGTATGATACTACCCTCCAATTCCTGCACTTAACCTAAAAACATGTAATTCGTGCACTGAGACTCTAATATTCAACCTCTTGTGTGTTTTAATGCTGCTGCTTGTAATCCTGAACTTTAACCTGTTCGTTATCTATCATGTGAAACTCTCTCCGTTGCTCCGTTTATATCCAATAAAATGATAAATACACTTAATGGCTACTGTCATCGTCTTTATAACATCCATTTAAACTTGGCTTAGGTGGAGTTTTATGAACAGTAATAAGGAATAGGATCTCAGTCACCAACATGTCAGACCAGTTTGTAGTGTTATGCAAAATTGATGGCTCACATGTGGGTCAGGGGAGCTGTTGTCGAGTCAGCAGCGACAGGTATCTCATGTTACCTCTGACCTCCGGGGTCAGCAGTGTGGATTTTTTGTGTGACTTTACAGAAGACAAATAAAGATAAGACAACTCTTAACTTCTGTTTGGGAATCTGTGGTTCATGAAAATGCCATGACGGGGGTCCATATCTCTAGTAGAAAGAGTTCCAGCAGAAGCACAAAATGCCGTCTATGTTGCTGCATCTGTATCTCCATAATAACCTCAATCCTTTCTGCAGCTCACTCCTCTGCCTGCGTATCATATGTCTAACTTTGGCTCTGGCCTGATTTCTTCACCCATTGTTTAATATTACTTGACCGGCAGAGAGCCGTGTCAGTTTCAAAATTTGACACTCTTTATTCGCCGGGCCGACACACTAGACACAGATACTGGCCCCATTAGGCGAGCCCCTTGCCTCACTGAGAGATAACGCAATAGAGGGAAACTGTAATCGCTTTCTTACACACTTATTCAATAGCTTCAAGACTGTTGCGTAACGGAAGCCGAGCCATTCTTATAAGTCAGTGGCGGGAATTAGAAGTCTTACATGCGAAGGGATATTGAGACAACAGGGAGAAAAGGAAAAGACCGGTCTGCTAAGTTCACACCCAGGTGGGGCTCAAGATAATCGGATAATGGAAGAACAGCTGAGCTGGCTTTCTCATTGCTGGAGTGGCGTGTAAGATGAGTAGTATGACTGATAGTCTATTATGTGAGTGGAGTGTTGGATGGAGCCGGTCTACAGGCAGGAAGCTTTGACTGAACGACCTCACTTCTTTCAGCTCAGTATGAAAAGGCAAACCACCAAGAGCTCACTTAAATCACATTTTGAATCACAAGTCAAAGCGTTTACGTGGAGCTGCAACTGTTTCAGAAACTGATCGTCTTAAATAGAAAATGGCGGTTCTATTGAAACGTATTAAACTGATTTAAGTTTTAATAATGTATTTAAAGGTTTGAGGAAAAATATAACAGAATGCAGTATGTCAGATGCGAATGTCTTTATTTTCACAGATACTTATGGAAACGGGAAAGAATGGGTAAAAATAACCACATTATCATCGTTTTTTCATTCTGTATGAACATCTCCAGTGTTTAGACAGTGAAGGCAGTCACATATTTGTCAAACACTTTCAAAACCACCTGAACTACATGTGCTGTATAAAATAATAGAAACAAATCGGTGAGCTAATGAAACATTGGATCTCAATAACCATGTGCGTTAACTCTTTATATTAAGATCCTTGTAGGAAAGAATGACTTAACAGGTGATCAGGCCCTTTTAAGTACTTGGACTAATAAAATCATAAACACATTGTTGGATTATAAACAATCATAAGCCCTCATAAAAACATAAAAAAAACTGATTATAGAATGCTTAGAATCAAAGTTTAGTTTCTGTTCAAAAATGTAAATTTACAAACAGATTATGAAGACAGAAGAACACAAACCATTAAGCCAAGAACCATTTTGTACCTTCAGAACCGCCGTGCTCCAAGCTCCTGGCCCCCGCAGAGTCTGCTAATACGACTGCTAGCTGCACTGCTAACTGAGCTTACTAGCTAACAGCAGCTACAGTTAGCAGCCATGTTTGGAGTTGTTTGGAGTATGGATTCGACAGATTGCCATTTCTTACATATCATCATTACACACACATTTATTGAGTTTAAAGGTGCAATATGTACAAAATGACTGTTTCACTGCTTACTGTTGCTAACTATAGCTTCTGTCAGCTTGTTGGCTCAGGTAGCCGTTCAGCTAGCAGTCTGAACTGGGTGTTGGTGTTTACACCGATATCACGGGAGCTTTAGACTGGGACCCGCTGGGGCTAGCTGGTTAGCATGCTAACTTCAGTACATATTTTACACATTTTCGGAAAACACTAGAACTGTTATTAACATTCTGATAACTTTTGTTGTTGTTTAATTTTTGACTTATGTACCTTCAACTTACTTAATTATGTCAGTCAGCTGTGTGTTAATTGTACCTTTACAAAGCTCTTTTTTGTTACTTAATGAAGATGAATGTATACTTTATTACACATTTAGTAACTGTTAAGGATGTTTCTCGCAGCTGCCAGATCTAAAGCAAGAACAATGCCTTAATGAACCCTTAATTAGGCTCATATGTTATATAAACGTGTTTAATATGCTATTATTAACACTTAAATAGGCTCATTAATGTTAATAAGCATTTTATAAGGATGTATTATGGCCATAATACTGCATATTACAAGAACAACAATATAAAGTAAAGTGTTACCTAATGAACTGCTGGTAGCTACTAAAGATTAGAAAACACTGAAAAATCACCCCAAAACACTTACAGAATTTTGTTTTACAATAATTATGAGCTGTATAAACTGATTGCTCCAAGGACTGCACTCAACAATCCACTTACAGGCACATCTGTGAATTATGAAATGATCAGTATCGTCAAAACTCTGCTGATTTGTGTTGATGTTTCCTTTAAGTAGGAGTACAGAGGAGCAGCGTGTTCTGTACAGTATATTGAGGAAGGAACAAGATTAGCAGAAAACCAGAGTATGGCTTGTTTCGTGCACACCGAGGCTTCTTACTGATTATACTGATATTTGAAGTGCTTCTTTATTTAATATGAAACTTTGGCTGATCTGGTGTCCTATCAAGCCAAATCTGACTGTAATTTGTTTGTGCAAACAGAGATTCTGATTAGATTTCATATAATTACCATACAATAGAGCCTCAGGGGTTTGTAAGGTGCCTTTGCAAATACTCGTGAAACCTACAGAAGAACAATAGGTGAAGAAAAACTGCCCTCATGTAAGTAAGTAACTGCGACCTACATTAAAAGTGCTGGAATAGCCCTTCTTCTGTTTTTTTCATCCTCCTCTGCTCGTGTTTGCCAAAGTGCCGAGTGCCAAGTCCCCGCTTAATGCTCTAACTCTCTCTAAGCTGATGGTACTCTTGAACTCTTTCCGAAGCTCTGCATTCACGCAGCCAAACTCCTGCTGTTCATCTGTTTCAGTCTTTGAGCAGTCCAAGCTTTCTGAGCGCTTCCTTTCGATCGGTTCCCATCCCGGGCACCACCATCACAGTGTATCCGACTGAGTTTGAGGATTTGTTGGGTGCAGGTTGAGCTGCAGTGGTGGTTTTCACTGGCTTGGAGGTTGCGATGTGTCGCTGTTCAGGACAGTGTCCTCCGTTTATGTGGCCGTCCAGGGTAGCAGATCGCTCCAGACCAGCTGGCTTCAACCCGTTGGTTTGAGCGGGATGTGATGCAGACACAGGGTGTTGGTCACGTCTGGAGCAGTGATGGAAACTGGCACTGCTCTGCAGAGGCTTGTTCTTGGACTCTGAGTGCACCTGAGAATAGCAAAATGATGGGCTTCTCGATGGATTAACATTCGATGGACCTCTTGTATATCTGTTTGGTGGTGGATCCAAAGAGGAGTGAGATTTAGGGGGAGCCAGTGGGGCTACTGTATCATTTTCTGGCTCTTGGTCTGTCAGAAGGCCCAGCTTGTGCAAAGCTTCCAGTCTAACAACCTTGGGATCTTTTGCATTCTTGACACTGTATGAAGAATCTGAGGTAATGGATGCTTTGGTTTGTGTTGTCACAGATATGTTGGCAGGAATCCTTCTGGGTTTGGGGGGCACAGCTGGAGGAGCCTCTGAGTTGTATCTGTCAGATCTTGGCGGATTGCCGAGGTTTGGGCCTTTCACTGCAATGGGAAGGTGCTCGTCTGAGTCTATAGTATGATCAATGTTGGGACATAGAGGCGTTTTCTTTGAAGAGGCACTCCTCCGCAGGTGAACAAGTGCATCATAGGATAGAGGTCCTCTAGGTACAGGACCTTCAGGGGACCTATTCGAGTAATCCCTGGGTTTGATGGGAGGAGGTATCACAACATTAACCTCTAAAGGTACTCGAGGAGGAGCCGGTTTCTGGTCGTGTTTGTGCCCCGGTGCTTGGCTCAGTGAGTGAGGCTGGGAGCTGAGGTTTTTGTCTGAAGGGACCCCCGGCTTAGCACTGGGAGGAGAGCCGTTTGCCACAACAAGAGGTGTAGGAACCAGGTAGCTCTGCATAAGTTTGGTGTCACCATTTTCCTTCTTGAGTTCCTTTGAGGCATGTTTCTTTGGACCTGAAAGACAAACAAGCACATGTTCGTGACTAGAGATTCAAAACAACTCTCTTACAAGTCTTTCACTGACTACTCGCTAATTCGGCATCTGTGCACAGAGATTAACTCACTGTTGAGCTTGCTTTTGCTCATGGAGGCTGACAGGTCAGCCAGTTTGTTAGCAATGTTGCCAGGAAAGGGCAGTTGGTCAGGTTCGTCATTAGACAGGCCACTGTCCTCCTCGGTGTCCAAAGACTCAATAGTTTCCTCCAGAAACATGAGACAGGCCTTCTCTTCAGCAGACAGGTGCTCCAGACTATCATCGCTCTGTAATACACAAAAGTAGGGCTTTCATTTTGACAAACCTTTCACAGTAAGATATTCCAAAAGTGACAAACTATTAGACATCAGTAGCACAATTGGCGTGACATTTTAGATGGACATATTTGAGCCTTACACCCACCCTTCAGCTCCCATGTTTCAACTATCAGTTACCTAAATGGTTTTGTCTTGATGTTTCATGTTTTTGTATCATGACTTGAGTAATAATGTTTTTAGGTTCAAGAGGGTAAAGTCAGGAACTTACATAGCCAGAATTGGCACTGACAACGCTGTCACAACTGCCAGCGCTGTCCATGCTGGTCATCGCCTCCAATCCAATGCCACCTGGCCAGGTATCGCTTTTGGGCATCTTTGGGTGCTATTTTAGTGTTAAAGATTGTCGTGTTTCACTCTGTGGAAAGAGAATACATGTTGTGTTTGAATAACAGTTTAAATTGTTCATCAACAAGCTTGACAGAGCAACATTATTCTAAAAAATAAAAGACAGAATTCATGGATTATTTTGGCTGTTTTTTATATTTTAACCACATTATTGAAGCCATTAGTTTGCATTCTTCCTTGTGCAGTACAGAGTGCTAAACTTATGTAGCACTTTCTAATCGGCATAAAAGTGCAGAGAAATTCGAAATTGCCCCCCAAATGTTTTTTAGAGTTAATTGGACACATGGACTTCGATGACAGTTGGATGCTAATAGCATTTACAAGTACACATAACTACACCAATACATTAGTTCCTATAACGTTCAGAGCTATTGAACAGCACAGATTAAGAACACATAATCAGCTTAAATCTGTTTGATATACAATATTAGCTGGTAGTCTGTATGAAGGTTTGCAACAAAAACATGCTAGATACTCATCACGTCAGATCTGTTACAAAAACAAACAGATGTCCAACTAAAGAAAACTGGGCTGTCTATAAAAGCATCAACCAAAATTGGCACTTAAGAACTTTAACCACATCCGATTTATTGACAACAGCTGTAAAGAAATTTAGACTTTAGCTTGATCTTTGATTATGTAATTAACAGATAAATAGCAGTACAATGTGCACTGACTCTGATTAATAATATCTGGCTCCCAGTCAAGTTGTTTCCAGTGGAGGATGGAAAATGCCGTGTGTGTGAACTGTAATCAGCACCACTTAGAACTGGACAGCTCCTGATGAGGCTGACCTGTGTTTACCATCAGCTCAGGATTAAAAGTAAAACAGTCAAATGTGTAGGGCTAAACATAACCCTGAGTTATGTCAACCCAGGATTCAAATTAGACATGGGTTACTTTAATGTCATTAGTCTTTACGGTAAATAGGGCCTACACTGTGGTTGGATATTTGAAAGAGTTGCCCATGAATTCGTCTTTCATAACACATTTATTATACTGCGGCATGACTTGGATGAGAGTGCACAACAGTAGACTTTGTACTTAATCATGCCATTAAATTACCACAAATGGGTCAAATGGCTGGCACAGGATTATCATAGGCAGGTACTCAAGAAACTCAAAACTATTTCAAGGCAATTTAAAAATGTTATGATTGAATTTTAAAAATCCCATTACAGAGAAAGATTGATTATCATCACCAGGTTGTCAAATATCGACTGTCTCGGTTGTGTCTTGGCCAGAGCCACTAACTCAGTCATCAGTATCTGACAACCTGTTGATGAGACTCAGCAATCGTCTCTCTTTCTCCAGATTCGCTTGCTGTACCTTGACGTTACAAGTAAAAAATTTGCTCAAAGAAAGTTGTATAGAAGTATTGTTATTGATGCATTTAATTGTTTCCTACACCAAACTTTCTTCTTCTAGGTCTGATTGTCTGATAATGTAGCTTGTGAGGGCAACTGTGTTTTGAACAGCTGATTATAGATTATTTGACAGATTTTTTTGCGATTCCAACATGAATCACAATTTCACTGGAATGCTACATTTTGTATTTCATTGTCACTGAAAAAATCTAAATATTGATCATATCATTTTTGTTGGCGTCTGTACCAAACAACTTGTAGGCCTGGGCATCTCTGTAGCGCCATAATGCTTCATTTATACCAGTGTGATGTGAAACATTTTACCTTTTGGTAGTTTTTTATGCATAATTCTTCTGACATAAAAACAAATTATGCTTAAAACTGCACTGCTGTAACGTACCTTTTGAGAAAGAGGAAAATAGTGGGTGGGCTAATGAGGTGGCTAAAAGTTAACCATGATGGATTTAATCAACCCTTAACACATTGCTTGTGCATTTTCTAGTGGCAACCTTGAAATCCCTCTAAAAGACTACAGTATGCTTGGCAAATGATTCATGATAATGTAAAGTACACATACAAAACAACCTCAATGATCCTTAGAGGCTGAATGTGTTAAGATGGACATGTATGATTTGTCAGGATACTTTTCTAGATTTCTAAATTGCTCAGTGTCACACACAGACCTGTCTGAATATCATCTCATCAGCAGGCAACCCTGTGGTGTGTTTTACACGAACACTGGCCTTCTGATGAGAGAGAATGACAGGGTATCATAGCTTGGAGTGTGTTTCTGACAGATATCGAACTAGTCCTCTTACTGCATGTGACTCAGATTACAGCACACATGCCACTCCTAATCTTCCTCAACCGGATCAGTTTCAGAGGGAGTGCAGGGCAGCAGCAATGATCTCCTGCAAGCTATATGATATCCAGTTTGACCACGTTGTCTTACTGTAACAGTCTAGACTATTAATTTGGAGTGTATTAGTTTTAGATGGTGAAAATTAAAGAGAATGTAAATGGCATGATTAGGGTTTGGTCTCCTGTGGATGCTGAAATGTAGGCACTATTCTGTCAATGTGACACACTTTAGAAAAAAGCATCTTCCTAGAAATTGTAGTAGCTGTCTAACATCAATTTGATACATTTTAGAGAATAAGTACTTTAACTTTCCTATAGAAATTCTAGAAACAGAGTTAGAAGTTTAGTATAAAGGCAGCTCTGTCTGATCCTGGTGAAAAGATCAGATTTGTCTGATCCAAAAGTCTGAACTTTTGGATAAGTTTCACCACCCGAGAGGGAAGGACTTCTAGATAGGCCAAGAGTGGCACAAAAGCAGTCCTGTTCACTGTTCATGCCTTGCCATGTCATCCCATCCCTGTAAAATGTTAGAGCCCCTATCACCATCCCATTATGTAAATACCCCCATCTGTCCCGCTGTCTGCAGGTCAGGATATGAATCTGTAAAACAGTGGAAAATCTGAGATAAAGTTTATTGTGTTTTAACCCGACACAATCTGGGTAATTCACATGCAAATAAAAAGAGGAGCTGCCGTTGCCTGGAGGCAACTGCAAAAGAAAACACTTCATCAAAATGATCATATAGTTCTTGTGCTGTCAGGTCTGTAGTGAGACTTGGGATTTTTTCCTTTGTCATAATGACCTCAGACAAATTAACCCTCATAGACCATTTGAAGTGAAAGGACATCTTCGGCACTAGTGAAAATAATCATAAACGTTATCTCCATGTAGATACAACTATCAACACAGGGGCAACAAACACAAAAGACAGTATGACGCAGAGGTTGGGATCATAAAAACTGCCATTTGACAGTCCTTGGAACAATAACCTCTAGTTCCAGTTTTGTTTTGATAGTAGCTATAAAAGAGCATCAAGTCAAGGTTTTATTATACGTACTTATGTAACTTGGTTTAATTATCGCAGTGTTTTTTTTCCCACGTTCTTTTTCAAATCCTCAATACCTGGCCTTCAACCCTCTACCTCCAGGTTCCTCAGGTACATATAATAAAGATAATATATAGTCTAAAGAAAATATAGTCTCTACAAAATATATAGCCTATAAAACATGCACTGATCAGAAGGTGTTAGGTAACTATGCTTTAAACTTTTGCTTCCCTAAAAACAGCTAAAGCCAGCCTGCAGAATATACACAAACAAGCTTAAAATCTGCAAACACATATAAATTTAAAACGTTTATAAAATTAGGTGAATTTTAGGGGAAAGCTTGGATTATCAGTGATACAGGTTGACAGGTGGTGTAATTAGTTGATGAGATACATGTGGCGTAATCTAAAATTGTTTGCTTGACAATAATCTTTTTACACATTGCACCTTTAAACTGTTATAGATTCTCCCGAACAACTAAAGTAGTAGGGGACAACCTAAAAAAACTTAAAATTGCTCCTAATTCAAGGCTCCAGAAGCCCAAAGATCCCAAATAGATTTTAAATGGCAATATTTCAATTTTGGATGTTTGGTCCAGCTTTAGCACATACATAAACTAGCTTAAAATCTACAAACACATATAAATGTAAAACGTTTAGAAAATTACATCAGCTAGGCTATATTAACTTACACATTAGATAAACAGAGAAGAAGTAGGAGACCATTATATTGTGGCAAAATAAACTTTCACCATTACATAAAGGTAGATAAAAAAAAAAAACCGCCAAAACATACGTTGACACCACTGATTCTGTAAGCTAACGTTATGGATTTACGAGACAAACACGACTTTAACTGAACTTCTCTAACACAAATGGTTGTTTAAACTCACTCTGAATCGATTCAACTGAGCATAAAGGGAAAGTTTTCAGTTAAAAAATGACCACATACCTGTTTAAACCTTCGTACATTGATCAGTTATCCATCATCTGCCTCCTCTTCGTGTGAAGACGCCGTTAGTCAGTGTGAGAGTGAGTGTGCGGCTCTGTGATACCTGCATGAAGGACTTTGTGCTCTAAGCCTTCAGCCAATCAGAGGGCAGCGTTCTCCTTAAGACGCACGAGCCCCGTTGTCATGGTACCTACAACTTGCAGTAATCTGCTGATGAGTATCCGAGTATCAGACTCCCCTCTGCTCACACAGTGACATGTAACTAATACCTACTGTAAAAGGAAATGTACACGTTACTCTGCAGGTGGTAATTACTTCCTAATTAGCCGTAGTGTTTTCAAAAGTTTCCACATGTTAGGCTTGAGTAAAAAAATTAAGCTGTTGTATGAAAATGTCACTTTGGTAAAAGAAAAAGTCACCCATATGATAAGTACTCAAGTAAATGTAATGGAAAATACTTCTACTCAAGTACCAAAAGTCATTTTCTGATAATAGATGTAGATAAAGGTGCAATAAATTCTTAATATGTAAGAATTTCCTACCTGTCAAATTCACGCTAGCTAGTTAGCTTAGTTAGCCATGGAGCTAGCAGTCGTTACCTTACATCTGGACACATCTGGAGCCCAATTCGCTCCAATTAAAAGCTGCTCAGTGGCACTTTGAAGCCAAAAAATCATGAAAATACCAGAAGCTTCTGTGTTGTGTGGCCCATAGAGCGTTCATACCAGAGACTTCCGCTGACTAAGATGGCTAACATCCAGTTAAACGCCCGGCTAACTTCAAATAGGATCAAATAATTTAATCTTGTGGCTCTTCTAGACTTTCCAAGTTTTATTGGACTGAATGGGTCCAGTAATGACAGTGAAACAATCTTCCATGTTAACTTCAGTGGATATCTCTCCAACACAATACATAGAAGTACTAACATCAATACTGTTATTTCAATACTGTCAATACTGACAATTTAATTTAATTTTTGAGACTTCTCAACTGAAATTCTTGCTTATTGCACCTTTAAGTTGTTCAAAGCTGCTGGACTGTAGATTTCTTGCACTGTAAAATCTGACAAATTGACTTCACTTCAAAAAATGGTGGAAACTGATTACTTTAAAATTTCTTTTCTTAAACATTTGAGCTTGCACAACTTTATTTTTATAGTCTACTTGGTAATTCTGAGGGTAATTTTTTTTCACACAGGATTTTTTTTTCTCTGAATTTTTTTTTTTTAGTCCACCACTTCTCAGGTCATAACGGCTGGAGAGAAAATAATGAACTGATTGTCAAAACTGTTGATCTGTTATCTATTGACAGGTCATACCATTTAATGGAGACCTTGACAAGTCAGTAAATAGATAAAATGAAGACCATAAAACCATCTGTGAGCTGGGGACACTATTGGCTAATATAGGAAAAAACACTTGTGTAACCAATTACATCCAACTCAGCCAAGAGGGCATTGAAACTAGTACACCTAGATGCAATACAGCTGTTATTAAAGTTATTAATTACCCCTCTGCAAGTCTTATCTTGTATTCGTAGTGGTAGCTGCTGCAGTTGGTCAACCAGCTCATGAACAAATGTTAGATCCTATTAAGACTGGTTAGATGTTTCTTAAAATAACATGTAGGTAGTGTAATCCCACTACATTGGCACAGGATCAGCAATGTTTAGCCAACAAGGGTTTATTTCCAGTGGCAACAGATTGTCAGTAGGGGTTAGAAATAAATATAAATGTAATGACTCAAAAAGTAGTTTGAGCAGAATTATAACAATGACTACAGACATAAAAAAATGAAATAATTGGCACAAAACGACTCACACACAACAATGTTGGCTATAACTTTTAATTGTGACACCACATTGAAAAAAATCAAGTAAATCCAGTTATTCTGTAGTGCTCTGTGTGCAACATTCATGGTTATTGTCCTTGAAGAGTCATGAGAACTTGGTGATACAAAACACAACAAAGCCATTTCATAGTTTCACTTTTATGCAAGCCTATTAAATCCATAATCACTGTTAAAATTAACTACCTAAAGTATCCGAAAAGGAAAAACAAACACTAATTCACATTCACACAGACATAATTGGACATTTTTGCTTTGCCTTTCATTTGTTCCCAACACTACCTCCGAGTCTGAACCAATAACAATGTGACATCACTCTCAATCCTATTCTTTTTGGCAACAACTCAGTACCAACATAACCCTCACATATACTGGTTCTGAATAACACCAGGACACAATAATCCAGGCTACAAGATAAAAAAGAAATCCAATAAATATCTCTATGGCCTCCTCCAATGTAACATTTCTGAGGTGTGTTTGTACGTGCGTGTTTTATCCTTGTACGCAGTGAATATCAAAGCAATTAGCAAAGAGATAATGCCTGACTTTAGCTGAAAATGTGAGAACATGCTCCAATTGTGCGAAAACATGTAACACTGTGCATTAAATATTAAACCAAAGTGGACAAAGTTTACTCGTAGTTTCCAAAAGTTACTTTACAACTGCGTACAAATGTGAGAAGAAATACTGAAATTGCAAAGCTAAATGGTTAATATGCATTACAGCTGCACGATTAATTAGTTGAAAGAAAATTAATCGCCATCTATTTTCATGATTGATTTTATTTTTCAAGCAAAAAAGTTTAAATATTTGCTGCTTTATAGCTTCTTAAATGTTCGAATTTCTGCGTTTGTCATTTATGATAGTAAATGAAGAATCTTTGGATTTTGACCTGCTGAAGCAAATTTAAAATCACTGGGAAATTGCAAATTGCATTTTTTCATGTTGTGACATTTTAGACTTAACGATTAATCATAACAAAAAAAAAAAAATCTGCATATAAATCGATACTGAAAATAACTTAATTGCAGCCCTATAGTGATTAGCAAAGCACATAGTGTAAGGACTATACCTGAACAGTAAATGCATTAAGTGGAACAGGATTGATCTCTGACATAAAGTATTTCTTCCACTTCATCATCGTCATAATCGTCATAACGCCACCTTCTCACCATGATTTGTGTTCTGTTATCCGATGCCCCATCAATCTTAAAATGAAAATCAAAAATATGCAGCAATATAAAACAAAAACACTGTATTTAAAAAAAAGATTAGTTCCTACAGCATGAGAACATTTGAAAAATCACACACTAGAATTAAAAATTACACTCCTGAAAAACGTACCCATGAAGAAAAACGAAGAGCTACAGATTTTGTAAAATGTTGTTTTCAGCACCATATTTTCATCTACTTTAAAACAGCCTCACTGGTAAACCATGTTGCAACATCAAAAAAGGGAAAAAAAGAAATGAAGGATTAAGTCTCCTAAGTAATTAAGCTAATTTTGTGTTTTTAATCCCAATTTGCATTTCCAAATGCATAACCACAATCTCAAACCCCAATCTCAATGGCCACTAACCAGTAAATTCAAAAATGTCACAAATAGCATGTTTGTAACAAGATAAATCCAGCTTAGCATCGACACAGAACAACTGTGCTGAACAATTCTGACATCTAAAGTTAACCAAATGATCAGTTCTTAGTATTTAGCTTCTGACACTTGTCAACAAGGGAAATAAAAAAAAACATGCTACATAACCAACATGATGAATAACAGTCAAACTTTGTGTGCTGCACTTAAGACAACAGTGAATCAGATCACATCATACGTACTGCAAGAAATTCTTAGTAGTTGTTTTAAATTCTTTCCAGAGCCAGATGGCGGATAAAAAAAAAAAAAAAAAAATCAGTCACAGGAACGTGTTGGCAATTTGGTGCATTTGTTGCACTATTTGTTTTGTTATCAATACAATCCAGCCATCGAGTACTCGAAACAGAATAAAACTAACGCTAAGAATAAATTGCCATTTATACTTGACCCAGTTGACCAGATTTGAAACCATCCCAAACAGACTAAACGATGGTTTAATGACATCGGAGCACTGCAGTGGTGTTTCTGACTTTGAGAACTCACAGCAGTTAAAGAGTAATACTGAACTGGTTAGAGGCTGAACACAGTGTCTGCAGATTCTCCATAGATGTCGCTGGACAATGTGAGGTAGAGGATCACACAAGCAGATTGACAGATAGACCAACAGTTGCCAGACATGGGGCACGGGGTTGGTGGTGGTTTTATTTGTGAGAGGGAGGAAAGAAAAAACGACGCTCACACTTCTCCAAAATTGGTGTGGCCTGTCTCCTTGGCATGCTCACGAGCTTCCTTTTGTCCCACCAGGCCTGTCTGGCACACCATGCAGCGCAATGCAAAGCGGTTAACGTCCGTGAACTGCCGCTTGCGGCGGGCTTCATCTGCCAACTCGAGGGCCTGGGCCAGGATTACGTCGTCTGTTGTGGAGAAGATAGTCTGGGGCGGGGTGTCAGAGCCAGGTGTTAATTTCTGCAGCGGGTCGTAGTGGATGCCGTCGTAGATGAGCAGAACACGTTTGTGGTAGCCGGCGTCCTCCCCAAAGCGATCCACTCGGACAGTCTGAGTGTCCACCACACAGATCTCACACTGGTAAAACTTGGACAGGATAGACACCTCGATGGCGCCTCCCCAGGTGTCGTCACGTCTTATCCAAGTGCAGTACTCCTCATTGGTCTTTCCCAGCACCGCTTCCGAGTACGCTGCAGGGTCACTCGACACAATCTGGGCGATGAGGCCTCGCATCTCTGGGGCACAAGCAGGATCGTACACACCACCTTCCACCACATAATACACACTGGTGAAGAGGCAGGAGTTATCAGCTGGGACCACTCGACGCGCAAGCATAGGTGAGGCTTCTAGGCGTGGTACTTTAGTCACAGTGGGATGAGCCTGAGGCTTTGGCTTGTTTTTCTCTTCCTCAACAATGAGTGTGTCTCCTGCAGAGGATGACAACACACCACAGATCAGCCTGGTCAGACTTTGGTAACAAGAATTTTTAAAGTAAAAAGACTTGTGCATACATGTGAATTGAGATGCAACGATTTCAGTTTTCTTGGCCGAGAACTACAACATAAAACACTGACTTTTAAGAAAGACCTTCTGTCACTCTCACTGTCATTCTCAAAATAAAAGTGCTCTGTCACTTGGCAGAGAACTGAAAATGAATTGCAGTAGATCCCACTTTATCTTATCTTATCAATATGTTGTAAGCCATTTTTATTGAGTGGCCTGTTAGGAAACGGTCCACCTTTAACAAGTTGGCCGCTCACAAACCATAAATGGAGGGATTTCAGTTCATGTCATCTGCATGTACGTTTGACAACATACCTGATTTGATGGGATAGTCTTTAAGGTGAGCATCTCCATTTCGAAGATCAAGGCTGGAAGGTGGATAACCAACCATGATTTTCTGCACATCACAAGGGATACCAGTGAGCTCCTCCACCTTAGTCTTCAGCTCTTGCACACAGGACTGATGAGTCAAGCCCTGCATTATGTGGCTCCCGTTTTTGGTCTTACAGCGAAGCCGCAACATCCTGCCTGCAACAACATGTTAATAACACAGTGAGTATTTGTTGTGAGCTTTGCCAATCCATCGAGGTATCTGTTGTCAGAAGTAAGGATGGGACAAAGATTTTAAGCATATCGCAATAGAAAACACAATAAGTTGATCATGGTGAATTTTCACAAATGAGATTTGCCAAATTTCTTTGCCATGAATCGAGATAATCGTGAATATCCTCACGTATTCACTGACGTACAGTTCTATATAAGTTTCCTGATTTATTTCAAATTGCCCAAGTCTGTCTGCATGGCTGAAGGTATGGCTTACACAATGAAACAGGTTGAATAGGATGTGTGTAATTACTGCAGACTCCAATTTAAACAGGGAGATGATGTTGCCACTATGTATTCATCCTTAATTTGTACAGGACTCCTATGATTTATGATTACTTATTTAAAGTTCTTATTGTTTTTTTAATTTAAAAGATGTGTATCATATATGTGATAGAATCAAAACACTTGTTTCTTAACTAAAAAAGGTAAGATTAAAGTTATTCAAACATATTCAAGTGCAATTTTAGTTTTGTTCAAAGTTTAAAGTCAGTACAAATGAACTATTTCAAGAACATGGCATCATCCATTTCTTCAGTCAATGAAGACCTTTGTCTTCTGATTGCAATTTCATCCCCAAAACTACATAGTGCACCTTTAAATGAAATGAAATAAACATTCCTTTCAAAAGTTTAAATGTAAAACTAGTGATTATGTGTGAGGTACAAACAGTACCGTTTCTATTGAATCACTGCTATACATGAAGTTAAAAAAGTGGCAAATCTGACTTATAAACATTTTGAAAAGTTAAGTTGCCTATTAACCTTGACTGAAAAATCCTTGAGTGGCTCTGGAATCACTCGAACATGATTTAAATATTTCAGTTGTATGCGTGTGGCCCTGATTACTGCCTGCTCGAGTTTGTTATGAAATCTACTTCATTAACACCTTCATGTCATGGTCATTTAAGTTAGCTAGCTAGGTTAGCTCGCAAATTAGCCTGCTGCTTCCTCAGCTAATAGCTAGCATTGACTAAATGTGTTTGTTAGCCAATAGAACACAGAAAGCACCAGGACAATGCTGGTTGTTATGGACCCGGCATAACAATCAAAGTGCTGATGATCAGCAGGACGACAGTGAGGCGCATGACAGCGACACTGCTTTGTTTTATTTTCTTTGTTCTGTCAGTTAACGTTGACGATAGTGACAGATAGTGGGGCTGAGCTAACCAGAAACTCCTTGCCAAGCAAGAAAAAAGCAACATTACGTGGAGCCACTTGTCATATCTCTCGAAATATAGTTATCTTTAAAGTGTGTACATTCAACACAGCTACTTCCGTGAACAAAACAAATAAACACACAAACAAACGTTCATGTTAGCTACGTTAGCTGTACCATGTAACGTTATCATCTGCTAACTTTAGCATGCTAACCTGGCCACTGTCTTGACGCTAACTGGACAGTTTCTCGGCGCATTTCAATTGTAGTTAAACTTCGGTAAATTCTGTTACCTGTTAGCCAACATATCTATACACGACAGGGTTTCATTTATCGACAGGACGAAGAGTTATTTTGCTTTCTTACCTGCTGTTGACTGCAGCCCTACCTCAAACAATAAACATCCAGTGAGAGACTGATGTGTAGAACGTCACTTTACGTCCATATGACGGCATCACGCTCTCTGCCTGTCGGATTGTACCGTACATTCTCTAATAGATTAAGGAGCCGCGGTAAGAAATCCTTGTTTAAATAATAACTGTTTGTTTGTTCACCATCTCTATTGAAATTGTTTATTTATTAAAAACAATTTTAATATGTGAAACCAGGTGACAAAAAATAAATCACTCACTGATCCACACTTTGAATTTTTCCGTTCTCATGAAATCAACATCCCCTGAAAACATACATTGACATATGTTCACCGATGGAAAAATCACAAATTATTATTATTATTTTTTTTGAATCCTGGAAAAATATCCACTTGGTTCAACACATGGAGAAAAAAAAAGAAAAAAAAATGTTTTGTTTTGTTTTGTTTTGTTATTTTTTGATGTAGTTTCACACATGGAAAACAATTCTCCTGTTATTGTTTTGTTTGTTCTGTTTTTTCTTTTCCAGCTGTTTAAATAAATTCTCCTTTTGCAAAAAAATCACTTGGTTCCACACATGGATACTTTTTTTTTTTGTTTTGTTTTGCCGTTTCACACATGGAAAACATATCCTGTAACGTTATATTTACTTTTACAGTTTAACATTTGGCCAATAAAGTCACATTTTTCTTTCAATTTTAAGAAATTCTCCTGAAAACACTTTTTGTGCTCGATTCAGCAACTGAAATCACTCATTTTCACACAAAATAAATTTAGCTTTTTTTTTTTTTTTTTTTTGCAGTTTCACAAGTGGCAAATCAAATCAATTGGTTTCACACATAACTTTTTTCACTTGTTTAAAAAAACAAGGAAAAATCATGGAAAAAAATTATCCTGAAAATTTAATTTTCACAGATGGAAAAATCACTCAGTTTCACACATACATTTTTTTTTATCTTGGTTCCACACATGGAGAATTTTTTTTTATTTTTTTTAATTAATTTCTTCTTTTTTTTCTTAAAAAATTCTCTTGGAAAAATGTTTTCATTAGGTTACAACATTGAATTTTTTCCCCCAAATGTCTTTTTTTGCATTTTCATATTTGGCATCACTTGTTTTTTTTTTTTTTAAAAAAAATAATGTTTTTTCTTGATATAACTTGCACTCGATTTAGCACATGGAGGAAAAAAATGTCCTGACTTCTTCCCCCTCACTGTTTCACACAAACATTTTTTCACTCGTTTCACGCATTTGAAAAATTCACTTGGTTTTACACATGGAATTTTTTTTTTCAATCTGTTTCCACAGCTGGAAAATAAGTAAGAAACTTAGAAAGTTTATCCTGGCAAAACTTTATTTTCCCTATAGGACCACAAGTAAAAAAACACAGGAGAGGAAACACTTTAGATCAGAAAATAAAGCCTCTCTGGCCTTCTGTCGCAGACCCAGAGAATAAAATGAAATGTTCAGTTATGAGACTTAAATACGTCATTTTTCAGTTCTTCAAAAAGTAATCTTTATACTTTCTTTGAATAATAATAATGATTTGGTGTTTAGTGTAAGCAGGATGTTCCCAGACCACCCGATCCTTCCATAATCATAAACTGTACTATCTTTGATCTTATCTCTCTTCCTGATCTGAGGTTTAATATTTATCAAGAAAAGCAAACACAGTTTTTCCATTGAGTTCTTTAATAAGTTTGACACAATGTCGCATTAAACAAGGAACAATTCAATGAAGGTCGCATAGTAAAATAACTTGTAACAGATTTGGAGCGCTCAGTTCAAAAGACGTCATGTGCAACAGAGATCCTTGTGCGTCTCATCAAAAATGATTTCGCTTCAAAATTCACCTTTATTGTCTGCTAAAAAGGCACAATAGGCTGCTTTGAGCAGGGCAATAACATACCGACAGTCAAAGATTACATAGTCTTAGAAACCTGTGCCACCGTTTCTTATTAAATTAAATCAAAAGGTTTTCCGAGTCAAAAATGGCTGACGTATGTTAAGATACGTTTGCAGGGCCAGAATGACATCATGAACATGGAAAATCAGGAAATATCTCAAATACTATCAACATGTTTTGTTTTTGTTGCACAATATCCCTTTCTAGAACACACGGGCAAGAAGAAAAATGGACTAAAAGATGAACATTCAGGATTTTGTTCTCGTTGTGACAGATTACACCAATTTAATACAGCAGGCATGTGAACGGCAGCTTGTCACAGAAACTAAAATCTTTATTTTTTGTAATCTGCTGCTGGTTTACAAGTACGTCCAGCAATGTGGTGTATTTTTCTAACAACACAGAAAACATATAATATTTCAAAAACAGAAGGAAGAAACTAAAGACAGTATTTTAATTCCCTTCAGAAAAGATTTACACGTTCTCTCCAAATCCAAAATAAATCAGTAAGATACATAAGACATAACAGATGATGGCTTTTTTAATGTGAACTACAACTGTAGCTTGGTTGTGTGGTCGATATGGGTTTGGGTAACATTTCATTTTACAGATCTGTCATTTTCATGGTAAGTAGGTGATAACTGCAAAGTAATATATTTAAAATTTGTTTGAAATTACCCCCAAATCATCAAAATAATTACTTAAAAACATAATAATATTCTGCTATTTAACTATTTTCTGCTTAACTACTGCTGCTCATGGCATTTTAATTTCCCGAATAGTTTCTATCTAACTTCCTAATTTCTAACTAGTGGTTTTTTTCTAGAGACTTCTATGCAGTTTTCTTTCCTACATTTATGACTTGAGAACTGATGATTTTCATGTGTGAAACCAAGTGAAAAAAAAAACAATCAGAAGACAAAAAAAAAAATCATGAATGAAACTGAGTGAAAAAAGTGTTGGCAAAGGGAAAAAAAATTATCCCGAAAACTTTTTTTTAATTTTATTTTTCACTAGTTTCCACAAATGAAAACAAAAGTATTCAATAGAAAAAAATGTATCCTCAGTTTCACAAATGAAAACAACATTTAATTTCAACCTGTATTTTGAATGATTAAAAAAAAAAAAAAAGGTTTTTTGGGCAGATGGAAAAAAAATCGCTTTTTTATCCTGTTTTTTTTTTCACCAGTTCTCAAGTAATACACACAGGAGAGAAAACGCTTAAGAACAGACGTAGAAAATGGATCACCAGAAAAAAAAACATCCTTTCGGGGGTTTCTGTAAACTTCCCCTCAGCTGGCCACGACACTGAAGTGAGTTCCTGCAGCTTAATTTCCAACAAGTTTCTCCCCAACTTGTGCAGGTCAGTAAATTGAAGAACTTTTTTTTTTATATATATATATTTTAACTCTGAGGGGAAGTTAGACAGAAACTAGTCTGGAATCAAAATGACATGATCAGCAGAAGTTAAGCAGTTTTAAGCAGAGGTTTCCTGGAAACGTATCAAAGAAATTACCAACTACTTATCAACTTCTTATCTGAAAATAACAGAATATTATCGAGATACATTTCAACACATTCTAAGGTAATTGTTGTGGTAATTCTGAAGACATTTTAAAACATGTTATTGGTAATTACCACCTTCTTACCGTGAATTTTCTGGACTTGTAAAATAAAAATAAAAAGCGTGAGCTGTCTTGTATTATAAAAATATTTTAAGAACATCTACTTGATGACATATTGTATTTGTAATAGTGTAAATGAATCATAGCGTATAACCTGTGGTGGCTACATTCAGTGGAGCATACAGAGCTAAATCTACCGCTAGATTGAGAGTTCAGTAAGGCATCACAGCATTTACACTGAGGACTGGTTGCCAGTTTGTTCTTTTGGTTGATTGATTTTGGCGCACATGCAGACGTGTTTAATGATAAGGCTTCCAGTTCACAGCCTCAACATGCAGAGTAAAGTTAAAACAGACCAAAACATAAAAAAATAAACCCACTGTTACTTGACTTCCTCCGACATTTAATTTGACCCTCGTTTCCATCAGAATGTGTTTCGTGCCACGCGTCCGTCCTCACTCAGAAGCGGACACAGCCACTAGTTTCTTCGGGGCTGTCAAAGTCGATTCCTTCGCACAGGGACTCCTTCAAGGGAAAAGGAAAATGTCACTGACTTTCACAGATTAATGCCTCACAGCAGCAAAATCCTATTTGAGGACACTAATAGCCTCGCAGGGGGAAGAGGAGTCTTAAAGTTCCTACTTGAAAGATATATAGGTCATCATGTGAAATGTGGTAAAACCGCCACATTAGTTGGAAACTTATCTTATCACACTCTCCAGAAGTAATAACAGTGAATCACAGTCTGACATCTGGCTATAAAATCATAATCAAGTACACTTCATTGTATGCAATAACAAGGAAACACACTCTCCTAACCCTGAGCTTTCTGAGGTTAATTTATATACTGTAGCTTCACTATTTTCCCATTTTGAAATACACAGAGTTGTCCAACAAATACAGACTGTAAGACTTTTATTGAAGCGTTTAATAAACTACCATATAATCAGCGTCTGACGGTGTTCTAGATAAGCAGATAAGGTCGTTCTAATAAAGTGCAAAGGCAATGGAAGGTTAGACGAACCCAACGACTGGAAACCATAAAAATACACCACCGTGACAACATAATGACATGGGTTACAATGACATGAGTTGAACTATGGGAAAGAAAATGAAAGGGGCTGGTTAAATGTACCGAGTCTCCAAAATACTCACAGACAGCCGCTTCCTATCCGAGGCTGTAAGACAGAGTTAAAGACAGTGGAGAAAGAGAGAGAGAGAGATAGAAATGTGGAGAAGGACTGAAGCACTGAACCCACAACAAGGCAAGGCCAACACACAACACCCACAAATATGAATATGCATTTTTCAACTTAAACTATTTATTCTAAGTTTGAAATCCGTCATTCTATGTTATTTCAATTTCTCAAATGGGATTGTTTTTTTTTGTTGTTTTTTTTTTTTAAATGTAATCATCAGTGTGGATGTATAGAGGTTATGTTTAACTAATACTGCATTCATTATCTCTTGTGACAAAAAAATGTTAACAAGGCTGCAGTGATTTATTGATTAGCTGTCAACTAATACATTAATTAATATATTTTTTTTTAATTTTGATTTTTTTTTAAAAAAAAGAGAGAAAAAAAAATCAGTAAACATTTTTTCAAACTTTCCAGGAGAATGTTTATTTTTAAATGAGTGATTTTTTTTGTTATTTTCCGTTTGCTAAATCAAGTGCAAACATTTTTTTTAAACAAGTGAAGAAAAAGAAATCATGTGTGAAACCAAGTAATCCCATTTGCAGTGTGAAACTGTAAAAAAAAAAAAATCAAGATATTTTTTTCCATGTAAAACTAAAATTATTTTCAAAATTTATTTTAAGAGTGAAACCAAGTGATTTTTTTGATTTTTCATGCTTCTCCTGAAAATTGTATTTTCACAGATGGAAAAAATAATAATCAAGGAACCAGCAAACTATCCTGGCAAACAATATCTTCACTTCTTCTGTAGATAATCTATTGTGTGACTTATTCTTTAAGAAAGGTCTAGTGTGTAGGATTTTGCAACATCTAGTGGTCTGATTGGTAGCTGCAAAAAACACACAAAAATACAGGAGAGGCTCTCTGTAGAGTCAGTGTTTGGTTTGTCCACTCTGGGCTACTGTAGAAACATAACAGTGCAACACAGCATGAATCAAAATAATAGATAATGAACATTATATTCTACTTTCTGACAGATTTCTGTCCTGAAATCCCCTTAAATTCTACACACTGGACCTTAAATGTGGATATTTTCTTGTTTCTTTCCTTCTCTATGACAGTAAACTGAATATTTTTGGGTTGTGGTCGGAACAAGACATTTGAGGATGTCATCTTTGGTTTTGGCAAACAGTGATGAACATTTTTAAACATAAATCTAACTAGCAATTAATAAAACAAATAACTGACAGATAAATCAACAACCAAATCAACTGTTTGTTGCAGCCATGTAATTAAAAACATTCTTTGGTGTTTGTATGTCTCTTGTATCTTATAAACTCCTGAGCAGCTTGCCTCAGAAAAAAAAATTCGGCATGCTGTTCTGCATATTCAAGCCGGGAACAGCCCAGTGTTGAAGCGGGAGGTCATGCAAGACAAAAACATCCGACTTTTGGAAACAGACACGTGTAAAGTGTTAAAAGAAGGGGAACAACGCAGTCAAGATCCACAACATGCCCTGAGATAGAAAGAAAGACAGACAGAGAGATGGATTCCATGATCGTCACTTTCAACACACACACACACACTAAATCATCGGGAGGATCCGAGGGAATGCCAAACACAGAGTTACAACTGTGGTGGGAGGTGACTGATTACAGTTGACGGTGACTGGTTTAGAGGGGGAGCCTGTAACTCTGGCACTAACTTGGCTTTGCCGTCCCTCGGGCATCAGAGCTGATGGGGTGGGCGCGAGCGGTAGCCAGGGCTGGTTGCCCGCGCTGTAGAGCCTGGGACGCTTGACCTGGTCGTGACTGGACAAGGGAGTGTAACTATTCCGCCGGTGTATGAGAGTAGAGTCCTTCGGGATTTTACCCTGGTAGGAGATGAAATACCGCAAGTGTTAAGGAAAAGAAGATGAGGGAACATATAAACACCCGCGGGGGGGAGGAGGAGGAAGAACACCTGACCAGACGCTGCCAAAGCAAACAAGACGTCGTCTCCAAAATGGATCCACAGCGACAGGAAAAACGGCTCAAGGCTTTTTTTTTTGTTTGTTTGTTTAGTGACAGGAAATGTTTCAACCATGTCATTCCACCACACAGCACGAAAACGTTAATGACGACAAACAACTGCTTCGATTAAGACAGAAACAAGGGAGCAGCAGGCTTTCACAATCTGAATACATCAGGATGCAACCAGACCAAACGGTAATGATTAGATCAGCCAAGTGAGGGAGCACCATCAGCCATTTCCTACTAATAAATACCAAATCAACGACTGACTTCACATTCATCAGCTCGCAGCTCAAGCCAGGCTGATTAATTAGGGATTAAGGATAAAAGGGATGTAACAAAACAGGGATGTAAGAAGAAGAAGAAGGAGTCGAGGGAGCGAAGCCTCACACACAGGGGATGAAGAGGGATTGCATTCAGCTAGCAGACACAACAAAGACAGGGAGCCCGTTAGACTTTGGATTAGACGTTTAAGACTCACTGATATGTTTAGAATTATTATCACAAACACATATTTTTGTTCAGGGTTTCTGATCACATCTGAGGCTTTAATGCGACAATGCTGAATGCACATTTATGCAAAGACGTGATTTTTTTTCAGCCGGTTTCAGGGCGACTTACAAGAGGCCGGTCTCGGTGCGTGTTTACTGCCTCCACGTTAAGATAAAACATTTCCACTTTACAACCTAGAAGATAATAGATAAAAATACGTTTACACAAAACACGACATCATGAGGCTAAATTCAGTCTTGTGGTTGAGAGAGATCCGACCTACCGTAGGCGACAGGGGTCAGCTTGAGGACTGTGTGGAGCGGACACTTCATGTACGGTAGATCTTCTGCAGGATCGAAGGAGAGAGCGGACAACATCTTATCATCCCATTGGTGTGATCCAGTTGGTGTGTGAGTGTCGGGAGCTTGCGTTTGTCTGACCTGCACTCTTGTCCAGGAAGTAAGCGAGCAGACAGCGCATCACGGCCTGGTGACAGATGACCAGCACGTTGCCCTGTCGCTCTAACTCCATGATGACAGGCTCCAGACGCTGGACCAGGTCCTGGTAGGACTGGAGCAAGAGGAGAGAAGAAACAGCCTGTGTTAACCTCACCGTCTGATTAAAGGGCACCTCCGTCAATTTAACACATGAAGGTGTGTTTACAGGTTTTGAGGAGTACTGTTGCATAATGTGAAGAAGCAGTGTAAAGGCTCCAGAGGAAGCTGCAAGTAATAATGTTATTTTGGGAAAACTTTGCATGTTGGTGAACGGAGAGAGACAAATAATGTTTTGATCGCGTCTGTATTGTGTCATGAACTACACACATGATGGTCGTCAATTTAAAAGGAAAGTTTTCATCTTGAGAAAGTCGCAGTTTGTCGTGAAACTAATGAAATTTAACTCTGTGAAAATATGTTACCATAAAAACATCACAGCCAACAGTTGCGTAAGTGACATCGTCTTGTTGAACAGTCACTGAAACTTAAATATAGCAGCAGCTCACAGAACTTAAGAAAAATCCTATCACATACTGCAGTCGTCAATATGAGCAGATTTATTGAGATTTTCCTCTTTTCAGTACCTTTTCTGTGCAGAGCTGGCGGCCATGTTGGTGTTGGTGACGTGTGCTGAGCGAGACGATGTAGTTCACTGAGCGCTTTGACACAAAACTAGATGATATTTTACTTTCTTAAAGACAAATGACGACTTTCTTGACTTGGAAAATGATCTTTTAAATAAATAAACATCATATGTGTGATTCATGACACAACTCAAGCGGGATCAAGAAAATTATTTGTCTCTCTCTACTCCCTATCATAGAAATTTTTTCCAAAAAATAAGGTCTGATGGTGTTTGACTGGAAGGGGCGTGGCTTCGGATGTCTTGACACTCAGTGGCTAAGTTGCATTCTGGGTAATGTAGTCATAAGGTTTTGCAAAACAGTACAATGTTGGACTCATTATGGACCGTTTTTTTTTAAAAAAAAAGAATAAAAAATTGATAGAGCAGAACCAGAGACATGGCTTTTCATTTTTAAAACCTGCCACCTGGATGAGGACTCTGAAACCAACACAGATCACAAGAACTCACATGCTTTCACATGTCAACGTGTCGTGAGAAGGACCTTTTAAGATTAATAACACAACTAGACTGTGTTATGGAAGCAGTGTGTCGGGTCACCTCTCCTCCTGGGTAGCGGTAGTGGTACTTGTCCTGGTCCCTCAAAGCAAACTCCTCTGGGAATGTCTTCTGGATCATCTCGTAGGTCATCTCCTCACACACACCCTGGACAAGGACAGCAGAACACTTGTCTTCATGTCAAACGCACCAATAGGTGACAGGACAAACTTTTACTGCACAGAAGAAAAGTTCATTTCTGGAAATAAACTCAAAGTGACAACCGAGGCCCACTGGTGGGCTGTGGAGGTACTGCAGGTGGGCAGCAGGAGGTCATTTACAATAAAAAGATAAAATATTTTTTTTTTCCAATGTTTTGAGTTTGAAATTACGGTAAAATATTTATGATTGAGTTAAAACATTTAAAAAGTACTCAGTACTGTTAAAAACAAGGTTAATAAAGATTAAATACATGTTATTCATTTATGTGACCTACTTTTATTTGGACATTGAAACATATCTTATTGTGTCTCTGATGGGGAATTATACCTTCATGTGTTGAAAGATATTAACCTTTACAAAGTGTTCCATGTATGTGCCTGGATTATAAATTCTTACATCATTGCCTTGGACCCACGTTCATGTAAAATTGTTCTATTTATGAAAAATTTGGGAAAGAAATACTGTATTTTAGTCTTGTGTGCTGCAGCATCCTTAAGTTTGGACATTGCTGCCGTATTCTTTAGGTTGACTAAATATCAGTCTGGTCGATTATCTGATGTGATATTCAGCATTTTTCTGATTTTAAAGAATCTGTGTTTTTTTTCTGCTGATTGCTGATAAAAAATAAATCAATTTATAAAGGCACTGCTGTGATTCTGATGCACCTAACCCTAACCCTGTAATCTGCAAAGTAACTAGTAACTTAAGTAATTTAAAAACAAATATAGTGAAGTAAAATTACAATATTTGCCTCCAGATATAAAACTGTGTAACCTCGTTTCTTGCCTCTAAACTCTTGCATTTCCATATGATGTGTCTACTGGTTTGTCTGGTCTGTTCGCAAAGAAAAACAATAAAATAACCCCTGATCATAAAAAAGAAAGCTTCAGTATAACTTCGCCTCCGTTTCCTCTTTTCAGCAACCAGTATCGAGTGAAACTTTAGTTTTCTTCACGCCTTTTGTTTCTTTTTCTTTCTGTTATTTCCCCCTGCTGATCTAAAGTGTCTCAGAACAATATAGTTTCTGTCTCTCTGAACCGGAGCTCCATGAATCTGTAAAAAAAAAAAAAAATGTGAGAGGTTAGATGACAGTCGTACTGACAGCGTCAATCTCGTTGAGTATCTTCCATTGTTCGTAGGGAACCCCGAGCTCCTCGGCTGTCTGGATGGTTCTCCTCAGCTGGCTCGTCCACACCTTCAAATCTGACAGTTTGTGCTCCTCGATGAAATTTCGCAGGGCGTGGGCGAACTGTGATGTGTGAGAGAGAGAGAGAGATGCAGAGACTTTTTTTTTTTATTCTTATCTCTGCTTCATTAGATTCATGTTCAGTTGACAGAGACAAGAAAATTGGAGATGGAGAAGATTAAGTGTGATAAAGGTCATGACTCGGGTGTTCATAATATTGCAGCTAAGCACACCTGATCCGGCTCCCTGAGAGAGGCTTGTAATTGGGTTTTTTCAGGAGACTCTGGCTTTACAGTTCATAAAAGGAGGATTACGAAGGCGACAGCACCTGTTTCCCTCGGGGAGAGAGTTCTGCGTCTCCTCCGATGCGGCCCTCGACGTTGTGGTTGCTCTCTCCGTGCCGGCACAGGTAGATGGAGTGCGAGTGCACGTGGATGTTCATGAGGTAGTAGACGATCTTACTCTGGATATAGTCCTGCACCCGGTTCACCAGGAAACGCCGGCCCACGTTCATCACCTTGATGAAAGAAAGGTCCCTGCGTGTGCCAGAGAGTCATGCAGGTGAATCAAACGGTGGTTAACTGTCACCATCTAGTGCTGATTCGCTGAACTGCAACTGTAATTCCGCACAATCATGTATAAAAATGTAAATGCTTTGATAAAAAACACACTCAAAGTAAGTTCAACAGGGATAATCTCTTATGTTTTAACAGTGTTAACTCCCAAAATACAATCAACGGGATTTGATAAGCTCTCACTTGTCGTAATCATCAGGATCTAACGGTTGGTACGTGACCTTGTAGCACTCGATCCGCTTGAGGAAGTCATCCATGACTCTCTCTCTGTGTCGCTCAGGGTAGTCGGGACTGGACACTTTCACTTCCTGTCACAGGTTTGCAGCACATTCAAACAGTGTGAGCAGAGCTACGTTAGTCCCTTTACGTAACACTGTAGATAGTGTGAATATTAATAGATTACGAGTTTGACCCAGGCAAGAGAAGTCACGGTCTGGCTGGTGGCATGAGATCATACCAGAATATTAGCAGCGATGACCTCTGGGTCGTCACACACGGACTCCACGAAGAACACCTGTTGGAAAGAGGACGGGCTCAGAGCGTCGACACGCAAAAGCTTCCTGAAGCTGTTCCACTGAAACAGCCACGCTACACAGTGTCAGTATCTTGACACCAAGTGTTGTGAGTGCGTTTCCTCCCACATGAAAAATGTGCAAAGCTGATTTTTTTACAATATTTTGAGACCTTTGTTGTTTTTGTTCATGTTTGCTAGCTGATAGCTTCCTTCTCTGTATTTCCTGGTGCATTATATTGTTTAACGTCTGTGATAACGAGGAGGAAATACAGTCAAAACACAGAGCCGCTAATGCTCAAAAGCTTTAAGAGTATTCATAAACTAAATCGATCGATGCAAATGAGCACTTTTCTCCTCCTGCTCATGTTACAGCGCTAACGTCTTATAAGCATCTGACTCTAATGATTATTTTCATTATCGGTGAGCCTGCTGATTATTTTTAGTTCACTGCAATTTCCCAGAGTCCAAAGTGACGTCTTCAGATTCCTTCTTCTGTTCAACTAACAGTCCAAAACCTTAAGACTCTTCATTCACTATCATATATTACAAGCAGCTGTAATTAAAAAGGTGCAATATGTACGAATTGACCACCTCTTGAATTCATACTCCCAACAGACAGGGGGCAGCATATCACCAGGGTAATAACTGCTGCCAACGGGCCGGCGCTAGCTGGTCAGGATGCTTCTTCGGGAGATATTTTAGCAACACAGTAGCAAAATTTTAAATGTTGAATGTTTTGAACTTAAATTCTTCCATACTGCTCCTTTAAGAAGCTAGAATCAACAAATATTTGACAGTTTTTGCTTGAAAAATGACTGAAAACTGTTAATGGAAAATAGAAACAGTTGGACATTTGTTTTCCTTTGATAGACTAATCCATTGATCGACTAATCCTCACAGGTCTAGACACTTAATATACTTGGAAGTTGAAGGTGAAGCCTTGTGTGTCAGTATCTTGTAACTACTCATGGCTACTACAGCGGACGCAGGTCAGCACAAGTCACAGTACATAGTTTTGCTTCAAGTCCCATAAACTGCTCCGTGGTGTGTGTTTGAATATCAACGTCCAAATTCCACCATAACCACATAATGTTCAAAGTATAAATATATTATAAATTCAGACGATCTTACCTTGAACGCGTTTTCCTTCACAAAAGCTAGAATGAGGTCTCGCCGTTCTCTTGTCGTGTTCGTCGCATCAAACACCTGATTAAATCGACACGAGGGAGGAAAGAGTCAGTATCTCTCATGTTTAATTCGGGCTCCCCGTGTTGAAATGTTTGTAGGACAGTTTGGGATTAATTTCTGTTTTTTGGAAATGATCCAACAGTGAGACGGCAGACACAGAGACAGATGGATTCAAAGGTTAGAGAGGACTCACCGCGATCTGACCTCCCTCCCTCGACAGGTAGGCCTTCACATCCTGCAGAGCCACCAGAGCACACTGCCTGCCGAGGACAACGGGAAAACATGTCCACGTTTAGAGCCCCATTCATTAAAATACACTTCACTTCAATTTCATTGAATGTGTGATGTGTAAATGACACGGAAGATGTCAGAAAACAGGAACTATTATTAGTATTATATTGTAGATATCATGTAAGATGTGACTCTGAGTGCTTTTTCTCTTTTTTTTTAAAACTCTCACTCTTTTCCTGTCAAACAGACCAGTAAACACAAAGATTAATGTCTTAATTGTTGCATATTTTCCCATCTCCCCCTCGTGTTCTTTAACCACTGAGACAGTTTAGGTTTTGCGTGCCGAGGTTGTGGGATATCCACCTCTGAGATTTCTGCTGTCGACCCAATAAAACTGAAGTATATCAAACAATATCTAGAAAAACAATTTGTGCACCTCAAAGCACAGAGGAAAAACCTTGAAAAGCAATTTCTCACAAACAATATCTTGGTAACGTTTTTGATAATCTGCAGACTTTACTGTGCACAGTTTTCATTATTTCACTATTCTTTTGACATAAAAGTCATATATTTGGGGTTGATTTATTCCACTTTGGGCTGCAGGTGGATGGTATTTACTCAACAGAGCTAGACTAAATTGCTTCATTGAGTTACAGAAGCAGACTGACATTTTGGGACATGCGCTTCTTTGTTTCCTTGAAAAGAAAATCCAGCTCGGAACAAGGTAGACTCACTCTGAGCTTCACCACATTCCACACACATACGAATGCCTTTTCATTTAGAAAGAGTGATGCTTACATGAAAAGGGAAACAGGAAATGTTTGCATAAGTTTGTGGACCATTTACTGCTCGTGTGAAATGTATGGATCCAGCACGGCATGTTTGGGAAGTTGTTCTTCGATGGACACATTTTTAATTAAAAGAAGAACGTGTCTGGCTGGAAAGAAAGCACAAAGTCGCATTTCACAAAAATTGTTGAACTATTCCTTTAACCTCCACCCAGCTGATACTTCCAATAGCAAAAAAGACAAACTCTCTGAATTATTTACAGCTGCTGTTTGACTGAGGTTGAAACACAGCTTAAGTCGGCATCAGAGTGACAGCGGCAGCTTGTTTAATATCTAGGTCACAATTCAGCGCTGGGACGCTGTCAACAGCCTGTCGCATTTTCAGGAACGCTCTGATCTGCAAAGACCCAGTTCAGTGACTACTGCTGGATAAGACCACGAGGAGACAGTAGTATCATTTCTTTTAAGACTTCGTGGTGAAATCTGATGTAACTAACAGAGGAGCAACCGCGGGATTGTGGTAGTTAGAGTGTGCACATTGAGTCCAGGTCACTGCCAGTTGAAGGCAGGTCGAACACTGTGCTGACCCGGTCTGTGTATCGACTGCTGGCAGGAACAGAAACAGCTTAGTCACTGATGCAGCAGTGGAGGCTGCAGAATACCAAACAGAGTCATGTTGACTGGAGGAAATGCTACACTCAGGAGGGAGAGATGCTCCAGCTGCCATTAAAGTGAGACAGCTCTGTGAAAGTCCTGTGTGATGACTGAATAAAGGAGGAGGATGAGAACATTCGTAAAAGTGGAACTCACTTCCTTATTTTCATGGCCTCTTCATTGTCGTGGCGGAAGAAATCATAGGACTTGTAAGCTCTGACGGCCTCTCTGCGGTACACGCCCAGGTTGAACACTGCAAATGGAACAAAGATATTAACAGTCTGTCATCGCTGTGTTTGCTTAAAGCCACCAGGAGGTCGTTTTGGATGCAATTACAACTATTGCAGTTGAACTGATGCTAAATTTAGTCTCCTATTCTAGGATACTCTGACATACTTTTATATGTAGAGGTCAGTCGGGGTGAGGAGGTGGTGGCTGCTGCACACAACTATAACTTTTTTTTAATTTAAACTTTGGAATATTAACTACAGTTTGTTTCCGAAACGTACCGAACATTTGAGTTAAATATGGCACACGCACGGCAAAGAAATGTTCAAGATAAGATGGTGATTTATAATAAATTTGAATTTGTGCAGAGAACTATCTGATCTGATAATTTGCCTCAAGTGATGTCACTCAGTGGACACGGTGCATTGTGGGTAATGTAGGCACGTTGCTGCGATTCAAATCAACTGTCCCCTCAAGTGGTTGTCATAGAGGGAAACCAGAAAAGTATTTTAAAGTATTCAAATAAAGTATTCCTGATCCGATTCTGAAAATATTCACATTTAGGAAACTGGAATCAGAGAATTTAGACTTAGAAAAATGGAGAAAAATGTTTCACTTTAAATGCAGGGTGCTTTTAAATCTGACAACCGGGCAGGACTAAATAATCACCAAGATGTTATTCACTGATATTAAACAGTAAATGTTTCATAAGTCAGTGGAACACACGCTGGACAGTGACGTCAGGAGTTTCGGCTCTCTATCAGAAAGATAAAACTTCATTAGTGTTTAACAAGAGTCAAGATAACAACCTGAGCAGTTTGTCCTCTCAGTGGGCTGATAATAAACCGCTGGTGCAACTTTAGTCTCTGCGTTTGGTTCATCTTTGATTAGAAACTGGTAGAATATCAAAAGTTGACAGCTTCTCCAGTCGTGTGCTACCTTTGGTTGGTACTCCGATCCAGTTGAGGTAACGTGTGAGTTTCTTTGACATGTAGGTCTTCCCTCTTGCAGGCAGGCCGATCATCACGATCACGGTTGGAGAATTAGTCATGTAGGATGCCCACGCTAGAGGACAGACAAATATGAATCACAGCTGTGTGGAAATAATGTTTGATCACCTGGGTGATAAAATCATAAGAGAAAATGCTGCATATCAGGCAGAGCGAATGAGTTAAATGATGATGAGAACGAGAATGAGGCTTTATCTCTACATTACTGACAGCTACTGAATGATGATACTGCATGTAAAATTGCTTTTTGATGCTATTTTGACGCTCTCCTAATCTAATATCTAGGGCATGTGTGTGCACTGGACAAAAATAAGTGTCTCTTCAGACGCAGATGTCATCTGTGGACTGGGATCACAGGCTGGATGTGAAGAAAATAGAAGAAGAAACATCCTGGGAGAGAGAAAAAAGTTAATTTGAAACCACAGAAGGCGTCACACACACACTCTTCCACTTTTTTATGCCTGCAGACTTCCACTTTCCCATTTCAGGGAGATGATTTAGAGGAAAAACGACTCTTCCACAGCGAACAATGCAAGGTGTTGTGTTCCAAGTGCACCTGTGGACTCTTAACTGAAGCAGTCACGCAGAAGAACTGACTCGCTCCAAATGTAATGAGTGTGATGGGAACTTGGGACTCTACTTACAGCATTTCTTCTCATTCATTCTCACGTCTGTTTTCTTTGCTTCTGCTGAGTTTGCAGAGCCATTGTCTATCTGAGTGCTTGACATGTTGAAATGTGCTCTCTCTCCCTCACCGGCTCTGTCTTTCTGCAGACGTCCAGGCTGGTCTGAAAACAGAGCAATCAGGCACATTGCAGCTTCAGTATATGGCTTTTTCTTCCCCCCCCCCCCCCTTATACTATGTTATGAATGCGGCTTTTTCTGTATCCGTGGTGACAGCAGGCAAGATGCAACCACAGGAGGGAAGGACAGAGATGAAATGCGCTGCCACATCATCTGCTGGCTGAGCAGCACTGTGTTTATAAAAACCACATAGGACGATCCGGCGGTGGTTTCCTCCTCCAACAGGGGTGACTGAGTTCATGCGACACTACATCATCTTTAGCATGATATTACCCCGACAGCATCACACTCATTTGGTTATGGATTAAAAATTACCTGCTCGATTGGTGGTGGGGGGGTGAAATGATGAGTCAGTCACGAGCAGCTACTCCGGACGCACCGTCGGGCCAACGGAGCTCAGGCGGACCGAGAGTCTGCGCCCGGCGGAGGAGCCAGTCTGGTCGGCCTGTCCTTGGTGCAGCTGAGGTGCCTCCTCGGCCGGCTGGTGTCCTTCCAAGCTGGAGGTGTGCCTCTACGTCATAGTCTACCACCCCCTTACCGTAATGTTGAGAATAGATCACCCACTCAGAAATCAGGAGAATGTAAATAAAATAAAATAATCATTTATTTTCTTTGAAAGGTGCATTATGTACATTTTCACCAGTTTGCTTATTAACTGACCTTATGCAGTTTCAAACTGCTTTACTTGGTTTACCCTTGGCGGACCCTGCCACCTTTCTAACATTAAACAGTGCAAGAACAGCTTCTTTATATTCACTTATGGAATAAAACCAGTGTGTTAAATATGGTAAATATTACAGTTCTGAGTTTGACTTTCCTCGACAGAAACCACACAGTGTCCCTTTAAGCACAACAATACTCGTTTTGCGTAATATTTTCTTTATTCACAATATGGTCCTCAATACAAAAGGCAGATAGTGGTCATGAGATACAGGTACCATTACAAAATGAAGCGCTAAAACAGAACCCCAAATAAATAAAGCCCACTTACAATCACAATATTTTCTCCTTAAACGGTACAAAAGGTTCAAAGTCTTATGACAATTTATTTAAAGAGTGTAGTTTGTAAGAAATGACCAGAACTGCTAACTGATGCCCGCTGAGTAAGAAGTCAGCATTCCTGCACTTCCAGTTCCCTCGTCAGGATGTTGATGAGTTTATAGAATGGGGTTTCAGTTAAATGCCTGAAATACATGATTAAGGTGTTATTACATTTTGTTCTCCGACATAAAACGGGTCACTGAAAACCCCAGTTTGAATTTCAAAGCGTTTGTGTCTCAGACAAGGCGGGTGCTAAGAAGTAACTTTACAGGTGGATGTTCCTTGCAAATTATTGTAATTCTAACTTAGCAAATTCAAGACAATCCATGACATTTCAGGTGATTTTTATCCAGTTTATGTCGAGTTTGCATGAAGTGTTTGACGAGTTAACGAGGCAATTAAGAGTCTTAGTCTGGTAGAAGTGAGAAACTTCATTCAGACGGTCTACGGTTGAATTTTTCTGTTTAGTTGAAAAACAAAAAAGGAAAATGTGTTAAAAAATGTCCTTTTTTAAAAATGTGTGATTTTATATTATTTACTCATTAGTAGTGAACTCTCCTCTGCATACAACCCCTAGCTTAAACTATAGGGGGGCTACTAGATTATCGTCTAACAGGATGGTCCAAGGCTAGCAGGTTAGCATGCTAACATCAGTTGACATTTCTGAAACACAATCCAAAGACATCTTTAAAGTAACCTAACACTGTTGTTTCTTCACATTCTGGTGAAATATAAGTTTTCTATATTAGTCTTTGAACATTTTAATCTAAAATGTTGGTCATATCTTACAAATTGCCCCTTTAACACAGCTGGACGCTCATTTGATTTGACTGAGCTTCATTTCCTGGCTTCAGATAGCCCCCATCACCTGTTTTACAGTTAATTGTACTAATGTACTGATGAGGAACATCAGCCAATAAAACTAAAAGAAAAACTATCTACATCATCGTCTGCATTTAAATCATTTACATCTTTCACTTTGTGTCCACACATCTGTACAAATCATACGAGGAAATCTGGATGCCAAAGAAGCCTGAAATGATCTCAGGCCTGAGCTCACCGCTATACTTAACCACATACTGAGAAACATTCTGGGGTCAAAGGTTAGGCACTGGGCACCTGCAGAGGCGCCAGTAATGGTGTGTGAGCGATTGTCAGAGCATCTCAGGCTTGTGAATGACCGTTGAAACTTAAGAAACACAAGTTTCCGTCTGAAGGCACGGACAATGACTAATCTGTCAGTAGGTTTGCACTTTTTTTGTGGATGAGAGGCTTTCTGCAGCAGACGAGGGGAGCATCCGGTCTCCAGTGTCCGACTGTTAGTGGTTTACTTTTTTCACATTAAGACTTGATTTTCCACAGCTGGAATTTAAGAAAAAGAGAAAAAGAAAATATATTACCCTCATTGGACCGACATGCAGAACAACAAACACATCGATATCAATCTAATGTCTGTGAATATGGAGCGACAGTCAGGAGACTCTTAGAAGTAGCTCTAAAGACCACCGACAAACAATGGAACTCATTTGTTAAATTCATTCACCAATAGATAAGTGGGGGTTAATTATAGGTGTTTGTCGGAGTATATGTGTGCTTTGGAGACAGCCATGCCAGCTGTCCCTGCTTCCAGTCTTTATGCTAAGGTAGGCTAACAGCGCCCTCGTTCCAGCTACATACTTCTTTCAGACATGAAGTAGATCTTTTATTCTAACTCTCATCTAGAAGGCAAATGAGGCCATTTCTGAAAATGTCCAGCTAATATTTAAAACATTTCCTGCCTTAATTAAGGGCACTTCGACGAGTGCCAGTGTAAAGTAAATGTAATTAAGGGCTCTCTTTAGATCATTGTGTTCATCAGTCATATTCTGGATTTTTTGCATGATGCCATCTTAAAGCAAGAACCTTTTTTTAAAGATATCACTGCAGGGTCTTATAACCAAAACAGCTAGAGCCAAAAATGCAACAATATATGGAAAAGGTCTAAGCTAAATCTAACTTTATAACTTATAGCTCAGCAGATGACATTAAACAACTGTTCTCACAGTGCTTTATATTAAGTGACGTGTCCTTTTCATCTATGTCGTTCTGTCCTCTTGCACCAAGGGGTTTTACTTTTGACATTTAGCGGAAAGACTCTCACTCTGATGTTGAAGCCCAACAGGTCGCTGACCACAGCGGACACAGCGGACAGGATGACCACCCTGGTGATGTTGTAGATCAGAGGGTTCACAGTCAGACCCAGCAGTCTGAATGGAGTATCCAGCTCCTGTGGGAGGTCAGCGAGAAGATAATGTTATGGTGACATTCGGTTAAATGCTGCGTGTAGCTGGAGTATGAAGTCAAGTAGAAACAGTAGTTTGAGACACAGTATCAATGAATTCTCATTATCAAAAGATAATTCAAATCATCATAAAAACTCTTTCTGTATTGTTCTTTGACTGGATTAAAATACTTCAAATGAAGCATGCACAATATTTCACACTTCGAAAACAATCAAATGTGAAAGGTTTTGGCTCTGCTGGTGGAAAACAGTATTTATTCATTATCTATAAGTATGGAATATTATAAAAATATGGAAAAAAGTATTTGACCACTGAATGCACAGGTTTTATTACAATAAGATATTAAGTAGTATTTTTTGAGGAAAAGAAAGAGAAAAATTCTCTGATTTCAGCATCTTAAAATGTGTTATTTTCTTTTTTCTTTACACCTCTATGGCAGTAAATAAAATATCTTCGAGTGATGGAAAAAATTTAAACATATCATCTTGGCCTTTGGGAAACACTGACCGACATTTGTTCATGTTTTTTTTTTACTAAACAATGAATTGCTTAATCGAGAAAACATAATGATTAGCTGTAGCTCTGAAATGTAAGCGACATTTTAGGCTTACCTTCATCAGTTTTGTTGCAAGTTTCAAAACGTTGTTCACAATATTGAGTTCCTCTTTCTTATTGGGCTTTTTCTCCATCTTGAGATACAAATTAATCTGCAACAAAGAACAGTTTCACATTTTGTAAATCACGACAGAGTAATTCATTTCAACCTGCATTAAATGATGATACTGATTATGAAACAGCTGGTGGTGTTTCCCGTAGTGCTGAACCCGCTGAGAAATAACCAGCGGCTCCATGTTTTGCAGACGGTTACCTGCTCAGTAAGCAGCACTGAGGAGTTGCTGTATTTGGAGTTGGTCTCTGAGCCCAGTGTAGCCAGCCGCAGCAGAAAGAGGATGAGGGACGAGGCCCACACCATCATCTCCCAGTTTATCAGAGGCTCTAGGAATGTCTTGTGGTTGTGCAGAAGCTGAGGAAGGGCACAAGCAACTTTATTTATAGACTCTGTTGCTGTGAAAATGAGGATAAAATATATTTTATCTGACCTCTCAGGCTTATCTGCACTCAGGTAATATGATTACATGCTAACATGTTTGCTGCTGCCTTGCTGTTATTTCATATCTATTCAACACTCACACTATTTGAACAAGGATATTAAATTTGTGCTCTATAAGCAGATCAGATCTGTTCCAGCGGATATGACTGACCTGGGCACAAATGATGAATGAAAACGAAAGCGCCAACAGGAAGATAGTGGAGACGATGACATCAACAGAGCGCTGAGGCCCTCGTCTCTGCAGAGAAACAAGCAAGTTAATGACGCACTACTGCAAACAAATACAGTGACAGACCCCCCCAGTGGTGAAACAGTGAAGCAATTAAAGAACAGCAGCAGAATACAAACCCTGAGGAAAGAGCGTAGTGACAACCACATCTTTATGTTCTGGACTTTCTTCAGCCTGAAATGAGGGATCTCTGATTTCTTAGCCTTGCGTGCTGAAGTGATGTGGCTGAAGAATTTGGCAAATAAGAGTCTCTGTGAGGAGGAAACATGGACGTACACTGTCAGAGATACAAAGCACGACACGGAATTTAACAGTCCTGCAAAGCGTCTCGTGGGTGATTCTCGTACAGATTGTAGACACCACCTCACAACTGCCACTAGAGGGAAGACCAGCTTGAGTGACTGAATGGTGCGTGTGGATGAAGCGGGACATCTTACATAAAAAAAAAAACAAAACAATTAATGATTCATGTTATTTAACCCTAGCTGTTCTTGATGTGTCTGGCCAAACTGTATTGTACCATCTTGTTAATTTCAGAAAAAGTGGTTTACGTTTTTTGACACTATGTCCACACATTTTCTGTATTAACACTTCATGCCAAGTTTATAGTTAATTACACTTTGGCAAGAGCTGAAGTTATGAGGAAAATGTATATTGTTTTATTTGAAGGCGTGCATCTCCAGTTCCAAAAAACATACATGCCTGAGTGCAATCACCTGCAAACTAACTGTTTATAGACAGTGTTTCTGAGCACATGTAGTAATATCCTTTACACAATCATGTGTTTCACAGAGTGGTAAACCTTGCCCCATCCTTGCTTATGAAGCAGAAAAGCACATTTTATAAACAATCATGATACTGTCACCTGATACAAATGAGCCTGTTTACCTGTGGAATTTAACAAACAAGCATTTGCGGAGCATTCAACAACTTTCCCAGTCTTTAGTTGCCCTTGTCCCAACTTATTTGAAATATGTTGCTAGCATCAAATTCAGAAAAAGCGTATATTTACAAGAATCAATGAAGTTAATGAGGTTAGTTAGGGATATTGGAATATGGACGCATATCTGCGTGTGCATGGATATGCAACAAAAGTCAAATGATGTTGCATTATTATTAGGGATCAAAAATATTCACAGAACACACAATATAAAGTTTGATTTCACAGAATAAATAATCAAGTGAAACACTAAAATACCCCAATGAAAAACTGCAGTGTTCTATGGGTCAAAACAGAAGCTGTTTTAAAGTACAGCGGTACATTGGTAGGTAAGTAAAATCTCAGAGATTTTTGTTGTTCCTACTTTACCGGCGATGTGGAAGGACATAAAGAGCGAGACAGTGATTCGAACAACATGATTTCAAAGCTCACCTGTTTGTACGTTCTCTCAGCTACACACATCATGAAGAAGAACAGTCCAGTGAGGCAGACTCTCTGCACCGTTGTGATGAGGAAAAAGGCATAGGCCCTGGCATCAGGAGGCCCCATCGCCAGCTCTAAGAACTCTGCGAGAGACAAGGAGCCGAGGCTCAACACGTCCAGATGCTGAGCCAGGCGGAAACCGAAGGGAAGCAGCGCCAGGGTGGCTGTCATCAGCCCACCAAGCACAAGGTAACCCATACCCTGCTCCACCAGCTTCACCTGAGAATAAGAAACACGAGACAAGACACATGTCATTATGATGCTGATAAAAGCTACAGCAGAAATACAGTGAAAGTAATATGTACGAAAATAAGTAAGTAAATGTAAATACGACACTTAAACTACGTACTACAATATTTTGGTTTTAATCTCCTGTGTTATCTTACTCCAAGCAATCTTACCGACAAGAACAAGACCAATATACAGAGGATAATGCGTACCCGTGTGAGGATGATCCCACTGATCTCCAATACTGACATGTCTGCTTTCTTACACTCGCCCTGCTCCCATATTATGGCACTGACACGGTCCCTGGATGGGTGACATGCCTGAAGCCAAGACATCTGGTTCTGAAACAAACACAATAAATAACATCCAGTTCACCGGTCGTTTCCAATGTGGAATAAATGCAGCATTAGCTTCTGCAATGGGCTTAAACTAGCAACACTTGTGGGAAAAAAAGAAGGCTGACTGGCAATGTATCAATACAGTTTACCGACATGCGGACTGTAGATATCTTTAAGTACAACATAACATAAGAACAGTCGAGAAAGGCCATTTAAGATTTTCTTACTCCGGTGATTCCCTGCTGTAGACTCTCATCGTCACTGCTCAGAGTGGTGGTTTGTGGGATTGCCATACCAGCGTTGTACCTTCCGTTGCCCTCACTGTCACTGCTCCCCGTCGAGGCAGTGTCAGGCCCTTGGAGAAGCTCCTCCCACATTGTGTCATCAGTGTCGGAGGCAGGACGAGGGTTGACGTTCGGCCTGAGGCGCTCCACCTCTCGAGGCTTCGCCTTGATGGATGGCCCACTCCCTTCCTGTTTCCATTAAACACTTATGTAGCACATATCTAACTCCAGCTTAATTACTGTACTGTAAAACTTTAGCTTTGCAACAATTTTTTTTTCCTGAAGTCTTACCGTGGGTTTTGGGTTAGACTTCAGATTTCTCTTCCTAACAGAGGACACTGGGCCAGTCGTCGGTCGGGTTGCAGCAGGGTGTCTCTCCTGATGAGGTATTAGATGAGTTACTTCCACTGGTTGCACCCCCTCCTCTTCCTCACTGGAGAGCTCATCGGATGCCCCAAATCCTGACTTCCTCTTGTTCTGTGAGAGAACATCAAGACACACATACATCTTTACAATGGCTACGTTTACCTGCACAGTATTCTCCAATATTATTCACAATATGACAATATTTAGAATTTGATACGGGTCATGTAATCCCCATATGGCATTTGGATATTCCGAATTAGTCCTTATTTTGAATGTAGCATTTTCCGATTAAGACATGTGGGATAAGCTGGTATTATTCTTGTTTTAGGAGCATTCTCTGTACATGTAAAGAGTGCATTTGGAATATGCGCATCAGTTTGGGTTTTTACAGCAGTATGCGACACACAGCCTCTTGCTTGTTAAACATGATGAAATACTTGGAAATCAACAGGTTTGTGAATAAGAGAAATATCACAATGTCGACCTTTCCAAAAAGGTTGTTGAAAGAATCAAAGAATGTGGCACCACCGGTGGAATACACAACTACATTTTGCTGTGATTATAATCATGTGAGGGCACATCAATACAAAATATCAATAGACTTTTCATTTTAATTAGCCACGTAAACAGCTTTATTATAGGAGTATTGTCTTTTTCAGAATATGGGCAAAAAAACACAATATTTTGTATTCAACAAACTGCACAATGTGCTTTTATCGATGTTGGTGTCATTTGTCTCCTGTATTCACACCAATTCAAGTTAGAATAAATCTGCCTTTCTACGGATATCAAGAGCACATAAAGAAAACAAAACATTTGAAGACATAATAGATTAGGACAAATAATGCTTACATTTTTGATATGGAAATTAAACTACTTGTCCAAAACAGCCAAACTGTTTTCACTGACAGTTCCCATTTTGCTTCATACCACAGTTCTGATAGTGACAAGTTTGAGTGACTGTACCCTCCTCTCTTCGTTCCTGTATAATCGCTGGCTTTCTTCAAACTGCCAGGACCCCTGCTGCTCTGTGTCCCCGCTGTCATTCTTTTCTTCCGATTTTTTCAGCCCTCTGCCCTTCCTCGGCCTGAAGGAGACAGAGTAAAAATAACATTCAATAACGAGAGACTGTAGATACAGCATTATAAAATGAAAGTATCAGCGGGGCTGAAATGTGGAGAATAACTATAGGTTTATTAAAGGTCTATCTGCGTTTTGTAATGTAATGTGCCAAGAGGTGAGAGTGTGTTGGTAAGGCAAATGAGTGTGCAGTGCCTAACAATGAGACAACCACCTCCTCCTGCGCGCAGGGCTGGTGGTGCAGCTGGCAGCTGGACTGCCCGAGGGCCACCGGCTGGACTCGGTCGACACAATCTGGCAGTGAACGGTACCCAGCAGCAGCATCAGACACATGGGTCCAAACACCTCGCTGGCACTCGCCCCAGGGACCTCCAAGTACAGCACCACTGCTGCCACTGAGGGGAGCAAAACATTTGCCAACAGCAAACAAAACGGTCTCTTAGGGGAGCCATTATAACAGAATTCATGCTCACTAATGAGGTCTTTCTGTGGTGAGCAGGTGTGATTGGTTATATGTTTATCGTTGCACATAATTGAATGTACACTGTGACAATTGTGAGGCTAAATTTACAACATATCAACAACCATGTACTGTATAAATTTATTTTAATGACTTTTAGTGAGTTTTTCATTTTGTTTCGAATAGTTTTCCAATAGTTAGCAAAGTCAAAATAGAAAATCCAAAAACCCTTCAGCATTCATCTGAAGGATTTTTACTGGGATTGCAGTAATGTTTTAATTGAAGAACGACACACACTCAGAATATAACTGTGCAATAAAACTCTTTTAAACAGGAGCCACAGTGTTTAATGTGTGCAGACTCTCTTTCTACTTTGCAAGTTAGCGTGAAGACCATGACTTGGTGTGCGTTTCCTGTTTGTGAATATATTATAGCACCATATTCATTCATGCACCTTTGTTTAAGGATCTATGTAACAGGGATCTTTGTAACAATTTGTAGCAACATTTTGTAATGGCCATACGAGAGCAGATTGTGATGTGAAAAATGAAACCTTCCGCATCTCTCGGTTGTCTATACAAGCCTGTGAACGATTTGTTGACCAGCTGAGGGGTCAGATTTTCTACTACAGTCCAAAGGATGTCACTATATGCACTTTTTCCAGTGCCTTGTCTCAGTGCCTCCCTCTCCTCCAACATAAAAAAACGACCGGCTTCCGGCACAGTGCATAGTTTTAGCAGGACTAACAGTAAAAGCAATCTTTCCAGTCACTGGAGTTAAAAACTGACCAGGGTTCCAATGCAACATAGATGTAATAAAAGAGGGTAATTCTCCGATCAGGGCTTCCAAGATGAACGGATAGTAATGATTATTACATCTCTCAGACCGAGAAGGCTAACTGACCTTATCAGTGAGGAGGCAGTGCTGAGTATTGTAGCTGTCACCAGTAATAAATCTCAGGACTGAGTTATGGACAGAATCTGTCTGAATGTCTGGAAATTACATCACCATAATCCAAGATAGCCAGAACAATTATTCAACAACTTCTTCCTATAAAACAAGGAACAATGAATTTATTTCTAAAGAAAAATAAATTTGTTTGTCAAAATGTACAGCTAGATTACTGATGTGGAATTTAGATCCAACTTGAATTCAGTAGATCTTCCTATATGCTATCGTGACAATTGAGATTTTGAGATTACAATAGTCTACTTTTACTTATCTTAAGAAAAACCATAAACGTAGTTTTATTTCTATTGAGTTTCATTTTGAGACTTATAACAGCTCCATCGTTGTGGATTTAAAAACACATGATTGATTGGTACAGCAAACATAGTAGAAGCTCGTGAACAGATTCTATCAAAGCTCAAACAATAAGCAGAACTAAATCTTCCATGAATATGTATGATCTCAAGACAACGCAGCAAGAGCTGGTTTACAACGTGCAGTCTGTAACTTGTACCCTGGTTCTTGTCATTATGCAAATGTTTACATTTTCATATTCAGGGCAGAAAGAAACTAACAATCCCAGTGTAAACAGAAGCTAACCTTGCATGAAGTACAGCATGAGGATACATGAGGAGACGGACTTGGAGGTAACCTGGATCCACCATTGGAAGAAGAAGGGGAACAGCAGCACCCTGACCAAACCCTTCCGAGTCAGAGCCGTCCAGGGACTCTGTGGTTTGGCTTTGCTGAACGTTGATCCTGAGGGGAGGAATGAGAAGGTTACAGAAACTGAACATACAAACAGGGACACAAGCTGAAGACAGGCAGAAATTACATAGGCTGGTGTGGTACGTTCTGCAGACGGAGGCAGAAAATGTATTTGTTATTGTCTAACCGTTTGTATACAAGTGTAGTAAACAGGTGGAGAAACTACTCTTCATCGGCCCTCACCTCTTACTAAGTCGACATCAATGAGGTCTGGTTTGATGTGACCCGTTCTCTTTGGTTTGCTGTCCAAACCCTAGATGAATAGAGAGAAGCGTTGTTCGACTGAACGGTAACGCACAACAAAATTAGGTTAATATGTATTTCTTTACAGAGGTTTGTAGGCGTCTTACATTTAGATCTGTCTGCACCAGAGATTTCTCCCAGACTTGTTGGTCGTAGGCCCCGATCTGTGACAAAACACAAATTTTATCAATCAATCAATCAATCAGTTACCTTCATTAACAATGACTTTGAGTCAAACAAAACAGAGCAGAGAAAAAACAATAACAAGGAGAAATACCGAAAGCAAGTCCCATAAAAGGCTAGTGAAAACCCAGGGCTATCAAACACATTGGATCATTTGAAGATAATTCAATTCAATCATTGAATGCAAATAAAATACAGTTATTATCATTATATTTAAAACAGTTACAACTGGAGGCTTAAAGGTTTGGGAACAAATGTATGAAATGGTCAAAGGGTATAAGAGTACTGATTTTAATTATGTGCTGTATTTTGTTCAAGGAGCCAGAGGCACTAAAATCAAAAGCAGTTCTTCCATGTTCCGACCTGACTTGTGGAACATTTAGCATGAGCCACACAGTAGAGCAGTTCTGATGAAGCCCGTCGGAGAGATGAAGCATGTCTGACAGATAATGTGGTAGCTTTTCAGCAAGGGCGTTAAAGATAAAAAAAGATAAAAGTGAATATCACCAGTTATTTTCTTAATTAATTTTTTTTTTTTTTTAGGGAAAACCACCCAACCTTATCATATAGAATGTAATACAACTATTTGTACCACTGTGGGGGGTCAAACTCAGTCAAACCCTATGTTGTTTATCCGAGTGTCTCAATAAATACATTGAGCTTTATGGCAGTAAAACCTGCTTCAGATAAACTGGGTAATTAAAATGAATGTCTTTAAAACTGATAACAGATTGGACTTAGTAGTGTAATAGTTCAGCAGCAGAAAACACCTTCTTTTGTGCTGCTGTTCAGACGTGTCGACACACGACTCAAATGCGAATCAGATGAAACGCCTCAGGGCTCATAAGATGAATCAAAAACTGAATCACAGTTTTGCTCTAATGACAGTCTTGAGCCCTGACAGGCTTTTAAATCCTTCGGTACATGTTTACGCATCTAGTTAACCCACTGAACAGCTTAGGACGTGTTTGTTTTCACCAGCTTCATTTGCTCTGTACACAGTCTTGCAAATCAAAGAAAGGTAAACAGGGAAAAAGGGGAAAAGGCTGCAGGATGACAGGGAAGAGGTTTCCGCTGGTCATTAACAAGTTACAGCTCAATCTCGAGCAGGTGTACATTTTCTTTTCTCTGACACATTTGCATTTATCTACATGAAACTTTGCATTTTAAAACATGATGATTAAAATAAACATGTCTTTTCTGTGAATGAACCTCAGTCCTTCAGAATACAGGTGCATCAATCCCTTAGCATTTCACGCGTCTAGTTGTTCCTGTGTAAATATCACAATATATCTCTTTAGAAAGTCTCACCTTCTCTTGGTACCAGGCTATTCTGGCCATTGTGATCCGATGCTGGAACCAGTGAAGTGGGACTCAGGTCATTTCACACACAGCTCAGGGCGGAGAGAGGACTGGGCAGAAATCCAGGTTTGTTCACTAAACAACAAGGGACACGGACACATTGACTCTGAGAGAAACGCCACACACTTAGAACAACGATTAACAGATATTAACTGAACATAAAGTCGACTTTACATGAATTATTACGGACTAGTTTAGCCATGAAACAACTAATGATAAACAAAAATCTGTTGACGTTAAACCAAACAGTTGTAGCCGAGTGCAGGCTAGCTAACAACAGCCGCCTGTTAGCAAGGGGAAAAATATAACTTACCTGAAATAAAACAGTCGATTTGGCACAAACTGCAGGACACCTTTATTAATCATCACAAATTGGTCGTTAAATACTCGGTCATCACTTTCAGGGGCGTTGCAGCAGCGTCTTGTTGTCAGATTGAGCGGAGTTCCCAACAGACGTTAGCTACGCGCTTTACGTCAACGGCCGCTTTTCGACGCGTTTAACGGCATTTAAACGCCACATTTATAAACTTAACCTTCTCACCCTAATGTCTAGTTGCCAATACTTTTATTTGAGGTGGTTTGAACTCCTCTAACTTCACTGTTGTTTAACATTTGGCTCAGTCTTCCGCTTCCCTTTTCCGGGATTTGTTGTGCCTGTTAGTGATGTTCTATTCCCTACGCACTGTCTCTCAGGCGGAGGTTGCGCTCGCTCAGGCTGCGTTGAGAGTCATTTCCCGGAGGTAAAACTGGCAATCAATAAACCACTACCATTGCTTTGTATCTTAAATCGATAGTTCATGTCCTACAGTTTTTAAATATTTGACTGATGGAGCTTACTACATAGTCTAAAAGGGAAAGCGTTACCTGAGAGGCAAGTATGAGGACAAAAAATACCCATAAGCCTTTTCCCTGAAGTTATTCCCAACATTTCAGCCAATCAGAGCGCAGCAATAGAGGCCGAGAGGAGCAGTTCAGATTTAAGGCTGGAAATAATAATTATTTTAATTATTAATTTATTCTGCCCATTTATTTATTTTCACAATTAACTATTTGATCTATTTCCTAAAAACCAAAGGGCCATCTTTAAATCTGGGACTGTAGTCAAGATTTTAGACGCGTTATGTTTGACCATGTGCCAAATAAACGTTTGATCTTTTTTTCAATTTCTTAATCTGTTTTTCAATTTTTATTTTTGAATTTTACACTGTCAATATAATAATCAAACCCACATAGCTTCCTTAACAGCTGCACTCTCACCATGCAAAGAGTACAATTCTGGTTGATGAAAGAAAAAAGAAAAAAATCACAGTTTTTTTCAATGCATTGTTTTTTTAAACACACACACAGTTTCAATATATACACATGACCCACAGACATGCAGTTGTTTTAAAGAGATATCAAAGTTATGCCACATAGTCAGGCACCAGTTATGGATTATGTGCCTTGCTCAAGGGCACATCTCCTACTCCCTGTCCGCACTCTGACTGGTACCGCGTGGGACAAGAACAAGCCAAGGAGCTACTGCTGCCTAACAAAAAAAATCAAAATTTTAATTATTATTATTATTTTAATGTATGTATCTCCAAGAGGCCAAAACCCAAAGACAATCAGTTTATGATCATAAAAGATCAAGAAAAGCAGCAAATTATCACAACGGAGAAGCTGGAAAGATGTTTGGAAAAACTACTTGAATGACTTCTAAAATTCAGATTCTGATAATTTACTGATTGATTTTTATTTTTTGCATACATACAAAATGACCATAAACCCCATGGCAGATGCATCTATATATATACAGAGAAAACCCTGTCACATCATCACAAGGCTCTACAGTCTCTGACTACTTTCTAAATGGCCCATTGCGTAGCTAAACGACAGGGATTTGTGCACGAGTGCTCAAAATAATGAAGTCTGAGAGTGCGACTCTGCTGTCTTGCAGGTCAGTTGACAGCCTGTCAAGATAGAAAAGGACTCATTTGTCACTCGACTCCTGAACGTCTGCTGACGGTTGGTCCTGCTCGGCTGCACACACGATCTTCGCCTTGACCTTCTTGTTGGAGGAGATGATGAAATAGGGGCTGAGAGAGGCGTAGCAGGAGGAGAAGAACACCCTCATATCAGCCACCACTGGCGACACCTTCGCCACCGTCAGCATGTAGATCCAGATCACGTTATCAATCCCGAAGAAGACCACGTACAAAACCACCAAGGTGACGACAGTTTTGGCCGCCCTGGTCTCTGCCCCGGCGCCCTGAGAGCGACGGATCCCTCTCACCTGCCGGCTGTGGCGGTGGAGAAGCAGCAGGATGTAACCGCTCGAGCCCAACATCAGAGCCACGAAAGCAAAGTCCCTTACAGAGACAGCCACCCCATTGATCACATAGGACAGGCTGTCTCTGAAGTCGACATGACAGAAGCCCAGGTTGAGAGTAAAAGCAGGGACGGTGCCGTTTCTTGGCGCCATAGAGAAGAAAGGAGCTGCGATGCATATGGCCATGTTGAGAAGCCACAGGCCTGCAAACGTGGGGAGGACCAGGGAGGGAAGTGCAGGCTTCAAGCTCGACAAACGAGGCCCAGCTGGGGCGATGGTCACTGCCTGAAACACACTGAGCATGCAGGTGATGCAGACTGACAGAGCGCGGCCGATGCGGTAGGCGTAGATCACCACCTTACAGCCGGGGTCGTTCAGCAGGTCCTTCAGCCCAAACACAGTCATCGTCTGGGGGACGCAGCGGGTCAGAAGCAGCATCAGGTTGGCGAAGGCCAGGTGGCACAGGATCATGTCCACAGGAAGGAGCTTGGGCTCGGTGTAAATGATGTGGGCGTACGCCAGCAGCACCACGGTGTTCCCCAAGATGCCCATACCTGTTTGCAAGAGGAAGGAGACCCCTTTGATGGTCACACACAGATCCATGACACCGAGGCCCGCACCTGGGATGATGTCCAAACAAAACAGAGAATCAAATGTTATAAAAACACCGCACACAAGAAACATCAAGTGTGAAACCTTTTGACTGGACAGCTTAACAGTGTATATAATGCTCACCTGAAGTTACAAGTCCGTTGTGCATTAGCTGTTTAACAGCCTGTGTAATTGCAATTTATAGTCTTTAATGCCCCTCGAGATCACTGGCCAGCGTTGCAGCGTTCAGCCCACAGTTCAGTTTGGCAAATTAAAGCAACGAACTAAATCCGACTCAGAAGGTCTCTGAGGGCAGCACTGCAAAGGCAACACGGTACCTCTGAAGAATACACTCACATTTTCAAGTTCCTCTTAAAAGAGTTGAAAACCCTTTTCTTGCCGTAATCATCTTAACGTCCGCACTGACTGTGAGGAGATCACTTCCCACAGTATTTTCGAGGGAAGAGGTGGACGACGAAGTCCACAGTCCGGTTCTGTACAGAGATGTATTCTAAAGTTATTCTGAAGATATGAGGCCTTTAAAGTTTCAAGTCTTTTGAGTGCGAAATTCTCTTTGTGTTTCCCAGAATGTTTTTCCTTACTGTGCCGCTGCAGAGGGTTCACAACTCAAAGAGGGAATAACTGATTACTGGAATTACTTACTTTGAATATTGCTTTTTCTTTTTTATTGTTGAAGAAGGTATTTTTATGCAGAATGCAGAAAAGCCCCAACATAGCAGTAATCAATGAACCAAGATCCAGTACTAACAACCCACCCCACCAGAACACATAAATAGAGGGAGATAATTAAAAAATACAAATGAATTAATTTACATGCGTGACACGAGCAGGGCAGCAGAGTGTAATTCACTACAAGATAAAATGGTTTCCAGGTGGTGAAGGAATCCAATGGTGATCTCTTGATGAAACAGGGGATCTTCTTCAGTTGTAAACAGTACATAATATCCTTAATCCATGCTTTCCCAAAATGACATACCTGAAACATAGCATGACCCTTCTGGCAAGGTGCGAGCAAATTTAAAACAGTATCAGTCTGGGCTCTGCTTAGGTCGACATCCGGAAGAGTTTATCCAAATATCGCCATGGGCACAGACGGAGCAACACACAATCCAAATGTTTTTGAAAAGGTGTTAAATATAAAAACCCCAGAAATGTATATGTTTCAGAGACGATGAGAACATGTGGCACAAAGTGGCCAAGCAGTGTTTACGCTGGTCATTGTTAACCTTGGCTAATCCAGCTCTCGACCAGCACGGAAGGTGCACAATCTTAAGCTGAACAACAATGTGTTTAAGACAAATAAAAGGTGAATACATTTTTTTGAATAGCTTTGTGTCGCATACCATCTGATATCTGTTCTCCAATATCTTCTTTCCATTTCTGTTTTTAAGTGTCCAAAGCTGCGAGGTTAGGAAGGCTAAGTAATTCTTTACCGTAGGCCAGCAGAGGAAACAGCCAGAATAAATCTCCGTAAAGCTTTTGAGCTGCAAATATCTGTGCAGGTATGCAACAGGAATGGCAATTTTTTATGTCACATGTCACATCAACTGCAGAGGGGAAGAACATAGGGGTTTGAAATGGCAGTCAGTGTACATAACAATCGGATTTGTTCTGAAGACACAGATTGTGAAAGTGGCAAAGATAAAGAAGTAGACTGGATAGTGGAGTCAATTCTCTTTCCAAAATCATGGCTATTGTTTGAAGGCAGACTTTAGAAATGTGAATCTATCCTTCAAGTTTTAATATGAAATCCTTCTATCTGTCACAATAGGACATTTATTTTTTGAAATCTCTTTTCCGAGGGAGACCTGGCCAAGACACAAGTTACAGGATATTAAAAAAGGTCAAAGACAGAAGGACATGTGAGAGCAGCTGAGAATCGGAGAGACTTTGTGGTTTGTAGTCAGATACAGAAGCAGAAGCATGACGATCAAACTTTAAACACTCGTGGCGTGTGCCTGCAAATGAACCCCTCTCTTCTCATATGAATGACGGTGCTCCAGGCTGAACATCAACACAGCAAGCCAGATCACTTTTTACGCTTTAATGTTGCTCATCATCATAAAAAGCAATCGAGCTTGCCTCAGCTCACATCAATAACACATGTGAAACCTTGTGTGGATTCTCAACTTGAGTGGCTTTCTAATTCCTACATGTCAGTTGTCAGTTTCTTTAGGCAGAAAGACTGAAAGTCAATCCTCTGAAATATTATAATGCTTTTCCCAGGCGGAGTTAAAAAATAGAGTTGAACAACCCCCCCGGAGACAACAGTGTGCGGTTATTGTTGATGCAGAAGAAGCCTGATGATGCCTTGAATGAGCTATCAAGAGGCTTTTACATGCACAGCTGGTGCTTTCGCCTGCACTCGTCTCCTCCTTCATGTCCTGGGAGCGTGTTAAAAGACACAGAGGAGCAAGACAATTAGCCGTATAACAATGCATGTTTGCACTAATTGGGGGCAGAGGGACAATCAGCCAATATTCATTTATGTTCTTAAACTCTAAGCACCGACATATGCTACAACAGGAGTTTAACTCGCTTTTCAACAGCATACACGTCGTGAACTTACATTAAAAGTGCTTGAACCTTTTTGCTCTAGGTCGCAAAATTCACGCTGCATTTGGAAACAGTACTATCGGAGAAGCTTATTTTCTCCTGGGAGTGGGCTTTGGAATAAAGCATCATCAGATGTGTTATTTCCCTGTGTGTGTGTTTTCTTTTCTTTTTTTTTTTTTTTTTTTTTACATGTTTACATGTTCAGAGAGCTAATTAAAATAGCAAGTTCAAGCATGTCCTTCTCTGGGGACTGCATCATATACTGTGTGCTGCATGCCAAATTGAAAAATCTTGTTTTTTTCCCCCCCCGAATGAGAATTGAGTTTTTTGTTTATAGCTGATGTAAAATGTTTTTGCATTAATTCAGTCTCAATTTTGCAATAACTAATTCCATTATAATAATATTATTATACATGAAGTTTACATCTATATGACATAATACCAATGTTGTAAAATATCCAAAAGTCATGCTTAAATTCAGTAACTTCACCATTTAAAAAGTAATCTGTTCCTACACCAAATAAGCTTATTGCTCTGTTAATGTTTTTTAATCTTTTCATTTCTTTGCTTTTTTTCTCCATTGTGGAGGCAATATGTGTACAGAGTCTGAGTTCAAGAGAATTTCCATACAGGGACATTAAAGTATATCTTATGGATTGGTATCATATCCTTTCATATCCTATCATTACCTATTTCATCAGAGCCTATCACTTCATTTTGTATCGCATCGCATCGTATCGTATCGTATCGTATCGTATCGTATCGTATCGTATCGTATCGTGTTGTGTCTTATCGTATCAAATCGTATCGTAAAGGTAAAGATTATAATAGATTCTAAAAGTGAGAGCCACTAATAGTGCACAAAAAGCACTGGTGTTAAAGCCTTAGCATATCTGATGATAAATGTATCTTAGTACCGAAAGCATTCTTAAAGGTAAATATGCATATATACTCTACTGTTCAACCGATTAGCAGCCTGGCTGATTATTCAATTTAATATTTCTCATACAGCATGAAATCAAATAAAACTAGTGCAGTAAAAAGTATAATATTGGCCTCCAAAATGTAATAGCATGGAAATATAAGGTGGCAGAACATTTAAATATTCCAGTAAAGTATCAATATGTCAAAATCTTACTTAGGTTCTTGTACTGGAATGTCATGTCAAAAACTAAATGCACTAAATGGAGAATAAACGTGACCCGTCATATTTAAAGAAGCCTGACAGCAGATCATGATTTTGCAAAAACAATCCTGTTTGCTACATAACTGATCTGTTGCCAGCCTTTCTTGCGACATAATGTGCAGTATCATCTGAAATCAGGGAATTTCTCAAGTGTTAAAATTTGCTGTTTGCATGTAACTTGAGTTAGTTCAGAGATATGTCACTTTTTAACCTTTTGCTTTTAACCTTTAAGTATGCTGGTGAGGACAACGGCTTTGGTTGGTGAAGAGGGAATATTCAGCGCACCCCTGACTGCGCCGGTTAATCTGTCCCACAGCAAAAATGGGGTTTAAGAGGCTTTTGGCTTAGCAGTCTCCTGTCTGATATTGACGGGCCTCCGACTCTTTATTTGTATTGAAGGGGAGGGGAGTGGAATTGACCTTGGATCACCTTCGATTTTCACTCCATTTCTACAGGATGCACACTTACTTTTTCTACGTTTGTCTATAATGCTCAATCTAAAATTTAAACTTGTGCCTTCCCCATCACGCCAGATCATTCATCAGTTTATGTATCTGTCATCAGTTTCCTCTTTTAATTGTGTATGTGTTATTGTTGTTTTTCATTGTTTTTTTTAAAGCAGGACCACCCTCAAGGCTGTTTACCATCTGTTTCACTAAATATCTCGTCGAGGACAATTAAGTTCAGTTTGAGGTGATATAAACTGTGAAGGTAAAGTACAGTTGTGCAGGAAGGAGTTTGCTTCTCTATACTGGAGTCAAATTAACAATATCACCAGGTAAAATATTCCATTAGGAGTACACGTCCTGCTTTAAAAGAGTAAAAATATGTACATAGCTTAAAAAGAACTGTGTATATCAAATATAACTGTGTATATTATATAATTGGAACGTGTTAGTATTGTTGTACTGTTGCAGTTGTTTGAAGGATATGTTCACACAAAACTGAAAATTCAGTTGTTATCTACTCAGATGAGGTTTCATCGTCCACAGAGCATTTCTGGAGCATCACAGCAAGACAAAGTTGCAACATTCTGCTTAACAACTGAAGCAGATGGACACTTGTTTTAAAATGTCAAAGACAAAAATGGAAGCCCTGAGATCCCAAATTGATTTAAGATGATTATTTATACAAAATCATATGTTTTTGTAAAGAAACTATAACCATTTGACAAGTCATAATATAATTGTGGTGGAGTGGAAACTACAACCTTTTCCTCTGAAAAGTTGTAGAGCTGAAGTATAAATCACCATAAAACTGAAACACTCCAGTCGAGAACAAGTACCTCAAATTTGCACAGTTATCAATGCGATCCACGACCGAATTAAGTATTAATAATCCAACTTTCAAAACCTGACACCCTTGAATATAAATCTAATGAGGTTTTTTCACATGTAACTAATGCCGTTAATGGCCATACTGATGCATTTTCTCTTCTCACTGGAGGATGTGTCTCATCATGTACTCAGGCTTAATATTCATTACCAAGTCCCTGCTGTCGGACAGTTAAATCACGCAGCCCGCCTGCACTGATGTGCCCTTACAACATCCTCACAGTTTTGGTTTAATTCCATTTTAAGAACTTTTTATTGCTTTGCATGAATTACACAATCATAAATTGGCTAAGTCACCCTCTACGGACGGAACTATGGGTGATCCATCATGCTGGCTGAGTGGAACGTCCTCTGGCTCTTACTTTGTTTCAACTCTCTCCACTGGAGGACACTGTGGTGTTGGTGTTTGACTAACCAACACGAGACAGGTCTCTTTAATAGGTAGTGGCTTATCAGAATTGATTGCAGAAATGAAAAATACAAAAATAATGTCATGGGTATTATAAGGGAAATCTAAATTTAGGAGAGGTAATTATAAAAAGGTATTCAACGGTCTACAAAAAAATGACACTGAGAAAGTGTTTTAATCTTTTAGTATAAACACGAGTATAATAGATATTATCTACTCATTAACTCCTCTTTCTCTGTCTGCCGGTTGGATCTTAATCCAAACACAGCTTTCTCCGTGTTATCCTGTCGAAATCCAGCGAGGGGACAGAGGCAGTCATCTGGATTGATCTCAAGTAATTGGAGGCCGATGGGAAGAGAAGTCAATGGAGCATGAAAAACAGATCCAACAACTGCAACCTGCTTGCAAGTATAAGAACACAAACAACCTGACTGCTTCAGGAGAGAGGGATCAGGGAGAGGGTCCACTTCAGACCTTGATGGTTTTGACTCTTGTCAGGTAGGGGTGTGAATGTCTGTCCTGATATCATTTTCAATGGCAGAGACAAACAATACTTAATACTTAAATGTTCTCTTCCTGCAGGGATGGCATCAGACGAAGTTATCCGCGGAATGCTCTACCTGTCCCTCACCATTGTGGGAGTCCCGGGTAACGCTGCGGTCATCCTGGCGTTCCTCCTCCTAGTCTACCACGAGAACCGCCTCCTCCCAGCTGACGCCATCGTCCTGCACCTGGCCTGCGTCAACCTGCTGGTGGTGGCCGTTCGCTGCCTGCTGGAGACCTTGGCCTCCTTCCGCCTGGCCAGCATTTTTGGAGACTTGGGCTGCAAGGCTGTGATCTTCGTCTACAGAACGTCTCGTTCCCTCTCCATCTGGCTCACCTTTGTCCTGAGCGCCTACCAGTGCCTGAGCATCGCCCCTCCTGGCTCACGCTGGGCCTCCTTCCGCGCCCTGGTAGCCCACTATCTGGGCTTTGTGTTCCTCCTCCTCTGGCTCATCAACACCTGCATGAGCTCGGCGGCCATCCTCTTCTCCTTCGGCACCCAGACTAACTCAACCCTTATAAACCATGCCATCAATGTACAATTCTGCTTTGTTCACTTTCCTTCAAAGCTGTCAAGAGATGCAAACGGGGCGGCTCAGGTGGGCAGAGACGTGGTGCCCATGGCCCTCATGACGCTCGCCAGTCTGATCATCCTGGTCTTCCTTTACAAGCACAGCCGGCAGGTGAAGGGGCTCCGCAGCAGCAGCGGTGCAGGAAGCGGGGGGGCCGAGCAACGAGCTGCCAAGGCCGTGGTGGCGCTAGTGACCCTGTACGTGATCCTCTACGGGGTCGACAGCGGTCTGTGGGTGTACACGCTCACTGTGAGGAAGACCATGAGATCTTCGCTGATCTCTGACCTGCGCATATTCTTCTCCTCTCTCTACGCAGCACTCAGCCCCGTGGTCATCATTGTATCCAACAGGAAGGTGAACGGCAGGCTGAGGTGCACGGCGCAGGAGAAGCCGGTTCAGGAGAGAGCCACGAGCCTCTCGACTATGTGAGGCCTGGTGGGTTGGCTGGTTATTAACAGGGCAGCAGAGGAGGATGGCGAGGACGGGGTCATGTGTGGGTCCACCTGTGTTTGTGCGTATCGGGGTGGGAATTGTAGGGGGAAAACTCTTCTTTCTGTGTTCAGAGTGGCTAATTCATGATAATCAAATATTTATTAAAATATTTCATTTATGAGACAGGCATGTTGTGAAATTACTGATGAGGGTTTAGCACCTGCAGCTCAGGATGACTCTTTTCTCATAATTAAGGAAGAAAACTGTCATAACAACCCTTTTCTCGACACAGGTCTGCATGAATTCCCAGCCGATCTGCCGCCATTGTTGCTTTGTTTGTTTATTCGTTATGTTCTCTCCATCTTAATTGGACGGAAGAATTATAGCCGGGGATGACTCTGTAGCTGTCAAATGACTTCCAGCTGCCCATTTAACTATAATTAAGGCTTTGAATAGGATCTGGGAAATGTCCCGTGCTAATGAGGCAGGTTAATTGTCCCGGAGAGAATTGGTTAAAAAACCTGATGGGAAAACTATATTCTTTGAAGGGAAAAAAAAAAAACAGATGAAAAAGAAGCTATTACTCAATACTGAATCACTCAATACAATGCCGACTATGTGTGCGTAATAGTTCTGCGGGGGACTTTAGGGACACAAAGGCTCAGTTTTTTTTGGCACAAGCCCCGAAAAGGTTTGCTGTAGATGTGGCAATGTGGGAATTTAGGAGTCATTATGTAATTGCCATGTCTTGGAGAAGCAAGGGCGGGAAGACAGGGCGAGGACATAACAACCTCTGTGAGTGACAGTCCAAAAGACATAAAAGTGGGGCTGCCAGCACTCTGTGATCCTGCAATAACTTTAAAGTGCAATCAATGTGACGCTATTCAACTGCTGTCGCAATGCAGGTGAGGAGGAGGAGGAGGGGGAGGAAGAGTCCTCTTTCTGTCTGTGCTTGTGCAGAACTGTTGCATTCAACATCAATGCATATCAAAGGGCATACAATCAGGTTTGGACAACAAGCAAACATGCATTTTTATTGTAAAGAAAGATTGCATTAAAAACCCTCCACGTTGTTTGGAAAGCTCTCTCCAGACGACTAATTCCATGTGTCTTACTCTTCACACCACTGAAATCTGATTGGCACTTTACACAGACTCCGGTGGAATGAAGGATAGAATACATGGATGGTTTCATTAGAGCAGCGAGCGTGCAGGCGCCTCCGGTGAGGAGTCGCTGGGAACGAAAAAACAGTTGACACGACTGATTCCCCTCAACGCTCTCGGTGGTGTCATCCTTTCTTTTTTCTGTCGGGAGATAAAGAGAAGCGGCCGATTAGTTAAAAGGAACAAACACATGAAAAACAGGTTCCATCTGTGTCTATCTTCACGTCTCTGAGCTGTGTGTGAGAGAAGGGTGTGCCAGGCAGGCCTCCGCCTGCACAAGACAGGACCTGTTTTTATTGCTTTCCATCCCTCTAGAAGCTTTTGAGCCCAGCGAGTGCAGGGTGCTGTTAAACACGTAGAGACCAAACCCTCGCAGATGTAACCATCTATTACTGACTCATTCTCAGATCACCTTCAGCTCGCACCATTTCCCTGTACAAGTCTTAAATCTGCAGCTAGAAGAAGAACTTGCAAAAGCTGATGAATGTACCTTGTCGTGATCTGTTAAAGCCTCCAACTGCAGCTCACCTGCTCAGGAGAAAAATAACACAACAAAGCACCGTTTAACAAAGAAATAAAGCTACAAATGCTGATGTGTTTTTTGCATAGTTAGACGAAAAAGCACAACACAAACCTGAACAGAAGTCAAACACAGAGAAGCTGTCAACTTGTCCAGAATGGTCGGCTAAAGAAGTCGAAGGGTTGCAGTAAATCCCGCCAGCCGCCAGCCGATCAACCCCTGCTGTTCCTGATGTCAGTGTGTTTACCTGCACCAGGTACAGGCATTTTTGTCCCCCGTGTCCACCAATGGCGACGCAGCAACACTGTTTAACCTCGCCCCTTTTTCCTGCCTTGAAGCCAGTCCACACCCTAATCCAAATGTCCTTTTTCACTCAGTAGCTGCATGCTAACCCTCTCCTCCCCCGCACAAAACTTTTACACAATTACACAAACATCAGGAACTGAATCACTGCAATCACTGCGTGTGTAACGTGAAGAAATGTGCGATTCACGGGACAAACAGACAACCGACATGCAAACAGTGTCAACAAGCATAATTCAACCCTCAAAAATCTAATAATGAGACACTAAATACATTTTAAAGCATCATTAACCTGTTTGCATTTAAATCATCAATTACATCTTAAGTTTTTCTTGTTATCAATTCCATAAACATTCTCTCCGATGTTCTTTTTTTCCCAGTTAAGAGAGTTCTGGCTGACTATAGCATGTGGAAACTTTGGGGCTTATTATTTGGACGAAAATGTAATAAACACATCCTGTGGTACTTTCAAAACCCCAATTTTATGGAAATGACGGCCGTGATAAGCCCTTTTTTATGATTGCTGAAACCGTCTTTGCCTTTCCTTCAAAGGGATGTTTCTCTAGGCGTGTTGTTTAGAAGATTTATTCCCTGTTTGAGTGAAGCTACTGATGGAGAATGCCACAGAAGAACTGTACTCTTAAGTAAAGCTCATTTAATATATATATATATATATTGTGCAGGACTGATTGTAAAAAACAAGTGCCAGAAGTGGGTTTAACTCTCATTTATGGCGTTCCACTGGACAAAAATAAAGAAAATATCTGAATTATGTAAAGGCGGCGTGTTCTGAACTCTACCTCAGAGAACCTGCCGAGAGGTGACACAAGTCTAACATGATTTTTTTGTCATTTTTTTGCACTCTAAAGTTACAGAGTTGTGTGTGTGTGACCCATTTCCATGCATCCACCCAGTTTAACTGATTCCCTCAGACAGAGAACAAACACAGTCGTGTCTCAGCTTGCCTGGAATGCTGCGCTGCACGGCAGCAAGGAGCTCCCAGTTCAAGATGGTGAGAAGGAGTCTCACAGAATTAGGGTGAAAGTTTGGCCTGTTCTGTCTTGATAAATAGTTCAGTTTATGTGCACAAATATAAAACGTTAGAACAGAGTGCAGAAGAGGTCGGAAGCAATACATTTCTTATGAAGAAACTCCTTATAGAAACACCAATAATCACACTGAAAAGAAAGAAAAGTGATGATTAAGCAGTAAAACAAGACTGAAAGGAACAATTTACACTTAAGGTTACTATGCTTTCAAGTTGAGATGCATTACAATGAAATCCATGAATTGTTAAAGTGTAAGTCTTTGCTAATTAGAGTCATTTTCAGATGACTTTTGAATAAAGATAATATAGATGTTGCTTGTAGTGATGAAAGGAGTGTTTTAAAGAGCTGATCCTCTGCATTACAGCGAATATTGATTAAAGACACTATCGAAGAAGAAAGTCTTGTGAAACATGAATAAATGTCTCAGGAAAACTTCTGGAAAGTGCGAGACAAACCACGAGTTAGGCGAACAAAATTAGACATGAACACCACACAAGTCTGGCAAAAAAGTCCACACAAAGAAATGATTGAAGTTTGTATTTTATGAAAAGAGAAGAAAATGTCTCTCGGATTAAGAGAATCTTATTGCGATAAGTGGAACATGTGGTGCCTCAAACAGTAAGACAGCAGACAAAACCAGACTGGCCCTCAGTAGAGTGCATACTTACGCCAAAGCCTGACAGTTCCTGTTAATTTAATCAGGTCTAAATCAAATAAATAGTTAAAGAATGTGAGAAAAAAATCTTATATCTGTCCCTTCATCTTAGTCCTCCATCTAAGTTTCATGGCTGACAGGACACAAGCGAAGGACACAATCTCTGCATAAATCTGCAGGTTCTGGTGTTTATTGTCAGCCTGAGTTTACCACACAAGGAAAAATCAGACATTTTGGGAAATACAGCATATTGATTGACATGCGATGACTAAATCGATTCCACTTCCATTTTGCAGGCAGGTGGCAAAAGGAGTTAGCTTTGCTTTATTCAAAGGGCAACAACAAATCTCTTCACTAATCAAAGTATCTCATTTGTTTGATCTGTGCAAAAAACTGTAGTGTGATAACTTTATGTGTGATACGGTTTAACAGACTGTTTAGTTCGGACAGAGCCAGGCTAGCTCTTTCCTCCTGTTACTGACAGTAATTATGCTAAGCTAAGCTAAGGTTGATATGTGCTAGAAAGCCAATACGCTTGTGACCTTTTCCTTTAAATGTAATCTAGATTCAGTTTTGTTTATAGAAAAGGTTACAAGACAAGGAGAGAAAATATTAAATGCAAGTCGCAGTCCAGATAAACAGGAGCGGTGAAGCTAATCTACTATGGCAATGGCTGCATAAATCTATGACAGGGAGGCTGTTTAGCAATTTACGCCCATCACGAGTGTACCAGTGAGGACATGGACCACAATGAAGGGGGGATGGGGGTGGGGTGGGGTTTAAGGCTCTGAGGCCCCGGGGCAGCTGCCTGCTGCAACTCCACCACTCTCAGGTAAGATATGCATGGCTGTGCTGGGACTTGAAAGACATTCAAGATGCACTGCTCCCTATCCAGCAGTGAATCACAGTATAAGCAAAAGAAAAAAAGGAAAAAGAGAGGAGGGAGTGGAAAAGACAAGGTTAGGCTGCCGAGTTGGGAGGAAAAAAAAAAACCTCCATAAACAGGCATGGAAATGTTGTCATGTGAACCTCAGAGAAACAAGTGAATATTAATACTTCTCTCACCGAGAAGATGGGAGCCACAGTTTGAATTGGCTGATGTGAAACCAGAAACCTGCCCTGACCTGAACCGAGTATCAGTATGTGCTTTGTCAGTACTCTAAATATGTGGCTTATAATCTATTACTTCAGGGTGAATGAGTTTTTGTTTCATCGTTATTCAGGTTGTCTCGCTGAGATCATGATCTCTTAGTTATTTGAAGGAGAAAGTTACATTTCAAGGGAGGAATAAATGTATATCAGAGAGGAAAGGGCTTCATTGGCATGTCAGTTTGCAGAGATTTATCCTTTGAAGAGCCAATCCAGCGTCCCTCAGGGACACTGATTCATGCTGAATGCTGTGTGAATGCATAAAACCCAGGACCCAGATTTTAATCTCTTTAAATGATAGCAGTTAAAAGGCGGCCGACGCATCGGGGCTCAAACTGGGGGTTTGAAAGTTGCATTAAACTCCAGGAATAATAGAGAAGCTGTGTCTGGCTACTGCCGGCTCTGTTTGTTTCTTTATTTTTGAAAAGAATGCCTGAAAAGAAAAGAAAAAAAGGGGCAAAACTCACTTTCTTCACTCAAAGACATCCCCAAACATCATGCAACACTCTGACACTGTGACATCAACCAGGTCTCTACATACATGATCAGGATATTTAAATCATGTGTACGAATAACGTTGAATTATTGATGTTTTGAGTTGTACCCTATATGCGAGATTCCTGTTTCCTATTTGTGGAGGTTATTAGCTCTCAGTTGAATGCTGCATGTATTACAGATACAGAGCGTATCTTCTCACCTAAGGGGAAATAACACACAAACTGTACCTGTGAAATATCTTTGGAATAAAGTCAACAGTTAAAGTTGGAGATTCCAGTATTTGCTGTTTTCCCAAGAGTTGATTGGGAGGATCGAAACCACTCTCGTGTGTACGTTAAACGTGATGCTGGAGTCAGCAGCTGGTTCGCCAGCATCGCATTAACTGGCCTGACTCTTTAAAAAAAAAATCAAATGTAAGTGGCTTATTTTAAAGTTTTTTACACCCTGGTTTCTCAACGTATTAAACAAAACAGATCAATCATGTTAAGTTGTGAGCTCCGCAGTTCTTCTAGGCTCCAGTCGGGAATGTGCTTCGAGTATGTTGGAAATACATTCATATTCTGCCCTTCTCAGGTGTGATGCTACGGAGGCTGTTGAAGTCAAGGCTGCTGGTTTATTAATCATTTTCCATCCGTCTCTTTTCGAGCAGCACATCACTGAGTCAGTGCTGAATTTGAAGACTGAAGTAAAATATGTTAAGAAAGTAACCATCTCTACCGCGTCAGGCGCTTTGGTATCACTTAACGACGTCCTGATTGGTATTGGGCACGTGCAACTCTCAGCAAAGACGTGACAGTGGTGAGATGTCTCGCTACTTAGCTACTCCTTATCAGTTCCGGATAAAAAGATGCGTCTAAGTCCATACCTTCCTGAAACAAGTTTAACGTCTTCTATCTGATCTGTTGCTTTCTACTGTTCATTGTTTCTGCAGCGCCTTCGTGATCATGAGTGTGACACACTAGAAAAAACAAAACAAAAACAGACTCAACAGCAAACAGCAACCTCGACGCCTGGCAATGTGAAAGGAGTCAATCACCCATTTTTTAGCCGACCTACCCGCATTTAAAAAACCTGCATATACACGCTAATTTTGGTGTAAAAGCAGTAACAGAGTGCATGCATAATGTTAGCGTCCAAATGTCTTTAAACACAATATTTCATGAAACTGGCTTCACATCTGGCAGGCTAACGCTAATGCTCCAAGCGTATATAAAAACAGAGGACATAAGCTTCTATCTCATGTTGAATTTCCATCCGTCTGTAAAAGAAAAGCAATTCTTTGCATTGAAAATTAGGGGCATACGTCTGTAATTACGGACACAAAACAAAAAACCTGTGTAAACGAGGCTGACTGGACTGAGCCTGACAAGCTGTTTCCCCTTGTTACCATGTGTCGGCTAAGCTACGAGGGTGGTACTCTTTTTTTCCGTCTTGCTCTCAGCAAAGCAATAGGGCACATTTCTTGATACTATTCCTTTGCTTCCTGAGTATTTCCATCCCTCACTGGTTTTAAATTGGTTATAAATCAGGCGGCAGACCCAACAACGACCTTTAATCAACAAGTAACATAACCTTCTTCGTGTCAAATCCACACTGCAGCTGTAACAAGGATCCTGCCCTTTATCTTTCCCATCATCCCCCCCCCCCACTAAATGCCACAAAGCTGGAATTTTCCACGAGCCACTTCCCTGTGTGTGCTGCGGAATGCAGGCAAGATGGAGCAAGTCTGTAGATCTCAGCAGTAACAGTGTGTTGAGGTGTTTAGCCTTGTGCACAACACGTCCACCTCCTTAACTCTGCCTTCAGGGGGTTTGTTAAGCTTTTACTCAAAGTGTAGCCGTGTCCTGTAGTGTTGGGAGTTGACACACAGCCTAGGACATCCTCTGATTTTTTTTTTTTTCTTCCAGTGACTAGTTCATATAGACGTTCATCATTTATTCTGCTTAAGGATTCTGGTGCATTAGGTAACTTCGATGCATCACTCGATGATGTTATTGCACCTACAGTAAGAAAAAATGCTCACAGAGAAAGCCCTCAAAGCAGCAGGATGTTTTCACACAAACCCCTAAATTCAGAGCTGTTGGAGACATTTACGACCGCTCTATTAAACAGTCGTAGATTGCTATCTGTGCCTCAGAGCAACAGACCTTGTAAAGTTATACAACGTGGGCATGTGCTGACATAACAGCCATACATATTTCATCTTGTCTCTGCCGCCGCTCACACAGGTGAAGGGGGTGCAGAACAATACCTGGAGAAACACGGAAAGAACACCTCGCCTCTTCGGAGCCAGAGTTACTGTCTCTTACAGAGCACTTGTGCACATGTACGGCACAGTCCTACACTATTAATGGGATGTATATAAGTTGACAAATGGCCCGGGAGGTGGGGAGTTGTTGGCATAGTGATGCTGGAGTAAGGAGCGTTACAACATACTATGAAAAATTGAGCCTTTTTTTTTTCTCCCCAGAATAAGTGGTGTCACTCCACCCACTTAAAGCTGAATAATAGATCTGATGGATCCTCTGCGTATCATACTGCTGCCGTCGGAGTAATTACAAAAGACAAGAGTGGAGCACTCACGCTGCCAAATCAGAGTTTATATCAGTCACCAGTTTGCTTTCCACAGTCTGCTGAGTTGGACCGCCGCAGGAATTAAAGACAAGCTCACTGGTTTGGTTGAAAGCTGCCTCAAAGTGAAAAACGTCCAACCAGCTGGGTTTGGAGTTTTGGTCTCTTTTTTGGGAGGACATTTTGGGAGTTTGGGTCACTGTTGGGTGCTGTAAGTAACCTACAGGTGTTTGGAAATGGGGGAGGAGAGAGTGCCACCTGTTGGTTCTTTACGTTACTACAATGACGGGGCAACTTCAAATAATGCCAGTGCGGTTGTCGAAGAGCAGATTCCTCAACGTGAAGTCTGTCACAGTGTCACAAATGCGTAAAGTTAAACTGATGCTTTTTATTTTGTGCATTTCATAAGAGGAAACGTACGTTCACACATGCAAAACAGAAACATCCTGTGAGGTTTCAATAATGTCCAAACAATTCTGCACGCTGTTACTCACACACCGAGTCACAAAGCTTTGTCACCTGGTAGAACACGGTACCTGCCAACATTGAGACTCTAAAAATAGGGAGGATTTTGAAACCAAAGCACGTCTCAGGGTCGCCGTCATCACACGTTTGAGTTTTAGAGATTTTGTCACCTGCAAAAATGACTTTAAGAAATGGAATAACGAAATGAATGCACTTCCGCGTCATTTTTATGTTGAATGCTTAAAATTTGACTTTTATTTCTCAGGAAGGAATAATGAATAATACACCCCTGCCCTTCAAATCATCAGCAGTCCACCACCCCATGTCTGATGTTTGGTTTCATCAGCCTCTCGATGGTCGCTGGTGCGACCGCCGTGATCGACAGAAAATCAGTGCGGAAGATTTTACAAAATGCATGATCCTCTCCTATAAAACTTTCTGAAAAAAACAGTGATTTTTTTCCCCCATGACACCTGAAGTTTGAGTATTTCTTTCTCTTTTCCATTTCTCCGTCCATCTCCAGGTGCAACAGAACAGCAGAAAACATGCTGTATGGTGCCAGAAACAGGTTGTTACAGCTAAAAGAGGTGAACATTTGTCAAAAAACAGGACATTTGTAACCGTGGGAGAAAATGGGGAGAGCGCAATGAAAGACGGAAGTCTCCTAGGAAGATTGGGAGGGTTGGCAAGAATGCTCGTACCAAAGGATCGAAGCTGAGTCCTTGCAGCAGCAGCTGGGGTTCAAATCTGGCGCACGGCTCTCTGTTACATGTCATCCCCTCTGCTATCACCATGAAATCAAGCAGAAATGCCAGGAAAGGATATGAAAAAGCTTTGTTCCACAGATCTCCATCAGGAATAATGTGTGTCAACAAACAACTCTAACAGCATATTTATATAATGAACAAAAATAAACCTCAATGGGCTTAATAATTTAGCCCAAGTGAGTACAAGCGATCGACAGAATATAGCAGAATATCTGGAGTCCTTGATCCGAAAACACTCTGAAAGACTTCGTTGTACAAGAACTTTGTATCACCGATTTTAGCAAATGATATCACCAGATGCTCGAATTAACTTGCTTGGGGGGGAAATTGCTGTTGATCCCCTGTGAACTCCAAGTTCCCATCAAGTACACTGCACACAACACATTATAGATGGCAGCTTTATTATATTTTGCATCTAGAGAGCCTTAATAACCCAACGGCAGCGCTCGTGTACTGGACTACATCCTGGTTTTCTGTGAGCTGGTTTGCTGGGATTTGATAAGACACATTTTAATACAGTAATATGAACCATGTGAGCAGAATATTAACGACTAAGTTTTAGGACTACAGGGTCTGCAAGATTAGTTTTATAACAGTCCAGCTGCCAGAATGAAATCCTCCTACAGTTACTGTTGCTGAAATCCACTGATGCATTCACATTTGTGTGTGTCATTGTGTGTGTGTGTGTGTGTCACATCACGTTCACATTACACCTTTCTGACCTGGCTTTTATGTTGGACAATGGAGGCTGCCACGCCACTGACCACAGTTCAGGACTATGTTTTCACATTTGTAAGCAAGAAACCACTGGATAATTTTAAGGAGACCATGGGACAGTTTGCAGCGGCGGTGACCAGAACATGATCTTTTACCATCCAAGTGGTTTATGTGCGTTGTCATAACATGAGATCTGAACAGTAACGTAAAATTGCAACATAAAGTCAATATGAACGTATCTGTTGTTTGGAGAAAAATACATTGGCCACATTAATTTTGCCTTATCGGTTGATTTTAAAAAAACAAGAGATGAGATTAGCTAAAAAGCGACTGTCACACAGCGTACCTGGGACTTTGGAGACCCCTGGAAGTCCGGGGTCAGTTCCCTGTTCCATCCATTTGATAAACCGGCCTCGCTTTAGTGTCAAGTATTTGTTTTTATAACTGTCTCTGTCTTCACCTACATATATTCATAATAACGTCTAGCAGGATAAAGCAGCTCGAAAGGAAAAAGATTCATTTCTCGTCATTTTGAAGAAAAAAGTTTGATGGCTAGTTAAAGGAGTCTCCCTGACAGAACTTTTTCTTCTCCATAATATATTGTACATCTTCAAAGTTGTTTTAGCTTTTGTAGAATTCTTACATATTAAGCTGTTGCACTTGTCGTAATTCCACATTTCCTGACAGGCCGACTAAAACCAGTCACGACTGGACTCCTAATTGGTCTCCCTCCCCAAACAAATGCTAAAATGCTTCAAAAATCAAGGTTCTTTTTCTTTGTAGCCGTGTCACCGACACACTCCAGTGACAACTGAGTAGCAATCTTGTCAAGTCAAAAACAAGTTTATACTAATAAGACTGAGGAATGTGAGAGCTGTTTGAGCCATACATGCAATGGTGTGAACAGATAATCCCTGCCTCTCAATCAGCAGTGTACACTCATGTTAAAATACTGTTTCTATTAATGTATCTACATGACAGGCTTGTACTAAAATCATGCACATGCACCGGCTTACACTGCGGTGGTGTCTCACATATAAATAGCTAAAGACCGTTCCTGCACCCTAACACGTCTGTGAATCCAAAGCCATTTTAAAATCAATACAAGTGAGAGGAGAGCAGATTGCAGATTTCTGGATGCGTTTGTGATAATGAAGATATTTTTGGCAAGTAGGCAGCAGAGGCCACTATTCTCCAGTAGTGACACAGGTTTTGTGGAAAGTCTCAATGCACTGAATAATGTATTGACTCATTTGTCTGGAGGAGCGCCACAGTAAGCTGGGCGATCAATGGCGCAGCAGCAGTGCCAAATTAGCCTTTATAGAACTGCCAGCTTTCTTTTTTTCATTTCAGGCGCAGTCTTGTCTGTTGTAGCATTAGAACTCTATTCTGATGATAATTTCTGAATTCATGCCTACAGGGAGTGTTGATGGGCAGGCAGGTGCTGGTCAGCGACGGTGTCCCTCTCAGTTTCTAACAGCACAAAGGAATGTCTGCTTTATATCTGCAGGAACACAGTGCTGCTAGATAAACACAACACTGCACTGCTTTACTGTCGCTGCAGGTTAGTGCAGCCCAGTCGCTTGGATAAAATGCAAACCATGGATACATTCGCATTTGTATGTGACACAGGCTCACTACCAAATTGACGTTTCTATAGTATGTGTCATTACATGTTCACATTGCACGTTTAAGACTTTCACAACAGCAGTTGGAGAGGAGTTACAGATGAAAAGGCTGTGATTCCAGGAGCTGCAGTTCAAGAAAGTCACATTTCAACAAATATAGATATATAAAAGGTGACATTGGGACAATTTCCAGTTGTTTTCGTGCTGACAAAAAAATTCTGTTTTTGATCAAAAGTTGGGGAATCTCTTGCTGTCTTTGCTGTGACACATTTTCCTGGTTTTTGTGACTGAACCTACCCGAGTACAGCTTTTTCACAACTTAAAATACAGAATTTAAGCTTTTATTCCGGCATATTAGGTTGCAAAGGTTTCAACGCAAAGAAATGTCAAGTGTCAACATATCTGTGGTTTGCAGAAACGTATATACCGTACTTTCCGGACTATAAGCCGCTACTTTTTCCCCATGCTTTGAACCCTGCGGCCTATACAACGGTGCGGCTAATTTATGGATTTTTACAGCTAACTGCCACTAGGGGACCTCCTCAATCTATGGATTGTACAGGTTAGGTCCCTCACCTTTAACGCCTGGTTTATTATTATGCTTCTGCGTCGCGGCGACAGCGTAGCTACGTCGTCGACCCTACACCGTCATTGAGCATTCGGAGTTCTGCGTCGAGGGAACGCGTTGTTCTGTCGGTGGACGTCATCAACGTCAGTGATTCAGGTTTGTTATGCTAACAACACATAATCAGACAGGTGGCGGTGCTAACGGAGCTAACAGCTGTCTGTCAGTCTGACCGAGAAGTTTCTCACTTTACTTCGCTGTTAGTTGAATTAAATGACATTCATGTTGTCTTTAACTGTCCATGCGAACCAGTCCGCAGCTTTGTGCGTCTGTTTGTGCGTCTCTGACTCTTGCGTGTTGACGTTTGCGTGGTCATAGGTTATGCAAATATGCAACGTGTTTGTTGAAATGTTAATAAAATGGAAGCTTCCCCAAACAGCAGTCTCTTTCCCGACAATCTCCTCTGTGCACGAGCCTTTACATATGGTAGTTAAACGTTAAAACACCTGCGGCTTATAATCGGGTGCGGCTTGTATATGTACACATTTGTGTTTTTCCCTAAAATTGGCTGGTGCGGCTTATATTCAGGTGCGCCTTATAGTCCGGAAATTACGGTAGTCAACATTTAATTTCTGGCGGTTGAGTCGGTTAGTAACATCTAGAAAAACACTACACAGATGTTTTTTTTTTATTTTTTCTGCATCACTGCAAAATATCTGATAATGAAAATGTAATCTCAAAATGTGGCATGATAATTATTTCTCAAAAACATATGAGCTGAAGAAAGAAAAAGGAGAGGTTTCTTTGAAATATGAAGCAGATTATTCCTCTGTTTGGTAAAATAGAACGATTCTACGGCCATGCTATCTAGCGGCTCTGAGATACTGTTCTCACTAATACCCACAATACAATAGTACTTTGAGATAAATGCTAAAATTAGCATGCTTACTTTCTCCCAATGACACTGTAAACACGCTGATGTTTTGTAAGTACAGCTCAATTCTTACAATTCTATTTGCCACAGTTTGCTAATTAGTACCAAATGCTAAAAGTTGAGCTGAAGTATTCTGGATCTAAACAAACCAGCGAATGATTAGAAAATAAATGTGATGTGATGTGAAAAATCTTGTACTTTTTGTTAAACTTCAACACAAATCTGCCTTCAGAGATCAGAGAAGACCTTGGCTCAGCGTCATGGACACATAAACATTGAGTCATATGTATCATTACATTTGCTCAGCTTTATACAGTATATCCTGCGTCATCATAGAACAAGACAGGAGGCCGACAATGTGTGTGTGTGTGTGTGCGTGTTTGTGTGGAAAAATAGACAAGGTCGGTTTCTTTTCTTCCAAACAGCCCGAAGCCTGTTCACAAAAGTACACCAAAGTCTGAAGGACGGTGAGGCTAACTAACCGTGCCGATGTACGATCCCTCGAGCCATGCAGAGGTTGCAAACTGTTTTCCAAAACACAAAAGAGATTTGTCGCATTTCTGCCGTTAACTTCACAAATCAATTGCTAGGTTGTTAAGGTTTGTGCCGTCGGCGAACAGATTGGTGCTGCGGGCCGGTCGCACTGGCCGCTCGTGTGGTGCGCGGTAGCTGTGTTGCTGAGCTGCTGCTGCTCACTGTGTGTGTGTTCACATGAGCATGCCTTTGAAAATTTCAATAGATATGATGACGTGGTTTTCCTTCACTCCCGTTGAAAGAGTGAGAAAAAGGGAATGGATGGTGTGAGCCCCTTTTCTCTGAAAGAGAGGAAGGGAGGGTGAGGGAAAGAGAGTGCGCAGCAAACAAATTTCTCTTCACCTGTTGTGTGTATTCTCTCCATCTCTGTGACATATTCTACAGATACAGACAATACAACTGGAATAAAACTGTGGTTTAATGTTGATAATTCATATTAACATGATACCAGTGCTTTACTACAGTTGACTACAGTCTACAGGATGCTTTCAGATCTATTTTTGCTGACAAAAAAAATAAAAAGAGGTGAAACTCATTTGTTCTATGTACATAAATTAAAAAACCTGTACATGTGCCAGTATTTTATATCAAGGTATTGATGTATGTTACATCAAGGCACTAACTACTGCTGTCAATTCATGTGACTGAACCCAACATGAACCCAGACATCAGTACTACATTTCTGTCTGAATTTAGAGCACGGGTATCCGACCCGAGCCCGTCGAGACCCACGGGCACAGTGCAAATTATACATTGACAATCCTTTACAATATCTCAAGTATTTAGATGATGACAAATCTAATCCGTTAAACCACCTCTCGGGACATGTAACACATAAAGACTTTTGTTGTCAGGGGTCACCAACGAGGTATTCAGAGAAAAAAACTGTCAGCAAGGAACATTTAAGGTAATGTAGGTATTTAAGATTACACGTAAGAAGGGAATAGAGCCAAAATGATTTAACCCAAACCAGCTTGCTGATTTGACTTCTTTTGTGGGGTCCAACTTTTAATTGGGGAGTAAGACGCCAACAACCATCCCCATAATTTGAACCCTGCCCATTGGACCTGTAACCATAACATTGTATGATAACATGGAAAAATAAAAAAAACACAATGAAGTTTTTGTTTTGGCCGAGTCTTACTCCTGTTCTTTTGGCACACTTTTCCACACTGTATCCATTCACTTTCACTTATATTGATAGCAGTGTTGATACCTGGGAGCTGAGACAGGTGTCAGAGGAGAACAGAACCTCTCCATCTCGCTTAGCTTAAATCAATAAACCAAGGAATCGTTTGCTGCGAATGATTACAAGACAGAGATCTTTGACACTAATGCTCATGTAAGCTGACATGTTTCTAGTCGATCAAAATACAAAACCCTCCTCTGCCTCCCCCACACCTCCAGCCTCCCTTTAGCCTTCAGCGCAAACACAAAATAAAAACACACACATCTGGCCCATATTCGCTGGATGGTGTGAGACCCTTTCACCTCGAGCTCTCCGTGGAACCTCTTACCCCCCCACGGTCCTTCAAGATACTCTCATTAACAGTAGAGGGCATTGGACACATCACCTCATCACCTCCCCACAGGACCGATTCCCTCCACCTGACCTTGGAAAACGTCCAAGCCAGCAGCCCGTCGGTCCTCAGGAGGGGAGAGAGGTTCAGGTTATGAGATGAAGGTCAGCATGTTGCAGCCCCGCTGCATGCTGAAGAGCTCTGCTGCTTTTGAGACAGGATGCGTTTTTTTAAAAAAAAGAAAAATGTTTTCTCTCGCTCCATCTTTGGCAGAGAAAGGTGACCTCTGAGGGTAGATCCACAATGACTGGCAGGTCAAACGCTTTGCATTCAGATCTTCAGACTTCGGTTCGGCCCAGGTTCATAATTGACGACCTGTTAATGAGATATCATCAATGTGACATTGACATTGTTTTCCCTCGAGATGCGCCCACATTTAGATCATAAAGCAAGACCACCACTCACCGAGACTTTCATCTGATATACGATCCTTCTGCTCTCTTGAAACACGGAGTAGGCGGAGGCAGAAAAAGAAAAGTCTATTAATAAGGCAGATGGAGTCTAATGTGGAATCGACCAGAGGGTCTTTTAATGATTACTAGCCGTTCATTGATCAAGCACTTCAAGACAAGGAACAAAGAGAGCTTTGAGGGGGACCAACTCTCTGCCTCCGCTTCACACATCAGTAATCGAGCCTTTGAGACTCTGATGTCTATATTTGGTCTTAAAAAGTAAAGGTCTCATCAATAATGCTGTATGAATGTTTGGCCAATGATACTGTTGAATTAAATATGATAATCTGCCACGAATGCTGGATTTATCACATTATTTTTAGCATATAACTGTTTGTACATTGCACATTTATTGTGTCATTTACTCTCCTGCTGTTGTTGTTGGGATGGGACTGTTGATCAGCCTGTTGGTCCAGATTGAAATATCCCAGCAACAGGTGGAACAGGTTCATTGTCACGAGGACCACGTGGTCATATTCTCCTGAGGACGAACCTTATGGAATTTGCTGATCCCCCAACATTCATCAGCACCACGTGTTTAATGACAATTAGCAGATATCAGTAGGCATTAACATGATAAACATTATACTAACCAGACTTCAATTAGGCACCGCTGTACTTTACTACAGCCTCACAGAGCTGATAGCGTGGCTGCACAATCATAGTCATGCTATCTTAAATTTGAAAACGATTTTTACGTAACTTCTTCCGCTAGGGGGCTTTCTGGGCATAGCTGCAGAGCCGGACCCTCTGGCAGAATAAACACCTGAGTCACATCGGAAGCTGCTCTGATCCGGAGCCATTTACTGACGATGAGAGAGCTCAGAGATTACTTTTTTGAACTTTTAGGATTAAAAAGCAGATTTATCTTCTTTCCTGTTTATCAACCTGACTGCAGCAGCTATCCGCAAGGGTGACACTTCATTGTCGGGTGTTTACGTCGGCTGGATTCTGCAGTTCATCCCAGCAGCAGTTCATGTAAACTGACTCTACGCAAATGGCAGCTAGCTGCTGAACACAGTGCAGGATTTTACAGCTAAAAAAGCAGATGTTATTGTTAGGAGTTGGTGGAGACAAAAGATAATGTTCCTCTGGGCTCTCCTAAGAGCTGTTTCCATCAGGACGGAGGTACAGTGCACCATCCTTGTCGACTGCCTGTGCACAGAGATCTTTCATATCTTCCAGCATGGCTATGTTAAGCAAATCTTTGTGATATGATAGGCACGTCTCTTGCATTTTATTGTACTTAGTTCTTGATTGATGGTAATTTTGAGGAGCACTCAGCTGTGAAATATCTCTTAAACTGTAATGTCTTTTGTTGTGGTAGTAACTGTCGCAGACAGGAAAGGAATAGCTGAAAGAGCAATAAACAAAAGTAAATGACGAACTTGCTAATTAACCCTCTAAAACAAAAACAAAACAAAGAACTTCATTGAAAGTTTAATTATGTTACTGTCTCGACATTATGATCGCAGGGTGTACAGATAAAAAGCTCATCTCAGACGTCGTTAGTCCATCAAGGAAAAACTCATTTTTACAAGGATGCCATAACTATAAGTCTCTCAGAAAGATTTACTCATGCAGGCTGCAGCACAAGCACGACAGCTATTGATTGGAACATATGAGTCTGCTGGAGTCTTGTTAGGTCTGGCGCCAAAATATGTTTCCCCATGTGTTTATCTGCCAGTGTGTCCTTATTTTTGACCTCTGGATTTGTTGTTGTTCTGCTAGCAAGCCTTTTTTCTTAAAATAATGATTCACAGTCTGTAAAAGAAAAAGCCAAAAAGCAAGAAAATTACCTGCAAAATTGACATTACTTAGCTATTTTCCTCCCGGGAGTAAGATCAAGGTAAAAGACACACCAGGAGAAAACACATTTTTAGGTGCACTTACTGATATTTTGCACGGTTTTGAGGAGATTGCAGGGGTCCTGTCACACATCAGAGTTAAAAGTCACATCGATGATGATGTAGTGCGGAGGAATTTAAAAGATGCGTGCACTTTCAAAAACACCAAAACCATGGCCCGATTCTATGCCGGGGCTGCTCCTTGGGTCAAAATCTGCTAAGAAAGCATAATGGATTGCAGAGCAGCACAAAAGTGACACCTGCCAAATTTGAATGTATATGCTCTGGTTTGTCTGCAATATGTCACATTCGCAATACGTTACATTGTTCGGCGTCAGCCCTCCCGGAGAAAAACAAGCTGTTCCTTGCTACAGTGCATTATGAAAGGTTGCAAATGGGCTAATTTGCAGCTTTGACAGCGCCAGCCTCAGCAAGGGCGGGCAGTAATAGGTTTTGAGGTGCCGCTTCAGCGACTGCTGTGATGGGAACGCTGTGGCTGGAAGTAGGCATAGGTCAGGCTTCTCTGGAAACTCTGACAAATTAAAAACAGAAAACCTTTGACATTTATCATGCTAGGAGTCTGCAAAGGTCATCGGCTGTACTTGCTGCTTTCATTTTCCTCTCCCGTCCCCTCTGGACATGTTTTGCTGTGATTGCTTATAGCCTGCTGGAGCTGCAGCCGGCGGGGGAATCAGGAGCTGTGATTTGAGAGAAATACTCATACGATGACAACATTTCTCATACGAGGAGCAGATATATGGAGTAAACAGAAATGTAAACTTATGGAGTCTCTCTCTCTGCTGCTGCAGTCCTCTTATTTATTCACCTCACCGATTGGCCCGGTTTCTTAATGGGCCTATCATGATGATTAGTTATCATATCAGTTTCATCGGGATGCTATTTAGAAGTAAACCGCTGTTGTGTAAGGAACAACCGTGGGCATGTAATACCACACTAAAATTCATTTTCTGATTCCCGCGCGATACATCATTCCACACCATAAACACTGAAAACTTGTAATCCCGCCGGACCATGACTGTCTCATTTAAATGTTAATATAATTCCCATCGTTCATAATTTAACGCGCACCGTGGCATTTTCCGTTCATCTCGTTAATGCTATCTTACGTGACAAGCCAATTTACTGCCGGAGTTGACCAAATTGCCTTAGCATTGTGATGCTAACACCGTAATAAATCCTTTGACGTACTGTTCCTCCTCAGGTAATGGAAAAAAAAAATAATAGAAAGTAACACACGTTCGGAGTGCAGCACTTTTTTTTGTCATTGATTTCCCCGGCGTCTCTCACACACACACACACACACACACACACACACACACACACACACACACACACACACACACACACACACACACACAGCAGGAGATTGTGCCTTTAAGCCTGTGCGGCTGGAGAAACATTACATCTGAGATATGTGTCAGAGATTGCCCTTTTTGCCCTCTCGTTGTCAGAGGTGGCATTAGTGAGGCTGAGAGCAGCGTGAGAGATGACACAAGCGGTGCTAGGAAGACGAATCAGACAGATTATGGGTCTGAGGAGAGAGAGGAGGGAGAGCGGGAGCTGGGTTTAATGCAGCCAGGTGTCATCTTGTGTGACCTTTGTGGGAATTACCACCGTGCATGACCCAGAGCATGGCTGCTTGTCACCGAGACGGTCCGGGGCTTCTGTTGCTGTTTCTCTCCTCATCCTTCCTCGGACAGACATCGCGGTCCGGCTCCTCCTGACGCCCGACTACCTTCCAATTGACCCGATCACGGCCAATAACTCGAATAATCCCTAACTTCTCATTAGCTCCCTCACAGAACTTGAACTCAAATTTGAATTCTACAGGCTCCCTCTGTGTCTGCGAGGTAGCTTAACCTTTGATAATATGTCGGCACGTCTTAGCAGAGAAAACCCGGGATTAGTCGACTCGTGGAAGCTATTGTGGGAGAAAAGCAGCATCAGAAGTTGATCGTCGTTTAGGTGGGGGAATATGAATGTGGATTCACCCAAGATACAGGCAGTCGGAGCTTGAAATCCCGTGATTAAGACATGTAATCCTATGTTAATTGTGGAATCACTCACTGGAACATGCGTGCTATTTCCAACCAGGCATACCAAATTTGCTTTAAAGGATGAGTCTGGTGACATTCTATATTTTTCTTTTAGTCAACAAATGGCATGAAAGCAATGAAATTATAAATATGTCCAACTTATCATGTGTGAGGCACTCACGCCCGTCGGTCCCTCAAACTGGATTAAATGGTGCATTTTTAGGAGACAATTTTCAGCTGCAGATTAACACTTATTTACTGCTCGGGTGTGTATTTAAGGCAGCAGGAGAGTGAGGAAGAGTGCCCATGTTCAATGAAATAAAAGCACAATGCCCACAGAGTGGCTGAATTTCAACTGTTTTTGGAAATGATAAATAACTACTACTTACAACTAATTCAGACTTTTGCTGTGAGTACAATACTCATGGTAATTGGATTGACTGATTGTCGATTTTTGGTCTTTTATTGGAATTTAATGACGATAAGAAAAATACAGAATTCCGGTGCCCTTCTTCTTTGCAGTAATGGTCAACATTTTTTGAAATAAGCTCATTTGGTTTCTCACAGGCAGTTCAGTTCGTCCTCAGCAGAAAAAAAGACTAAAGAGGTCGACTGTTCAAGAAGCTTATTGTGACCCATATTTACATTATTGTTGATGCTGTGGGTGGGTAGTTTGTGCCGGCTACCAACCCAAAGCGACAGTATTCGACAACCTGGGCTTGAGACTCAACAATCAACTATCTTACCATCTGCCCATTTGAGACAGGAAAGGAGGAAATCAGGTGATGTAGTAGAAAGAACAACAAACTTTGCAAAGGGAGGAGGGGTGGTGCAGTCGTGGGGTAAAACCCACCCAGGAGAACACTGTTCATGGGATCCACTGGCTATTCAGTAATTTACGTAACAACCCAGGGTTAGGGTTAGAAGCTTTACGCTTCCGTATGTTGCAATGCTATGTTGTTACAACTCTGTGCTTATGGTCTAGTTAGGTTTCAGCACAAAAAAACACTTGGTTAGGGTTAGAAAAAGACCAATATTTTGGTTGAAAATAACTGTTTTGATGTTGTGAGGTCTCATCCCCAAACACCACCATTTGTCGCCACAAGTGTTGCTGGAAATTGGTGTCACACTTACAAAAGTTGAAACGCAGTCTGGGACCGCTGTCACAGGCTTGGCAACGTTAACTGCCACCATTTTATTCGGGCTGTTGGGTACGAGGGTTTTTATGATAAATGTGAAGATTGTTAAGATGTTATATCTCTTATGTTTGATCTTTAAAAGTTTTTGCTACCTTTAGACAAAGTCAGGCTTGCTTTTTCCACTGTTTTAGTCTTTGTGCTAAGATAATCAGTTGCGAGCTCCAGCAACATATTTACTCTACAGACATGGGCGTGATTGCTTATCAATCTTTTATTTAAGTCCTAGAAAACAAGTAATATGCTTCCAAAAATGCAGATGTATATGTAACGTAATAAGATGGTGTATTCGTGTTATATTAAGAGTCGTCTCGGTTGGCAGAGTAAAATGTTATCTTTGACAGGAAGTCGGAACATCCCTAGGTGTGTTTGTGGTGACAAAACCCGGTATTTTAAGACAAAGCAAGATATTTTCCTAATCCTAACCAAGTGTTTTTTGTACCTTAACCTAACCAGACCATAAGCACAGCACTGTAATAACATAATAAAGAGAACTGAACATAAAGAAACAGAAAGTTGCAACATAAACAAATGTAAAGTTTCAAGACATCCTTGGTTTGCAGAAAGTTACTCTGCCGACATGAATTCTGGTAATTGGGTTGTAACAGTACATAAAATTCTAATCCACCCACAATAACAACAAACCTTGAACATTCATGACTATTTTAAAGCAATGAGGAACCAGGATGGAGTGGAAGACTGGAGGGGGGGCCTTGTCTAATAATACGTCCCACTGAGCAGAGCTACAACTAAACCAGATTGAGCTGCAGCCAACGTGCTCACAGGGAGCCACCGTCACACGCAGAAATAAAATCACTCAGCTCGCAAGGAACGAGGTGCAATTACCTCAAGGTCCTAATTAAAATAAATTAAGCGAAATGTGTGATACAGAGAAAGACACAGAGGGAGAGACAAAGAGGGAACAGTGCTACAAAGTTAAATTGTCATTTTTCTTGAATAATGCCCGTGGACACGCTTCCATCCCCGAGAAAAAAATCTTTGAAGACGTCCAACACAAATACATTTTCCTCCTCTCAACATGTTTCTCCCCGAAGAGGGTTTTCTTGTATTCATGACAGCACTGAGTCTGTATTTTCTCCTCCCTTCACATCCCTGTCTGTATTTGATGTCCTCCACAACCCAGCCTTTGGACACAGTGTGTTTTGAGAGAGAGATGAGAGGAAATGATTCATTCATCAGACAAGGCCCAGGATACAAATCCCAGCTGACCCGCTGATCAGTTGGTTGATATTGCAGATCTTCCCCCGGTGCGGGTGCCGGGCTGCGCTTATTAGGGCTTTCAGTGGAGCATGGTGAGCGGGTCATCATCTTTCCCGTAGTGACTCTGTGTGACAGCAAACACAAGCTCGCCTCACCTCGGAAAAGATGTGCACATCGCACCACCTAAATTCAAATGTCAAACCAGATAAGGAACTGCAGGGATGATAGTATGATATGAAGGTTGGACTCGCCTGTCAGAGCGGTAATTATTTTACTCCAACTGGAAATATGGATTTTGCCTCAGGTGTGCGTTTTCTTGTTTCTGCGGGTGAACGTGTCACATCAGAACTTTGCAGAGGGAGATATATATTCATCAAAACTTTTGTGATTGCTTTGGACTGGCAATTTCAAAGCGCAGCGCGGAGGAAGATGACTGAGTGCAGCTGTCCGTGGTGCTGAAATTGACACAAAAAAGACTTGTGTGTGTTTGCTTCTCCCCCGTCTATATGTTTGACACTGACAGACTCTAAATTATGTTGAATAAAGTAATTATTCAGGGGTGATTTAGCCCAATAAAAGCCTGATCAACACAGTTTTCCATCAGAGGGGTTTTAAATTGAAGAGCATTTGTGGCAAAAGTGCTGCATTTTTTAAAAGCATGCCAGACGGCGGATGAAAAACCATCCGCTATCATGCTTTTGATGTACTTTTATTACTTTTATCATAAAACCATTTTTCATTTCAGATTCATCAGCACCCAGAGGTGCCTTTTGAGTGCAGTCACACACAAGATGAGACATTTTTTCTCTCCCACAATTTTCTCGAGTGTTGTTTTCTCTCTAATGCCTCCTCTCACCTGCGGGAGACGGGACGAGATTGATGAATTGTACGACAGGTTATCCGGGTGCATTTGCTCGTATCATGTGATGCGTTTTTTTTTCCTTCTCCCGATGCTAATTAAAATTCCATTCATCTGACGTGATGCCTTCCTCACATCGCAGCCGTTTATTGTTATTATGATTAAGCGAGCGCGGAGATAACAAGTTCATTAGACCTCATTTCATCTCAAGCTTGTGCGGTAAAACTGGATTTTCATATTAACGCTGAATATCTGCATTGGTTGTTGTTGGTGCAAAAAACAAAACAAAACAAAGAAATATTAATTTTACTGAAGCACGGATATGAAAACATTTTATGCAAAATGGTATAGAAAGTAAAAGCACTCATTGTGCAGACAGAATAGCCCTTTTTATAGACGCTCCCCTGAGCTTCTTACGTGGTTGTGGACTCTTACACCCTTTGTACACAGGAGGTGCAACGTGAGCAGCCTCTTCAGTCAGCAGCAGCTTCAGTCCTCCATCTGTGTCTACACAGGATGAATTCAGGCGCAGTACTGAGTGCAGGTCGCCTGTGTTCAGAGCCCAACACATGATAGTGAAGATAATAGGCTTCAGGTTTCAAACTCAGCTCCACCTCTCAAAACAGTATGAAATCTGCGGTCTGGCTCCGTGATAAAATATGAGGTAATTTGAGGTTTAGACGTGAAACCTTTGCTCTGCTTCATTTTCAGATAATAATTCTGACGACGAAACCGACATGATTCCTCAAATCCCCTCCAAAAACCGGGGATTGATGCTGAAGCACACTCTCTTCCTCTGCCTCGCTTCCTTTTATTTGCTCAACCACTGTGCAATGATTTCCTGTGCCAAGGTGGAGGCACCGCACATTAAAACTCTATTCTGAGCTCAGGCTCCATCCTCCCCGCGTATTGTGAAAGAATCCAATAATAAGGCTGAAAGTGAGAGAAACCCTGCCGAGATCTAATCAGAGCCACACATTGTACTGATGTACCAATGTATGCCGGAGCCAGGCTCATCAGCGGCCATTTTCAGAAGCCAATTTAAGAATTATCATCACTCAAGGCCTGTGATACATTTCTTAAGGCACAAATTAAACCGAAATCAGCTCCGTCGTTTGTGCTGAGGTTTTTATTAGGCGACCCCCCCCCAACCAGAACATCTGCAGAGGGGCGCTTCTGAAATCTGGCTGAGCTGGTGGTTAAATGGCAGTGATAGGCATTTTTTTTTCATCACTTCTTCATTTTTCCTATTTCCGCTCGGCGACTGTGCACCCCCTGCCCCTTTCTGACCACACCGACTCGCTCCAGCTTACACTTAAGAACCCAATTTCATATTTCACCACATTAATTTGCAGCCCCAGGGAAGGTTTCAGTCTATTCCTGCTGAATATTTACACATGCAGTATCTTCCTCTGACAAGAAAATGCCAATTTATGGGGCACGCACATTTGCTTTCATCCAATAAGCCAGATGCAAATGAATTCCAGTAAAGAAGGTCAAACGTATTCAAGATTGTCTGAGCCCTCTTTAATAAAAAGGGTCTGATGTTGGTCTAAATATGGAAGTGCTTTTTTAAAACATGATGCACACAGCTCTGAGCGCCGGCTTGTAAAACATTCCTAATAGCCTTCGACGTTCCTCCTCGACAACAAAATACAGGATCTCTTAAGTTCTCTTTAAAATCGATGAAAAATCGAATCAACTTCAGAAAAAAAAAACTGGCTTGACATTTTCTGTCATGCCATGTGCAGGACTCAAATGTGTGCAGTGGGCAGGCTACCAGAGCGATTTGGCGTAAAGAGAGCATCCTGCTTCACGGGGTACATGTGGCGGGGAAATGCTGAGCTAGCTGATCAAGTTCTGTCCACCTGTTCGCAGAGGGAATGACCTCCAGGAAACAGGTAGACATCGCAGCAGGGTAAGTTCATGCTCAAGCCAAGCATGCAGGCAGGCAGGCAATGCACAGTGGAGTGATGAAGCCATAATGACAGGGTGGAAATGGGGAGCGAACTCAAACCCAAAAACTGTAGTTTGGAGGCAGAGGCGTGTCAGGAAGTGAGCTGGAGAGAAAACACCCTGAAACGTTGGAAAGACAAGGTGCCATCTGGTGTTTTTGGGCACAACCGAATATTCTATGAAATAGAGTGAGAGCTGGAAAAGGCACGTCAGGATTGGCTGAAATGAACAGAGGTTACGTTAAAAATCATTTTATCCAAGCACATCATTGTTTTGTACAGATTATGTTTAGAGGACTGGAACATTCCCTGCATGGAAGGTAAGATGCTTGCGTTTCAAGGTTGTCCTTATCCCTAAACGCTTGTCTCTTCTTAAAGTGACAGAGGAAACTGTGTCGCTAGTGCAAGTATGTTTTTATGGCAACATAAACACATGTTGTGTTTTCTGAAAAAAACAAACAATCACGGCCGCTTTACAAACCACTCAATGGTTTTATAAGAAAAAAATAACATTTTTAAGGATAACATTGTGCTGTCATACCAAGCAGTACTAACTGCTGCACCTTATCCTCGGTCGTTGAGGATGCAGACTATCTGCCTGAGGCATGCCGCTGCTACAGCTTTTGGGATGACATCACGTGTGTTGACATCCTGTACATGTTTAAAACCCTCTTGCAAGAGTTTCTAGATGTAAAACAAGTCTGCTGGAAAACATTTAAAATGTGAGCTGGAGGAGTTTTCAATCAACCCGCTGAGTTTTAGTGTTACCATTAGCGAGCCCGAGCTAATAAAATCTGCCGGGGACAGCTCTTTATTCAGCCTATTAAGTCTACAGTCGACAGCTAAAAATGAGAAGTCTGCTTTTGCCCAAGTGTGTCTGAAATCAAAGACCCATTGTTCAAAATCTATTGGTACCTTCTAGTGGCAGCATGATTATTGAAGACTTTGTACAGAACTGCATGTGCTGTGGAAACAGGGAAAGCTTGACAGATGCAGCAATGTATGTATCCTGTGCACTTATATTTGTATTAAGTCTTATCTTATCTAACAGCAGCTAAGGCTTAATAAATAATGATTTGGTGCATCTCATATCAACATCGACAGCTCAACGGTGGTTATGTTGATCCATAACCAGCCGTCGAACGTGTGCGTCAGAGTTTGTTTGTGTCTCATTCTCTCTTTAATGTGGAGAGAGGCTGTTTTAAGGATTATTTACTTGTTGTGATGCTTCTATCGTCCATCCTCATTCTCATTCCAAGTCTTGTCCCATATTAGTCCAAAAGGTTGGTGCCATAGTTTAACTTGAGTTAAAGTTTCTCTGACAGTGTTTTTTGTTGTGATGGGTGTTTATCTATTGGTTTTGATGCTGCTCTAACTACTATATGTGCCTCCAAGGACCTCAGAATTTACAACTCTTCACAAACCTCTTTTATATGTATTGCTATTAATGTTTTTGTGTGAATGTTCCATTTAAGATTAATACTCTTACCCTCACTTATACGTCGCTTGCAGCTCGTTGTTTTAGGTTTTATTTTTCACTCTTTGTGACGGTGGGTTACAATCGTGTAACTCTTGCTTGTCCCTGTTGTATCAGTGTAAATGAGGCACCGAGCACTCAGCACTCGGCTCTCAGTTTCCCTCGGATAAATAAAAGGTTTTGATCTTGAATGCAATTATTCACATCAAAACAATCCTCCCTTTCAAAAGGCTGTGGTTACTCTGAAAAAGGAAAATGTGCAATTCATCCATACTTGAAGCATATTGGAGGCTATATATTGGAGAGGAAGCGAATCAGAGGAGGACAAAAATTGCATTTTTGGGGCCTGGAAAGGAATCAGAAAACACGGATGCGGTTTCGACATGAATGCACAAGAAGTTTGGATTAGATTAACATCAGCTCATCATCATGACAAAACTCCTCCATTATTCCACGTCTGCGCAGTATTGTCAATATTTACAGTATTGATTTGTTGCATTATAAGTGCTCGAATAAATAGGAGGACACAAAATGTCAGCAAATGTCAGCTGATGAAAATGCATGACTGATGGGCAGACTGTGTGTTTCCATATCGCATTCACACACAATTGGCTCCCACCGTCTGCCTCCCCCCCACCGCCTCCACCTTCCTGCCACGGGATGCTGCATCCTGCAAAAAAAAAAAAACACCTCAAGAGTCAGCGAGGGTAATAAACTGATGATAAACACTGTGCTCACGTAAGCAGATCAGGGGACTTCATTTCGCTGAGGAAAGGGTCAATTTACTCGAAATTCAATCAGCGGAGGAGGTGGATTGTTTGTAAGACTCAAAGAGGCGGAAATCTTTTTCAAGTCTGTCAAGAAGTTGTGAACGAGCTCTCTGTTATAAAGGTTATAATTTGCGGCTTGATTTAATTTGTGAGTCGAGCGAGCTGGATGTGAACAGTGTGTGTGATACCTGAGCTGCTTGGACGTGACACATCCTCTTGAACCGACTCCGAGGATCAAAACTTTTCTTTTTGATTTTTACGGCTTTGTTTCGCCTTCAAAGACACGATGACTCACACTTCTTATTCACCGTAGAAGCGCTTTCACAAGTTAAGTGGTTCACATATTTAACAGCAATCCTAATAACGCGTTTATTGTCTGATATCATCTGCAAGGTTACGACAAAATTATTTATTTTTGTTTGTTTTGTTTTTTATGATGCTTAAAAAGGAGTTCAACCAGAAATGAAAATCACATACAGGTAGTCAGGTGTTGTTAAGCCTCAGGGAGCCTATCAGACTACCCAAACTGATTGGAAAAGACTTTATTTACACCCTCAACACACCATCGAGCTTGTTTTCCCACTTTATAATCGGAGTGCTTTAATGCTTTTGACTTTAAAAAGGGGTGTAAATAAGTCTTGTCAAATCAGTTTGGGATCTCTGGGCTTTCGGAAACTTGGGTTATGCCGTACGAGCTGCATGGAGCCATTTTCAATTCCTTTAAGTTGTTCTTTTACACTTTAAAACAAGTCTCCAGCTGCTTCAGTTGTTTGTGAGAATCCTGCAACACTGTTTTGCTGTGAAGCCCCAGAAATGTTTTGCTTACTACAAAAACCTCTCCTGACTTTCCATCGTGCCGAAGGGGTGAGTGGATGGTGGCTGAATAATTTTGGATGAACTTACCCTTTAATGTAGCTAATGCTTTACTTCCTATTCAACCACTCTTTAAGGGCCAGATTTAAAACTTGGTATCTAAACACGTTAAAACAACGCACCATTTTTTTTTTCTCTGCTTTGTTTATTAGTCTTCAGAGTGGATGATAAATATATTTACAAAAGTACATAGAAAAACAAAAAGATGGAGATCGTCAGCCTTGTTTTGCCTCTGCCTACACAGCCTGGGTTAAAACCTTTTTAATGAAATAAAAGCAATTTTGTCATTAGCCACAGACAATACTAATGAATGGGCTAATTACCTGCCAAACAAAATGATCAGAGAGCCAGAGCGAGGGTTTTATAGGGATGCAGCCCACAGGCCGCCATTTGAAAAGGTCTGGCTCTCATATCAAAGTGTAATTATTTACCAAAGTATTTATTCTTTATTTGGATCCCCATTAGCCTCCACAAAGTTGCCTCACATCTACACATGAAACAATACCAGAAAACTAGAAAGGCACTCCGAGACGCCTCTGCCAAGGCCTAACAGTCCTCTTTTGTACTCGATCATAGATAAAAACCACAAAAATACGCCAGATGTTTTTCATCAAGATCCGTGCATTATCCCCTGAGAAATTAACCAAAATGTCAAAAAATGGCATCTCCCAATATTAAAAAAAGTGAGAAAAAATTATTGGACTAGACCAAAAGTTCAGGGGTGAGACCCAGCCTCCATCCAAGTTTTATACAAAATCCAGTCAGTAGTTTTTGTGTAATCCAGTTGACCAACAACCAACCAACCAACCAACCAACCAACCAACCAATGAACCAACCAACGCCCCCTTGGTGAAGGTAACAAACAACAATTTAAAGTGCACTGATCAACAAAACAAGCCACATATAAGATTAGAAAATTAGTGAATACATGACATATAAAAAAAAATTCCTGTTTTGCAATTCTTCAAAAAAAGTTATTTCACATATGCGTATTGTGAAGAAAGCAGCGACAGCCACCATTCCTGAACAAATACAGAAACAAGTGTCATCTACAGAAAGTCAAACTTCATGAAAAGAACCAAAGGAAAGACTAGAATTGGCATCAAATGCATGTTTGCCCTGTGATTTCTTAAAAGCTTAATATAAGAGGCAACCCAACTGCCAGAATGTTGGTAATCGTTTCGTTTTTTCAAAACCACAGATATGTTAAAACTTAACATGTCTTCATGTTATGACTTTAGGTTAAAATGTCTGTATTTCTCATTTCTCATTATGCTGTTTTTGTACTTTGGTTAGATTTAGGCACAAAACCACCTGTTAGCTTCAAACAGATCATATTTTTGGCCTAAAATACCCATTTTTGCCACCACAAACAGCTGCAGACACCTTCAAAATATGTGTTTTTCTCACCACAAATCTCATCATAAATATCCAATGGTGTCAAGCTTACAAACTGTTGTGACACATTATGGAATTGTGGTCACCGGCTTGGCAGCCTTGTCATCTGTAACCTTCTCTTCCCAAAATGAAAGTCAGGTGATAATCATAATTAGTCTGAACGTGATAGCACAGTTTTTGATGAGATGTCAATATGGTAGGTTTCCTATGACACGTACAAAATATCAAATATCTGTGTTTTGCAGAAATGTTAAATGCCAACATTCCCGACTGGCGACGGACCACAGAGGCGAGCACGGAGATACATTCAAAATAAGAAACCAGCCGAAAAAAGACGGTAATCCTGATAGTCTGATGTGTTTGAAATGTTTTTTTTTGTGTGTATAACAGGTGACGCTTGTGTGTTTTTTTGCTCATGGCTGGAGTGTGAATCCAGAGGAATGTGCATGACTAACATAATTACTTTGTTCATCCGAACGCATCAAGCCGTTGTTGTTGAACACAGAAATTAATTGATGTGATGAGACTGAGTGGAGGCATCAGGGCTCGTATTCTCGGGGACAAATTTCCCACGGGAAATAACAAAACAAGGTACGTAGACTTATAAATGAAAGTCAAAGTGTTTCATTTGTAGAATCAGCGCTAATTATTTTACAATACAGATGATTCTATCTTCAATGTGAGTTATTACTGAGCCGGTGATTTAAACTAATTGCTTCATTAGCTCGGCAAGTATAGGACACATTTTTCACATTTCTGGTGTGTGTTTGTTTCAGGGGACCGTTTCCAAACAATGAGTGCAATATGCATGTGGGAAATAAATGACAAGGTAACAACCTCTCTGTTACAGATTTAGGTAAACAAGGACATCATCATCTTGGAGCTTGGGAGCGTCATGAGATGTTGGCAGCTCTCAGTGCCAAGTGTTGCCTTCGTACTAAACCGCGACAACACGATCATCTGAGTCAGTGACCCCCCCCCAACACAAAATGGCTGCTCTGGCTCATCACTGTTTTAAGTGCTAAACACACCTTCTGTGTTTAAAGGCATCTCTTGGCTCTCTGTGAATGTATATTTCAAGCCCTGCCCCTACGAGTTACTGTTGCTATGCCTAAAAACACCCGGTTGGCCCTCTCCAACACGTCTGAACATCCCGTCAAACGTGTGACATGGTGAACGCACGTGAGCGGTGAGATTGTGAACGCAACGGGTTGCTGGTGTTTTTGTGAAACTCTGTCATAGAAGTGTGGTATTGACAGGTGAGAGGCTGAGGCTCTGGACCTTTGAGGTCTTCGGCATCTAGCTGAGTCTTATCTCGGACTGCTGGTGAGTGCTGGATTTCGACTGCTGAGCTTGTTTGGCAGATATCATGACAGGTTACCTTGTTGCATCACGCGGCACAGCAGGCTCTGCTGCTCATTCGTCTGCAGCTCAGCTTACAGCTTTTCAGCCACTGTCAGTCGTCTCATTGTGCTTTTAAAATGCAGTGATAGTTGCACATCATAACTAGAGTCCTGGACCTTTGTCTGTTTTACATTGATGTTACACTTATATTTATGTTCAATCATGTTTGTGCAGTCAGACAGAAATAATGATGCTGTTTTGCTTCCAAGCCGAACGATTCTGATCACAAATGTCTTTCAAACATTTCTCTGTTCAGCAACAGTTTCGTCACCTAAAGGTGAAGGCTGGCATATTTTTTTAAATCTCCATTATCATCAACAAATCTCTTAAAAAGAAACAAACTGAACAACATGTTCATGTCTCTTAATACTTTGAGTTTTCTGGTCTCTCTGTGGTCGACCCAATAGCCAGAATACATTTTGGTAAACCACAGATATGTTTCTAGGTTCCAATTTAAAATTGCTTCCTGCGACTACACTGGGCTTGCGATCTAGTTAGGTTTAGGCACAAAACCCACTTTGTTAGGTTTCGGGGAATATCACGTTTTGGCTTCAATGGCCTGTTTTTTGCAAGAATCAAGGCTGGAGATGTCCTGAGGTTTCCTTCTATATATACAGTGGAACGCCAAGTCTTGGACTTGGCTCTGGCCTCCAACTCCGACTCGGTCGCTTCATTATCCCATGAAAGTTGGGTCACAGACATGTAAAGTGGAGGAGCCATGATATGTTTTGTAGAAATGTGATTATGGTACGTAGCCTATGACACATACAAAATGTGAACACATCAGCAGTTTGCAGACACATTGTAGAGCGGTGAGTGGGCTGCTGTGGCACTTTGAGCCCCGAGCACGTTTGTCACAGAAGACAGAAATCATACAAAACAGGTCAAGAACCAGATAACTTCCTCCGACAGCTGCTCACTGTAGTTATTAGCAATCACTGTTCTAATAGAGGCTCATACTTTCAGGCTTTTTTTAAAAGCTGGAGAAATTTTGTGTCCTGTTACAAGTCAAAAGTCGGATTTCCGAGTTGGCTTTCGAATCTAAAAGTCCTGGAGCAGCTGCTGGGAAAACGGGTGTTTTAATGGAAAGAAGAAGAACTTCACGAGACACTACTGCAGCTTACTTTACAGTTGAGGAGTCGGCTCCGAACACACTCTCAAAGACTTCTGTTGAGCACGGATCAGCTGAATGAAAGTGAAAATGACAACTACAAGTTGTATTTACTGCACACTTCACAAACAAACACCCTGTAAAGTTAATAGTGATGGAGACGGGAGAAGTAATTGTTCACTATGTGTGCCGCCAAACTAGACTGGGCTTCCGACTCAGATGACCATTTCAGGGCACTTTTCCGTGTCGGAGGGTGTTTTTATCCGAGTTCTGCGTCTTATGGAACACACAATTATACGAAATTAGACTGTTTACGTCAGCAGGATGGGTTACGAGGCATCAAAATGAGCTGCAGTGGCCATTTCTATGGTGATGAAGGAAAATGTCATCAAGTGCATTTCTGTGGCACAAGGTTGTGTTTGCGGACAATAAAGCAGGAAACAGACTTTATCTGGCTTTCGTAACAGCCACCAAGGACGTTATTAACCTGACCACGGACTGTCTGCCTAACCTGAAAAACGCACACATGTTTTTTTTTTTTCTATTTTGTTTGGGTGGAAAACATCTGAAAATGTTTCCATGGACGACTGAGAAGGAGAAAAAAAGTCTCAACAGGAACAAATGACAAAGGGACGGATAATTGTTTTCCAGCGCAAGTCTTCTTTTGATGAATGTCTCATTACAATCTGGAGATGATGGATGTGTGTTGGATGAAAACCTGGTGTCTGTGTGTGTGTGTGTGTGTGTGTGTGATATGTGACTGTTTAGGCAAAAATGAGGGATATGAGGGCCTCTCAATCCTATTCTTTGCACAGTGAGGTGTAACGGTTCGGAGTGAAAGGTTTTAATGGCTTTCAGTTGTTATTATTCTGCGTGTTATGACAGCTTGATTGGGCCTGCGGTCTTCTTTCATTGCTGTTCCATTTGCATGCACCTCCCTCTGCCTGCATCCACAGCGTTGTGTTGTTATGCTAATTCTCATGAAGTAGATCGCATCTAGCCGGCTGCTCCACTTGGGTCCTGTCTGTGGGAGAGGCCCGGAGCGGCGGCACAATAATCATAATGAACACATCTCTGCCGTGTACAAGGTTACAGTTAGGGTGTCACTCAGGTTGAGGGTTCGTTTCAGGGGCGCACTCGAGCTCAACGACGGCGGCGTTTTAACCCGTCAGGTGCCCCGCTGGCCGGCTGGAGAGCCTCCCCGGTGTGACATTACAGCAAAATAAAGCGTGTGATTTTACTATTCATAACCTAAGTGAAGGATTATCACCTCTTTCTTTCTTTCTTTCTTTCTTTCTTTCTTTCTTTCTTTCTTTCTTTCTTTCTTTCTTTCTTTCAGAGAAACTGCAGGTGAACAGGACAAAATGTTTGTAGGCTATTACAAGTTTTCTGATGTTTCTTGCTATATGAAGCTGTGTAATTTATTAACCCTCAACATCAAGTTGGGCACAAAAAACAACGTATTTTTTCCACAGGATTGTCTCCGTTTTAAGTTTGTCCTTTTCAGAAGTGTGGGTCTGAGGTTAGCAGAGTTGTAAAATGGACGTCATGTAAAACCAAGTGTCACATCGGGAGCATCCTGTACCAGCACTAATGCTCTTTTTGGGATAATTGGTCATTAGCACGATTACAGAGAACACCTGAAGCAGGCGACATCCTGTACCCCGTTCTGCGTGAAGCCACAAAACAGGTAGCAATTGACGTTATTTATCCTGAAAGTACATGCACAACCAAATTACTCTGATTTCTGAGAGTGAAGTGAGGCTCTCAGCCTGAGCGATCAACCACGACACTTTCAAATAGCTTTTTAAAGCTGTAATCTGCACGGTAGCAGCCGAGCCGGAGAACATGCACCGACGGTTTGAATAACATCTTTTTCAAATCAATTTGGGATCTCTGGGCTTCCAGACGAGCTGCATTTCATGTTAGTTTCTTCTTTCAGTTTCAGAAGTCACAAACTACTTCAGTTGTTAAGGGGAATGCTGCTGCATGCTGTGAAGCTCCAGAAATGTTTTGTGGACTACGAAATTTCACTCGACTTTCCGTTGAGGCCGAGTAGATAGTGAATGAATTTTACGTTTTGGGTGAACGCATCCTTTCACCGTCATTTATCGACCATGATTGTGATCCCACACAAACCATAACAGTATTGAATATACTCAAACATAATCAAAGGTGTTGCAGAACCCTCTAATACCAACCTTTTTTTTTAACCTTTTTTACTCGACAGGATGATGAGCCAACAGGCCGATACAGATTATTCATCTGGCTAATTTATCGGTCAACCTCTCAGTTCAGCCCAGTTGTCAGGATATTATGTTCGGTATGAAACGTTTCTGCAAACCAAAGAAACGTCCGATGCCGACATGTGTACCAAACTTGACATGTCACGTTCCCACTATATGCTTTTTATCCACCTGTCACAGCAGGAGGTGGAGGGGAACATGGTGACGTTACCACATCCAACAAGCTAACATTGGCTAACATTTATTCTGGTGAGTGGTTTGGCTAAGAATCCAATTTTTTGTCAGTTGACGAGTTGGGAAATGCGCCTAAACATCTATTTTCTTACAAACTGAACCCTGAAACATTAAAATAAAGTCTCTGATGAAAAAGTGAACCCAGCTGACCTCTGGCTTCTCTCTCTGAGTTTTTTCCTCCAGAGGTGACGGTCTTGAAACAGAAAACAACAACGTGTGTTTGCACGGTGGCGTGAAAGCTAATTCAAAAAGTGCACTCATCCTTGAATCGGACAGTGGAGTGAACATAACGATCCTCTACAACTCAGCTCTCCTCACAGTTTGCACTGATCAAGATAAAAAAAAAAAACAGCTTCAGTGTGTCTATAATACAAGCATGAATCGTCAGGCTCAGCTCAAATCACTATTAGTCAAACATAACGAACTGAAGCCCCTTTGCTAAAAAAGATTAAAGTCATCAGCTTTAGTTTTTTCTATTTCCCACTTTTCTCCTCTTAAACTTCCCTCCAGCCGTGCGTGCATCTGGCCACCCCTTCCCAGCCTGCCTCCAGTGTATGTTCTCACATGTGTGTGTACGTCTGCAGGCTGTGTGTGGGTTTTTTTGTGTGGTTTGCATGCGTGTAACGGATCCTCATGAACCCCCGGCACCTGACGCCGGGCCAGTGAGGAGCATAGCAGCCATCTGGTCAGCCCTGAGGGAGTCCGGCGGCCACCCAGAGCCGCTCGGCCCAAACAGGTAGCCCGTCTGACATCCCCAACTCATCTCCAACCCAGCAAACTGCAGATAATGAGGGGCAGACAGCTGGCCGTTAGAGCCCGCGTGCCCTCCTACCAACACCAGGAAAAAGTGTCAGGAATGAGCTTTTCAGCAGCGTAAGCAAGTTTCGTGGACGCATTGCTGACTCGCTGAGTCCTTCAAAGTCCATTCATCACACAATGCTCCCCTTCCTACTCCACAGTCAGAGGTGCTTTTGAGCGTTTACCTGAAGCAGAACTCAATAATCAGATTTATGTGAGGAGAGGCCGTTTGATAGACGTGTGGTTGCATGTTCCAGCCTACAGATGGCAGTATTTCAACAGGAACTTAAGAGTGCATGCTGCTGTTTGCATCTATGGACTTCTTAATGAGAATAAAAGACACATGAATTAATTTGTAAAAGTGTTTGAATGGCTACATGTCTTGCTTTATAAAAAGACTCAAAATGGGTTTGACTCTCTCTCTATCTGATTTTCTGGCGAGTGCTGCTGCTCGCCCTCTCCACAAAAAAACACATTATTTTACATTTACCACAGAAATATGTTTGGATTAATGCAACAATAAAACCAAAATTGCCCATTTGCACAAGTGGAAGGCGGACAAACACAAGAAGATAGCCATCACTGGACAAATGGGCTCCTATTTTAGACACCGACACCAGCTTCATCCTGCGTGGAGCTGATAACATTTGAAGGCTGGGTCCGTTCCGCTTTTCTGAAAACAAATACGTGCACATATTAAAAATCCATTGATTGGAGGAAATATTAACATTATCATAACACTGTGAAGAGTCTACACACCGCGCCTGAGAGACGCAGAATGGAAATGTAGTGCAAACGGCGCCCAAGTTGTGCCAAAAGGATGACGCCACGAGAGGTCTTAAAAGCGCACACTGTACGTGAGGTGCAAGTGAACCGATGGGTGACTTCATGTAGCACCAGGAGAGAGGGAGAGAGAGAGAGAGAGGGGGGGGAAGAGAGAAGGGGAGGGAGGGAGAGAGAGAGAGATGGGGAGAGAGAGGTTATGTGGCTGCCTGTTACAGAAGATGATCAATCCCTGAACGAGGTGGGAGGGTCACTTGATGCCGGCTCCTGCTCAGCGGCTGACGGAGGGATGCTCACTGCTGTCCGGATGACTTCACGGGCGGCGCGTAGAATAAATTAACCGCCACTGACTGACTGACTGCCTGCCTGGCGCGGGACGTTCAGCCACCTAACCCGCCCCCCCTACCTCTCCAAAAAAAAAGAGAGAAATCCTTGCGAAATAAACCGGATCTGCGCTCCTCATGAATGAGTCTCCTCTTATTTCAAGGTGAGTAGTCCATCCATTTACTACGGCAGACCCCGGCGAGAGCGCGCACACGCAAGGGTAAAGTTTGCTCGACTTTACGCGCATTGGACGCGCCGCGAATCGAGGTTATTTTCTTTCTTTCTTTCTTTTTTTTAACACGTAAATGTTGCATGAGGAAAAAAAATGATTGGATTATTTTCTCTGCTTTTTTTTTTTGCGCCACCTGTAACAAACCCAAACAGATGTGGGAGACAGAGCGGGCTGTAAAATGCCTCTCACGGCGAGGCAGAGCGGCTCTGTGCAGGTTTTTGGTGCAAATTATCAGGAGGAGAGAGAGAGAGAGAAAAAAAAGATTCACTTCCTAGAGCAGATTTTTTTTTTCAGCTCTCTTTTGCACATGTGGATTATCCTATCAGTTGGGCATCGGGAGAATACCAGAGTGGAGGATTTAGCCTGGAGGAGGTGGTCACCCCCTTCCTCCTCCTCCTCCTCCTCCTCCTCCTGCATGCTGCCTCCTTGCAGTCGGAGCTCCGTGCAGCCTTGGCAGCCTGGGCAGAGCAGGAGCCACGGGGACGCTGATAAGGCTGGGCAGGCGCTGAGATGGAGCTGGGAGAACTAAAGCGCACACAGCTGTAGCGGTGCCAACCTCAACAATGCTGTTGACCAAGTGGATGTTAGCACCCTTCCCTCTCTCTCTCTCTCCCTCTGTGTGTGTGTGTGTGTGTGTGTGTGTGAGGGGCTGGTTGTTGGATGCACGCTCTCTTTGACTCTCGCCCCTCATTGCAAACCAGATGAAGCCCTCTCCTCCCTCTCTGTATACTCTTTCTGGTCCGGCTTATCTAACCGGCCAGTTGGACTAGCTTTTATTCTCCTGGCCCCTCCAGAGTGGGTAAAGCCTCTCACAGAGAGAGAGAGAGAGAGAGAGAAAGAGAGAGAGGGGAGGAGAGGAGAGGAGGGGGGAGATTGGCTTCTCTCCTGGCGTGTTCATGCCAGTCATGCGCTCCGCACTTTATCAGTTGCCTGCTAATTTTAGAATTTAAATGAATCTCCACATTAGTTCTGTCTCTGTCTTCTTCTGCTGCATTGCATGAAACAGAGGTTTGGTTTGTGATGGCTTCGGTTCATCCGAGGTGTGTTTGTCATGCAGGTGAGGCTTTAATCAACCGGGACTCATTAATATTCCCAGTTTTAAAGGGTCAGTTCATCCAAAAATACCAAAATAAAAGATATCTTACCTCTTGTTCCTCGTGGATTCCAGCCAAACAGATATCTTTGTTCTTGCAAGCCGAGACTTTTAGATATTTGTGCCTGAGCCAGACGATACAAATGTTCCAATGTCGACACATCGGACGATAAACAAGTCTTTGTCTTATTGTCTAGAATGAAATCAGTGCACTGACAGAGGAGACTTTACTCTAAATGTAAGAACTATAAATCACCGTAAACATCTTTCTCTGCTTTATTTTCTGGAAAACCAAAAAGTTTCATATTGGTTGATATCAGACAACATGCGCACCGATACAATATACATGGAAAAGACCGATATCGGCCAATGGATAAACATCGGTCGTACAGTGGAGCTGCAAATAATGATTACTTACATTGTAGATTAATCTTTTGTTTTTTCTTGATGAACCGATATGTTGTTTGGTGTTTAAAATGTCAAAGAATGGTTGAAAAACTTCGATCAAAGCCAAAGATGACCTCTGCAAATGTCTCGTTTCATCCACAGCTCAAATATTATTTAGTTTACCATCATAGAGGAGAAAAGAAACCAGAAAATCTTCACATATGAGAAGCTGGAATCAGAGAATTATGTCTTTTCTTTCACTCAAACCGATAAACTGGTTCTCAGAACAGTTGGCAGTTAATTAAACAGTTGACAACTAACCAATAAACGAAACGACATCTATGTTTTAGTAACTATTCCCCTCTAACTCACTGTGATCAGTTTTCACTGGAACTACTGTTGAAGAAATCATCCTGATGAAACCGGCGGTTTGTGGTTCATCCAATGTAACCTGGAGTTATTGTTTCTGGAAAGACGAGTCGCGGTCGAGGCTTCCAAATGTCATTTTTCATTAGTTTGAGGGGCTGAAGCACATTTACACGTGTTGTTTTTGGGGCTGTGACTGAATCTACAGGTGCAGATGTCAGTTTGAAAGGATGAGTTCGCACAAAAATGAAAATCGAGTCATTATCTACCTCATACCGATGGAAAGTTGGACGAAGTTTCGTCATCCATGGCGCTTCACATCAGCACAGCGCTGCAACACTCTCTTTACCAACTAAGGTAGATGGGGACTTGATTTAAAAAGACGTTATAATCACTCCTTACACCCGACTTTCAACTGGCATTTTTGAATGAACTTACCCTTTAATAGTTAGCCACTACTAGGCACAAGAGAGATAATGTCATCTCTCATTTGTGTGAGCATTATATATTCATTCAGTTTCCCACAACGCAGAGGCAGCCTTGTTGGATTGTTTATTGATCTCACTTCGCCGGTTTTAAATGTGGCGGGTTTGTAGGTGAAAACTGCTTTGTTTTGGAGTCTTTTGACCCCGGAGGCGACGCCTGAGCAGTGTAGGTGAAGTAATTTAGAACATCTGTCTCTGTCATTTTCACCCACAAGCCAGGAGTTCAGTGTTATCTTCACTCCTACAGAGATTAATGAGCTGCACAGTCGGTTTGAGAAGACAGAAAAATAAAAGGGAAGGGAAAATGTGCAGCACAACTCTGCTTCAGCTGCGGGAACGTAAAGAAAAAAAGAACATCTTTTGATTTAAATGACCACTGGTTCAATGCGTGACATTGATTTTGGACTAATTTGAATATCAGGGAGCGCGGCGATGTGGGTCAGGGGCAAAGGCGACGCGTAGCCGCTGCAATACTACATCAGGCGAATTAGTGTATGTAACACAATTACACGGTGTGTGAGTGCACAGCAGCTCGCTGCTACTACCCAGAGCTGGAGACCCCCCACCTCCAGCCCCCGCCACCTCCCCCCACCGTTACCCCCGTTGCCCACAGAGACACTGATTAAACACGACTGTTCAGATGCTACAGCCCGAGGAAGAAGACGAAGGAGAGTCCCCAGTGTGTGTGTGTGTGTGTACTGTGTGTGTGTGTGCATCCATACACATGTACTTGCTATATGCATTTCCTAGTAATTCTTTACATCGGAGTGTGTACGTTAGAGAAGCAGGAGAGACATGATGAAAGAAGACACAGACAGTCACATGAAACCGACAGTGACGGGGGGAAAGAGAACAAAATACTGCAGATCATCAAGCGCGGCCGGCATGCTGTTGTCCTCACTTTTCTCTCTCTCTCTCTCTCTCTCTCCTTCATCCCTCTTTCAATCTTCACGCTTCCTCTTGTTTCAGTGTGTGATCCAGGCCTGGAGGGAGGCGGATGTGCAGGTAGATAAAGGTGGAGGACAGGGACGGTGCAGGGGAAGCGAGAGGTGGAAAAAAAAAGATAGCGAGAGCAATAAGGACCGGACGAGGTGCAGAAGGAAAGAGAGAGAGAGCGAGGTGGTGATGGAGGAGAGGAGCGAGAGGGAGGAGCGGTACAAGTGGAAAGCGTGCAGCTCACCTGCCAGATGGCAGCTTTGGCAGCGCTCAGCATGCAGCGATGGCGGTCTTGCAATATGGCGCGTCGCCTCCAGATTGTCACACCGTTGTTGATACAAACAGTGCAATAACTTTGCTGATGTGTGTGCTTTGCATGATTTTCTCTGGCACTAGTGTAAGCAGACAGCATATGGTCATGGAAAACGCAAACAGACAAAGTTGAGGGATGTCACATGTGTTCTGCGTCTTTCTCGGGGAATTACAGACACACGACTTTTTAATTGGAAGAGTTTGTAATCTCTTCTGCCTTGAATGGGCACACGATGATCGGTTTACTCGTCATGAGAAGGACTGCTCAGCTCATAACAACAGTTGTGTCGTGTTTTTCTGTGGCTTTGGAGAGGAGCTTTTGAAAGAAAGAGAAAAGAACAACCAACCTTAGATAACCCCGTCATCAGGGTTATCTCAGGTTGGGGTTTGAAGACTAAAGATCTTTAACAGAAAGTCTGTGGGTGAGGAATCTGAAAGACATGGATGTTACCTGGCAGCGGGAGTCTAAGCCCCTGATTCCACCGGGCATGTCTGCGTTGCATTAGAGCTGCAGCACGGCTGCCGGTGCGAAGCATGATCGTTTCTACAATCAGACGCTTGTAGTGCAACCAGCCACGCCACTGCATTGTTTTAGAGGCGTCCCAGAAGTGGCTCTGCTCTGCTCTGTGGAGAGTATGTCCCAAACAGGAACAGGATAGAGCATCCTTTCAATTTTCAAAATAAAACACCCTGTGCAGACGGGAAATATTCACAACAAACACACTTAAAACAGACAAATAATTAAATTATTTAACTACATAGCCTACTCAACTATAGTAGAAGCTCAAAAATCAACATTATGAAATAAACACACTTTCTTTGACACAAAGTTAAAGAAATATGCCTGGTTGAATTAAGGCGTAACTAAAGATGCTTTCAAGTTCCATGACGAGAAATATAAGATCCAGTTTTGACTCACTCTAGGGACCAAAAAATATATGTTGGCCTCTATTTCTATTTAAAAATCTGAGTCTTGTAAGTCCAGCAACTTAAGGAGGCTCAAAGCCAACCTCCTGATGTCAGGTTTGGATGTGGCCAGCCGGTAGGAGTTGTGCTCATTTTCAGGGGGGAATGGACCTGTTCGTTCACCCGTGACGTTTCAGGGTCATAGTCGGAGCTGTAGATTCTAACTTGCATGGACCTCATTCAGATAAAGGATCAATGAACCAGACATTATAGACTAACATGCTCAACTAAACAACTCTCCCTGTCCCTGCACTCTCTCTGCTACTAAGTAGAAGGACTAGGAATGGCTGGCTAACAAGAGGGGGATGCATTTTGGTCATTTTGATAGTAAAGGGGAACGCCATTCGTCCTCCAATTGCCTACTGGTGACAACCTCTGAAAACATAATTACTGATTTCATACATTAGCACATTCAAATTAGCCATCAATTAAAATGTGGCAATTTAATTTGGAAGCAGAAATGCCAATATTGGTCATGGAGAACATGGGAAATGTATGGAAATTTTTCACAGTTTGCTCAGTCGCCTCCAACTCAAATCATTTTTCCATTTCTAGAAAGATGAAATGTTTTGTTATACTTGTTTCATGTGGACAGATGTGAAATTTCCGATAAACAATGACGACGTTTGAACAACGTCCACATTCACCAGAGGTTTCTCAGAAAATCAGCAGCTCCCAAACCTCAAAGAGCATGTTGTGCAAACTGTCCAAAACACGGTATCTGCTTATTCATGGTCTCTGGAACTGAACCATTTTTTTTATGATTGAAGAATTCATTAGAGTTAAAGGTTAACCATATAAAATCACGCGCCCGATTCAAGCCAAATAAACTGGATTGCCGAAGGAGGCCACAGCTGACTCGCCTCTCCCTCGTGACTTTTTTCTTTGTCGAAATGTTAACGTCACAGTTTGGGAAGCAAACACCTGCTGAGCGAGTTGATCTTGGTGTGTGTGTGTGTGTGTGTGTTTGTGTGTGTGCTTGGGGGGGGGGGGGGGGTGGGGGTGTAAATCATCATTCATCTTAAACGTGTCCCAGAAACTCTTAGACTACATCTGAGACATGTGCAGTGTATGCAGCCCTAAGCAGCCAAAAACCTGTTGGGACCGCACTAACTTAATAGAGTTTGAGAATTCAATATTATTTTCAGGATCGCGCCCTATCAAGAAGCTACAGCGATGCTGGGAAATGTTCTCTGTTGTGTATTCACGTTCGATTCTTTACTGTTTTCCTCAGTATGTGTTATCTCTGAGGGAGTTTTTATTGAAGACCTGCGTCCCGTTTGCCTTCCGGTGAGATTCTATTTGAGTGAAAGTCACCTGTGTTTGCGGTCCTGGTAGACCTCTGGATCACTGGGGTACTGTACTTTAAACCAGGCTATTTCTATTTCGAGACACAGAGGAAATTCGTATGTGTTTGCCCGACATCACACTTAGGAGGGCGAGATAGAGTTTCAGAGTTAGAATTAGGGACAAGCTGGGCTGGGCCGACCGCGGAGGCAGACTGAGATAATCTGGGCAGATGCTTGTATTTGTACAGCTTTTTGGGTGAATGGCCACCGAGGGCCTTATTTGCACTGCGGATTAAACGTTAAATGGGTTTCGGAGCGGCAGATACTTAGAGGGAAAGTTGTCGAATAGTGGAAACACGCGCCGTCTCTCCTCCTCTTCCCTGTTTCTCTCGCCCTCGCTCGCCGTCTATCGCTGCCTCCTCTCGCTCACAGTGATTTGTCAGCAGTGGAGGTAGCAGCTGTTCCTTTTGCATTGTAATTTCTTTGATCGTAATTATTCGTGCCAGATACCTCCAACCTTGGCATCCTCCACCCCACGAAGCCATATGGGCAAAGAGGGAGGAAGGCGAGCAAACCCCCCCCCCCCCCAGAAAAAATAAACCATACAGGCTTCTGTGGAATAAGTTCTTTGATTTCTGTGTGCAGTGGTGTGGGAATTATGGACATATGTGCTTCACAGTTTCACATGGATGCACTGCATCACTGTGTTTGATTATTTTTCTCATTCATGCACTCGCTTGGGGTCTGCTCTCTGCCAAATGTAATGTATTTTTTTTTTCTCTGTCAGTACTCTGTGATTTATGCAAAAGCAATATGTCCCCGCACATCTGTAACTGAATCAGTCGGAGCAGAAATACAGCTTTGTTCTACAATGTCAGACAAAAAAGACAGGAAGGCAGACAATAAAATTACAGCCGTGCTAGGGGCTCGACATCAGGCCCCGGTACTTGCTGGGCCAAATAAAAATGAATGAATACAAAAACACACGACTGGAGTGCTGTTCGGTGCTCGTCTCTGGACTAGAGAGCGTAGAGCTCACGTTACACCACCCTCATTCTCTATTCCCCTCAGCTGCACCGTCCACAGATCACTCCCAGCCTCGGCCAGACTCCTCTGCTTACCCCTTGTTCTTCTTCTTCTTCTTCTTCTTCTCAGGCTTAAGCGACGTTAAGGATGAGGGGGTGTGGGCAGCCGCTGCGGCACGGCTCACAGGCGTACATGCTGTGTGGCTCCGAGAGAGAAAAAAAAAAAATAACGCAGCTCACTCTGTCTTCTTCATGCGGCCCGCTGAATTATAGAAGACCCTGTATTGCACTCGAGCTGCATGGGTTTTCATCACAGTGCTGGAGGTCACTCTGACTTTCCCCTCTGTGCTCATCATATATGCAACACGAGGGCCTCGGCAGTTGAGAGGAGCCTGCTTGAGGTCACCATTAACCAGGGAAGACCGACAATGAGATTTATGGAAGAGGAGACTGAGAGCTGAGAAGAGGGGAGGGAGGAGAAAGGCATGCATGGGTAAATCCGACTGTGGCGGCAGCGCCCTTCATCTGGTCCCTGCTCTTAACAGCAATTTCAGATATAGCACTGTATCTGCATGTATAATGCATAGGGCCTAAGATAATGGCATGCATTGCAGAGGAGGCTGCTGACTGTGTTGTGGCGATGTACTGGAATTGGTCCCCTACGCCACATTTGCGTCTGCCCAGGTCCCTCGCAGCATCCTGCAGTTATTAAGAGCAGAGCGTGTTGCCATGACATAGTGTTGTTTTACTGTTCCCCGCAGACATCTTCCGCTGCTCCACCATCAAGATTGGTTGCTGGCTGGAGACTCTTAAAGCGTGCAATATCTGCGCTGACCAATAAACCAAACAACAAGCGAGAGAGAAAACAAAAAAGGCAATTACGGTTCGCTTTTGCTAATATAAAAATTGTGCCAACGAAACCAAAATGAATTTCAAGCAATTCAAACTGGTTTCCAGGGGATACTAGCATCACAGAGTGTTAGCATGATTAATCTAAATTCTGGTTGTGAGTTGTTTTTTTTTCCCCCCCTCTTGACTGAGACGAATGTCCGGGGGAAGCCCCGCTGTTTAAATTTATATTGCAGAACATAACGGTGGAAATTAACCGCAGGCCAACTGTCACAAAATTTCACTGTGCGGCATCAAAGCGGAGATATCCTGTGGGTATCTGCAGTGTGAGCATCCACGCTGCACATCGTGCCCTCCAAGGCCACGCTCTGTGTTTCTGTGATGGGGCCTTTCGCGAGGCGGGGCCGGGTCGCCCAGGGCTGCCCCACCCCCCCCTCCACGACGCGGCCGCGGATAAAACACGGTGGACTGATCACAAAACACTGCTTTTGCTAATAAACCCCACCGGTCCCTTGTGATTCAGTCTGACATTCATTTATAAGTCATCGTTAATAAAGACGGCATTTTCATGTCCTAATTCCCCGACTCATCACTGTAGGTACCAGCGACAGCCCCTGGCTCTGGCTTGCTGGCTCCCTCCTCCCTCCTGTCTCCGCCACGTTTGACCTACTTCTGTCTCCACAACATTGTAAACAGATCTACTAATTGCCTTCATTTATTCATTTGGAAGTCAAGTTATGTTGCGGCTGGCTCCCTCCCAGCTCATTCATGTGTAATGTGTACAACGCTGGCCCTCCCCCCCCCATGACTCGTCCATGTGTGTTTAGAGGAAACCCCAGACAAAGGTTTCCCATCAGGCCATTTCAGCTTAGAAGAGCAAACATTGTACAGTACATCGCCGTTAAGTGCTGCCGCTAAAACTTTTTTCCTTGAATCTGAGATGATCTCTAAGAAGAAACTTTATAGGCCTAATCTCAACATCCATCAGCAGCGCTGTTTGGTAAACCTACCGACACAAACAAAACCCTGCGTGCTCCTGCCCAGTCGGCTCGCAATCATGAGGAGAGAATCTGGTGTGACTATTGTAGTTCAGGCGCTTTTTTCTGCCCCCGTGGTCTCATACTGTTATTGCTTTTGTGCAGTCTTATAAATCTAGGCCACAATAACAGCAGCAACAAGAAAAAAAACCTTTGGAAGAAATGTTTTATCACCTCTGATGTGAGTGACAATGACTCCCATTGTTGACTAAGTGTGAGAGCAGAGATGCTTCTCCTGACCTTTAGAAAGATTGTGGCATCATCTGCTCACAGTGCTGCCGGTCTCACACGAATCTATAATCCAAAACGTAAACAGGATGAACCAGAACACAGCGACATTTGTGCCAAATCTGTCTGTCCTTCAAGTGTTGGTTTTGAAAATATCTTGTGCATAATGTGAATCCTTTTTTAAGAATACATGGTTATCCGTTATCCGTTCAGGCTTACAACACACACAACACAGAGGTGCAACTTCATAATTAATGAATTAACACCTCATGTCTAGTTTGGCACGGACTGATTTAGCAGAGCTCCTCTGTCTGTTGTCGCTGGAAGTTCTGGGTCAGGCGTGTGTGAACTGACCAATCAGAGGATACTGAGTTTTCAGGAGCCGGGCCTTAAAGAGACGGGAGCTAAAACAGAGTGTTTCAGACAGAGGGTGAATACAGTGCTGCAGGAGGAGAAAATTATGTTTCTTGAGCAGTCAAACACGTTAACCTAGTGGTACCTGAAAATAAAATAATAAACCTGAAAATGAGCAGAATACAGTCTCCTTTAATCTTTTAGTTTAATAATGAATAAGGGGGGAAAATCATTATTTTGGTATTTTGATGAACTGACCCTTTAAAAATGGGTGTGTTACTGAGTTTAGATTGGTTAAACCTCACCTACATGACTAAAGCTCCTTAGATGGTCAGAAAAGTATTTTACTAAAAAAAAAAAAACTTTTAGCCACTGACGAAAACAGTGAAAATGATGCACATGGGCATCCGAACAAAGACATCTCGCCTGTCAACATTTGAGTTCATCTCTGGCGGCAGATGGGTCAAACGAACAAGAGAGAGGCAACAGCTAACCATCCCTTCTGTTCCATGAATTTATGCCTAACGGGGATGCTTCAGAAGCTATGACAGCATTTCACCCCGATAAAAGCTGAACTCAATGGATGGATTCGGTTCCACTGATCTTGATCCAGGTCATAGGGTCGTGTTAGCGGAGCACAGGGGGGGACGGCCTCTCCCTCCCCTGTGCCGTGATGGGTGCCCGCTGAGAGCTCGTGTCCCCAGAGGCCTCTGCAAACCGTGTTCCTGTGTGCGAGTGTGAATGAGTCACGTCTGGGCTGGAGCGTGTCTGAGTGGCGAGGCGGAGAATTCAGCAGGGAGGACTGCGCAGGGCAAAGAGTTGTCTCTATAATCCAGGGTAAACACTGAGCAGCATGACTGCACGCCTTAGACGTGACTAAAGCTGGGAGAACAGAAATGGATGAAACGATGAGGCTGCCGCTTGCCTGCATGTCTGCCCGGCCGCGTTTGCCACCAGCACTTCCACATTTTCTCCTCTTCTTGTTTTTTCTCCCCCCCAAGTTTCGTAATTCCTCTGAGGGTTTGACTGAAGACTCTCAACACTGAATTAACCTCTGGATGGCACTGCTGGTGTCTGCTGCTTAAGGTCATGCCAGGCTCAAACCTGGCTTTGCAAATATAATTTTGTCTGCTATTTACAGTCAGATGGCGCCGTCATAATAATCACTTCTAGTTGAGAAAAAGAGCAGCGCTTCTGATGGGATCACAGCGCAAATAGCACCAAAGGTCTCCACCTGGAAGTCTGCGGTGGGATTCAGGCGAGAGAAATTCAAAGTTATGAGATTCCGTCGGACGCCGCAAAGTGGAGACAACCCCAGTCGAGTTGGTGAACACAAAACCAACTGTCTGCTTCTCTTTGTGGCAGCTCGAGAGTACGAACAAAGGACTGAGTCAGATTTTTGTGATCTAAAACCGCCCACTTTCAAACGGCTCTTTAATGCGTTACATCCCATTCCTCCATCCCTTTTCACACCACAAAGCCCTACATCAAAGAGCAGAGGCAAGATCTGGGAAAAAAAGGTTTGCACTCCAGGGAGTAAAGGTTTCTCACTGACCACCAGGCAATTTAGTTTACTGAAAACACACACATGAAAGCTGCAAAGACGTTATGTTTGAGTTTACCAACAGGCTGTCAGAATAAAAGGCCACAGCCGCTTCCTCTGAAACATTTCCTGAATGTCTCACTGCTGTTTTCATTACATTTTAACATAAGAAAGGACAAATGGGAGAAAATTGTGGTTACATCAACACAGAATCTGGTTCAGGGGCTCATCAGCTTGCACAGCAGATGATTTGAGGGATTTTCAGAAGGAATTTGCTGGACACCATTTTTCGGAAAATAAAGAAGCAGCAAATATTAGAGCCAACACGTCCTGCCAAATCTCAGGCTTTTTCTGAGAACTAATAAAAGCAAACAGAGTTTTTGTGTCCAGTCGGGAGAAAAAAAAACAAAAAACTAGTCAAGAACAGAAAAGAGGAAAGCTTATCTCATCTAACATTTAAAGGGGAGATGAATAAAGACAAAGATAAGCCGCGTGTGTCTGAGGCTCCGAGCGAACGTCTCGTGTTCTCGATGAAGAAAAAACAAACAGTCAACTTCACATTTAAATTTGGGAATACAGTGTGTGGCAGATGTTACTCTTCGGCGGCCAATTACTGGTGGACTTGCTCACACGGAGCCTGCCAAATTGAGCAGAGTAGGTCGAGACACTCGAGTGACTTGTCCCCCGGTGTGAGCGTGGCGGGGACAGATGGACAGGAGATGCTGGAGTGGAGCTGGAGTCGGCCCAGCCAGCTCAGCGTCAGTCCATCCGCTTCATCCCTGGCTCCCGCTCAACTCAGCCGGACGTCCTGTTAGTCAGCCAATGGAGAGCACCCACCCGGTCATGACCCCCGCGTTAGGATCTGACATGGCTGTCTTCATTTAACCTTTTCTTATACCAGGAAGCATCACTGAGAAAACACCCTGTTTACGAAAAAGGCTGAAGCCAAGAAGAGACGGTTGCCTCTTGAGCCGAAGCCTTCTAGCGTTTGGCAGGACTTCTTTGGAGGAAATGTAGAAGCGTTTTCGCGAAAGGGGGGTTTCATGATTTTAAGAAATAAAAAAAAGATAAAAATGAGTGAGGGGCTGCTGATGTGGTGCTGGAAAGGACAAAAGGGTGTGATAAAAAATTGCCAGATTGGTGAAGCCTCCCGGTGTCACGCAGACAGGATTTAGGGTGATGTAGGTGTCCTAATTTATGGTCTGTCCTCCTATGCAGGCAGCTTTATTACTCCATTAATGGACTTCGATGAAGTAACGGCGCATGTGAAGCCACTTCATCTACCATCCTTGTGTTGCCTTCACAGAACATCCGTCTTTATTTTGAGATAAAACAAAAAAACAATGTTCCAAATTAGCGCGTTTCGTCTCATCTGTAGAAGACAGACCTGGCGCCACACCACAAACACGCATCACATAATAGTTATGGCAAGGGTAAAAAAAAAAGAAAAACAAACACATCAAACCTCCTTTGTCGTGCGTCTAACTCGTCCATCCTCCAGTCCGTCATGTGTTTGAGGGACATTGTTTGTCCCCTGGAAATATCTACATAAAATATGCTAATGAAATTAAACAGAGAAGTGTGAGGGGCTGATGCTGCCTGGCTCTGAATCTCTAATGACTCCCTGCCATCCCTGGAAAAAAAAAAGCCTGATTAATTTAGGAATGTCGGACGCAGTGGAGAGTGATTAATTCCTCCTGGATTCAACCATTTAAACGAACAAGGCGGAGGGGAGAAGGGAAAACAGGGAGCCCAAAAAATGGACGCATAATTAATACATTTGGATCATTTAATTAGCCACCCAAACAGAGGGAAGGCTTCGCTACAGTGTGTCACTGCTTTGTTCAAGTAATAAGCCACAGTTAGTTCTCCCTCACACAGAGGCGGATATAATGAGCCCCCCTGTTGTTAGGGGGAATATTGGACCATCTCTCGGGCTAGTAAATATGGGGAGACAGTTTGAACAAATGATTACTTGTTTCTTTGATGTCTCATGTGTCTGACTAAGCAGAGATCGAGGGGAAAACAAGCACATATATTTCGAGGGTTTTTAGATGAAGTGTGTAATGATACTCTGAAAGCACTTTTTTTTCTCTCCCAATAGAATCATTTCTTTCGCTCTCAAAGGAGTCAAGGATCTTTTGAGTCTAAAAACAAATATCTCTCTCTTCTCTTTTCAGAAATATGTGAAGATCACAAAACTGCACTTCAGCTCATCTTCTTCGGAGCAGTCCCGCTCCTCTGTGACACACGATTCCAGCTGGTTTGTCTGAGCGCGGTAGTTTTCGGAGCCCTGCGGGGATGGGAGCGCGCTCGGATAAAGGATGGACTTACTGCGGCCTCACTAAAGGTCACGGCCCTCTTAAGGTCATGTCATGGCCCCTGGCACTGTGGCTATTGACTCTAATCTCTGTGAATCAAAAGACGACAGTTGGACAGACTATGAACACTTTCCAATCGGAGCGGAAGGAGTGGTCCCTGAACCACCTGACTGTGCATCAGTCTACGGGGGCTCTTTACATCGGAGCTGTCAACCGAATCTACAAGTTGTCGGCTAATCTCACCCTGCTGGTGTCCCACGATACAGGGCCGGAGTATGACAACAAAGCATGCTATCCTCCGCTGATTGTCCAGCCCTGTTCAGAGCCTCTCGCCTCCACCGACAACGTTAACAAACTGTTGCTCATCGACTACTCTCACAACCGGCTGCTGGCCTGCGGCAGTCTCTACCAGGGCGTCTGCAAGCTGATGAGGCTGGATGATTTGTTCATCCTGGTGGAGCCCACGCACAAAAAAGAACACTACCTGTCCAGTGACAACCAGACAGGCACGATGTACGGGGTCGTCGTGCCCTCGCAGGGTCAGGACGCAACTCTGTACATCGGCACGGCCGTTGGTGGCAAACAGGACTACTTCCCAACTATCTCCAGCCGCAAGCTGCCTCGTGACCCAGAATCCTCTGCCATGCTGGACTACGAGCTTCACACCGACTTTGTTTCCTCCCTCATTAAAATCCCCTCAGACACACTGGCTCTTGTCCCACATTTTGACATCTACTACATTTACGGCTTCGCCAGTGGAAGCTTCGTCTACTTCATGACCGTCCAGCCAGAGACGCCCGAGAATGGGATGCCTGCCGGCAGCTCCCCCGGCGACTTGTTTTACACCTCGCGCATCATCCGCCTCTGCAAAGGTGACAAGAAGTTCCACTCATATGTGTCGCTTCCTGTGGGGTGCGTACACAGAGGTGAGGAGTACCGCCTGCTGCAGGCGGCTTACCTGTCCAAGGCCGGCAGGGTTCTGGCAAAGTCCCTCAACATCAGCGCCCAGGAGGACGTGCTCTTCACTGTGTTCTCCAAAGGACAGAAGCAGTGCCACGACCCACCAGATCACTCGGCTCTCTGTGTCTTCACCATCCAAGACATCAACACGCGCATCAAGGAGCGGCTGCAGTCCTGCTACCAGGGGGAGGGAAACCTGGAGCTGCACTGGCTGCTGGGAAAGGACGTGCAGTGCACCAAGGCGGTAGGTGGACAGTGGGAAGAGAAAGGCGCTGCATTGGATTTCTCTTCCCATAACTCTAGTATGAAAGCCACATAGTGTTGAGTAGCACTGATATAGATTTACTATCTATTTACTGTCATCCCAAAACCCAAATATGTGATAGACAGGCAGCCGGGTTGTAATGAAGAGACCATTCAGGTTTTCAGGATCCCACGAGAGCAGAAGAGCTGGAGGAGATTAATTCCACAAGTGCTAATCAGAGGAGTTTTGTACGGAGCTTTGATTTCATTCAGGGGGTTTGGGCACTGACACCCGCCTTCTTCTCCTCCCCTTTCTCTCTCTCTATCTCTCTCTCTTCCTCTCCATCTCCTTCCTTCTTCCCGTCGCTGTCAGCAGTATTTGAACCCTCCGAGACCTGTTCTTGATCTTGAGAAAAAGGGGCTTTCTTGTAAATGTCCAACTCCGCGCCTTTGTGAAAGCTATAATTCGGCATAATGAGCAGCTTTCATGGAAACAAGTTGAAAGTGATCCGTGAAAACAATGATATTCATCACATCTCTTCGCTCTGGTGGTTCCCAACATGTGCTTTGAGTCAACTGTGCCTTCAAACAAATAAGACGTAATGCTATTCATAAAAGCAGCCAAGGGAGGACGGACACACATAATAATGCAATAATTAAATCTTGCTGCGCAGTTAACCAAAGGGCTTTGTTACAAAACGGACTGTAAATGAAGTGCAATGGTTCATCTTTCCTACGATGTCATTAGACACTCTGTTTCTTTTGTTGCATGATTATATACTTAGTGAAAGATCGAAAAGTGGGAGATGCACAAATTCGACTTTTTGATACCGATATCAGAATGTATAATTTGACTTCATTTGGAGTGCTTATCATAAGAAAAACAAACTTAAAATGACCGATATGGCTTTATACTGCTGCGATATTGCCACTTGTTACTGTAAATGTTCGCCTCCTAGAAAGCTACAAAATGCAAATGTCACAATCTGCCAATTACTGGGATAACAAGACAAGATAGCCTACAGCCACGCTCTGTGTTAGTCACAGGGGCGCTTTAAGCTAATGCTAATTCCATCATGCCATTATGCTGATACGAAGCATGTATTATTTTTACCGTGTACCCCCATGTTTGTTTGTGGGATTTAGAGAAAAAGAAAAAAATACTCGGGTTCATTTGGAGAGAATTCCCTCAAGCTCAGGTCCAGAATGTAAGAGAGCATTCTCGATTAACAGCTCCGTGTTTGTTGTCTGTTTTCTCCGACTGATGTCTGTCATCTCGTCTGTGTGTGTGTCTCTGTCTGACTGAAATCATGAAACGACGCATGCAGTCGGTCTGTGAGTTTCCTTGGGCGTGAGTGACAAGTAGAAATGCTCTGTCAAAATATAATAATTCTCAGTTATTAATCAGTTATAGGTCCGGGGTCTGGATTGGATGGCGTCTAGGTCCGGACCCCGATAGCGCTCGGCCTATTAGTGATTGCCTTTGAGTTTCTTTTGCTAAAAAGGGGGGATGGCGTCCCCCCTCAAATCGCCTCAATTTGATCATTTGCACTACACATAGAGTACAGCTGAGGCTGGTGGTGATGCTGTGAGTTCTGAGGATCCTATTTGCAATTCAGCCTGAGAAGAAGGGGTGAGAATCTCTAAGCACCTCACGTTTTGATTAGATGTGATTAGAGAATGATGAGCGATGAATCTCGATGCATCACATTTTTTGATTTCAACAGATAAATCATTATTTCTCACTGCGTGATTACTTCTACTTTTGCAAATGTGTGTTTGTAATGATCCACAATTAGAAAAACAAACAGATGAAATTTACATCCGATCAGCCGCTCACACCGAAACACAAGATGTAGGATGGCTTAGAACGTAAACATGATGTTTCGGCAGCCAAAGGAAACATGCAGCTCAGTTTTAAGAGTTGTTTATGTACAGGCGGTCATGATTTTGGAGGAAATGGGTTTGAATTTCCAAATATTGACTTTTCTACATTGAGACATGAGAGAGAATCAAGATGCATCTAAGAATAGATTTTCTTCCTCACCCTTTCTGAGAAGTCATGAATATCTGTAACAAGTTTTATGGTAATCAATCCAAGACATTTCACAAAAAAAACATCAACAAATCAACCTCATGGTGACACTAGATATAAAGTCATCATTAGAGTCATTAGGATTCATCCTCTGGGGACCCGGATGAATCCATTTTATTCTCCAATGCTACTTTGGAGGGGGTAAAACGGATATCACATAAAAAATTCATGCAGGATTTTAAACTCAGGAATGCAACTGTAAGACCAAATATTCACACGTGTTCAATATTTAGCTTTAAAAAGAGAGGAGGTGCATGCTCGCATACTAGCCAGAAAGGGAAAAAGGCTCATTTTTCGAGTTGTGTGGGACTGAGAGATAAAGTTCAGCTCAGGCACATTGCTCGCTGAGAGAAAAAGCACAGGGCTATTATGTGCATAAGAATTAGGGAATGTGAAATAAGAAATTAGCTGCCCTTAAAAAAGGTAGACTTGTACACTGAGTGACAGCCAATTAGCGAAGGTTTGAGGTGCATGTTAGTAGATGTAAGAGGACTGCTTAGCATGCTGCTCTCTTTGATGCTTAATCAAAACCTGACATCTCTTGTGCTGTGTGTTTGTGTGATGTCAGATCAAGCGATCTAAAAAAGAAAAAAAAAATCACAGAAACGGGCGCAAAATACACAACGTTTCTCGTGTTTGCCATCAGCAATTAGTCTTCTCCGCAAAAAAAATTCTCCCACTCCGAGGCTTGTTGATAAACGCAGCAGCAGCGGCGGCGCAGAGCAGAGCAGAGCCTTTTGAAGTAACCATTTTTAAACCCTGGAAATTGTGCACTTAATGCATGTTGCGCTTACAGGAAGTCAGTTTGAGTTCACCTCTTCTATTCACATGTGTCTACAGTGATCTCAGTCATTTTTCTGGCTCACACTTACGCTCTACCCTCTCTCTTGTTACCTCCACCTCCCCTCCACGTATCTGTCACCCTCACTGATCCTGCCCTTCACTCTCTCTCTGTTCTCCATCCCTCCCTTCTTGCACCTGATCTCCCTGTTCTTCCCGTCATCCACCCCTCTGCCCTCTCGCTCTTGAATCTTCCCTGATCTTTACTCCCACCCTCACTCTCGTCTCTCCATCCCTCCCTCTCTCCATGCAGCCTGTTCCCATCGATGATCACTTCTGCGGCCTGGATATCAACCAGCCCCTGGGGGGCTCCCAGCTGGTGTCGGGTCGGACGGTGTACACTGAGAACAGGGACAGGCTGACCTCTGTCACCTCCTATGTCTACAACGGACACAGTGTGGTCTTCCTGGGGACCAAGAGTGGACGTCTGAAGAAGGTGAGAGCAGTCGCACACTAACAGATGCCGTCAAGGCGAGCAGCGAGTCCCTTTTTTTTTTCCAGATCCTCTGGGATTCTGTGGTTTATTCTCAAGAGATGCAGCCAAATCCTCTTGATCTCAAATTACATCACTTTATCTACTCAAAGCACAACAATGATTTCTCGAGGCTGTTATTCGGGAGCCTCTGTCTCTATGTCGCCATTTCAGTTTTGAATACCAACGCAGAATATAGCCTGGTCCCAGACCTCAGAGTCGCTGCCCACATCTCAGGTTTCTGCAGCAGCTCAGGTCTGATGCTGTTCCCACTGGCAGCTATTTCTGCTGTTTGGTGAAACAGTAAAGAAATCATGGCTAAGTAGGCGGGATTAAGAGTGGGGGAAATCATCTTCCCAGCTACATTAAAGGAAATTAGCATCATAAAAAGTGCTAAATTGCTCAGATTGGATTGGTGAAGCTCACAAAGTTGGAGTCAAGTCAAGCGAAAGAAATTGCAACTCTTATACTGATGAATCTCTGTAAAAAAATTAATTGCTTCTGCATCTTCTGTGTCAAATAAAAACACATCCCTCACATAATGTCAGGCTGTGTTCGGATGAAATGAAACAAAATGGCAGTTTTACTTCATGAGATGTTCGTAAATTTGGCATGAATTTCACATACTTCTCAACATAATTAGATCTGTTCTGTGTATCTTATCAAGTTTAATGGAAAAAATATGATTCTGATGGACAACAGTAGAAAAGATGTGATCAAGTTTAGGGACTTTAGAGAGACAGACTATAAACTGATGCAGTAGAGGCAGAGATATTGTATTATACCACTTTTAGTTTCTAGCATGGGGAGTCAACATGCTAACCAGCTAGCCTTCACCGATTCCAATCTAAAGCTCCTGTGTTAGTCATGTAAACACCAACACTCAAAACTCCCAGTCCAGACTGTTAGCTGCACAGCTAACTGAGCTAAGAAGCTAACGGCAGCTACAGTTAGGTAATCTGTAATTCTTCCATATCGCATCTTTAAGCTGCGTCTCTTCTGGACTTTTTCAAACGTCATTGCACTGAATGGATATTCTGAGTCATTTTGCAAGAGTTGTAATGCTAAAAAAAAAAATATTTCACAATAAAAGCTGATGGAAAGAAGTCTTGTTGGGTCACTATGCATCATGTGACGGCAATTACACGGTTCGGCCACTGTGTCAAATTGACTTCAAAGCCAGGCACACTTCCTCGGGGGTTGGGGCGGAGCCAAAATAACCCTAAATGACATCCTTGTGAGATCACTTTCTCTGATCAAACAAAGCTTCTCCAAAGCCACAGAGGATTAATTGTCTCGTGTTAACAGGTCTTCACATGTAAAAATTGGTGGAACGTCTCTTTAATGTCTTATGTCACGTACCTCGTTTGTCAGCTGTCTACGGACAAATTTACCACTGATACATCACCCATAGCTGTTTTTGAGTAATAATGATCTTGAGTCCATTAACACTAATTAATGTAATAATCTGATCAATTAATGGCCCCAATTAGCATAACTGGTCATGTTTAATACATGACGGCGATTATGGCGGGACATTATGCAGCTGAACAAAGGTACAGTATTCATGCAGCACTATCTTGTGCTTGAGCTGTCAGACTGCTGTTCTCAGATGAGGACAAATCGATGTAAATTTCCACCCAGAACTACTTGACGCTGGTTCCTTTAACTCCTTTGTGTTAGTTGTATTAGTAACAGGACATTATGCAGCTCTAGTGCCTCTTGTTCAAGGTTGTCCTGGTGGATTTTAAATAGCTTTTAGCATTACAAAGTACTTCAAGGACCACTTCAGTAATTTCTCTGTGTACGTGACATTTATTTTGACGTGTTTATAAACATCATTAGACTTCTAGATGTTCTTTGTGCCTTGAAGGCAGCATGAAATCACTCTGATGAGAAAAATATACTGATTTCAGTGAAGAATTTAGTTGTTCACCAACTTTATTCCCTTGAATATCTGGTCATTTTGAAATTCTTTCATATGTTTTTTGAGTTTCTTTTTTGTTGCTGTATTTGAGGTTTTGAAGTCCAACCAAAGTTTTTACTTATTCAAAGGATAAGTCTGATGCTGTCAACAAAAACCAATGAAAAAGACCAAACCAACAATGAAATAAAACTTTTTAATATTGCTTCTGTTGCCAAATCCTGACACATCCTCTTTCTCTCTGACCTCCATTGATGTCCAACAGCGATTTAAAACACATCAGTGAGCCACACTGCTGCACCGGCTGACATGCTCCTTCTTTACAAAGAACACACACACACACAGTTTATATTGAGTCATCCCACACACAGTGTTCTGGTTCCTCATGACCGATCTGAAAATAATACAGCCCAAATGTTCTGAGTAATGTTTCCTGAAACTACAGCGCCCAGCTGTTAGGAAATTATTTCGCCACAGCCTTTTTAGAAAATGAAAGTATATACTCCCGACCTGTTTTCTGAGGCAGGAACAGCATGGGCTGATAGCCGCAGACAGGCCGGGGGGAATTCAAAAGACATTAAAAGATTGACTTGTTGGTTTTGGTCTTCTGAACGGATTTGTTAACTTTAAGAAAAATATAGAATATGGCCGGCCTTATCCTTTAAAGTCTGCCTTTAGTATTCCTCATTCCAGTTTGAAGTCTAATTTAATCTCGTAAAGAGATGGAGTTCTTTTTTTTCTTCTGCTGCTCGGCCGGGCTTGCATCATCAAGTGCAGAGATTGAGGATGAATACGGAGTACTGACAAGTGTAGAGGCGAGGGTATGATTGAAAAGAACTCGCTCAAACGACGTACGGGCTGCCCATGTCTGAAGGCAGAAGTGTTTATGCCTGCTCTGAACGGCCACACTCATGCAACACTCGAAGCGGGAACGAATTAATCCAGCTGTCATAGCGAGGGAAGGGAAGCGATAAAATGGGGATAATGGTGCACAATTTTAGATAGACTCACCTTAGAGGCATTCTAAGGTTACATAGACAACATTCCTTCAATCTGACTGAAGCATTCTGATGAGAGATTTCAAAAAAAGTGTTACATGGACGCTGAGTAAGTGTGCGTTTACTTTCCCCCAAAAGCATAATGTAACTTTTCTAAGATGTGCAAAGTGGTTGAGTCGGCTGTGAGGCGTCTAATTGGCAAGGAGTATAACAGAAGACTTTATTGAGATGAATCCACAAAGAAAAGTCTTTCTGGTTTGGTGGATTCCAGCTGCCTTCATATTTTCAACCATTGAGGCGTTCAACAATCCTTAAATCTTTTAAGATCTGCAACAGCCTGCTTCTTTTTTTTGCTACCGCCATGTTTCTGTTCATCCAGGACGCAACGTAACCTAATGTTCTTCTCCTACTGACAATAAAGCTGTATCGTATCGCATCGCATCGCATCGCATCGTATCGCATCGTATCGTGTCGTGTCGTATCGTGTCGTATCGTATCGTATCGTATCTTATCGTAATGTCAACCCTGCATGAGGCAAGAGTGCAGAAAGAACATATTTATTCCAACCAGAGAGAAACAATCAGATTTAACATTATCCACTAAAATGTTTATTTATGGCTTATTAAAAGTTTATACCACAGCTTTTGATCAGATTTGAAATTCGGTCAGATCAGGCTGGATCAGACCAGTTTCTTCCGTTTAGTAAGATAAGATAAGATATACCTTCATTGATCCCCTGTAGGAGAAATTCAAGTTTGTCCAGGTAACATGAGGCATTTTTTTTCTTAAGTCTAGTACGGCTGTTATTCTGATTGTGGAATATCAGGGTCCACGTAAATGAAGAATGTCTTGTAAAAATCAATGAAGTAGTCGAGTAAAGTCTGGAGAAAAGACGGTTTTAGAGAGATATTAAAATCCTGACTCCTTCATTTTCTTCACAGATTAATTTGTTGAACCCAAAGATATTCAGTTCACTATCATATATGACCCCAAATTTCTCACATCTGAGAAGCTAAAATCAGAGAATGATTGGTATTTATTGACTGTGAAAATAATAACCACTTTTTCTTAGCTCAAGGTTCCAAAAAAACGTACAAAAATCGTCAGACACAGTTCTGACATGAGGTGCGAGTGGAGGAGGTCTCAGACGCTGCCCGACAATCTGAAAGGCACCTTTTCCAAACGATGATACAGGGAGGTGCATTTGAAACTCCCTGAAAAAACAGCTTTCAGATGATAAGACAGGCAAAGATAAGGAAGGCAGACAAAAATATGGCGTGTTACATCTGGTCAAATCCTCTTTTTCCCTGCTGTGGGATCCCTTCCACCAGTCTCTCAGACACACGATGACCTCTTTCTCAGAGGTTCATGAAGTTGATTTAGCTCATTGTCCATCATGTTGCATTTCAAATGCAAACTGTAATGATACATTACAATCAAGATCCTATAAGACTCCTCCTCTGATCTAACTGGATTGACTTGGTAGCACCGCGGGCTCTGTTTACTGCACAGTCGTACAGCATGCAACTGACTGTGGAAATGTGTGAGAGGACTGTTGTGACATTAGCCCGGGGGCCTCGGTCTTATGAGGAGGCAATCTGTCTGACACACAGCGCACACACACACACATGGGTCCAGATTGGGAGCGCAGATAGCAATCAGAGCAGCTCTTTCAATGGATGAGCCACCGGGGAAAAAAAAGACAAGATAGCCTCAAAGAAAGAGAGACAAAGAGAAACGGAGACAAACACTGAGACACAAACGGAAGCTGTGATGAAGGCGGAGGTAAGAAGAGTGAAGGGAAAAAAAGAGGAACAGATTTGGAAGAAGAGATGGTCGACCAAGAAAAACAAAGCAAAAAAGTGTGTTTTACACGTGTTAATAAGTAAGCGAGCAGCGGGTTTTGGATGGAGAGACCGAGGAATCCGTCATTTCTGCTCTAAGTGCAGAGTGTCCAAAGGCCAGAGTCGGTCATTACGCTGACAGAGTGCGCAGCCATGATTCAGACTCCCAGGAGCCTCCGAGGAGCACGGGTCACCTCTCGAATCCTATTCCATCACCCCCAAATGGACAGACCGAGTGGAAATGGGGCATGACAATAAATGCCATCAGCGGATCACTCCGGCAGCAGGTTCACCGCAAAGGTCACGCCTGCCACTGGAAGGGTGTTACCGGGGTGAGAGGTCACAGGGATAACCAACAGCCCCACCATCCAGGCGCCGTGCAGCATATGGATGTGTTCGTCAGCGTCTCTCGATTAGCCCACTCCCAGTCCTGATGTAATGCACTTCCATCATCATTCACCACAGTCCTGTTGCATTAGACGGCTGATTTCAGCTGAGTCGTATGACCCCGTGGTTAAACTCTGCGCTGAACACAAAGGTTTTTTTTCGGGGTTTTTTTTCCACACTTTGAATGATGTGCGCTAATGAGGTGAATCCAGGTAAAAGCCATTATCTCCCAGTGATCCTTATTTAAATCTATTCCAGTCTCAAGGCAGGAGGCTTAGAAATCTGCAGCTTTAACCTCAATGATGACACAGTTTCCCCTTGTTAGCACGTCGCTAGCAGGTCCCAGTGAGCGCACGTTGAGTCCGTACAATGCAAGCATCAGGCATTAATTGCAACAACAAAGCAGGCTGAAGTTTGCTGGTGTGGCTCTGCTCAGTTGGTGATCCGAAAGAAATCCGAGCGAGATGGACAAAGAGATACGCAACATTTAAACCAACAGGAACAGAAACAGAGATTTAAAAAAAAAGAGGTTAAGTTAGTAAATGTGAAAACAAATCATCAGAGGGGAATTCTGGTATTTTTAAACCTATATTTACACGTTATGATGTATAAATGATTCATACTGACCAAAGGTTTTGGAATCATAAACACAAGGATACCCTGGATTTGAATCAGCACAGTGATTCATAATTGTGTTTGCGCAGCAGTCAATTGTGTTGTGATGGATCTGTACTTGTCGCCTGTAGATTTTTGATTTGTCACCAGTTGCAACACAGATGAGCATGATCAGGCTGTATTATGCTTTGATTACACCCCCAACAGTAGCTGTGATAAAGGTCTTTCATGCACCTTGTGCATAAGAGCAACCGCGGGAAGGTTTGCCTCCTCCAATTACTGACTATTGCCAGGCAGTCACCATGTTTAGATGTTCAGAGTAAAGAAGGTTTGCAGTGGAAATGGTTTTATTTTTTAGATGCCATCGATTGAAAAGAAGCAAATTATTGAGTCTTTTCCTCGACGTATCCATGTTGTGTACACTCTCAGCACCAGCATCAGATAACACAAGCAGCCCCAGCGGACCAAACACAGATCCAGGAGTCTGAATATCATATTTCCATAGCCTTGAAACCTTGATGTGTGATTTAAGGGGCAGCTGTGGCTCAGGAGGAAGAGCAGGATCCTTGGGCGAGATACTGAACTCTAAATTGCTCCTGATGAGCAGGTCAGCCCCTCGCATGGCAGCCTCTGCCATCGGCGTATGAATGTGTGAATATGACGAGTGTTGTTAAGAGCTTTGAGTGGTCAGTAGGCTGGAAAATCGCCATAGAAATGCAAGCCCGAGTGTAGTTACATTATGAGGAGGAGCGTGTCAGCTGTGGTGCGAGGTTCTATTATTACACTGTAACCGCTGAACTATGAATTCCCCTTTTTGTGTACGCAGATGAAATGAGTCCAGTCATGATTGGACACAGTTTGTTGCATGTGACTATAACAGTTTCAACCATGCCTCAACTAGTTTGATGTTCTATTCAAAGACAAAGTTTTAGTTTGATATGCATGGCTTCGAACCAGTGATTAGTAAGGGTGTCATGATTCTCCACATCCATGATTGATTTGAGTTTTTAAGGTCGCGAGTTGATTTGGATTTAACCTTTTTTTTTTTGCTATCGTTAGACCATCCCAGCTGCATTTGTAAAGATCAACAGATTGTTGGTTTTATGTCATTTAAATTTTCAGATTCTTTAAAAACAACAGCTTGACTTTGTCCTGGTGGCCTTTTTTTTGCAGCTTATGGGTAAGAAAGTTCAAACAATATTCACAAAAAAATCCGGGAACAACACAAGATTTTTACATACTGTAGTTCGGTTTCTCAAATCTGTCCAGAGTCAACGCCCTTTCCAAACAACCCAATAAAGAATCTCTAAAAAAGCAAATGAATCCAGCATCTCCAACGCGGACCCTCTGGTACCAGCCAACCTGAAGTGCAGCTGCAGGCTAGCGGTATGCTAGCTGTGACGTCTGTGAAATGTTGCTGTTTTTCAAGTAGTTGCGGGTGGAAACAAAGAAATAATTGGACAGATGCCGATCCTGCTTTTGATTTTGTGATTGAAACTGTAAGCTCAATTCAATCTATTTTCAATTTATTCAAAAACTATAAGATTATACGATATAATAACATATTTCCTCAGGTTTTTTATTCCATTTTTCGCAGGCAGTGCGGCAGATTTCCGTCTCTATTCTACTGTAGAATAAAAATTATACCTATGCTTACTCTACGACTGCCTGAAACACATAACAGGTGTTGAATGGAATTGATTTTCTGAGGAAATGTTTCTGCAGAGCAAAGTAATGCTCAGGAGGGCCACAGCGGCATACAGAGTGGAACCGGATGCCTCTCTGTCAGAGTGAGTGTATTAAGATGTGGATTGTGCTGTAATATTTAATATATGAGTAAACCTCTTCAGTGTGTGCCAGAAGATTTCACCTCAGGTAGACGACTGCTCTCAGAGGAGACAAACTGTCCTTTAACTGAAGCATCAAAAATCGCGTCCCTGCAGCTGCCTCGACGCTGCCGTTTAATCATCGCAAAAGAATTAGCTCAGCGATGATAAATGTGAAGGGCCTGGTGGTGTTGAGCGAAATAAAAGCAGACCGGCACATTACCTCGGTGCCCGCAGCCACTCAGCAGCAGCATTTCCCTAGAAATGGTTGAAAATGTTAAGCTCGCGGCAAATAAAGCCTTAGTCAAATACTCTCGTGTGCAAATAGAGGATTCATTATAGCTTATTGAGAGTTGACCGGGTGGGGAAATTCTCCGGTGCATGGCTAAATGACTTGGACTTTTCAAAGTCACGGTTTCTAAGAGGGGGCCAGGAAAGGGAGATTTAGTGATTGAAATCATTAGAATGGAGTTTTTTAGAGGAGGGCTTAGAGAATAGGTGCGTTCGAGGCTAAATTGAAAGGATTTTCATAACTGCAAGAAGGGAGCCGGACCGAAGGGTCTTCAGACCGGAACGCCATTAGATGTCTCAGTGCAGCAGAAAAAGTGAAGCAGTATTAAGAGAGCCGATTTTGTGATAGAAACGGGAAGGTGTCCGTCCCTCCGCTCTCCCTGACTACAGTTTTATTTAGCCACTCTCTCTCCCTCTCTCTCTATCTCCCTCTCCAACTGTCTTTGTCCTCTCTTCCCTCTGGTTCTTTCTTTCTCCTGCCCCGTCACACAAGTGGAAACACACCAGAGGACTGTGACTGCATTGCGGTCAGGAAAATGAAGACCATACGGGTGCCATGAATTGTTCCACTGTCCCCCTCCCACTGCTTTTGTTGGTGGGCCATGGGAACCTGACAAACAATGGGAATGATTGGTGGGACGGAGGGGTGTACGGAGGAGGACAGGAAACCGAGAACAGGAAACCGTGTCCTCAAGGAGAGAGGAGAGACGTGAAACACGCGGAGACTGAGAGGGAGACTGTGGTCAAGTTGTCGAAATCGCGGTATGAAGACTTGGCAGCTCGCCATGCAGCTGAAGGTTAGGGCGGACTGAAAATTTGGCTGCTGCAACTGGAAGGCTTTTAACAATAACATTCAAAAAACACTCGCACGGCGTGACCTCTCCGCTGACCCAGCTAGTAATCGCGTTTAGTTATGGGCACTTGCAGGCACGCAGCATATCTAGTGGCCCTGATCAATACGCCTCTCTTTGTGACTCTAGTTAATGTGATGGCTGAATGATTAGTCCCGTCCTGTAATACACATCTCCACCTCGCTGACCCTCTCCTCCCCTGAACGCTCCTGGTTTTCATGAGCCGCTGCAGCTCCGATTCTACCCTCAGCCTCATTAGCATTCACAGAGCTGTGATGGATATACGGGCTAATCAATGGCCGCTCTCCTCGGCTGTCATCCTCAATCGGACCATATGCCCAGCCGCTCAACCTTAAAGGTGGCCAGTTGTCTGGACCTTATGTCGCTGCATGCCCCGTGTCACAATACTGAGTCTGGCCCGTGCCAAATTCTGTGGACTTCTACTTTAGGGTCCAGTCGTGCGTGGACTTTCATTCTGTTCCCCTTTTCAAGTGTTATGCAAGATTTATGTGTGGTTTCCTGCCAATCACGGCCCTGTTTAGGTTTGGTGGCTTTATATGAAAAACAATACTTCACTAAGAATGAGATGTTTGCGTGCAGGATGACTCATTGATTTCCAGTGAAATGTCATGTAAACACTGGAGACGACAAGTTTGTTTTAGAATAAATTAGAGCTGGGGGATCTGGCATGTTTTGCTGACAATAAGGTCTCTTAACAAAAAACTCAACAAAAGTGTGGGATCATGGGAGCTGCAGTCTTTATCGTAAAACAGCCCCAACTGCTAATGAAGATCTATAAACATGACTCAGGCAGAAATGGTCGAGGTTTTGCTTTCGTCTTTCGTCACGTTTGCCAACTTCCTACCTCCTACGCTGACATTTCATCTGATGTATTTTCTTGAGATTGAGTAAGCTTATGGAAACTTTTAGGATGATGCAAGTGCACAACGCAACAAAATAAGTAACAGACAGTTGTTTTTAGACTTTTTAATGTAGAATTGGGACATTTTGTAATTCAAATGACCTCTTACTTCTGTTTCCAGATTTCACACCACATCATTGACTAGTGGATCCATACTACGTTCAAGGGGCAGGTCACCCCAAAATCCATATTTTTCTTTTGCCCATCGAGACTGTTTTTGGTTAATACTATTCCAGTAAAATGAAACTAAATGGAATTTGGCTTGTGGTGCTCAAAGTACCCAAAAAAATAGATAAGAAAACTTCCAACTGACAAATCCACAGAGCTTGTTGTGAGCAGTTTCATGTCGGAAAGTTTTTCTTTCTGTGAAGTACACATGCCGACGGTATCTACAGGAAGAAGGAGGCATGCATCGACAAATTGACGGGGGGGGACTAGCTAACATTATGAGCACGAGCCTCTCATTCAGGAGTAGCTGCACGCTTCCTCCTGTAGCTGTGATATGGTTGAAAGAAAATGGAATATTGATTATGGGGGTGGGACTGCTCCCTGAACATGACAATAGAGTGATGATGCCAATAAGATGGTTAATGTCGGCTATTTCAAGTCTGTTGTCAGAACTTTACAATAGTGAGAAAAAAGATCACCAGTTTTACAGTCATGATACCTGTCGTGACATTTTCTTGGCCAGATCGCCCACCGCTAGGATAAATGAACTAGCGACCTCTTCGTGTTCGGTTAAAGTCGGACAGCCCGGTCTTCAGGAGCAGATGAAACCTTCCCAGAGTGGCAGATTGGAAATGATTGGCTGAATGGAGTGTTCCATGCCTCCTGGGTCATCATCCATATGTTTAGGTTAGCTGGGTGAATTTTGGAGGGGCACAGACCAGCCGGCCACATATGGACACAGTTTTTTTTTTTTTTAAGATTGGACAACCATTACTGCATAAACATAGTAATCATCTGCTTTACAAGGTCGCCGGATCTCCAGCGGAAAAAGCAGGAGTTCAGGGACTAAACATGTATACATCCTCTCAGCGCGAGTCAAATCATCATCTTAAAATCAGCTCCATATGTAAATACTCACGGGGGAGACATTCGGGTGAGCGTCTTGCTCATTCAAGGTCTGGCAGCTTTACAGCGGAGCCAACCCGAGTCAAGCCAAGTGACATCTTAGAAGTCAGGGGCTTTTTGTTTTCTTTGGCTTTCGCAGGATGAGAGCTCAGCCGAGCATTTAAGATACAAACCCAGCCACGAGAAACAGGGAGGCTGTTTTTAAGAGCACATGGGTTCAGGTTGCATATCTGTTTGTGGAAGGCATTCTGAGCTGCGTTGTTTATATCTAACGCAGGTTCCTGCGAGGGAAATTTCAGCAGCAGAGAGGATATCGCTGTTATTGGCTTAAATATTATTCATGGGTTAAATATATACTCCTGTCAGCCGCGAGACGCTGGGAAGAGAAAAATAAAATGAGGAGCTCGCTGAGGTCATATGAACATGTGGTATTAATGGCAAATCAGTTCTGTTCCTCTGTTACATGAGATGGACCACACAAGGGGACTCTACTTGAATTACAAAAGGAGGTTTACTGCGGTTTGTGAAAAATGTCTAGCCCTTGATACTGCGCTGCCCCAACTACTTAAATAAGACCCCAATTACACTTCATGTAAGAATCTCAGGCAGTTCAAATGGCTTTTTTGATACATACACAAGTGCAAACGCAACAAAGAACCATTCGAGGTGGATTGAAGTCCAATTGCAGAGTTCGAACTTGATGTTGAAGTGTAACGATGTAAGCGCCACAACAGCAGGTCAGTGGCAGCTGATGTGACACTGAAATGAGAATGAAATTAGTCGTCAGTCTCCCTGTGTCATTAAAGTTTTGTATGGGATGGATGTATTATAAGATCCGGCTCATATGTTTAGCAGAAAAAGTTCCAAGATTCAGGATTGACTTCCTTGGTACACGGACTGCTGAAGTGTAGCGTCGGATGATGATGATGATGATGACCAGACTATACGTTGCAATGACATCACAGAGTTTTAAATTGCTCACAGCTCGAGGAAGGTTTGATTCATCAAACATTTCGAATAGAATGAGCCACAATTTAAATCTGTGTGTAGTTCGAGGTGTCCTGTGAACAGACGTCCGATTTGAAAATGATCTAGGGGGAGCTTTTTCGCTGCAGTACCGCGTGCGGCCACTCGGCAAAATTGGAAGCAATACTGAGTGGTGGAGCCGTATCCAGGTTTTATTATATGTATTATGGTATTCATTATCCAAATGTCCACCCATTAGACTTTCGGACGTGGTCACACAAAAGTGTGATGTGTTCACTGTCATCAAGTGAAGTCTGTGAGTGCATGAGACAGCGAGGCTATATAAGCTGCTGATAGACAGGCGTAAAGACTGTATTAATAAAATATATTTTGATTACCTCAGTCTATATCTATATGTGGACTCGGACTCTGGAAGTCTGTAGAGAGTGGACCAGCTAAACTTGGGGTTTTGACAGCCCTCAGCACTTGCAGACTTCTTGCAAACGCACCGGCAATGTCCGGGAGTCTGCAGGATGCAGCCACACATCAGAAAGTGCAGATTATTCCTCTGGTGTTTTTTTTTGGGGGGCAGTTACCAAACAGCTTCAGGTACTATTATGACCACCGTTTGTGTGTAGCATGGGAACACTTCAGATTGAGATTTAGAAGATATCACAAAAACACGCCAGCAGAAAAACAGAGCGGACATGGAAAGGAAAACAAATAGTCGTAATTAACATGTGGATTTCTATGGATACTTGAAATGGCAAGTGGAAACTGCGGTATGCGCTGTATGGATTGTTGCATATTGGACGTGTGTTCCCGATGTGCTGTGATCAATGATGGCGCATTGATCGAGCAAGTGATCATGCACACCATTTACATCGACAAATTTAATGAGAGCAGCCGCCAACAGGGCGAGTGTGCAGTGTGTGACTGAAGTGTGTTCGTGTGCAACTGCATTTCTTTGTCTTTATTTGTGTGCCTGCGCAAGTAGGTGAGCATGTGTGTGTCGGTGAGTGTGCAACTCTGTGTGTCTACAAGCGGGCTCATTATAAAACCAATTAAACCCGCCTTACTCTCATTATGGAGCTGTGGGGCTTAAGGAGAGATTGAAGACCTGTTGTATTCCCAGAGGTCTCCTGCCTGGTCAGCCCTGCTTTAAATGATAAAAACCACTTTTAAATCCGCTGAAATCAAACACCACAGATCAGTCACGATGGGTCAGCACTCGTCTGGGCTCATCCATGCGCCCACCTGGTCCTCGAACAACCTCATCATCCCCGACTTAAAACACAGACATGGCTCAGTATCTGAACCTCTCTAGATGATTGTTTGGGTGTTTGTTTCACCGCAGAAATGCTTCCATGCTCTGGTTTCTATCCGTGCTATTTATGAAAATGAGCGAGTGTGGGAAAAAATAATGTAAACTGGCTCCATTACTGTGTGGGATCATGTTACAGGAGAGGAGGAATAGGCTGAGGAGGAGGAGGAGGAGGAGGAAGAGTAGGAGACAGGGCAAGAGAAAGAAACCAGACAATGAGCGGGAGAATAAAGAAGCTTAGCCGTGAGACAAATCTGTCCGCGAATTAACTATTTAAAGGATCGGATTGTGCACAGTGACAGGTAATGACCTGTGAGAGACAAACCGTGTCCTCTTGTGATCCGGAATCAACAGACAATCCTGTGTCATTACCGAGCTCGTCACTTTTGTGTTTCTGTATGTGGAAGGTGACGTCCCAGCGTCCCCCGGTATGCACCCTCCCGCATAAACTATCACAACCCACACACACGTTTGTGTCGCATATTTTCTTCCTCCCTCCCTCGTTCTTGGCTGGCGGCGCTGACGGTTGGAGAGGCACAGCTGCCTGGAAGGTGGAGGCGTGATTGATTGATGAAGTTTTGGTGCCCAGGGGATCCAATCATGTAATCAGTTTGTATTGATTGACTGTCCCCATTGAGAGACTGCCGAGGCTCCGCCACCATGTGCGGGCGAGCTGGACCTGGCACGCGTTCAAAATCTTCTGCAGTCAAATTTGATTTGGGTGGCGAGGTCGTCTCAGTCCACGGCGTCAGGATGCATGCAGGGGGGGGAAGACTGGCATAATTGCACTGCAGACGTTTCGCAACACTTCCGCGATTCTCTGCTCCAATTCCTCATTACCTTGCATTTATTTCAATTATTATGATTGAGAAATTAATTCAGCTTTACTGTAATTGCATCACATGGTTAATGATCCAATCTCCCTGGAATTTAAATAGGGCTTCAACCTGGGTTTCTATATCTAATGAGGGTGTTTTCTCCCCCCTCTCTCTCTAGCTGTCACGCTTTATTCAGACTTTTCTCTATCATTTCACATTCCTGACTTATATTTCAGGTGTGAAGGTATAATTCGCGCATGATGCAATCCACATCATTCCTACACCAATAGTGAAGGATGAGCGCAAATAAAAGTATTTTTTTGTGAAATAAGAAATAGAGGGAGTGCTGCCAGGTTCTGTAGAGGTAAACCACATCGGGCAGTGGTTTTGCAACACAAACAAGGTTTACCTCTGCGGTGATTTAATTCAAAATTAAAACACTTTCATCATGTAGTGAGTGCTCCTAACGGGTAGTTTCAGCAATAATAAAGGGCTTTTCAGCTTGCTAGCCACTTTAAATCTTCACAAACAGTCTCACATCCTCCCAAGGCCGCCTTTTTTTTCGACAGCTCAGACATCAGTAAGCCACTTTTTTGTTTTTTTTACGAAGACCGACTTGCTTATTTGTTTGCTCCACTGCAGCAGCACATCTTGTTTGTAGGCAGAGGTGGGAGAAGAGAATCGAAAACCCTTCACCAGTGGGCATCTGTTCTCCATGCTTGCATTTAATGAGCCCCAAAAGATTTCTGCCTGAAAGTCATTCCAAAGTCAAATTAAGGCTGAGCTCGCTGAACACGTTTCAAAACTCCGCTGCGTCATGGGTATAACCTCAGGGGTGGATTTGGGTCAGAGTCACACGGGCCGATTGGAGTGCTGAATGAGTAGCAGCGGATCCATCTGTCCTATTCTAAGACTCACCTTTACAATACCAGCACATTTCCTCTGCGGCATGAATGAATAATGGAGAGATATTCAGAGCTACTGCTCACCAGAACATCAAGAAGGAGGTGTTCAAATAAGGTAAAAAATAAATACCTTGGGCTTGGTCACACATACATGAACTCCGTCCTGTGGGAGGTGCAGGATTCGTAGTTTGTTTGAGGGTTCAACCACACACACACACACACACGTCTTTGCTGTTGGTTGTGGGAACGACTTTGCAGGTTGAAGTTCATTGAAGTTGAACTCCAAGCAAAGCCTGGAGTTTAACTTTAATGCCATTTGTTACGCCATCTGAAGCGAATGTGTTTTTTGTCCCTTTGCTTGTACAGAATGGAAGTTAATGGGTGGTGAAAAGTTGCCACTGTTAATTTCGCGCACATGTGACTGTGCCCCTTATCTCCATTGCAGACTCTCAGTTTATTGTGTACAGTAAGCTTGTGGTATCACTGCAGACATAACAACAGTGTCAAGTGGAAAACCAAATCGTAGCTCAGCAACATTTACAACTTCATTTGCTGTCATCATGAGAAGATCAGTGGTGGTCAGTTTATTCATTACGCAAACCAGCTGTGTGATGCTAAATGTTAGCTTTGCACAAAGAATTAAAGCAGGGAGTTTATGTTAGCCTAGCCTTGTCTTCATGTCTTCAAAGATGTTGCTAACATCTCTAAAACTCCCTAATGCACACACATGTTTTATATGTAGAAATAAAACATGAGACATTGTGTTTTATGATGTTAGCCTTTACATCAGAGCTAGGCTACTGTACAGAAAACAAAACAGCTGCTCATGGTGAGAAAACCTATAAAACGTATTTTTAGCTAGCCTGCTAGCCTTTCTGCACTCTCCCTTTTGGTGGAGGCTTTAAAACTGTGTGCTACGCTAGGCTATACACTAAATTCCCAGACATGATGATACCTTGCATTTTGGGCGTGACTTCCTTGACTGGAATCTGTGGTTTTCATAGTAACCGGACGCTCATCATCGTTCTTAGAGCAACTTGTGTGACGTGTCATTCATCCATGAAGATTTTGGTTTGTGGTTTTGTTGTGTGAATACAACTTACTCCATTAATATTGCTTAGTTCATTTAGCTAACGCTTCTAAAGCCGTCAGTTATCATGATCTTCGGTTAATTACGCTAGCTCCGTATAGCATGGGAGATATCTATCCTCCCCTGGAAACCTTGTGGACACATGCCCTGACATTTCATGTAATGTTTTCATGTAATTATCTCCTGGCAAGACAGCAAATGAGAATGTTCCCAACATGTTAAAAGGTTTTAATTCAGCGGAGGTGCACTTAATTCTCTTTTACTATTAATATCACAATTTTTTGTGCCATTTACCATCAGCACCCTCACTGTTAATGAGCTAATGTTCAAACTAATTGCCATACATGAGGAACGTTTATTTACAACAAATTAATCATTACCAGATAAGTTTATTCAGAACAAAATAAATGGCTTGTACAAGACAGGACATTTTGTCAACAGCAGGTGATTCTGGTTGAGTGGTTGATGGCTAATGACTAATGAACAGACTTTTCGTTAATTTTGCCTCACAAATGTATTGTAATTACCAGAAAGGCATCGCCAACAATCCCACAACAAGTGAAGAAAAGCACCCCTACAAGTTTATTGGAAGCAATAGTAAACCAAACTGCAAAACATAACAGTTCATTTAAGTGGTCATCTGATTGAAAACATGCCGTCTTTGTCATTTCTCATAAACAGCAGTGTTTTGAAGGGACAGTGGAAGCTTGCGAATGAAGCGTACAAAGCGCACTGATATACAGCAGACAACAGATGTCACTCTACGAAACGCACAGGAACAGCTCAATCACTTTGTCCTGCAACGAAGCATTCACCGTCTCCTTGTGTCTGTATTTGTGTTGTGTCTCTTCAGATCAGAGTGGACGGTCCTCTGGAGGGAGGGGTTCTGTACGAGACAGTGACCGTGATGAAGGATAGCAGCCCCATCCTCCGGGACATGGCCTTCTCCCTGGACCGGAACTCTCTCTATGTCATGTCTGACAATCAGGTGAGGAAACGCCCTCGTTTCGCCGCTTCTGCTGCTGCTGCGGCTGTCAGGAGAAACAGTCATGTGGCGGGACGATGCAGCGAGTAGCCAGAGTGTCCTTCAGCTGGGTTCAAGCCCCTTGTGACGGCGAACGGTCGCCATGCCAACATGTGTAGCATGAAATATAGAGCCAGAGGCTTTGCTTGACATGAAAAGGTACACTGAGTCGATATGTATGCCCACTGGCTCAATATAAATTGTCCAGACAAACATGAAATAAAGTATTTACATGTATCTTCAGGTAAAACTCATAACTTAATTTCCTATTTTTGAGGATTAATTGGATCCAGTTTATCAGGTTATTGCAAACGTTTGGCTTTTTTTTTTCCTGCACAGATTACTCAGCCTTATTATTATTATTATTATTGTTGTTATTATTATTATTGTGCACTGTGGGGAATTAGCAGCAAAACAATAAAACCCAAAAAACATTAATTTGTGTTGAACGATAAATTAATGCTATTTACTTGGAACCCGACCAGATGATTAGGACTCATCCCCCCCAAAATCCAATGTGGTGCAATTCCTGAACATTCACAAGCTTCAAGTCTACAGTAAGAAACCGTTAAATATGCAGGCGTTGTGTGAGGGGATGGACCACTGTTCTAATTACTTATCCATGCGAATCGACTTACAGTGCGTGCATCTTTTGTACGTGACACACACACACACACACACACACACACACACACACACACACACACACACACACACACACACACCATAGAACGCCATTCGCTTCTGCTTTTTTTTCCCCCTCGTCTCCCCGTGTGGCTGTATCCCCCCTCGTCTGCCCCTCACTTGGCCCGGCATCACAGAGGCGAGCAGTTGTTGTTGTCGTTGGACGATATTCTCTGCACTCATTGGAGATAAGAGTGAACAGTGGTAATCACTTTCAACTCCCATCAAGTGATTATTTTGGCGCGGCAGCATGGCACTGTGAAATGGGATTAGGTGTCAGCGCGGCCAGAAAAAAAAAAAAAAAAAAAAAAGCCCCCCCTATCACTGCTCTCAGTTGTCTTCTGACCGCTGGAATGTTTTGAGCCGCAGGACAGCGAGCCAAAGGGCACGGGGACAATCGTGTCACTTATTTCAGTGACATGGCTCCAAAACCTCCTTTTTTTTGGTTGCAGGGGCTCGAAAATTCTCAAAAAAGTCTGAAAAGCTATAAAAGCATCGAGTTAAAGACGACGAGGGGTGTCATCTGAAGAGCGAGGGAGAATAGAGACAGTATTGTGTTGGGCACTGTCTTCTAAAACAAATCAAGGCAGCTCTTCTTTCTGTGTGGTAGACTGGAAGAGACAGGACATCACTTATTGATGAGCTCTGGTCGTTCAAGGAGAGACACATGCTTCCTTCAAGGAGATAGCCAGCCGCTGTTTTCAGCCCGCCTTCAGTGACATAAAGTAACGGCGCAGAAACAAAAACCCAGCTTGGCCCCGGCGCCTTTCTCTCAATATTAGAACAGCTTTGGCTTTGTAGCCCTCAGGAGCTCGGAGCAGAGCAAAGCCTTCCTCTTTCTGTCTCCCTCTCCATCTTTGCTCAGCTTTCCCCTTCAGACCTTTCCCGCAGCTCGGGGTGAGGAATCCCCCGGGGAGGGGGCTTCGCTCGCAGATTTCCCACATTTCCAGTCGATCCCAGAGATGAGAGATTTTCTGATTCCTGGGAGCCAAACAATACAGGAATGATGTGGAATGAGGAGCGAGGCGCAGACAGATTTGGCTGAGATCAGCCGACCCTTGTGGAATAACAATGAGCCTCTCTGTCTCCTGCCGAGTGAAACACGCAGGGTTAGCATGATGATGAAGAGTGAGGAGAGAAACGAGGGATTCAGAGTGTGCATGTGTGTGTGTGTCTGCGTGGATGTATGTGTTTGCGTGCGCGCGTGTGTGTGTGTGTCTGAGTCCGCACCAAAACATCATTTGGGAACCATTATTGATGTGAAAAAAAAAAAAATCTTCACAGCAGTTAATCTTTTCTCTCAGTGTGTGCCTTTAGTTTGATCATTTCTAAGAATAGGAATGCTCACTATCCAAACACACAATAACCTCAGTGAATGTCACTCGTCTGTCTGTGAAATGAAGGCTAAGGCTTTAAATCTAAGAGTAGGGAGGGAAAACTGCTGCAGGGTTTTTCCGGGGCAATCTCTCAAAGTGCCACTCTGTAAAATGTAAAAATCATTGTGTGAAATCCCAAACACCCCCTTCGATCTCTCCACCACTGTCGGTCTGCCCGTCTTCCCTCTCTACCTGTGTGTGAGCGTACTGGACCTCCTCCGTGTCTGACGTACCTCCACAGTCATCAGACGAGCTCAAGCACCTCCAACAGCATCCGTCATGTTCCAAATGTCCTCACTTAAACTCATGATAGACACGTCTCTTTGCTTTAAACTAAATACTCATGGACTGTCTAGATTGGTAAATCTCCTGGGAAAATGAAAAGCTCACAGCCTGGCACCTTTTCTATCTGCATTCACGTCTCCGTTATAGATTAAACAAATGAATGCACTCATGTTTTGTCCTGTGTTGTTGGTACTTGATACCCAGAAGAAAACATAAATTGATCCAGTTGTTGTTGGTTTTTGTTTTTGCGACAGCAGCGCCAACATTAACTCCTCTTGGAAAAAGCTCGCTCTATCTTTAGCTCTATATCATGAGCCAGCTTTGCGGGAGTTGGACGCGCGGACAAAAAGTTGCGAGCCAACTTTCGCAAACTGTCTAACTTGCAAAAATACATTTGGCTGATGAAGGTCTCGTACCAAAAAGTTGCAAATAAATGTATTATTGCAAGTTCGACAGAGTGCAGGAGTTTGGTTTGCAACTATTGCATTAAAATGTCTAAAAATGACGAGACGTTTGTTAAATCGCTTTTTTACATTCTCCCGAATGTTTCCACAAACGTTCAAACGCAGAGAAATCCATAATGTTTTTTTCAAGGTGACGGTGCGCTTCATTTGGTCGCCTGTCGCTACAGCTTCCAAGGACACATCAGATGATGCATCGGAGAGTGAGAGAGGAAGTTGGCGAAGGTGACTAAACGTAGCGTGAATAAAACTTGAAAACATCACCTCGTCTGTGAACCCTTCAACCCTTCAGATAGATTTTTATGTATTCTTTTTACAATGGTGGTTGTTTAACAAAGAGGACACAACTCCCATTATCTCACGTAGGGCTGTCACAACATCAGATTTCCATTACATGATTATTGTGGCCAAACGAATTCACAGTAACACTATTCTTGCCATGTCTGTATAAAATATGAGTTGAGGGGGGTGGAGAGAGAGAGAGAGTGACAAAAAGAACAAGCACAGTCAATTACAAAGGAAAAGGCAAACAGTTGAACTCCATAACAAAAGACACACGAGGCCTAACATCTTTGCTATTGTTGTATCTACGCATTAACATTAAAACATTATTTACATAGTTCTCGTGGATATCGCAATATCAGGACGTGCTGTGCATTTAAATGGATGTTTAATCAACGTTATGTACAGTATTTTGTTTCATACAACATAAACTGAACCTGATTTTGTCAATACTGGTTAAATTTACCTGACACTACAGCACCTGGAATGGCTGACACTGGACATGACACCCATTTATCAGCACTGTGATCTACTTGTTGCTTTGCTAATGAGTCCAGCAGACAGTGTTCAGGTGTTAATGGTCTGACGAGCAGGTTATTATGACAGTAAATGTACTGAAGATCAACCTCACACCGGTTTGTGATCCTGTTTTGTTTGTTGCTTTTCACAGGGAGCAGAAATACATCCGTAAATATCTGGGTATTTAAAAATAAAATCTTTATTTTTAATCAGCGGAGCTACTGTAGCATATTTCCATATTTCCCTCAGCATCTCAGCAGTGCCCCACGGCGTACACATACCCCTGGTTGGGAAGCACTGCTGCCGGTGCAGCTTTGAGAAAACCGATGAAGATAACTGCGTGATAACACAGACTTGATGAGGGCAAATTTTAAAACTTAAGAGTCGGTTTCTGAAATGTCACGTATCTGTTGTTTCTTATGGAGAGTGGAACCACAGCGCTGTGTGCAATGTGAAATGTTAATGTTCAGCCGACCGAGACATTTGTTTTCATTCATACTACAATTGAGTCTATATTTCTTTTTATATCATGAGCTTCAATAAAATCTGATTTTAAACTAAAGCAGAAATAAAAATGAACTGGGGATTAATTTGAATAAACCCCTCGGATTCTTTCTTTTTTCCAATTTCAAAGCCAGAAAAAATCTGGGTACGACCTCTGATGACCCGAGACATCGCATAAGACTAACGCTCACGTGACGGCTGCGGATTTCACCAGAGCCAGACAGAGGATATAGGATGACAGAGCCGCTGAGGTCTAAAAGCCTGCATGCTCATCTGACAGCATTCGTAAAGTTCCAGTAAATCCGGATGAGAGTGTTAAAGTGATAGCCAACTGGTGCAATGATAAGTTGGGGCATTAGTGTGAGGGCGTGCCAGATGTTGTGAAAAGATAAAGATTTCTGTAATTCCCAAAGCTGGAAAAATGGATGTTGATCACCCGTTCCTGCGCATGATACAGCAAGCAGTCAGAGCGAGAATCTCTCCTCGCGGAGCAGCGCAGGGTTTCCATTGGTTCTCTGTGTTTGCTTTAAATGATCAGTTTTCTGCGGGAGAAATTATCTCAGTGAACACAAGACAAACACAAAGCTTGATGAGAAATACTACATGCTGCCTGCGGTCATGAATGATTTATGAGGCGTCCATGGTTCATTAAACATCAACTAAGAATTAAGTCCTAATTCAGTCAGCCACAATTGTAGGGAGATGATGGGGATGCACGTTAGACTGTGAAACGCATCCGCACAATATCTTTCAATTTAGGTTTAGCTGTGGAATATCTAGAACAATTCATATGTATCATCACCCCGTGTTCTCGTATGGTGACTGTCACTGGGCTGCACAGAGTAAAAGGGAGACCTGCATTATATTAAGGTTCAGTAGAGTCCTGACATCACCTGATGCTGCTTCACGACAGCAGTTTCTGAGTCCGGTCTCTCATTTTCTCAACATTTCTGTCATTTAAACACGTTCTCTGGGTTTATTATCCACAACATAAACAAGCCACTATTACAACACTTGATATAAGAAGTAGAACCGGTATAAATAAAGTAAATAATGATTAATTGGTTGCCGTACAAAAAAAGTCTTATGCTACTTAAAAATGTGCCAGTGCTCATTGAAACTGATGGTTTCTCTATGCACCAACAATCTATTAATGGCAATACGGCCACGTCCAGCTATTGTACAGCAACGTCTGAAAGTCTGTTTAACAAAGTCTGCTGAAAACAATAATGTTGAATGAAGTAGAACATAAACAGACATAAACAAATTAGGATTTCAATCAACCCTGATTGCAGGACACAGTTCATCATTTCTAGTGTTCCTATTTTTACATATTTTGTTGTCTAAATGACTAATAGGTACACAAAAGTGTTGGAATTGGTCCAGTAGATATGTGCCGCTATCTTGAGACGTTATCCTTGAGGACGCGTCCAGCCGTCAGAAAAAGGCTCGGATTGTTATTCAGTGTGTCTGACAACATTATGGAAATGAGCCCTACATAAAATAGACAGACCTTTTTTGTAGTAGAGTCAGACCCCTTTTTGTTATTTTATTTTTTTATTTAACTGGAAACAGCTGTTACACTGCTCTCCACAAAGCCACCAGACTCCACTCTCAGAAACAGTAATTTTACCTCACGGATCATCGTAAAGCAAACTGCATTCAAATTTGACAGGAAGAAAATAAACATCCCCGAAGCTGATGTTGTTCGTGATGAGGGGCTGAAGTAACAAAATGATGCGAATTATGAATTACGAATTACGAATTTTGAAGACACACTAAATGATGAAACAGGACTTTGATGGCATCATATCAAACGACTTTATGGATCAAATCAGCTTGAAATTTTTACAAAACTTTTTGCACCTTTGAGTCATTTACCCACCAAAACATGTACGACCCAGGTTTTAAAAAACTGGCATTACCCTGTATGTCTACAAAGTACATGGTTGAAAGTGTATCTGTATACGCACAACGCTTCTGGTTTGAATTTGTCTGAGGACCGTTGTCACATGTTTGACCTCTCTTTCTTTATCCCACCTGTACTCTTCGTATCCAAAAAAGGCAAAATCCCCAAAACATAATCTTAAAGCAATTACTATACAGCGTAATTGATACACCGATGCTAATTCACATGCTGAGCCTCTATGCTTTCTGGAGCTTGTTAAACATAAAAACCTTAGGATATGTCTTCTGATCTTATTTGAATTCAACACAGTGCGTTCCTGCTTCCACTAAACAGATCAACTCTGATGTGCAGCAGCGAGAGCTTCACATTTGGTTCTCAGCCCGGGCAGCAGAAAGCAGAAGATCCATAGCTCTCCCCCTCGTAAAGGTCAAGCTGCCTAACGGCCCGCCCGACCAACTTTGTTAGTTTTATACGAGCTCCACTCGACAACAATTCATGGATTATTCCCCTCTGCGTCAGATCTGGACTTAAAACCCCCTCGGCCCCTCCCGCGCCACAAAATCATTTTGCTAATGGAATGCACCGAATGGGCTCTGAACTGCCGAAAAAAAAAAAAGAGAGAGAAAGTTATTTCATAGGGAGCTGCAGATAATCCATTTTGCCAACACAGACCTGAGAGAGCACCCACTTATGCTATCAAGAGCACCGGAGACACTCTAATCCATAATCCACTCTTCATTTGTGATTGCTTACATCAGGAAATTGCTTGCATCATACGTCCAGACCCCGAATAATAACAAAGTATAAAATAACCGGGCTCAGGCTGCAGCTCCAGCCTGGTTTTGTATGCAGGGTTGGTGCTGGCCGTGCGACAGGCGGCAACTCTCACAGCAGCTAATGGAGAGCTTATGCTTTAGACGGACATTCACAGGAGTGGAAGCGGCAGCAGAGTGGCTGTGTGTATTTTTGCTTGTGTGTGCTCTTGTGTTGCGAAAAAGGAGAAGCATGAACCTGAACGATTGTGCTCACAGTTTAATTACTACAGCAGGAGTCCGAACGCCGTTGTGCAAAAAAAAACCCAACCCTTAATCAAACGTTATGAAGAACAAATACGCGTGAATGTTGCCGTAAAATAACGCTTCTTAAATACATAGCCACTGTAATGTGCTTTCTGACAATTAGGAGAAGACATTTGAATGTGGGCAGAACGACACAATGCTGCATGTTGCGAATTTGTGTCAGCAGCAGCGAGAAGTGGGAAAAAAAAGAAGTGTTGTTCATTTTGATATATTCTACAGTGTGAGCAGTGATGAGGCTTCCATATAATGCAAAATAGACAACATGATGAAACGGGCTTTGGTCTTTCCTCATCAAAACTGCTTATTATTTCATCAGAATGTTTTGGTTGCAGACATCTTTGTTGACCTTATTTCCACTCCGCAGCTTTTGTCACGCTGCGACTTGGGAAACTTTAATGAAAAGAACGAAACAGGAGCACAGCAGTCGCAAATCGAATGCGCGTTGGTCAAACAAAGAGAGTTTTATTCGAACCTGCTTCGAATGGAACACATTAACTCACATTTCGATCTACAACCCTGGTCCTGTAAAATTACTATTAACTGCATCTTTGGACTTTATGAACTGAGTTGGAGTCGCAGAGAGGTGGTGAGGGTGGATGGCGACAACATCCAGGAGCCAGATGCATAAAACTCTTTGTAGGTTCATGACTAAAATTGTGAATCTCAGCTAAGGAATATATTATTTTTCAGCCTTTTTTAAGCTGAAATCTTTACTGTAGCTGCTAAAAGTGTTTGCATGCACCCCATCTGAGGTAGGTACGCAAGCTCGACTGCACGTTGAGGGTGTAAATAAAGTCTTTTAACACCGATGTGGAATCTCAGGGTCTCTGGATGCTTAGATAACGCTGGATAAACTGTATAGAGCCATTTTATATATTTTTGTGGGTTGTTTTTTTAATCACATTTTTTTAAACTAGTCCCCATCGTCTCCAGGTGTTTAGGAGAATGCTGCAATGCAAAGTTGTTCTGTGAGTCTCTGTAAATGTCAGCTGGAATACAAAGACTTTCCACAGGGATCAGGCTGAGAGGATAATGGCTGATTTTCTGTTTTTTTATTCTCTTTAGGGTGAACTTAAATGAATTACAGGGAAAAAGGAAAAAAAGTGATTAAGGAGTTGTAGTCGAACAGAGTTTCACAAAGTGTACAAAGTTTCCCCTTAACTCAACAACTCACAGAGCTCTGGGGGGAGACTGGGGCTGACTTGCTGCCAACTTAAATTACTCACATGCAGATTTTGCTCGAGAAACCAGAGATCCAATCTCGGGGAAGGAAAACAAGAGCAAAATTGGGCTTCACTGTCTAGTCCTGTTTGAGTGTGTTGCAAACTCAAGATGGCTGCTGCTGGAATCATGTCCTTAAGTTCGATTTTTCAGTTTTTCAACAGTTTGCCTGTGTTTTTCTTTGCTAACCCTCCCTGTCATCCCTCCGGTTTTAGGTGGCTCAGGTCCCTGTGGAGGCCTGCGAGCAGTACACCACATGTGCTGAGTGCCTGAGCTCCGGCGACCCTCACTGTGGCTGGTGTGTCCTGTATAACATGTGAGTCTGTCTTTTATTATCTATTTTCTCTCCCATGCTTACACACACACGTCACAGCTGAGGGATTAAAAAACCCGCGACATTACTGTTTCGGCAGACAGCTCGCAGGGAGAACTATAAATAAAGGCCGCGCATGAGGTCACATGATTTGTGGAGTTTAATATAGCAGACTTATTATCATGCTCCCTGGAGTTTTTTCACCATTATCAACAGCTGGTGGGACAAACAGAAAACCAGGAAGTGGTTGCTGGACATTGTGATCCCTCTTAAACAGCATTATTTAGGCTGGCAGAAACTGCAGGCCGACCAGATTTCACTGTCCGTCGGGCAGGAGGACAACTGGTGGAGGAGGACGGAGGGATTAGCCCGAGAGTCACAGCGGGTGGACAAACGGCACCTCTACATACCCGGGGAACATTTTGGACCTGACGGAGCAAGCTTATCTCTTCCATCTTAATTATCTGACCCCCAGGTTAGCTTGCATAATACCCCCGATATGGAGCAAAGGGGATGCGGGAGATTAAAACCCTGTGTTTTCTGAACCAGCTGCTGTGTTTGAAGCTGACCTCAGCCGGGGATTTACCCTCTTGCCTCCTCATATGACGCCCCGCGTTTCAGCTGGCAGTATCTTTGATGGTGATCAGCATTATTTAAATCGCGGCTCTCAGTGTTATCAAGTAGTGAGAGGGAGAGAAAAAAAAATAATGTTTTACTTTAATCTAAATTACCTCATTAAACGGTTGTTTTTCCCCTTTTTTCCTGAGTGCTGACTTTGTCTGCAAGTCCCATTACGTTGTTTATTTAAATTAATGCCGTACACTTATCTGTGAATGGATAGGCTGCTGTTCCCTCAAGTAACCCGAAGTGAATCATGATCCCTCACACTGCCTCGCAGAATGAGGCTACTTTATTTTTCTCTCTATTAAATCCAGATCGGGGTCTTTTTCTAGCCTCTGAATGACTCTCACAGTGTCATGCAGACCTCTTTCAGGCTCTCACTTTCCCACCCTGGCACGGTGCACCAAAGCACCTTTTCTGTGTGTGTGTGTGAGGAGGAAGGGGGGCGTCGCTGAAAATGTACAAAGCCTGAAGGAAGCAGGAACAAATGGCTCCATCAGACAAAACACGGTGAATAAAAGAGATGAGAGATGAAAGCATCCTCTTTTTTTTTTCGGTGGCACTTCAGCTTATGAGCGGTCAGAAGGTGACTGTCTGTATTCCTGTGGCTCCGGTCCGCCTCAAGGAGCCGAGCCAGCAACAGCTGTCACCGCGTTTCCATTCTGCCTTTATATTGTGCTGTAATTACAGCGGAGGCCTCGGTGCTCTTTGAGCTCTCTCAGGAGGTGCCACCCCCTCAACAGCATCTGAGAGTGTATTAAGTACTGTCTCCCCTCGCTGTGCGCATTACACATTTAGAAAGAAAGAGATGATGGTGTTCAGCCAAAACACTCTCTCTGATTACAATTTAACTCTGCAGCTGAGAAACTCCTCTGTTCCAAATCAGTGTTTATGATTAAACACGGTGTGTCGGTTACTATCAGAGCCTGCGGAGACCTCACTCCTCTAATGCCTCTTTCAGAGAAATCAGTATCAATACAACCACATTTCAAACTGTCTCAACAACAAATAGCCTTTTTCTAAACCTGGGTGAATCACTAAAAGTAAAAAAAAAAAAAAAATTTCTATCTCTTGTCATAACTTTAAATGTACTATTACTTTTTTTTATTTCTCTCTCACAAGATTATTCTGAGGTCACATTTAATGCCGAGCCTTTCACTTCTTACTTTTAATTGCCTGCTGGGATCCAGGAGTTGAGCTTACAGTATTCTGCTGTTGCACTCAGAGTCATTTTTTTTTACTCTGTAGAAAAGAACAGTAAAAATGTAAAAGGGAAAGATTTCCCCAAGCATCCGTCTGACAGCCACGTGTAGGAGGTGACCATGCAAAAACATCATAAACATACACAATTGTATATTATGTTAAGTTTAAAAAAATGCATTGAACAGATTTCGAAACAATTTTTAGTTATGGGATGGGTCCATGTTTTATAATAAGACTCTCAACTCTGACAACAACATGACACTCACTGCCAGCTTTATTTGCATGCAGTTAGTGTACCAATACTGTGTAGAGACACAGAGACAGAAAACAATATGTCAGACATACCAAGTCCACCGGGGAGGAAAACAATCTGCACCAGAAAATGCAAGCAAGGGCTGAAATGCTAACGAAATGTACAAAACGCATCGTAGCACCCCTTTTTGGCTCCAAACAAGACATTTATCCTGATGAGTAAAACACTTCTAAAGCTTAAAGTCTCTTACATCTGACTTCATAGCAATATGCTCCAGAAACTGCCAACTCAAAGACTGAAATAATTCAGCTAACTGATGGTTACAAGGTTACAATTCTGCGAGATTTATTTAGAAAAAGCTTCAGCCAAGCTAACAGAGTCAACATATTTCTCTGCAACAAACCAATATCAGCACGAACCATTTGATATTGAATTTGGAAATCCTCTTGACAGATCGACCGCTGAAATAACACAACAAAAAGCAGCAGCAGAGCTAATCACCAACCGAACAACTGGATCCCACAGTTTAATGATTCATCCTGCTGATGCCTATCGCCTGTATTCACTCCAGTCCTCTTAAAGGCTCAGTTTTTTGGCCTCGAAGCTTAGTTGTGGGTTCTTTACCCTGTTGGCAGTGCATCCCGCTACGTAACAGCTTAAAGGCATGTTTCTGTTGTTAGCTAGCACAAAGTCAATGGACAGTGATGCTTGTTTATCCCTCCGCCTGGTACTCTTCTTAACACTAACACCAACACTAACTAGGCACAAAGATCGATGGAAACACATTCATTATTCAGGTAAGTTTTGGACTAACTGAGGTTTTAACTTGAAGATACTGCTCGATGAAAAGTCAGGTGATCAATCCGGAAGGCATTGCCAGTCGGCCAATAGGATTCATCCATGGATGTCCTCCGAAAAATGTCATGTTCATATATCCAGGAGTTAAGATATTTCAGTCTGATTGACCAACATTTGAGTATGTTCATCTTTAAACTTGCTTTATGCATTTGTCCCTTTTCACTCCACAGGTGCTCGAGGAAGGATCGGTGTCAGAGGGCGGAGGAGACCTTCCGCTTTGCCACTGACATTGACCGCTGTGTGAAGGTTATCGCTCACCCGGACAGCATTGCTGTGTCAGCGCACAGCGTCCCCGTGAGTGTGCTTATCGTTCCACCAACCGCTGCTCTGTCACTCCGCTCGCAATGTCAATGTTTATGAGCAATCGCTGAGAGTAGCCTTGTACAGTTACAGCCACATGCACGGCAAGTAGGAGCCTGGCAGAGGAGATCAGTGCTGTGAGAGGTGAGGAGAGAGAGAGAGAGAGAGACGGGTGATTCTCCCTGTTCATTTGTAATCTGGGACGAGAGACAGATGTGGAAAAAAAAGAGGTGGGAGTTGTTTTTGTGGCGGCGAACGACTCTGTCTGCATCTGCAAAGAGGTTGATTACATTTCCTAAAAGCTTCATTCAACTGTTTTTGTACAGTAGCCAAAAACTCAGGGGAGTGAAGTACAGCAGGAGATAGGGATCATTTTGAGGCAATAGTTCGACATATTGGGAAATACACTGCTGCCTTAACGAGATTTAGATGAGAGGACACAAACACTTTTGTATCTAACTCATGCACAGTAGCTGGAGCCAGCAGCTGCTTAGCTTTTGCACAAACACTGCGGACAGGGGAAACAGCGAGCCAGTCCAAATGTAACAAAACCTGACCAGCTCACTCATTAAAACTGTAGAGATCGATTGTTTAGCCCTGACAAATACAGATGTTTAAAAAGATCAAATTGCAGTTTTATAGGGAGGTTGAGTGCGAGACAATGTCTTGGCCAGGAGCAGTGAAATCATGGGGTCGAATTTGTTGTTTTTACAGCCTGGTGTTTTATACCGACAGAATTTAACATGTTACTCAGCCCGCTTAAGAGGTGCTGACAGGCAGATTTTGCGGCATTTGAGGTCTTGGAAAAAAGGTAATGCTAAACTAAGCTAACCATTGTAACCTAATCACTAGAATAAACACTGGTAATGGATGTTTCTACAAACCACGGGTATGTTGAAATTGAAATGTGTTTTTTTTATCTTGCAACTTTACATTTCTCTTGGTTAAATTTAAAATGTTATGTGGTGACAACGCTGTGTTCACAGTCTGGTTGGGGATACGCACAAAAACCACTTGGTTAGTGTTTGGAAAAGATCATGTTTTGGTCCCCACAAGCATGGCTTGAGATGTCCTGACATGCCGTCAAAACTAACTGTCCTGCTTCGCCACAAACACTGCTCGAAATGCTCCCGAGGTGTCCTTGAAAATATCCAGTGGTGTCGAGCTGACACATGTCGAAACACCAAATATCCAGTAGTATCGCACTGTGAAATGTTTAAACACAGTCTCAAACTCCAACGGATATGACACTTATAAATGTGAATGTATCGGTGGCTTGAAGAAATGTTACTTCACTTTTTCCTGGCTCCATCTTTATATTAAAAAATATATATATTTTCATCCCAGAATGTGGAACTATTCCTTTAACGTGTGAAACTACAATGACATTTGTTATATTTAACTGACAAAGTATTCATGTGCCAATGCACCACACCAGCCTCAAGTTCGGTACATTGAATCGTGTCCTCCTTCTATTGTTTCAGCTTCTGCTGGAGGTGAACAATGTTCCGGACCTCTCTGCTGGAATCACCTGTTCATTCGGCCAGCAGGCCCAAGTGGAGGGTCACGTGAACGGGAACAGGGTGATGTGTCTCTCCCCGGCTGGGAAGGAGGTCCCTCAGATACCGCAAGGACAAGGTGAGCTTAAAACAAACTAATCAAAACTGGAGTTAACTTCCTCGAGGAAACTAATACCGCCTGGATGTGCAGATTGAGGGTGATGCCAATGTCAGGTGAAACAACTGAAAATATCAATATTCCAGACACAAAAAACAGCCTTCTTTTCAGATTTGACCACCTTGAATTTTTTTTGTTTACCCACGGAGTTTGATAAGTACCCGGGAGCAGCAGAATTTCTCAGAGCGTACACAGTAATCCTCCAATTGAAGTTTTCTGACTGAAGGTTTTTTTTTTCTCTTACGACAACAGCAATATGCCCTTGCGGAGACGCAGACACCAGGTGGCTCTTTACAGGAGTCTGATAAAAGTATTAACGCTTCTCTCCTCATTTTGACCCCCTCTTTTCGCTCATTGTTTTCCCCCTCTCACCTACCCTTTTTGTCTCTCTCTCTCTCTCTCTCTCTCTCTCTCTCTCGTGCTCACTTCATGTTCATTGTCTCTTGCCGTCCGTCTTTCGCTCATCGTGGTCCCTCGCTCTCTCTCACGCAGACTGGGCCGGCGTGGAGCTCCGTCTGAACTCGAAGGAGACCGGTCAAATGGTCGCCAGCACGGAGGTGAAGTTCTACAACTGCAGCACACATAAAACGTGAGTTCAGCTGCTTCTCCTCGCCAGCCTCCCCTCTCCTCCACCCTCTCTCCACCCATCCCCCCCCCCTCCCCCACCCGCCCCTTTGATTTGTTCAATAGATGGAAGAGCACAACTTAATTTAGGCCAATGATGTACTGATGCTCACAACTCCACTTAAGATCAGGCTGTTAGATAACCTCTGAGTTCAATTTATCTGTCAGGTTTCATTTGAATCAACATGATGCATTCGCCATGGCCTGTTTGTTTCGACTCCGCCTGAACTGGCAGTTTGTGGGCTTATTGCTGACAGCTCTAAATACAAATGACTACAGATTTCCAGTCCGTTATTCCTAATTTATTTATACACCGCATTCCGTACAGCATATATGCGTTTTTATTTTATTTTAGGGGACACCTTATACATATTCACACACCAGGGAACTGCCTATTAAACCTGCATTGTATATATTTATTGTGAAATGCAGTCAGTGGCTGAAAAAAAAATGACACAGCTTTTTTTTTTCCGTTTGTAATGTAAAGCATTGGTGTAAAGAGAAATGTGATTTACTCTGTTTCTAAATACAGCAACTTATCCAACTTATACCCATGTGCCGATTACGGGTACAACCTTTCGCTTGCGCTTCCTGTCACTTAACGGTGAATGGCGTTTTCCATGCCGACAGGATGCTAATCCTCTTTGTTCGGGTGATTGGTTTGGCATATTTATTCATTCATAAAGATCTAGGTTAGTGACTTCATTAAATGAATCTTACTAGTCGTGCTGGCCCATAATCGTTTCCTCAGTAACCTTCCCGGTGAACTCTCCAGGAACTTCGTGGATACTAATAAAGAATGGATGAGTCAGAGTTCCACAAGATTCTCGTATCTCCCCTTAAACATTTCACGAGTTAATTGAGCATGGTTATCATGGTCAAAATCATACTTTTATAATTGCCATATTTTAAAGAGGTAATCAAAAATGGAATCAAATAATCCCTGATAATGTAGCTGTGTTTAATTCCACATTTCCACGCATCATCCACACAACTAGTGCAGTGTCCGTTCAGAACCAGCAGTTTGGCACCGATTATCTGGCTAAGTGAAGGGCTTACAGATCCAGTCTTTAAACTTTGCACAAGTCCAGTGTGTTTATCGTTCTATCGGTTGCCAAAATTCACAATACGTAAGGGGATGGAGCTGTCAAACAGTGAAGATGATTTTATGGTCCTAACTTCCAGAGAAAAGAAAATCAAAACACACTTTTCGTTTCATCCAGTTCTGAAAACAAGACAAGGGCAAGGAGAGTTTCGCCCGCTGATAGAGGAGCTGTGGAGGTTTCCCGATCACTTCCAGGTGTATTTCAGGATGTCAGCGTCCAGTTTACAACGCAGCGAGCTACATTATCACCGCACATTAAAAATAAGTCCGCCAATTCCCCCAAACTAGTCGATACTGTAGGGAATATGGAGGCACGCGATCATGCACATCACAATCATTGTGCAAACATGATTGACACAACATGCGGATGTTATGATTCTTAAACATGCAGTTTTGGAGGAAAAAAATAGACTTTTTAAACTTTGTATGCACTCATCAGCCGACTGCCCAGATAATAGACAGACAGACAGAGATTCCTTGCTTCAAAGTTACATGTTATCTGGGCTGATTACTTCTAGTAACTGTTCTTTATAATCTCATTACATAATCCCGATTACATGAAAGCAGTTACCACCCAACCCGGTTCGAATGTGAGCCGCTTTGCTGGCACAGTCAAGTGTGTGTCCCTGTAGGCCAGCAGTCCCCAAGGACACCTAAAATGATAAGCATTAGCCTCACACACACACTTTTTAACTTCGTCCTGAGGGGCCCCAACAGAGAATTGCATTTGTTGATATGAGCCACTGAAGATTTTTTTGCCTCGCTCCGGTGCCTTGAGGGTGGATGAAATAATGTAAATTAAAGAGGACTTTATTTTAAATGCTCATCTGTTTTACCCTGCCAATATAAGCCTCCTGTCTGGGCAGGGACGCCGCTTTGATTTCAAGCCATTATGCTAATGTCAGCTGTATTTACCGTAACAGTAAACTATGACAAGACCGCTTCTATCTGAATAACAATTACAAGCACTGCTACAAAGGTGGATCTTGTTAGGATGAATGCCAATTAGCAGCATTTGTCAGCTTTAAGTGGAGCGACTTCAGAGAAGACTTTTTTCGTGACACGTTTGCTTTCTTGTCCTCTTTCTTAGTGGTAAAATAAAAGTACGGAGAGGACAAGTAATAGTTCCTTTCTTTTCTCAGGTGTTACTGAGAGCAGTACATGCACACTTTACGAGCCTTCAACCGCAGTGGGGCTTATACTTAATCTATGAGTGCACAAAAAGCTGGGTGCAGTGATACACAATAAGTTCACTTTAAAAGGGAACACTTGATTGATGGTTCATTCGCAGCTAAAACCGGGAAATTAGCCCACAGTGGCTTCACATGCCACCTTTTCAAAATGCTCTTTGACTGCGACACGAACGCCCCAACATAACCATATTAAGCCATTAGAGAGAAACAGTCGGAAGCTCATCACATCCGCCCCACACCAATACGGCCTCCATTAGCCGCGGGGTGACCCTCTGAACTCCTGTGATTAATATTTCAGACCAAACACACTCCTAAGCCAGCACCTCTTCCTCCAGCCCCCCCCCCCCCCCCCCCCCCCCCCCCGCGCCATCACCTCAGCATCGCATCATCCTCCATAATTAATTATCTAGTGTTTGCAGCTCCCTGCCAGTCTGCTTCTATTAATACCCAACCCCCTGATTTCCTTTCACACACACATGTAGACACACACACATTTTAATGTCCATACTGGCCCTGGGCGGCTAATTAATATCAAAATTTAATGGTGCTGCACTACATTTATTGGCATTTGTAGCTCGCTATGAGCTGCAGTTTCAGAGCGCTGCTGGTGGTTTTATAGCTTCCTCGTGGTTTCATCTTACTGTAGAACAGACTTTGTCAGTGCATGGATCTTTTTCTCCCACACAGTGGTGCACCTCTATTATACACAGCAAAGTCCACATGCCCCCCGCAGAAAAATAGGACATGTTCAATTTCCAGCTCTCCGATTGCTATGTTTGGTATATCAACAGCTGCGCAGCGCCCATCTATGCTCTCTCATCTCTTTACCTCTCAGTTCTCCGCCCCAAAGGTTGTATCGGAGCCACGTCCCTGTTTGTTGACCGAAATGTGATTAAAATCCGGTCGAAACAGGGTTATTTCAGCACAACTTTAATCTGACACTGACCGTTGGCTGCGGCGGTCTGAAGCAGAGCCAGAGATGTTGTGCAATTCTGCTCATCAAATATTCAGTTCACTTGTCACTTTCAATCCAGAATTTCAGTTTTTTTTTTTCTATAAAGTCAGACAGTCAGCTTTAAAAAAAAAAAAGCACTGTTTTCATGACAGCCACAAATCTGAGATGCGAAGAAAAAGTCCAGTAGAAAAGTCACTCAGGCTGAAAAAAACGTGACGTGCAGAAATGCTGCACACTGAGTCCAATGCGTTAGTTAGATACACATGCAGTCATCAAGTGGTGATGATGATTTTGTGGTCCTCACATCTGGAGAAAAGGAAAAAACAATAATTTTCTAATTCCATCAATTCTGAACACAAGACAAGGGCGTAATCCAGAGCTGGACAGTCAGCTTTTAAAGACATGTACGGTTTTCATTACAGCCAAAAAATCATGTTGCTGTGTATCTGTATGTGTACAAGATGGACATACAGGGCTCTTGTACTACATCTTTTTATATAACACTCTTACATCTGCTTAAGAGTGCTTCGAGTGACAAGGACACTTGAATAGTTACTTCGCTGCCAAGACCTCCTGCTTAAAGTCATTTATTGTCATCTGCGACAAAAAGACCATCATTCATGTGGATTCTGCATAGAAAACTGGGGACATCTGATCTTTCCATGAAACACTCTGACAAGATAAATGCAGCAGAAAGCCATAATCCTTTATCACTCTCCCCCTTTTCAATCCCCTTCACCCAGGAGAGGAAGATGTAGATGATGGGCGGGAAATAAAGAGGGATTCATCTTCTTTTTTTTCTCTTTCTTTCTTAAAACATACTGTGTCAATGCAGAGCAGCTCAGCACACAGGAGGTATTGTTGAAGTGCTGCAATATGAACCAATGCTTCCCCATCTTCCCTGCAGGTGCCTGTCCTGTGTAAACAGCACGTTTCGCTGCCACTGGTGTAAATACCGCAACCTGTGCACCCACGACCCCAGCAGCTGTTCTTTCCAGGAAGGCAGAGTCAACGCCTCAGAGGTATTGTACATTTACATTGTGAGTTACAGTTTCATTAGCTGATTAAAGTGTAGCTTTCAAGAGCGCAATTTATCCCTTTTCCCCCCCTGTGACACTTTTACCTTAAAGGCACAATCCATGATTTGAACATAAAAATAGAGCTCCACCAGAAAGAATCGAGCAGACAGCCGACGCTCGCAGCTCTCCGAAACCACAGAGCACGACAGTTTTATTTGATTTAAAACAGGAAATGTAGACGGGCTGGACATTTTAATAGGGATGAATTTGAAACAAACACAAATGTAGTAAAAAAAAGTAGCAATCTTTATTCTAGTGTGTTTCTCAATGTTGTGCCTCTGAATGTTATGTTGTTTACTGCAACACACTTATTGCTAATTAAACATTGTGGTTTGCCAATCAAAGCGGGGTTTGATCATCAGCTTTACATTACAGGGTTGACAGAGACATATTTTCAGTGGAGCTCTCCTACTTGTGAAAAGCTGCTAAGAAGGGGGTCAAGCAATATATACCAATACCAATTATTAGTAATCCAGGGGACTGATAGCTGATATTAGGGCATTAATGGATGCAATAGCTATTAAAATAGAAGAATAAGAATGAGGCAATTTACTCAAGTGTTGTGTTTGAATACAATTACTTTACTTGAGTATTTCCAGATGTGCTTCTCAAAACTTTGTTTATTTGATAGTTTTGGTCACACATTACTTCACAGAATCAGATTACTCAGTGTTGACAGGCTATTGCTTGTGACATGTAACCAATCAGATGGTGTTGTAGGCGGGATGTTGAGTGAGAGCACAGAGTGGTGACTGCTAAACGAGACAGGATGCTGAATCAGAGCTGCAGAGGACTTTTGAATTAGCTGATTTTATTTTGCATAAAAACAGACACTATTATAAAAAAGCTGAGTATTCAATGTATCTTGGACTTATGTCACATGGGAAAATGTAGGTTTTAGGAAAGATACCTGATCTGTCATGTGCAACTCTCAACAGGGATGGGTTCAGGTTAGATGCCTCACTCGTTAGCTACTTCCATTATTAATAACCCTGAGAAAAACAATGTTTTAAGTCATTAAAACTTAAAAAAAAAAAAACAACAGAAAAACAAAACAAGTTTCAACATCTTCTGGATGCAGTCAGATGACATATATGATATGAGTATCCATGAGTTTCAAATGTAGTCCTACACCTGCCATGTTGGGGACCCACAGGTGTTTCAAACTAATTAATTAGTTCTACGCCAATCAGAAACACAACTCAAATTGAAACACCTGTGTTGGTCCCCAACATGGCAGGTGTAGGACTACATTTGAAACTCATGAATATGGTGACTCATATAAATCACATCTTCAACCAGCATGCATGTGAGAAAAATGTGGAAATGTGACCCATATGTTGGCCATCATAGATCATCATTTTACACTATTAGATGACAGATTTACGAGTGGTATTCACATAGGATTATTATGAATCTCTGCAGCAAACATCATGACAACCTATCCAATATCTGGTGAGATATTTTAGGCTGGACCAAAGTGGCGGACTTGGTCCAGCTGTCATTACCGTCCCTAGAGCCACATCCCAAGGCTGGCTAAACATGACTGATTGGGCCATTAAGAGGCTTAAAAAAATGCTCCAGAGAATTATAATTATTACATAACCAAAGATTTAAAACACATATGGACATAAAAGATGGTGATAAATGATCTAATATGATTGTATACAGTATATATTCACAACTGAGCACAGTCTTATGTATAGTTTACCAGAGTGGAAAAGTCTAACATGAGGCAAATGAATGCAAATCATATGTGGATTAATGATTTACTTGCCCCATTAATCCTGGTGCTACATAATTCCTTCATGTTTATGTAACACATTAATATGTATTAATACAGATTAGAGACACATGGGCATGGACAGAAGCATACACACGGATAGAAACACATATTGATACTGTAGATAGACGCCGGCATGAAAAAAAAGAGCATGTTTTCCGACAGTAAGTGGTGCAATGACGTGTTTTGTTGTTGAATGTTGTTTCCACAGGACTGCCCTCAGCTCCTTCACTCTGGGGAAATTCTCATTCCGGCCGGAGAGGTCCGACCCATCACCCTGAGGGCCCGAAACCTTCCCCAGCCGCAGTCGGGCCAGCGGGGCTACGAGTGCGCGGTGCACGTGCAGGGTGTCAGCCACCGTGTCACGGCGCTGCGCTTCAACAGCACCAGCGTGCAGTGCCAGAACAGCTCGGTATGACCTCAAACACTCCCAGTGGGAGTCTCACAGCTGTCAAATGAGGCACACAGCTTGGATGCTGTGTAGGAAAGGTACATAGGGCACATGAGTGAATACCGCCCGAGGTGCTGAGCATACTGAGGAGAAAGTGGAGGAGAGGGAAAGTGAGACTAACGAAGAAAAGTGCAACGCAACTGATAGAAAGCTAGAGAGTGACGGGGGAGGAGAGGAGAGGAAAGGAAAGGAAAGGAAAGGAAAGGAAAGGAAAGGAAAGGAAAGGAAAGGAAAGGAAAGGAGAAGATGGAGGGAATGGATGGAACCAATGACATTAATATGACCTTGTCTTATAAGCTGGATAATGTCAGACTAACATCTACTGGAGGTGGTCACAAAAGCGTAAATGCTGGGCTCCCCACAGTGACAGCTTTGGGAATGAGTACAGGAGATTTTTCGCGAGCGCTGATGCACGATGCAAATCACGGGCTAAATTTCAATGCAAAGCGTACCTTGCTACTCTGTGACAATGAATGAAAAGGCCATTTCCTTCAGATGTGGATGATCGGCCACCCCCAGCCAGGGTTTGCGTCCCTACATGTCAAAGAGGAGAGGAGCAGACAAGCATGGCAGAAATGACAGATGGTTAAAAGCCTCGTCTCTTTGCTGCCCTTTCATCCTCTCATCGTCCCCCCACTCTGTCTTTCTCTGTATCATTTTTTTTTCTTTTTTTTACTCTCTCCTCTGTCTGTCTTTGACTTTTTCTCCCGCTCTGTCTCCACTTACGGCACTCTCTCACTCTCTGTTTCTGCTTTTTCAGTACATGTACGAGGGTGTGAAGATCAGTGACCTGGCGGTGGACCTCTCCATCGTATGGAACGGCAATTTCATCATCGACAATCCCGAGAAGATTAAAGGTGCTTCTGCCATCCATCACTGCCAGCGCAGAAGAGTGCAAAGCACTCAATCCACGGGGGATAGATGGGTCATAGAGATCATTTTAAGGCTTCCCAAGGGGCCTTGAGAGAAAGTTCACGATGGCAGGCAGTGTTATCAAAAAGCACCCAATCACTTGTGTCCACGGGGGGGATGAAGGGTGAATCTTCATATCTGCTCAGTTTGGCTGCTCTTCGCTTCTTCATCCCTCATCATCTTGTAACAAAAAGGTGTTTGTCAGTTGTCAGTGTGGGTTGTACATGAAATACATCACTCTCGTCAAGGATACACACACTGACGGCTGTGAATTTTAACAGGCCTTGTCATTACTTAGGTAAGTTACTTTATATGGGCATAAATACAGGCGACTTACGGTGGAGAGACAGACTTCAAAGAACGGTTTATTGGATTACTTCGGCATCTGTTTTCTTAATACACGGAAGAAGGAATTTGAAAAAACACGCTCCTTGTGAATTTTATTGAAATCCCAAGCTGACTATTCATGGTTGCAGCCATTTTATTTACTCTGAACACCTACTGCATAAAGAAGTTCACCCAAAAAATTATTCTTTTACTTTGGTCTAGTAGATATATTTTCATTATCGACTCATCCCATTCCGATGGAAAGTCCACAAAGCATTTTTGGAGCTTCACAACAAAACAGTGTTGCAGTATTGTCTGGTTAAGAAATGTAAATAAACAAAAAACAACTTAAGTAGACCCTGCAAAATGACTCCATACAGCTTCTTCTGCATAATTTAAGTCTTTGGAAACCCCCAAAATAATTTTAAAAGGAGTGATTTTTAAAGCTAAAGTCTTAAAATGCATAATCGACCCCATTTGAAGTTGGTACAAAAGCACTGTATTCCCACTCTATCTGAAACGCTCTGTTTGAAGGCCTGTTTCTATAAGGCCTCCCCCTTCCTGGATACCCAGTCTGCTCTGATTGGTCAGCTCACACACGCCTGACCCAGCATTGTAACAACAACAGAGCTGCTGTGCTTAATCATTTCTTGCTTGCCCAAGATTGCTGCTAGGCATATAAATTATGCAAATGAGTGACATGGTGGCATCACAAAGTCACAGAAGTAAAGGCGGGACTACTGATGAGATGTTTCAGGAGCAGTGAAACTGTGGGAAAGAGGAGCTTCTGTTGGTGACTTGACCTTTTTTTTTTTTTTTTTTAACTTTCCTGATCTTTTACGTACAAACTAAAAAGCACAATAGGTCTCCTTTAAAACAAAGCTGAAGCTCCAGAAAAGTTTGTTGACTATGAAACTTCCTCTGGCTTTCCCTCAGCATGGGAATGAGGAGATAATGACAACATTTTCATTTTTGGGACGAAGTTGTTTTGATCAGTTTGATTAAATTTGAATTTAATTTGGATTGATTTGTAACTACACTCCCTGCTGGTCCAAATTGTGTTGTGCTTTCACAGAACCTGTTATGGTTGACATTTCCTTTCATGTCGTATCAGTGATAGTTTTTTATTTATTTTTGTTGATTCAGACACATCAATATTTACACGTGAAATTACTTCAGACTGAACTGACCAGTTATCCTCTGTGTCATCCCCGCAGTGCACCTCTACAAGTGCAGCGCCCAGCGGGACAGCTGTGGCATGTGTCTGCGGGCGGAGAGGAAGTTCCAGTGTGGCTGGTGCAGTGGCGAGGGCCGGTGCACCATGAAGCAGCACTGCCCTCCCATCTCTCCCTACGCTAGCCGCTGGCTGAACCTTTCTGCCAGGAATGTCAAGTGCACCAACCCACGCATTACTGAGGTCTGTTTGCTTGTTTGTTTGGGCTGTTGCTCGGTCAGCGTGTTAGTTAGTAAAAGGCACCGAGCTTACGCAAATAAGCTTGATCCAGTTTCAAATGTTTTTACCCTTAGCCCAAGTTTTCCAATGCCCCCCTCGCCCCAGAGTAACAAGGGGTAGTAGTTGAAATCTCCTCTAAGAAACGGGACAACCCTTCAAGAACCTCATATGTCATTCATTGTTGACGATGGCGTTTGTATAAGACTGGGCATTTCCACTATGGTGTCTTCAGCTGTGGCAGTCCTGCTGTTATCACAATGCCATTTGCCTTTTATAGCTTCGTGGCTTCACAACATCAAGCTATTAATTAAGTCCTCACATTAAAACAAAAAAAAAAAAGAACGCTTCATTACACGGCCGCTGGTACTTTCCAGGGTAACATAAGCGAGGAGTGGTGGTCGACGATAAGCGCTAATGTTATACGCGGCCACCCTTCCCAGTTTCCCCCCCTGTCCGAGTGTGCATCAGTATCCTGAGAGTCTGAGTCTGTTTACCTTGCGACTATCTCCAATTTTTACTCCTCGCCGGCTGAATAACTCAAGCGCCTCGACAGCTAAACGAATTCAGTTTGTTTAGAAAGTAGTGATGGATCTTTTATGTCACAAACTCCTGTTCAGTCTCCTGAATGAGGCGCAGTGGGTCAGGCGCGGAGATGCGAGGCACTTCCACTTCAAAGAGCCGCGAGCCTTTGATGTCCCTGTCACATTATTAGTGTTTCTGAAGGAGCTGCAGCAGAGTGAATCAGCTGCCGAGTGCAGGGAGCGCCGCTCCCGCTCTGTTCTGCAGGTCCGACGGTTTCCTGCTGGGCTGGTTTAACTTGAGCCAGGAAAGGAATGTGAATAGGGCTTGTCAAGGTTTTTTTTTGTTTTTGGGCTGAATTATTCATTAAAGTTTGCGTTGAGTTACGGTGGATTTCAAGGCTTCTTGAATAATCTCTGTCAGTATGAGAGTTATGTAATTCGCAGTCTTTAAGTGAATGCGCTTGATGTTTATGTGGCGAAACACAAAAACTAATATACGTCAGTGTAAGTGTGTGTGTGTGTGTGAAATCAAGTTTAAAGTAAGCCCTGTTGCCTTCAACTTTGAAACCATGCCTGTGTTTTAGGTGCTGTTTTTATCCATTATACAGTTTGAGGTGTAGTACTTTGGGTATAAAAGCAGCAAACAGTTCCTATTTTGTGACATGGTGCTCCAAATCTCGACACATCCTCATACCTAAATGACTGAATAGATTGATTGCCAGTTGCTCCTAAAACTGAACTAATCACCCCTCCCAAAACACCATGACTGTTGCAGTGTACACTACGTGGTACACTAGTTTTGGAAAGCATCCTGGTTTGGGCTAAATGACAAAATTACTTATTTAAATATGGTTTGAGTTAAATTGTAGTTACATTATGTATGTTGGGCTGGGCATGGAATTTCAATACTTTTAAGGAACCGACCAAATTGCTTCGATACCATCTAGTAACCTCATCCGGTACCAAATATGAATACCTAAGGAGTGTCATTGAGCCAATAAGCATGCAGCACGCTCGTTGTACCAAGATCTAATAGTGCTGCTGATTGGCTGTCTTGAGTCATGTAAAAAAAAACACGCAACACCCATCCGTCCCCAAGCTCCTCCTTAACTGGACTTTATAGCTCTTTATACTACTTTGCCTGAATTCCTCCTTTAGTGCCGTAATCATCACTTCGGCCACTAGAGGTCTAACAAGAACATGGATATGGATTGTACAAACCTGCTTTCACTGTCGACCTGTTTGGTTGGTTTTTCAAAGTCTTCATAGTTGTTTTTGAGGACCTCATTAAAAAAATTGGTCTTCTAAGATACTTGAAATAAGTCACGCATCTTAAGAATCACATTTATTACTCACACAGCTGCTTCGATTGGAAGGCACCTACCTTGCGATTTTCCCCTTTCATAACAACAGCACAAATGAGGGTTAAGTCAGGAATAGCCATGCATCAAAAGAGAAAATCAAACTTTCTGGAAGGCGAGATAATGGCAGCGGCAGAGGAAATCGAAGCCAGGCAACATGTATTATTTGGTGGAGTAAATAGCGGGTTGACAAACAAAGCCAAGAACGCAGCTTGGGACTGTGTTTCTGGGCAGTGAATGAAGTGGGGCAGAAAGACAGAGCTGTGGCGCATAAGCATCCCAATACCCCGACTTTACCTGCAGGAAGAAATAACTAAGCACAGCGTCTGGACTGTGCTTAGAGATAAGATAATTTAAGTCAAGTTTTATAAATAACTACCTGTAGATAGCTTTCTGCTGAAATCACACTATAGATCAAAACTGAATGAAGGTCCATTTTATAAATGAGGCCCTAAGGCTTTTACAGAATTAGCATTTCACCATAATTGTATTCCTCTTGGACAGGAAAACCAGTTAAAGCTTGGTGACTTTCAACTAAAACTGGACTAATTACTGTTTTTTGGAGCTGGACTCTCTTTATGGCACATTATTCTCCAGTAGGGGGAAACTCTGCTTTACTAGTATACTATAAGCTTAAATGAAAATCTAATTAGAAAAACATTATTGTACAGAAACTGCTGTTGGGGGCAAATAAAACTGACCATCACTGTTTGCAGAATGTTTTTTTCGTCATCATAATCTCCTCCTTCCTGTGCAGGTGACCCCAGTGGCAGGACCAGTGGAGGGGGGCACGCTGGTCACCATCCAGGGCCTGAACCTGGGTCTGTCCTTCTCCGAGCTGGAGGGCAATGTGGAGGTGGCGGGTGTGCGGTGCACGCCACAGGAGGAGGGATACATCACTGCAGAACAGTAAGAGAGACTCCTCCCTTCCCTCTCCTTGCCCAGACGTGCATGGATTCATACTGTACTGTACATAGACACGCTGTACAGATGCAACACACACACACACACACTCATAAGAAAATAAACACATGCAATCTCTTTTTCTCTTTGACACTATTTTTCTCAAAGACACCAGGCACAGTCTGTGAATAAGCCGGCACCCAGTGATGCCTCATCAGGTTGTAGGATTGTGTGGGGGGCTTTGCATTGCTCTGGTGCAGTCGGAGCCAAAGGAAGAGACAGTCTTTGTGTCGTTGTCGTTATGAGGCTGTCGGCACAGCTGTAATTGAAATGCGCTGCATGTCGCTGACTGGAGGGACAATCTGTTAGCCATGTGTTTCTCTCACAGCCATGTAATGCGATTGGGCTCAGGCTGCAGGGACTTTATTTATATCCTTGTTAAAAAAAAAAAAGGAAAAAGAAAAGGAACATGCCAGGAGAAAATTGGAAAACTCTCGTGATGTATGAATAGAAGGGCTGGGCAGGGACGATTCATTGGGTGCTCTTATTGTATCGGGGAACGCAGAGTTCCTCGTGCAGAGCAGTGCGTTTGGCGACGGCCATTCATTTGGCGCGCACTGCGCTTTAAAACATGGCATTACAGCTGTTACAACCATTAATTTCGGCATGGGGTCAGTTGGTATAATGACTTATTCATGGCGCACTTCATCTTATTGACCTGACAGGCAATACTGATTTATTGAAGAAACCCCTATGTTGTCATGGCAACCGGAGGTAATGGTGGGTGGCAATCGTGCTGGAGATGAGGAGGGGTGTAGTTTATCATCTGAGTTATATTGCTGTTATAGGTTTCCCATTAGGAAGAAAGATGGCCCTCTGTATTGACCCACAACTTCTCATGAAAGTCCGCCTCAATCACACCGGCCAGCAGAGGCCATCTTCCCCCGGTGCATTTCAGAGCGAATGTGATACAGTGCTGGGACTCTGGTGTGTGTGTGTGTGTGTGTGTGTGTGTGTGTGTGTGTGTGTGTGTGTGTGTGTGTGTGTGTGTGTGTGTGTGTGTGTGTGTGTGTGTGTCTGATTTGTCTTATCACTCTGTATTCATTATGATCCGTCGCATGCCTCTGTTTTTCCTGCAACAACATTCAACATTCAACATTTTTTATCGTGACAGGATCGTGTGTGAGATGGCCGAGGCTCCTCAAGGAAGCGCACCGGGTCCAGTTAAGCTGTGTGTTGGCGAATGCAGACCGGAGCTTCGGGCGCAGTCCTCGCAGCTCTACTCCTTCGTGGTAACGTCTGACACAGAGACACATTCGCTTTGTCCAGAAAACGAACATCAAGTGTTTGCGATGCATTAAGACGGGCTGATCGGGTGAAAAGCCAACGACAAATTGGATCTATTCAGGTCGCCGCAGTCATGTACAATATACAGTAGATTTCATCATCGTCAAGAAGTTAGTTAGTACTTTACTGCACTCAAGCTACGAAAGATTTTTGCTAACTTTTAAAGGTGCACTGTATAATGGAAGCCGAGAACTCCTTTCTCGCAATTACTTTTCTTTAATGCCGTTATTTCAAGATCACAAGTTGATCATTTTTTACATGTTATTATACATTTTTTATATATTATATGTCTTTATATAGCTATCTTGACAGAACGAAGCTCATTTTCTCACGAAAATGGGTTAATTGATATATTTATCTTGAAATAACAAGAATTTATCACTAGAGGAAACACTAAATAACGCACAGAATATTTTTCTGAAACAAAAGATTTGCTATGGAAACTATCAAGTTATGTGGCTAAGCAGGAGAAACACCTATTTATCATGCCTTAATTGTCAGACAAACAAAAAAAAAAACCCCAAAAAACATTCAGCATTCATTTGACACACTATACATCAGATTTACACTGGATTAAAGAATGTATTAATGAAATTTAAGCTATTCTGAATGTGATGGTACCAAACATTAAATATAACTGTAGTTTTTGAGGTACAGCCATCTCTGCACTACACTTGGTCGTCAGTCAGAAGAGATTAAGATCAGTGTATAATTAGGGAGAACTTGAGTATCTGATTAATTTGATCACACGAGGTTTCAGCTTTCAAGATCACCGTCATGACTGTCGCGGAGGATTCATAAGTGAGCGGGACAGTTACACAATCAACGGGATCGCTGAAGTGCACTCGTCTGTGAACTTCCAGCCAGACCAGCCTTCTCCTTAAATGACAAGGACAGATCTGAAGAGAAGGACACAGTACAAGTAGCGCCTGTGTTAGATGTTCCTTGAAGTACAGTCTGACGCGTTGATCAACCGTTGGCACTGATCTGACATTTTCGGCTTAAAAGACCGTGCCATGTACGCAGGCTGGCATGTCACTCCTGATCAATGATTGACACCATAAGTAATAAGAGGAAACGGCCTTTAGTTTTCTGTCGATGGGTTTATTATCTCGTAATGTCCAGATAAAAAGCTTGTTTTTTTTTCTGAAGATAACTAAGATAATAAACTCACAATTTTGAGATAAAGGCACTAAAAAAAAAAAAAAAAAAAAATGCAAGTATGGTCGATTTCGCCTTCCGTAACTTCAACAGTCATGTTGTATAACTTTTAAAGTCCGTGGCAGTTTATTCAGCCAGAAGACATAGAAGACATACTGCATTCTGTGTTTGACCTCTTGTGACTTCTGGTTCTCCACAGACCCCGTCCATGCTGGCCCTTACCCCAGGCAGAGGACCTGAATCTGGGGGCACCAAGGTCACCATTGTTGGGGAGAACCTGGCCGCTGGAAGCACCGTGAAGGTGTTCTTTGGTACTCAGATCTGTGAGCTGTACAGGTGAGTCGGATGATAACCACAACCTCCTGATACCTTCACACAATATTAAAGATTTATCCTTGTCTACTCTCAATGAAGCACGGCGACTCGCTCTGTTGAAAGAAGCACACTTCAGATAAAACTAAGTGTCTTAATAAGGATTTGTGAGGTGGTGATGAAACCCACAGCTGTAGGTATTGTTCCTTGTATATTTATAGATATCTATTTGAGGTTCAAAATGCCTCACATGGTAGAAGTCAGGAGGGCGAGGCGAGGAAGCCATTAGCTAGAGCACCCTCTAATTACAGTGTTCCATCCCTAATGTGTCTGTAACGAGGAAGAGATGGGACAGTCTGTAATGAATCGTCTCCTCTTATAGTAATATGCATGGCTCATAACTGCGGGATGTCAGGGATTTGCCATCGCAGCAGCGAGTGGGCAGAGTCACAGTCACAGGCGTGAATAAATCTCCCCCTTTTGGCGCTCCCACCAGGAGGACCATGTCGGAGATTGTGTGCTTCGCCGCGCCGTCGGTGACGAAAGCCGGACCGGTGCAGGTCAGCTTGAGCGTGGACCGGGCCAAAGTTCCTGAGAGTCTGGCCTTCGAGTACATAGAGGACCCCACAGTCCAGCGCATTGAACCCCTGTGGAGCATTACCAGGTAACACTGAGCACAGTAGTGCTGCATACACACAGATACCTACCCACATATATTCTCCAGACCTCTCTGTGTGGAATTTGCGGCTCCTCCCAGTGCTCATGGGGGGTTTTGTTGTGATCTTGTTAGTCAATCCCCCGGGATGAGCACCGGGCTTTGAAGCCAATTTTACAAAGTGGCCAAACCATTTAATTACAGCATCACATGATGCACTCCCCACTAGATAAGCAGCTGTAAAACGCTGGAAAAGTTTTCAGGTTAAATGACTAATTTTACCATCATGATTTGTTTCCTTTGGTCTGATGACTTTGGAAAAATCTAGGTGAGCTGCACCGTGGTTAGCTGGGGGGGGGGATACACCAGGTGTTAGTTGGCGTGGGCGGAAAAGTTCTCCATTGTGAACGCTCTATGAAGATTTGGGTAATTTTACACCCAGGAAGTTGAACTTTTTTTGGCTTCATGTGCCAGTGATCAGCTTTCATAGGAGTGGACAGGTGTCAGCCTCCGAAACCATATCGAGTTCTCATTAAAAATCAATGTTGTTACCTCACACGGTCCACAGACATGCAAACTTTAGGGCCCGTCTCCCAAAGACTACACACAGATTGCAAATGGTAGCAGTTGACAGTCCTACGGTTCTGTTAAATGCGTATGGGTCACAAGTACTGTATGGTGTTGCTTTTGTTTACAGTGTAACATTTAATGCAAACAGGGAGCGACCTCGTTTCACAGACTGCAGCTTTTCCAGCATTTATGCTCCATTTTACACAGACAGTATGTACTCATTAGCATTTGCCTGAGTGAATGTATATCAGGCAAAACATGCTTAAGGACCCTGTGCATCTATTTTTCTCTTCTTACATTTCATTTATTATGTAGCAGTTTTCCAATTGAAAAAAAATCAAACAAAATCAAGTGGGCTGGCCAGCAAAATGTGCAACACAGAGTTACAGGGAGCGTTTTCTGAAGGTCTCATATTGTAGAAAGTGAGAGTTCAACATCCTTGAATATAAAGCCGGTCTCAGTGCTATATAAGTATTGTTAAAGTATTAAAACACTCCATTGAGAAATGCACACAGCCCGTTTTCATTAACAGAGCCTGTGACTGGGCATTTTGGACATCCGTAGATTCACTACCTCAGCAATGCTCCCAACAAGGCTGTGGTTGCAAAAATCACAGGAACAGCTGATGCTGAATGCTGCTCAGGCCTGTTAGAGCTGAACAATCAGAGCAATCCTCCGGACCAATCAGGAGGAGTGTTAAAGCAGAGGGTGAACACAGGTGCTGCAGCAACTAACAGAACATTAAAGCGTGTAAACATTCTGTTAAAAGTATGAACCTGAATGTCATCTAATCAGTGATCAAAACAAGGTGACCAGTCAGAACAGTACTTTTTTTTACAATGAGTTTTGCTGAAAAAACCTTCAGGGAAATCAGATGACCGACTGTGACATTGCTGACATTGCGATGGAAGTGAACATCGCTGCACAAACATCGCTACGACAAGTGGAAAAAGGTGCCGTTACCTGTGTTCCACAAAATAAAAGCTGGCACTTAATTTTGGTTTTGAGGTGGGATTACGCAGCACTACGTCCCTGCAGATTAGACTTCAGAGAGACACCCTGGCCCTCAGCCTAGTGACAGGAGGAGCTTTGTGGAGCTGCAATCAAGAGCCCTCATCATGAATGTGCAGCCCCACTATGTGGCCCTACAAGCTTAGGTACCCTTTGAAGTGTGAGAAGAGAGAGATTGGCACTCTGTCAGGCGGACTAGACCGGCCAGTTTTTTTTTTTTTTTTAAAAAAGCCATTTTTTCCCTCATTTCTCTCATGTGTCCTTCCCCTCTTTGTCTCTCCGTCTCTACTTTTCCGTGCTAGAGTTTTCTAAGCTCACGCTGCAGCACAGGTTATGCAAAGATTAGAGAGTGTTGTTTATTTTAATCACATCTAGTGCAGATATGTAAACAAGCGGCACCTGTATTCATGCTATGCCAGCCTCACAGTCATGGATGAATATAAAATAGCAGCCAGCTGGTTCGCCGTTTGATCTGGCTCTTCTGCCCAGTAACAAAGAGCGAGCTACCATGCCAGCTATACCTCCTCAAACCTGAATTAATGCAGTTTTCTCTGGAAAACGTTGGGTTTTGCAAGCTAAACAGATTGATCTCTCTGCGGTAGTCCATTTTAATTTAATCATGGAGAAAAAAGACAATCACGTTTTAAGACTACCCGGTGGCTGAAGTGGTGAGTTTGTGCGTGTGTTGTGTTTGTTACTCAAATACGCTCTTTTCCTTTCTTGCAAACAGTGGACACACCACCCTGACTGTGACTGGAACCAACCTGGATGTGGTTCAGGAGCCGCGAGTCAGAGTCAAATATGCTGGCCATGAATCCGTCAACGTAAGTGTGACACATGCTCATCTTCTGCACCCACCATTGTAATTGTTTTAACGTAAAACAACTTTTAAAAATGCTGCTTTTAATGTTACCAAGGTGGAATAATTATTCACAAGTCTTCTTTGAAGACTTTTTCGGTGAAAGCAAGTGTTAACTGGACTTGAGACGACGTGTTCAAAAAGATATGAAGTTGACACTGACAAACATTACACACAAATTGGATTTACTTTTTCATTTTCTCAGTTTGAAGAGTCAGAGCTTCATTTCCCACGGAGAACAGCTGCAGCTGCTCCTTTTGGAGCGACTCTGTTCCAGCACTGGTAAAAACACAACATGTGAACAGAGACCAGAGAACAGAGAACCTTCATAATGGTTCAGACCAACAACCATCACCTATGTTTTATCTCTTATTTATTCAGGGATGGTGCCCTGATCACATTCACACAGTCACACACATTCACACCTGGAAACTGCTCAGTTCAGCTGAACCGCTCCACCAGAGCAGCTGGGGTTAAGGGTCTTGCTCAAGGGCACCACAGTGGTGGAAATGAGAAAGGGGCAAACAGGTCACAAGTGTGCTTATTTAACCTTCAGGCCCCCACTGCTTGCAAGACCACTGTGTATTAAAGACACACAGTCAGTTTCCAAGTTCTTTTGTTTTCTATAAAAACAAGGGTCTCAGGAGGGTTTTAACTTTCAAACGATTCATGCTGCGAATTCGTCAGGTTTCTTTAGAAACCTATTTTTGTGAGTTAATTGAGCTCCCATTGGTTTATTCATCCAACTTTCAAATCAAAAGACATCAGGTTAGAAGAACCAGCTGTAAGGCTAACAGGGTCTAACTTGCTAACGGCTGCTGTAATAAGCAGCAGTTACCGGTTGCACGTGTGACATGCTGCCCCCTATTTGTTTGGAGTATGAAGTCTACAGAAGGCCAGTTCTTACATATTGCATCTTTGATTCCACTAATCCCTGTATGATTTCTCACAGTTACCCTTTATTGACATTTGCTTCCTCAAGCTGATAGAAAATGTCACAGGAAGTGTTTTAATTATAGTTTGCTGCAGGCGTAACAAAGTATGTTTAGTGCTGCAGTCAATTCAGTACCTTCTATTTATACAAACTGATCTATACTGACTTTTTTTAAAAGCATTTATGCAGCTTTAGTTAGATAACTACAGTTTACATGTGTGAACAAAGGAAGAAAAACAAGCCGTCAGTGTACCAAACAGCCCGCAGGATGGAGAGTAAATTAACGAACAATACATTGAAATCACACAAGCCACAGTTTGTAAAATGTCAGTGCTGCTGTGGATGTAAAAAATGAAGCCACATATAAACAAAAGGGCTGGAGAGAGGTTCGATATCAGGAGATTCATTCCAAAATGAGATTTTGAAAAACTGACATGAAAGCACAAGTCACTTTTGGGAGGTGATTTATGGTGCCGATTCTGCCGGCCTGAGCTCCGCAGGCAGGTGGCTTCAAAGTGATTGATTGTTCCAAAGCGTTGGGGCCCTGGTGGCAAAAGTCCAGTCACCTTTAGCCTTCGTGTTTGCCACTTTGAACCAGTCAGGGAATTGCCTGAGGATCTGACACCGCACACGGGTTTGAAACTTCTGGAGGGAAACTTTTGGCTCGACCTTGGAAGAAATCTATATTATCTTAAAAAATCAATTCCAAACAGGTGGAGAGATGCCAGAAATGGTTTGACTGGGCCGGCATGTGTTAGAAATGTTTGATTGATGCCAAAATAAAGATAATCTGGACCCATAAATTAGATATATGTCTGTTTGTGAAATTGTGTGGAAAAATTGCTCCCAGCTGAGGGAGCAAAGTTGAAGTCAGTCTCAAAAATCACTTATTTAACAGCACAAAACACAAACTGTTTATCATGAAGGCGAGAGGAACGTGCCTCTGGGCTTCAGTGTTCAAATCTGTATTACAACAGAATGAACAACTCTATACAATAATAATATAAGTCAGGTGAGAGCATGTGAAAGAAAACCAGGATGAGGCCAGTGAACATTTGGGAACTTAACACGTTAAGTGTTTAAAAAGCACAAGTGTTGTTTTTTTTTGTGTGTAGACAATGTTGGTAAGCCCAGAGCCAATTAAATGGTGCAGTAATGATGCCAGCCCAGAATGTGAGCCAGTCAATTAAAGCTGCATGTTTTACAGTGTCACTGGCAGCACTGAGATCTGAAGGGATTAAAGCTGAACTTTAACCCGAATCAGCAGCTGAAAGAGGGTCACTGCTAAATTTAATGAGGGCAGTTTCTTTATCGGGGCATATCTGGAAAACATAACCGGGATTGCTTAAAAAAAAAAAAAAATGTTTTTGAATCACAAAAGCAGTTAATTGACTCGAAGCAACTTTTCTGTGAAACTCAAGATAAAAACCAAAGCTTAGAAAATTGCCCTGAAGCCGAGGGGGAATTTAAAGATTTTTAAGATCGGGTTGATTTCTGAGAGGGATTTTCAAGAACTGCAGAAGCAAAAACACGAGGAACCTTCCAAAATCGAGAGATGTTTATTCATTGATGAAGCAACGAATCACTGCCGGGTAGTTTAATCGACAGCTGTGCATCAGATTCTATAAGACCATCATGTCCTGTGAAAAACACAAATCTGTTTTCAGCTTTAAAAACACACAGTTTCTGGTAAACCTTCCCTTTTAACTAGTACTATAGCGACTGTAACGGCAAAGCAGCTGTCAAATGTTTACAGGCAGAAGGTCAAAAACACGAGAGCAGACAGAACATATGGATGGGAGGAGATAAATACAGAGTGCTGGGAATACTGTCGGCAGCTAATGAATAACAGTCTGACATATAGATATCCTTAATCTCAGGTTATGTAGGTTAACGCCGCAGAGACCATCCGTATAGTTAAAGGCTCTGTAAGATTCATGGCATCTGGATGTTATAAAAGATCGAGAAAAGTGAATCTATGAAATGAGACATCTGCTAGATAGACCCTCAGTTCATCGCCTTCATGTCCTGACATGAGATGGAATTATTAATTATGATACGATTTTAAATTATTTTAAAAGCTGATGGTAAAATATTGACTCATGAGTTCCTGCTGGGGATTTCAAAGTCATCGTATTTTTTCTTTTTAATAATGAACCTGTCAGAAAATGAACTCTCAGTGTCTTTTAAAAATTAAGTTAATCATTAATCATGAAGCAACCAACACTGGGAACTATTAAACATATGTACGTTTGTCGTTTTTCAGAAGGTGTTGTTGGTGCCGTTGCACGTCTAACACCTGATTTGATTTCCGCTCCAGGTGTGCAAAGTGCTCAACACGACCACCATCAGCTGCTTCGCGCCCTCCCTGAAGGCGGAGTACACCGCGGACCAGGAGGCCATCAAACACGTGGACGAGTTTGGCTTCGTCTTCAACAACGTCCAGGCTCTGCTCACGTACAACAACACGAGCTTCGTCTACTACCCCAACCCGTACCTGGAGCCCCTCAGTCTGTCAGGTGTTCTGGAGCAGAAGCCCGGCGCTCCGATCATACTCAAAGTACGTCGCCTAACCTCATACCGCCTTTTATTTATAGCTATAGACAAGGGAGGATATTCTCAAGTCAGTATTCTTATATGTTGCTATTAATTATCTGGCATTAGTAGCAACATATATGAATACTGGACCTGATCTACAGTGGTGGAAAGAAGAAGCATTGGTGCCGTAAAGGGGGGGCAGGGGGGGCATGTATCCCTAATTCAATTGTTAACATAAATCAGTAGCTTAAATCAGTAAAGAAAATAAGATGAAAATAACAAATGAATAGCCAGTCAGCCATTTCAAAGCGTCAATGTGACCCCCCAAACATTTTCAGTGGTCACTTCTTGCCCCCCCTTCTTGAGAATGATTATACTATATATTGCATGTACAGGTACTACAAAATTGTACTTTAAGGGTAACTCCATCCATTTCACACATTAAAGTGTGTTTACAGGTCTTGTGGTGTACCGCGGCATACGTATGTGATAAAAGCAGTATAAAGCTTTTTGCTGCATGTAATCTGATTCTGTTGATTCTATTCCATCTGATGACTCAGTGGGTAAGTTGCATTGTGGGTAATGTAGGCACCAGGTTTTGACAAGCACTCCCATAACACTGCTGGACTCATTATAGACATTTTAAAAACAAAAAGATCAAAATCAATACTACAGCTCGAGAGATATCACCTTTTTTTACTCCACACATTCTTCTCCCTTTTAAAACCTGGTGCCTCCATTACCCACAATGCAGCTCAGCCACTGTGTGACATCACTGAAGGCAATTTATCAAGTTACATGCAGTTTCTTCTGGAGCCTTAAAAAAGGCTTCATACTATGTTATCCACATATGCATTAGTACTCGTCAAAGACCTGTAAACACATTTGAATGTGTAAATTTGTTGGAGTTACCCTTTAAATACAGTTCTTCAGTAAATGTTAATATGGCTAGTCGTACCCTGCCCTCACTGATGCCCTCCTTCAATGATCAATACATCTGATGTGGAAAGAGTGGTGTCTAAAAGTGGCAGCTTCTACTTTCTCATGTTTTCTCTAAAGTTTTTATGAAAAACTACATTTCCCATGACACCCCATCTGTGATTTATGTCACAAAGAGGATGCGACTACATCCTGAAGTTTTTAGCAAAGATTTTACCATCTGCCTTCCACTTTTTTTTTTTTTTTTTTTTACACCAACTGCACATCTTTAACTCTGTCACGGAGGAGCAGCACGGCAGATTGGTTCTGCATCTTGAAGCAATCTGCCGTCGTACAATCATTTAACAGATTTCCGGCAAAATATGACTCATGGCGAAGAACGACAAAGTGTCTGCCAGTCTTCTCCAAGATTACAGTAATTATACTAACGGCCAAGAATTATAGGAATTTATTAAGTTTAGAATTCGACAGATGATCAACGAGAATTCCAACAAAGGAATACTGCATGGCTAACTTTTGTTTTGTGATCTATGTGTCCTTCATGATGTGTTGTTATTTTTCTGCATTCCTTCTCTAACTGTGTTTCAGGGACGTAACCTGGTGCCGTCTGCGTCCGGTGGAGCCCGGCTGAACTACACGGTGCTGATCGGAGACACGCCCTGCTCCCTCACCGTCTCTGACACTCAGCTACTCTGCGAGCCTCCGAACCTCACCGGGCAGCACAAAGTCCTGGTCAGTCTGAAAGTGTTGGTTTGGTTTTTCATGACTGTCTGTAGATCTGATTGGCTGTCTGCGTGGATGTGGGTCACTGTCTGTAGGTCAGCGCTCGTCTGTAACGTCACTATGTTTTGTGGGTCACCGACAGGCTTTTAAGTTAGTCGCTGGCTCTCTGTCATTGTCTGTCACTCATGGTCTGGTAGGTTCCCAATTACAGCACATTGCCCTCCGGAGTTATTGACAGGCACTCTTGCAAATAATGAGAAAAGAGCTGTAAAGAGAAAAGCTGGTGTGTCTGGAACTTTTAAAAAATCTTCTTCAAAAGGCAATTGTTCAGGAAAAATGGTCCATATCTCTGCTGTGTTTGCCAATTTACTTCTTCAGCAACAATCTTTTGAATGAGTGATTATTTTCTTTTGTCATTTGAGCACTTTCAACACGCTTTTGAAATATAACCATTGGTATTATCCAGGTCCAAGTAGGAGGACTCCACATCTCGCCAGGGGAGGTTCACATTCGGTCCGACAGCCTGCTCACCCTTCCCGCCATCTTCAGCATCGCGGCAGGAGGAGGGCTGCTCCTCATCATAGTCATCATAGTCCTGCTGGCCTACAGACGCAAGTCACACGAGAACGACCTCACTCTGAAGCGCCTGCAGATGCAGATGGACAATCTGGAGTCCAGGGTGGCGCTGGAGTGCAAGGAGGGTGAGTAGGATCGATCAGAGAGACCAGTGCAAGTCATTAAAACTCATGAAAGCTCATTTGTAGTTGCCTTATAGCGCCACCTGTTGGGACTGATGTTTTGACTGTGGCTCAGTAATTGATTGAAGATATATTTATTTATATACAGTGGAAAAAAAAAAGTGCCAATATCACACTGTGAAAATCCTCCACTACAAGTAAAAATACTGCATTCAAAACCTTATTGTAGTAAAAATATGAGTATGAAAAGTAAAAGTAGTCCTTCTCTAGTAAAATAGAACTTGTTGGTGTTTTCCAATCATATTATTACATTAATGTATGTGTTGTATTATACTGCTGTAGATGTTTAGAGTTGAGCTCATGTCGCATTCATTTTCTATAAGATCATCATGTGTTTGTGATTTTTCCCGAACTCAGAAAACACGGCCCTGTTTTCAGCTCCGTGACGATGCACTTCTGCACCATGCGACAAGGTTTTAAATAGTTTATCTCGCTTAAGAAGTAGCAGAAATCTTTCTCTTCAAACCATAAAAGAACACTTCATCCCTCGGCTTGTCACACATTCAAAATCGAAATCACCATGTTTGGAGATTTTCAAGGGGGGAAGGAAGGTACGAAACATGGTGATGTTTGAAAAGCGGTTAAGACCGATGCAGTGGAGTCAGGAGTACAAGATCTAGCTCGGGCATGTGGTGGAGGAGGAGTAAAAAGTAGCAGAAAATGGAAATACAAGTAACTCAAATTTGTACTTGAGTAAATGCACTTCATCACATTGCACTTTTTTTCTATAAGCTACAAATGTTTTGAGGCAGGACGTCTGTATTCTGAGTTGTGATAAGGTAACACACTCTTCCTGTCTGCATCTAGTAGTGTTTTTAAAAAAGTACAAAGAAGTCATACTTCAGTATAAGTAACGATATGGTGTTAAAATATTACTTTGGTTAAAGTGAAAGCTACCCATACTAATAGTGCTTGAGTAAATAGTCTTAAAGTATCTGATATGATGTGTGCTGAAGCGTTAAAAGTAATTTTCTGGCAATAAATATACATAAGTATCAAAAGTACAAGTAAATTATACATATATTTACATCTATGTATTAAGACTGGTTATGATACAACACTCACAATCATGTTTCTAATTATTGGAATCTGACTGCTGATTTGACTCAGATGCAGCATGTAGATTAACTAGTTACTCAAGTTATCAAATAAATGTAGAGGTGTAAATGTAGGATAAATGTTTTTGAGTGGAATTATAAAGTAAAACGACATTAAAATACTCAATTAAAGTACAAGTACCTCAAAGTTGTACATTAGTAAATATACTTAGTTACATTCTCTCATGAGTAAAACTCACAATCGACAAAACCAAAATGTACTGTTACTATTGCTCCCAGCTATTGTACTATTACTGTAGGATACATCAGAGCTGCATAATGTTTAGACATGTGGATCCAAAAATGTCGACACAGTGAGTTAAATTAACTAAACAATACTGTCAAACTCACTGCAGTCAGTATTTGTCATCATTCTAATGTTTTACACTCGTTGACTGTTTCAGTATTTACCAGTAGCATAAAAAGTAAAATACTGTCTCATCTTTACTGCCGTAAAAATAGCTAAAAGACCAATGTTACAAAATATGTGCCAATATTAACACTCCCTCTGTCATATGCAGCCTTTGCAGAGCTACAGACTGACATCAACGAGTTAACGAGTGACCTGGACAGAGCCGGCATCCCCTACCTCGACTATCGCACTTACGCCATGAGGGTCCTCTTCCCCGGCATCGATGATCACCCCGTGCTCAGAGAGCTGGAGGTGGGTAACCTCTGCAGCAGGGCTGCAGCTACTTGAATTCAGTTCCAACCACTTTTCTGACATCTTGACCTTAAGGCTTCACTATACTCCAAACCAAATTGATTTTGGCTTGTTGGCAAGCGCTGTCAAAGTGCTGTCGAACAGAGCGGTGTGAGCAAATGTCAGCGGGTTGAGGTCTGTTTGTTTAATGGTGTCCACATCGGCCGGAGGAGCCGGAGAGGAGGTTTGATTTGGAGTTTGCTTGCTCTCTTAGTTGCAGTCATGCAGCCATAATGAGTCTAACTTTTTACCATTGAAACTTTCTTACAAATAACTTTTCAGCACCGGATTACACACAGTTCATCTTCATCAGGAAATTGTGAAGTGGCTGTGAATGTCCTATGTTTGAATCAACTGGATGTTGAAGGATCTATTATCTATTTTCTACAGTCTCGTTCAGGATTTGTTTTGTTCTGATTTTGGTCTTATCCTCATCGACAACTCAGGAGGACCTCTTTGACGTGGCCAAGGCTGTTTTTACTATTGTCCCTATTAAGTGTTCAGTCCTGAAGAAGCTCTCCATACTACTTTTTTAAGAAACTTAGACGAAAAACAAGAATGACTCAAGGTCAAGATTTGGCAAATGTTGCCAATTATAGCTGATTCCATCAATGGTTATTATGGTAAGAAGGATTTAAAAAGGCCTCTGCTCTGAAGAGCCTCTCTAATAGCAGTTTAAACATGCTGACTTTCACCAAGTATCCGGCTCTTTGTCTGTCGCAGAAAAATGGAGCTCAGTTTATTCATTTTCTTGCTAAACTTGTCAGTGAGTTCTGAAAGTATGACTCAAAGGAGTCACCGAGGAAACAGATGTGGTCTCAGCCTGCAAACACACCACTGGTTCTGTTTTGCACCGATACATCCAGATGATTTATTTGACTTTACGCGTAGATTTCATTCTCTTCTTCATGTTGTATGGAGTGGATTTTCTCATCCCCGACCGAGTATTATCTATGAGCACGTGTGTGTCTGTGTGTGTGTGTGTGTAGGTGCCGGGGAGCGGACAGGCGGGCGTGGAGAAAGCCTTGAAGCAGTTTGCTCAGCTGGTGAATAACAAGGTCTTCCTGCTGACATTCATCCGCACGCTGGAGCTGCAGCGCTCCTTCTCCATGCGTGACCGCGGCTACGTGGCCTCGCTCATCATGACCGCGCTGCAGGGACGGCTGGAGTATGCCACGGACATCCTCAAACACCTGCTCTCAGATCTTATAGAACGCAACCTGGAGAGCAAGAACCACCCCAAACTGCTCCTCCGCAGGTAAACCAGGAGCATGTGTCAGTGATGCTGCTGAAAGACGCCGTACAAAGAGCTGTTTAAACACTTCTGGAAAATTGCACTTGGACTGAAGTGTCCTTACAAAATGTGGTAATGTTTCTCATTTTGGAACAGCAAGTCATTTTATTCAGCTGAATATTTGTTTATTCACTTTGGAGTTTAACTTCTCAGAGGAGTGTGTGAATATTAGTTGAGGCGTTGCCATAAAAGTACCCATTCACTGCAGGGAGTCGTACAGCCACATTCTTTGTGCTTCACTGGGGAAGCTCAGTGTTCGTCTCATTTTAGCTGCAACCGCTGACAAGTTCTCTTTCCTTTCACCGTCCACATTTTTCACTTTCAAACTGGAGACCTCTTCTGTCACAGACCTCCCCGTTTCTGATCAGCGCTGCTCATCTCTCGGCATAGATAATTGCTCTGCGTATTGTCCTTTCCAGCCCAGTTGCCGCAACTTCTGACGGATGAGTAACTAGGCCAGGGAAGGAGAGCCCACCTCTGCTCCGGCTTTGTTTTGTGCTGCGGCGTCAAACAGCCGCGGCAAAGTCTGAGAAACAGGGTGCCCCGGACAGACAGGTGAAAGACGGGAGCTGTAAGAGTGATAGAGAGTGGGAGGGACTGGCAGAGGAAGAGAACCTTAATGGGGAAGAGTGAGTGCAGCGGCGGCGGACTCGTTGTCAGTCTGACTTATCTTCTGTGTCCCACTCATGAAACATTCAGCTGGAGCTCACGTTTCCTCCACCGTCCCCCCTTTCCATCACCTCGCCTATCCTCCTTTCTCTCGCCTCTCTCCCTCTTTCCTCCACCTCTGGTTATCTGTCGATTGTTTTCCCAGCGCTGAGGCTGGCCTGCTGAATGTTTCATGAGGTTTCTTTTTTTCCCCCCCACCCTTTCTTGAAAACGAGGGCTCTCTCAATCTGAAGTACACTCATTAAATATAAGGATGAGTTCACACGGGGGGGAGCTGGTACAACACAAACTTGTTAGTCCAAACATGCTGCTCCGGCTGAAAAACTCAAAAATTTAATGGGATTGCCGTCAACAGAAGAGTCAACACAGGTTAGGGTTGAAAAGCAGGTGAGGACCGAAATGAGGAAGTGACAGACAGCAGGTTAGAGAGGGAGAGTGACTGGTGGCTATAAAGCTGTGGGCTCTGGATAAGATTCAGATTACGAAGGGCTTATACGCCATTTCAAGGGGTACTGTTACATGATTTAAAGGATTTACTATGGTAAATGATAAAATCTTTCCCATCTGTACCCGTGTAGCTAAGTGCAGACACAGCGAGGAAGAAACAGAGTGGAGGGGCTTGAAGTGGACGTCTAAGTTGTGTCTGCGCAATTATGTCATGCCCCAAATATGTTCTGCACCAGCAGCACTTAACTTACAATATATCAGAGCAAGCGTCCTCAGAGACCAAGCGGCTGGGTAAAGGATGCTAGTCCTCCGCAAAACTCTCCGTGTCATGCTTTTTTGTGTTTTTTCCGACAATGTCGGGCTCTTCTGCATCTTAAATTATAAAAGAATAATCAGAGCACTCCGGCTCTCTGTGGGACGTCTCTTGCTAACAAATGAACGCGCTTTCTTCTTGTCTTGCAGAACAGAGTCCGTGGCGGAGAAGATGCTGACAAATTGGTTTGCCTTCTTGCTCCACAAATTTCTCAAGGTAAAAAAATGAAATCCATCTCGCACCTTATCGCCGCAGGTGTCGGAGTGATAACGCTGTGACAGTGCTCCTTAAAATTATGAGCATCGATTCGGGAATAAACCGCTGCTGTGTGCGCTTTTGTTGCGGCTGTCGTTTTAACTGTCTGATATTGATGAGGACATTGTTGCAAGGATAGTGTTTACCTGTGGGGTCAATCTCCAGCTTTGCAATTCAAAAGGCAGTGAATGCTCCGTTTTACTGTGTTTGATGTGTCAGGCTCCAGTTGCTTTAGTCTTTATCGTCTGCGCTGATGATGAATACAGATCTCTTTTCCCCCCCTTCACTTCTTTCCTACGCCTTGTTTTCCTTTCTCCCACCTTTCTCTCTAATCCCTGGGTTCCCGTCCAAAACAAAGGAGTGTGCTGGCGAGCCTCTCTTCATGCTGTTCTGTGCCATCAAACAGCAAATGGAGAAGGGACCCATAGACTCCATCACTGGAGAGGCTCGCTATTCCCTCAGTGAAGACAAACTCATTCGACAGCAGATTGAATACAAGACGCTGGTGAGTCATAAAGACATTAATGATGAAAAAAAAAGTCCACATTTTGTCTCTATTCATTTGTGTTCATCGCTTGGCAAAGAGCCTTGACAGAACCGCAGGAATGTGGCATGTGCCTCGGCTGAGCTTGTGATTCTATGAATGCTGCGACTGTTTGGATAGTTTCAGTGATGGCAGTGGATAAATAATCTTTTGCGCAGCCAGGTGTCCGTCTCATCAAGCTGAAGGGGAAGCCTGACAAGATTACTTCAAAACAAATTGAAGAAAACAAGACCTTCCAATATCGACACAGCCTTTCAATTAGCTGTAACCGAGCTTCATTTTCTTACTTGCGTTAACATCAGCGAGGTAAAGTCCATGTTTGCTGCGGTACTTTTCACAAAGAGCAGGCTGCAATGCATGCAAGAAGGAACCCAAATTAGCAGAAAAATAATAAGACAGAATTAATAAAGACACATTTTAACTGATAAATATAACCAAGAACACTGAGTGGACAGAATTCTGACTGGTGTATTGACTGGAATCAGTAAAGAGTGATGAGGTCGGGCCACCTGTGTAACAACAACGCGCCTTTTTTCTTTTCTTTTTTTTTTTACCTTTTCGATTTAAATTTAAAGGCAGCTGGATTCCTCCGCCGACCCGTCAGAATAAGTTCCCCCTCAGGCTTTAGCTCCGACGCAGAGCCAGCCAGAGACAGGATGACACCATCTCTGATATCCATGTCGGAGAGTGTGAGAAGCTGTGTCTCATTACTTGTTTAATGCCTCCGCTAGAGCTGCACAGCCGCATCCTGGAGGTGTGAAATTACATTTTTGGCCGAGATCCTCTCCACCAGGACAGTTTGGTGAGGAGAAGGTAATGAAAGGACTATCCTAGCAAGTAACACCTTTCTCTCTCTCCCTTTCTTTCTCTTTCCCCTCCCTTCCTCTACGCCCTCCTCTCCTGTCTCTCTTCATCCTGAATCCCCAGACGCTGAGCTGTGTGAACCCAGACAATGAGAACAGCCCAGAAATCCCTGTCAAGGTGCTCAACTGTGACACCATTACCCAGGTGAAGGAGAAGATCCTGGATGCGGTGTACAAGAACATGCCCTACTCGCAGCGGCCGCGGGCGGCAGACATGGATCTGGGTGAGGCTGCTCTGGATGAAATCACACTGTGAAACCACCAAAGTCATAATGCTAATACAGCGCATATTTTCTGGGATGAAACACGGACTACCATCGCAGTGACAGGAGGGAAGAATGAAGTTTAGAGTGGGCATGTCGGGGGAGTTATCAGAGACGTTTCCCCGTGTGACATCAACAAAGGGCTCAGCATCAGTTTTCTGGGAGACAGCCCCTCCCCACACCTGTTTACATCCCCAACCAGAGCAACACTCCCCAACACTGACGCTAAACCTTACTGACAGCTCACCTACACTTAGGCTTACGCCCACAACATGTCATCCGGCACTGAATGACTCGGTACAAATCCAGCCGACACGCACCTTCAAAGGGAGTGCACAAGATATCTCGTCACCAGTGGCTGATATCGCTTCAGGTCTGCAGTTTTACACCTTAAGGGGCTTTTTTATTTCCTACAGGTTGGGGATTTGGAGAGGATCAGTTTCTCCTTGTTACTTTGGGCAGCTTAAATCCCCCCGCGAGGACACTGTGTCATTTGTGTTTTGTTTGTGGAATCACTTTGATTGTCAAGAAGTGCAGCGAGCTGTCTCGGCGACATTTTCGGCTGCTATGCTCGACAACCTGCAGGGTTAGAAGAGCAAACTGACGCAGGAGCGCGAGGGAGACGCGACCTCACCTGCAGCACAGAGAGACAATTCAAAATGAACAATGGACATTAGACAATATGTCCACGGCGCACACTCATGTTGTTTGTGTTTTTTTGCTACAGAGTGGCGGCAGGGTCGAACAGCTCGCGTGGTCCTGCAGGACGAGGACATCACCACCAAGATAGAGAGCGACTGGAAGAGACTCAACACGCTCATGCACTACCAGGTCTGTTCATGATGTTACAACAAGATTTTTGAAAAAAAGCTGGGAAGCTGTGTGAAACGCATGTACGTTAGCCCATGTAGTAACATCCTTTATACCAGTGTTTTTCAACCCTGCTCCTCGGGGAACAGTGTCCTGCATGTTTTAGATGTTTCCTGCTCCAACACACCTGATTGAAATTATCGGCCAATCATCAAGCTCTGCAGAAGCCTGACGAGGAGGCTTTCATTTGAATCAGGTGTGTTGGAGCAGGAAACATCTAAAACATGCAGGGCAGTGTTCCCCGAGGAACAGGGTTGAAAGACACTGCTTTATACAAGCGTGTCTCACAAGGTGTTGAAGTATGAACCTAGCCCCGTCTTCGCTTGTGAACGACCGAGCCTTTCGAGAATGCCCCGAAGAATTCAGCCAGGATTGTTTATTTTTACAATCAATGACAACTGCCAATAATCTTCTCGATTGATAGATCAATTGTTGAAATAGTGAATAAAGTTCATCACAATTTCCCAAAAGCCTCAAGTAGCTCATTTTATCCAACCGCAGTCCAAAATACATATTCAACTTACAAAGTAGAGAGTAAAGCGGGAGGCACTCATAATCCAGAAGTCTGAAAAGTGACAGAAGTGATTAATAAATGACCAGGATAGTTGCAGAACAGCCTTTCATCATTCGACCAATCATTTCAGATCCTACTTTACGAACCTCACAAAGCCGTTTCACTCTTTTTTTACACTCCCTGCTGCACACCTTGAATCTTTTTTCATCTTTTTTGGAAAAAACTGCAATTATCTAGTTGCTGGAGGGCATTACAGCAAGTATTGTTGATGAAGGACAGAGGATTACTCATTCATATTCATATCACTCTGCTCACCCCTGCCAACGTTTGTTTTAACCTCCCGGTCACAAGCAAGCCTAGTCGACTCAAACATGCCCTCGTGTGCCTCTGTCTTTTACAACATCTTTTTTTTTTTCCTCCAGCTCATGAATGCGACGACACAGGTCACCAACCTCCGATGAGTCACCCTGTTTCCCTTGTCTGTCAAACGTTTGTCATGACGATCAGCTTTGGGACGACTGTACCACGCACATATTTCACTAGAGCGCTTTCTTTTTTCTTTGTTGAAACAAAGAGGAAAAAAATGAAAACAAAAGGAAATCTGAACATTCTGCACCAAATGTGTGTTTTGACAAAGGAAGAATACACTCCCTTGTTATCTTTCAAGGAGAACAGTTTCATTCTTACATTCTTAAGCTCTCTGCCAGGTGTGGAAGTGTTTCCTCTGCTGCTAAGCTGGATTTGTATTAGCTGCATGTGAAGCTGATGCAGAACAGCAGCGTGAATCTTTTGTTCAAACTGAGGATGACCTCGTCGCGTCTGCCAAGCACAGCTACAGTATACAGTATTTACCTGGACCTACTGTACGGACACACTGTCCGCTTAGCCAACAGTCAGCAGCCAGTGATTCAAACGTGAATCGTCTACTGATTGGTGCTTCTTAGGTTTTTTTACATTTAGGTTGCAAAAATACTTGCGGCCGGGGATTTACAGACAAAATTAAGACAACAGCCTTAGCACTGTTGGGTTAAGGTTGGATAGTTAGTGATAGGCTACAACTTTTTTAGCCACATGGCTTAATGTTAATGGTTTTCTCACTGACCTGGTCGGACAGATGAGTCAGAAATCTACTTACCCAAAGTCAATATTTATCTGCCCCGACACAAACTGCTTTACATATCAGTGGATATCAAATAACAACAAAGACTTAACGTAATTGACCCTTTTAAACTTTATTTAAGTAAATGAATCAGAATGAATACACAGTGCATCGTGGATGAGACCCAACAAACATTCTTGCATGTTGAAGTTTTTGCTTGTGCGTCAGCTCACAAATGTCTCTACCTGCTGCCAAGGAAAAGAGATGGCTCACTCCTTCTTTACTATGTGTTTAATTCTTTCTCAGGCAAGTACGTTTCTAGGTTTACTAGCTTGGTGCAGCATTTCATGTGCCTCCAGGCAAGCGGGCAACCCTAATTGTTGAGCCCTGCTTTATACTTAGTTTTTACATTTTGGCAGATGGATAGCTTTGAGCACGTCCTGTTTGCAACGTACCAGTGAATCACTGGACTCAAATTCAAAGTCATGATGATTCTCAGGCGAGTTGTGGAGCAATACGCTGTCTCTTTTTTCTAATTCTTTAGACACGTACGGTGTTTATTTGCAATGCATATTGTAGATAATACATGACATTCTTGGGGGAAGTGTGTTAAAAAACCTTTGCATTAGACTAGCAATCTTATAACCCTTTTTTTTCCCCAACAGCAATTTAATGCTCAGTTTTATTATCAGCAATTCCTGCTTGAAGGGTTTAATCGATGCCACTGCTAGTCTCGCCTTTGTAGCAACAGAGAATTTTAAAAACAGTACAGGTTTCCACACACAGAGTTTATGTTAGTGTAAATAATTCTGAGCTGACTTTGAGTGTGGTCATCCACCTTGAACTTAAGCCCGTTCCTTTATACATCGTTCCTGTGACTGCCTACGAAAGATATTCAAAGCCTCTGAATCGTATTTATACAAATCCCTGGTCTGTGATTGTTAACCTCAAGCATTTTTTTCCAAATTCCTGCCGTGATTACTTTTGAGGAAACAGCTGCAAGCCACAAATTCATAAAAAAACAACAACAACAACGAAGAAAGAAAAAATAGCAAGCTTTACCTTTGTCTTCCAGGTGTCTGAGCGCTGCGTGGTGGCCTTGGTGCCCAAACAGATGTCCTCTTTCAACATTCCTTCGTCGGCCAGCTTCCCCCGCAGCATCAGCAGATACGGTCAGTGCTGTTTAAGAGATGCAAATACCTTTCATTCATCCAACTTCCAGCAGCGTTGCACCATCTGTCGCTGTCACTTACCAGTCTGTTAATAGCACATTAGACAAAGAGATGCAACGGAAATATTCAACGGTACAGAATCAAAACACATTCCATCACCTTTAAATCAATTATGTTTAGACTAATCATTAGTCTATATGCGGTGTATGCGTATGTTTTATCGGGACAGATGAAACCCAGTCACTTTAGACCTTAGCCGATCTAAATTTTGATTCAAATCACATCTCTGAAGCAGCAGATCACACTGACAGTCCTATTAGGTTTCAAGTCATTTTTCCTTTTAAAAAACACTACACGCTGTAACAAACGGGAGCAGAGAACAAACACCACAGACTGACAGAAAGACGGGGCCATAGTCTGGACGGAAGGAAAAAAAAAAAGCTTTTAGTGAATGAAAACAGGTCGTTATCGTTACCATGACAACCACTGAAATAATGACAGCAAATGATTATACTGTCCAAGGGCGCACATCCAACCTTTGCTCACTTTGCAGATACCAGCGACTACAAAGCTGAAAAAACAAAACTTGACTTTCCGTCCGTTTGATCACGATGAGATGCGCTCCACTATATGCGCAAACTACAGCTGGAGCATTTTATAAAGTATATTTTTCTCCATACGTGACCCGTCTAGGTGTGGACGTATCCTTCCGCTCCACGCCCACCAGCCCGGACAGCCCCCACTCCCGTGTGCCCATGCTGACCCCTGACCTGGAGAGCGGGGTCAAAGTCTGGCACTTGGTCAAAAACCACGACCACGGGGACCAGAAAGAGGGCGAGCGCGGGAGCAAGATGGTGTCTGAGATCTACCTGACGAGGCTCCTAGCAACAAAGGTGCAGCAGAACACGAATATTATAGACATACATGCAACTATCTCAGCTTTTTCAACAACATTACTGATCCTGTTGATTACTGAACAATATGAGACAACAATAGCCATCGAAGCTTTGAATTAAGAGAAAACATGTCGTGACTGTATGCAATTCACTCTACAGGGCACCCTGCAGAAGTTTGTGGACGATCTGTTTGAGACGCTGTTCAGCACCGTGTGTCGGGGCACCGCCCTGCCTCTAGCAATCAAATATATGTTTGACTTCCTGGACGAACAGGCCGACCGCCACGGCATCCATGACATGGACGTCCGGCACACCTGGAAGAGCAACTGGTGAGAAAGAGACGATGTCTGACATGTCACCTTTATTTACCGTCTTTAACAAGCCTGCTTGCAGTGTTACCTATAGAACAACTTCTTTAGATCTTTAGATTCTGATTCTGAGTCATAATTTCTGATTATTGATCACCCCATTAATGCCAGGGTGCTTCGTATTTTTTTATTTATGTCGTCCTCTGATGTTTTGTGCAGTTGTAGCTTCTCTGTAAACTTCCAAACTCCATCTAATAAAGTCTCCTAAACTTCAGCAATGTCTTGTTTTCACAACTTAAGTCAATTTGGATGGGACTGATCAGAAGAAAAACCAAAAAGCAGACTCTTTCACACACAGAGCGAGGACTGAAAAAGTATTAAATAAATCTTCGCCTCTCTTCTTCTGTCTCATCTCTGGGTATCTGCAGCCTGCCCCTGCGCTTCTGGGTGAACGTGATCAAGAATCCCCAGTTTGTGTTCGACATCCATAAAAGCAGCATCACGGACGCCTGTCTGTCCGTAGTGGCCCAGACTTTTATGGACTCCTGCTCGACTTCTGAACACCGTCTGGGCAAAGACTCCCCCTCCACCAAGCTACTCTATGCCAAGGACATACCGCATTACAAAAGCTGGGTAGAAAGGTGCGTATGTGCGCGACGACGCAAAGACAAATGCGCCTCACCATGATAGAAAGACGTGATGAAATCCTTCAAACTGAGGAATCTTTGTACGCCATCGCCTCTCTAGTTCGGTGCAAGCGATCTATAATGTATAAAAGGGATTGCAGCGAGTTTGGACTGTAGATTGTGACACAATTAATCACGCAGCTTAACAGGGTGTGAAGCGACCGAGTGAAAGCGTAGTCAAGTGAAGTATAGTTGTGCGAGACTATGCGTTTTTTTTATATATGAAACAGTGTGCTGCTGCTGTTTGACATCTAAATGAGTACACTTGTGAGTGACGCATTTCCTTATTCTCCTGACAAAACACCTCAGATTCACTGACACCTTTAGCATTTGATATTCTTTTGACTTTTTCACAGCGAAAGGCTGAATCCAAGTGAGGAGAAAAAGCTCTGATACGCATTACCGTGCCCTTGACAGCGCGTATGTGTGTGTGTGTGTGTGCGTTTCCTCCCAGGTACTACGCTGACATCAACCGCCTGCCTGCCATCAGTGATCAGGATATGAATGCCTATCTGGCTGAACAGGCCCGCCTTCACTCCAGTGAGTTCAACATGCTCAGTGCCCTCCATGAGATCTACGCTTACGTCAGCAAGTACAGCCAAGAGGTGAGGCTCGCTCAACACGCTGTATCACAGAAGTCCTGCTGGTGTGACTAGCTGACTGCAGTTAACATTTTCTCATGTTAAAACAGCTATAATCCACATTTTTATACTAACAAACGATATAATGAGTATGCCTGCTGCAAATTATGTTGCTCACAGCCAAAAAGAATTATCACCAGGCTCTTCAGTTCCCCTCACAAGCTTTAAGAGCGTTTTATATAAAACAGCTGTGTGCTGGTAGCTCTGTTCGGCTCTGATAAACGCTCCAAGCAGCAGGCGGACAAAGTTTGTGCGTAGCTGGTGAACAAAGTGGAGAATTTAGCCGCTAAAGAAGCAGATAATTCCCTCAGGGGCTGGTGCAAGGCCGAGCTAAAGGTTGAGTGAATACTGGACTTGAAGACATAATATTGGGATTTGTTGGTTTCTGGTTGGAAACACACACACCAGAGAGAGAGAGGGAGAGAGAGAGAGAGCAGAAGTGGTTGAGCCAGTCAGAGAGTGAATGGAGAGTGTGAGTGGCGTTAGCAAAGACAAAGTAGTGAATCAGGGAAATGATGTTATTTTCTGACTGTTCCTGGACGGTTACAATCTAAAGCACAAATTAACCAGCCCACACTTCCACACAGCCCTCCTGATTTTGTGCGAATACCTGAAGTGCACGCTCTGGTCCGCTGTTTGATTTTCTGCTCTGCCTGTGTGTGTGTGTAGCTCAGCCCCACCCTCAGTCAAACAGATGAGCTCTTTATTAACAGACAGAGCGCAAAAGAAAGAGACAGCAATGCAACGTCATCGGCACTTCTCGACTGTTACTGGCTGCCCAGAGGTTGACGCCCAGAAACACCTCCAACACAACGAAATACTAAGAAAATGATGCTAATGCTAATAATGCTAACCACAAGCAGATACAGACACCACCTTGTCGTGGGTGATAAGTGATGACTGAAAGGGATTAGTTTGGTGTGTTTGTCATTGTTGTTTAGGGCAAATTTTTCATAGTACACCTTTAAAGGCTTATAAACTGCCCTGAAATTAGTGATTTAAATATGTTTATTGTTGTTGAATGAAGTGAAAAAATGCTGACCACAATCTCTTGAAGCCTGAGGTGGTGTTTTTAAAATTGTCAGCTTCACTTCCACATTATTTCAGTATTTTACTCACAATGGTATAAACATGAGAAAAGCAAAGCCAAGCCTGTTTGCCATTTTTTTGCCTGATAAGCTCCTGTTATATCTGAGTTACATAACAGGCTTTCGCTAATGTTTATTCATTTGCGCTGAATTCTAATTAACCAAATCCGTGATGATTAATTCAAGTCAACCTGCTCAGATGATCCTGAAACTTAACTTCTAATGAAACGGATTAAAATGTACACTGTAATCAACAATTCAAGTAGAATTACTGGGGGAAGCTGTGGTTGTAGATCTGATGTGTTTGACTCATAATGTGAATATTTAAAGGATTTCCATAGCTGACCAACAACAATGTGCCTTGGTTTCATAGTTTGTGTGTGTGTGTGTGTGTTTGTGTGTGTGTGTGTTTTAGATCATCGAGGCACTGGAGCAGGACGAACAGGCCCAGAAGCAGAAGTTGGCGTATAAAGTGGAGCAGATCATCTCAGCCATGTCTACAGAGAGCTGAGACAAACACACACCTATATACATACACAAACACATACAGTATGCACACACTACACACCAACACACACACACACACACACACACACACACACACACACACATGCTGAAACATACAACAACAGAGGAGTTATAAAACCCAGCTGCAACACACTTTGGGACGGAGCAGTGCACATGAAGGAACAAATTAGGTGCATGTATGCATACATACAATCAAACATTAACACTTATACACACTGACACACACACACAGACACTGCAGACTCAATGGACCTACTGTATAAACAAAGAGACACACACACATGCATATATATACACACATACAGTTGTACATACAAAAAAAAGCCCCACTGAACACATCAAACAGCGGATCGTCCCAAAGCACGACTTTTGAATCCAGTGTCATTGGTTTTTTTTTCAGAAGAAACTCCAACAGGCAAACATCCAACGTCTAAAAAGGCTCCTGGGGAGGGAGGGAGAGACAGAGGGAGAGACAGAGGGAGAGAGAGAGAGAGAAAGAGGATTTGGGCCATCACAGTTGCTGAATTTGCAGCCAATTCTTTTCCGCTGGGTAACGGCTGGTCTTTGTAGTGGGTACTTATACTAACTGTGTGTGCGTGTGGCCTGGCTGGAGCTCTGAAGAGAAACAGCACTTAATAAAGAATGACTCAACTTGAAAAGTCACTGGAGGAGCTCGACAGAGACAGGAGCCAATTTAATGGGATGGCACATGTGGTGAGAAAAGACTCGACGTACTTTTTTATATGTCAAAGATGAAGGACGTTTATTCGCACTACATATCACGGGGCTTGGAGTGACATCGCCATTCGGAGCCATTTCGGAGCAGAGATGTGTGACTTTGCATTGTTAAGCCTTTTTGTCCTGTTGCCTTTAAAAAGGCTTTTAAAAAAAGGAAAAAGAAGAAGAAGAAACTAAAGACTCTGGCATCATCGCTTTTCATTCCCCCTCCTCACCTGAAGCTCCCCGTCATGAGTTTAGTTTTTATTTTGAAGGAAGCTTTTCCGACTCTGCTGGGGATTGAACCGCACATACACAAAATTCATCACTGACAAGGTGAGGGTACAGCTCTTAAATAATAAAACGCTGAGAAGGCATTACCTTCAGATGTGAAATATATGTAGAGATATTTCCAGACCCAATCCCCGGCTTTTGTGCCAAATTTAATGTCTCATGTTTCATTCATGTTAAATGCCCCCCCCCGTAGAAGCCATTAATAATACACGCCATTGTACGGAAAAGATCCCATTTGAGATGGGAATTTTTTTTTTTTTGTACAGTGATGATCTATGGACCACCAATTCAACCATTCAAAGATAAGTGGAGACCAAATTGAACTGTAGCAGAAAGCATGATTAATGACACTATAAGTCTGATCAGATTAGCCTAACCCCCGGCCAACAGCGCCGCCGCCGCCGCCGCCCCTCCTCCTCCTCCTCCTCCTTCCCTGCCTCATCAGTCATTGTTTACATTTAAGGCGTGATACTTGAAATGCACCGAGTGTACGAGATGTTAAGAACACCTGCTGCTCCTGTGAGCTAATCTGCTCGGATTAAGTTAGATGAAGGCTCTGATGCCTTATTGATTTTTCCCCAATAAGTCCACTTTGAACGTAACCTGGAAGTCAAACTTAGGAAACAAGCCGGAGAAGAATTTCTAACCCAGGGGATATTTGAGCTGCAACGGGGTGAAAGCCCAGTGACAGGTGGATGTTCCTAGTATTTTGGGCACAGAGTGGATATGTGGTTAATGGAATGTGCTTGGATCAGCAGACTGGTCCCTGTGAAGTCCATTCATTAAAACATCAGTGTGTTGCTTCAAGGCGCCACCCTCGCTTTACATCCGGACCTTTTCCATGCTCCGGCGTCCGACTTTTAGTTTTGCGTTCAGATGTACATTTTACCCGACTGCTTGTTGTCTTCTTGCTGCTGTATTTATAGAGTGCCATATCTAAACTTTTGAAAATGATTATCACGATGAAATATTCAGCCTGAGGCGTCGCATCAATTCAGGGTTGGAGTTTTTGATTGTTTGCGTTTCACCCATCGCGGCGGTGAAAGATAAACTTCTTACTGTGCTTGAGGCTTTTTCATTGCTCCACATTAATAAGTCGCTGTCTATCAACGTCTCGCCCCGGTCGCCAGAGGAAAATATTGGCATTTTTTACGTTTCTGCAAACCACAGATATATTCAAATGTGTCATATAACATTCACATCTACGTGAGGGGATGATGGCGGCGTCACAGCTAGCCGAGACGCCCGCCAAGCAAGAGACCACAGCTCGAGATGGCGGGACATTTCCAGCTGTGTTATTGCAACAAAACCAGATTTTTCGAGTTAGACGTCAGGGCAATTTCAATGCATGTTTTGGCGACAGAGCCTAGAATGTTTCCTACATCTACACAAAATACAACTGAACCAAAAGAAGCATAAAACTGCGACATATCTTGGGTTCGCAGAAACGTACGCGGCCAACATTCATTCTGGCAACCGGGCTGCAGTGTCATTCCCGAAACGCTGCTCTGTTTTTTTTTGGGTTTTTTTACCATTTCAGTATCAGTGGGGTTATTGTACTCCCCACAGGACCTTGACTCATGCTAATCTAGAAGAACAAGAGAAAAATAAGATAAATAATAATTACATTTCCTGTTACGTGTTGAAATATGACAGAGGACTCATCTGTTTCATGTGTGGTTTGATGATGATAATTTATAAATGTGTTGTGCAATAAACTGTCAGACATTTAAACTGTAATGTTTTTTAAACTATATATTATTGTATAAATATTGTACATAAAGAACACTCCTATTTTGCAAGCGAAAAAAGATTCACTTTGTACTGTTGTTATACATTAAATGCGCAGCTGATGAAAATGATTTTTCGCCTGGTTTTCTTTCGTGCCGACGCGTCACTGAAACTGAAAGTGTTGAATCCTAAACTGAAGGCCTGACCGATAAAAACCTTTTGTCCTCAAACCGCTGCATTCATATGGAAAGTATGTTTCTATTCCAGACTGTGCAGCTATGACTTTAAATTCAGCATTATATAAAAACCAGGTCATAACTCACTGAATCAACAGAGTTCTTCGACATCTACATTTTGTACTTTTCAGACAAAATGTCTGCTGCTGTTAGATGTGAGGTCATTCTTGAGACAATCTGAATTCTGCCATGTGTAACTGGATAATCCATTCTTATTGTGTTAGCGGACCACTCGCATGCTAATTTGATAGTTAAACTATTATTGGGTTTTCACGGGAGGGCTCTTAATGCAAGACAGTCGTGTCAGAGATCAACCCGAATTCCCTGGGGTACTTCAATCAATCAGCATTTGTACTCGGAAATTAACATAATTGTTGGCCGTGATGGTAACCCTCCACTGAAATGCTTTTTTATCAATGAGAGAATGCATTATCTGACTAAAACAGAACAGTGACCCCGTACACTTACTGCAACACTCTAAGCACTTAACATAAATACATCATTGATCATTATTGTAGTTAAAGTGTAGGCACTTAAGGTATTTTTATTATTTATTTTTTAAATGGAAAGTTGGCACGCAGAGTAAAATAACAATATCAGATTGTGTTGTTGAAAATGTTCGATTTTTATCTTCAATCAAGCACAAATCGTGGGACAGTAGTGACATGTCCTACTTGTAGGTCTGCTTAGCAGGGCTGCACAGAAAGAGGGCATTGTGTTACCAGAACCAGAACCAAAGCTGTTCTTAAAGGGTAGCGCCACCAATTTTACACATTAAAGAGTGTTAGTGTCCACAAAAAGGGAGGGGGGGGGGAGTGCAGTTAGCAATGAAATAAAGAAAATGTGTTCAATGTCCCCTTTATCACACATCAGGAAGTAACAGGGTCCAAAGGAAATATATGGTTTACAATTGTTGACACAACTAGTTATTGCGGTTACGTGTACATGCAGCATATCGCGGCATTTAAATCCATTTTTGTTTGACAAAGGGAGCTTGTAAAGCAACAAACAAACATCCTGGAGACGTGTAGTAAATCCCTTTGAATTTGACGTGAAACAAAAAAAGCTATGTGATGAAGAAGAGCCTCTCATCAATGAAGAGCAGCTTCACACTGTGACAGTATTTGGTATGACATGTGAGCAGCATATAGGGGCTCCTGAGCACTTGCCATAAGGAGCCGGGAATTCATTATTCATGTTTAACCCTCGAGGCTCTGGGCGAGCAGAGCAGAGGGGAGGGGATGGGAGGGGAGGAAGGGGGAGGAGGGTTGTATGAACATCCAGGCCTCCCAACCCGTACCTGTCAGATCCAGGTGGGGGTGTCATCGGCGCATTGAAGGGTCCTCTGTACACCTGCCAGGCTCTAACCCATCGTCTTCCCTCTCTTCTCTCATTGCTTGTCATAGTGCCTGTACTCAGCAGCCAGCAATCCCTCCCTACTTACTACACATGCACACACACACACACATATACACACACACACACACACTCACACACACACACACACAAGCACAGAGGAGGATCATTAAGACTCCAACCTCCCGCACTGACAGCTGAGCGAGCCGCAGGATAGCTCCTTGATAGACTGGATGGTACCAGACAGGTTTATGGAGCAACTACAGCCATTAGAAACCCATTATTCTTCAATCAATCCCTGACACTTGTCATAATATCTCATTCTGTTTCGCCCGATGATTGATGCGGCTACATTATAGACCAGACACAGAGTAAAAACAACAGCACACATGCTTAATTTATGTGGAAATCGCTGGCCGTACAATGGAAGGTTTACACTACATAGCTGCTCAGCTTCTCCCGCCGCCCCGAGCGCTTGATTCATGGGAAAACGGACCTTACACACAGACTGTAGATCTTGAAGAATAATTCAAACTGTGGCTCAAACTGTGGAAGGAATGCTGAATGGAGAAAAAAAAAAAAAAGACCTCGGACTTGCACCATGCACCTTGAACAAACCTGGCAGAGTTTGTCTTAATAGTCAATGGACGAGGCTCTGCTTCAGTGTCCTTCAGCTCAGCGTGGGAGCTGGGCTGTCATATTATTAAATGCATGAAAGCAAGGTAACGTTTCTTTATGCTTTTGCGCATAGAAACAGCGGAGGACACGGTAACAGCAAGCAACACTTGTGCAATACACACCAAAATGTCGAAATTCACAGCTTTTCTGGATTTTGCCCAAAAAAATATGATCAGATTTTCGACTGCATGTCCGAGAAAAATGATTAATTCAAAGCTACTACAAGGAACTTCGATATTTTGTTGATATTGGAGGCCCCTGTGGACAATAGTGGTCAAATCCACAAAATATAATGTCAAAAATAATTTTTAAAATCAGGATAAAAATCTCCTCCTGCTTCTTTTTAACCGGCTAACGTCATAAAAAAATCATCATCACAGTTTCCAAGTGTCTTCTAATCAATCCTTTTGACCAACCAACAATCCAAAAACAACTCATTCATTTACCATCACAAGTGACGGAGACAAGCAGCAAATCCTTACATTTAAGAAGCTGGAACCAACAGATGTTTGACATTTTTGCTTGAAAAATGTCTGGCACGACTAATCGATTATCCACATAGTTGGCGATTAATCTTGTCGTGATCAACTACACGATTAATCGACTAATCGTTAGAGCGCTACTCGTAGATGTAGACGCAAACATCTCACACCTTTGTTTACTCCCATCCATTATGCCCACGTTCTTGTCTGTACAGTAAAGCATCGAACTCCCTTGAGCGCCGCTGAAACGCATCCTCGAGGCGATTGTGGTCTGCGAGCATCGCTCTCCCGCCGCTTTAATTAAATGCACACTACATTATCAGAGTGCACACAATCAAACAGGCGCTGATATGTTTGTTCTTGCCAAGGACAGAATACAGCTGTCCAAATCAAGTTAAAGAATCCCTGATTACCACAGCCCAGCCTCCATCGGTAACAACTTGCCTCAGGATTTACTGGATGAGCTAATCCATGACGGCATTTTATTTCCCCAATTTGCTGGAGCAGTTTCTCTTTTGTCCACCACCAATGACATGGTCACTTACAGACTGCGGCCATAACTGCCGTCATCACTCACTGCCAACGCAAACAGCTGGGTTCTTTAAATATGTGCAGGTGGAAACAGGTTTCAGCTTCACAACGTATACAGTAGGAGGCAATAAATCAAGGGTTTAATGATGTAATGATGGAGCTGGTGTCCAGTGAGATGGATCTGGACGAGCACGCCAGTCTACTGGTGCCATCTCCTGGACAAAGTTGTTATCACACGTGAGGAGGAGCTGGGCCGACAGCAACAGGATGAGCATTCTTCATTCATTCGCTGTTTACATCAGTTTGGATGAGAAAGCGAGACGGATCATGTGAGAGGCTGAGAAAATGTGATTTAGGAGGAGGGCAAAGGGCAAGTCAGTGACAAGAAGTGTCTGTTCCAGCTCTGTAGCCCGAGGGCGGGTTCTGAACATCTGCAGAGCGACGGTCCTGTAAACAGTGGTGAGAGAAGTACTCCTTACCTAAAGTCGCTACAAGGAACTTTACATTTTGGTTGATTCTGGTGGGTCCAAGGACAGAGCGAAACAAAGTAGACTTGTTCAGTGCTGCACTGTACAGGCAGACCACAGAGCAGCTTCTTTCCTCAGGCTGCGAGAATACAGACTTTGTCCTCTGCAATCCATAAATATAGATCTATTTGTCTGACCTGGTCTGAGTCCTAACCCGTGACAGTTATTAAGAGTAAGTATAACAACTACTTAGAAACAGCCTTCTTCTTCTTCTTCTTACTGATGGTCTTGTTTGTTCATTTAGAGATATCAGCTTTAAACTGAGACCGTTTCATAACCGGTTTAAAACTCTATGTGGTACGTTTAGAAGTAAAACTCGCACTTTAGTAAAAACATATTAATTTGCAACCAAATGTACTAAAATGTCATAGTAAAAGAAATTGTTAGGTAAAAATGTAAAATGCAAAAGATAAGAAAAGATTAGGATGAAGATCTTATCCTGTGGGTAATGGGGGCGGGACTAGATAAGCTTTGGCTTCTCCTGCTTTTCCCTTTCGGCCATGTGTATTGTATTATTTGAACAATGATGAAATGTGATGATGATGAATTGACATGCCCGAAATAAACAATATAAATAAATAAATAAATAAAAGCATTAAAGTAGAAGTACTTGCTCTGCTGTAATATGTCCCCCGATGTCTCTGACATTATCAGATTGTTAATACCGTTGCATTAATGTGCATGTAGCTCTGAACTGGTCAAGGTGGAGCTAGTTTCAGTTTTATAAACAGAGAGGAAGTTTAGTCCAGTCGCTCCTAACCTAGGGGTCAGGTCCCTCCGCAGGGTCACCAGATACGTCCGTTGGGCCATGAAATGATTAACGAGAGAGGAAGGAAGTGCTTCTGCTATGTGACTGTATTGTTTTTTTCTGGACGTTTCTCTAAGAAAAACCTTTTACAAGGAAAGAAACAACTTAACGTATTAGATTTAATGGCAAATCAATAGGGTGGCACAAATGATTTAGAATGTGTCCTTTCACAAAGTGTATTAAGTTCCCCATCGATTTAAGAGTTTTTAAAACTGCGCATTTGTCTTCGACAGTTTGGGGATATTGCTGTTACAAGCTCTTGTTACTAGTAAGATGAGATCACTTAAGAGCCCAAACACTTTGCATGTGTGTACAAGAATCCTTTTTCTACTTTCTGGCTTCTTGCTGTTTTGCAGAGGGCGTCAGTCGAGGAGGCGGTCCTTTAATGCTGCCCAGGACACAAATTGCACACACACTGCTAAGAAACGTGGTCATATGCGTCCCGAACCACCCTCTATATGTGGCCTGAGCAGATCTCAGTGAGTCGTTAATGCATCTTGGGTGCATTTACACCTGTACTGAGAGCTGGTCACCTGTGATCGGATCACTCATGACAGATGTTGATACCAGGTGTAAGCAGGCTCTCATAGGCATCTGAAACATGATACAAGGCCCCAAAAAGACCAGTTTGAAGAGGTCACCACTAAACCAGGAATGAGTCTTTAACAAATGATTGTATTTTAAACAATATCATGTTTCTCGAGAGATTCTCAATCTAGCAAAGTAAACGTAACGCAGCAAAAACTACAACAGTTCCCTCTGGAATAAAGTGAAGCAGATGTGTGAAGTGGCATAAAATTGAAACACAAGTACCACAAAAAATAGTATGTTTCATGAAACAGAGATACTGAGAACCCCGAGGCTGCAGGTAAGCTACACTGAAATGTCACCACACATTTTGTTTTGGGTAGAAGTGACTTCATCAACACAACATTTCCTTCCTTCTGTCGTTTCTTTTTCTTCCCGCTCTCTCGATGGCAGAGCCCTCGCTGCTCAGCCCGCAGAGGTAACGGTGAACATTTGCTGCAGTTTGAAATCAAATCCCCTCCCACTCCTCCTCCTCCTCCTCCACCACCTCCTTCTCCTCCTACCAAAACATCCCTCCTTCTCTGCCTCTCTCCCTCCTGCACTCCTGAAATCACTTCCACACAGGCTCCCTCCTTCGCAGCCAATCGGTGAGCTTTGTGGGATTTATGGCTCCCATTTTCAAAGCTCCATAAAATGTGTATTTCAACGTGCATGTGTTTCTGCGATTATTGTGTGTGTATGTGTGTGTGTGTGTGTGTCCGCATTTGTTGATACAAATAAATGAATCAAAACTAAATTAAGAAAACAAGAAAATGTCCTCATTAATTTAGAGGGACATGTCGATTGCCTTTTCGTCTTTTACTGCGCCTTGAGTCAAAACAGAACCATGAATCTCTCAAGCTAAAATGTTAATTATGAACGGCTGGCAAAGAAATTCTCTCCCCACAAAAGATTGTCACATTAGGAGAGTTGTTGTTTTACAACTTCCTGCTCAGAGCTCTGCCCGGGGCACGGACAAATAATCCATTTTTGGTGAACTTTAGCTCTCAGACAGAATAAATAGCGATCACTGCTGCCACCGCAAAACATTTCACAAGATTTACATTTTGAACAAAAGACGCTGTCTTTCATCTGCTGCTGAACTTGTGTTTTGTCAGTAAAGCCCCGAGTTCTGAATGTGGAAAACTAATACAAAGAAATGTCTTCAGAGAATATAATTCATGACATTTTCTGCTAATAAGCTCTCTAGTTAGTGAGGGGAGTCTGCCATTTAAAGTAGCCGAGTGATTCTTCAGCCAAGCCTCAGTGATCCTTGGGGCGTCCAATTAGCTGCTAAAACTTCTATTACTGCAAAATAAGACTTCTCGGATCAAACACCGGTGACCTTTTGCCTAAAATACACCCAAGAAGTGAAATATTTTTGCCTGACTCAAGTCAGGCTGTTAGATGAACTTTAATTCACACGGCTCGGCTAGTTTCACCACAGGAAGTAATTAGTAGTCATCGCTCAAAGCTCACTGACACATTCAAAAATGTGTGTTCTTAATATTGATCTTTTCCATAAGTGAATAAACAAGCTGTTCTCAGAGGAAAATAAGGTCCTCAGTACACTGTTTGATGCTAGAAAGGTGGCAGGGTCCGTCACTTGTAAAGAAAGTAAAACAGCATGAGATTGTGTCGTCTGTTGAGGTCAGTTTGTTTATTCAGCCATGAAAACAAATAAGAAAAGAAATCACTGTCCTCCGATTAAAATTTCTTCCCCTAAACTACACAGTGAGTAAAAATGTTTGTTTGTTGAGCTGGTGACAACAGCAGTTGGAGATAATTATTATTTTTTAAATTCCGAGTTCCAAGTGCAATTGAACGCAGCATTTATTTCCCTAAATACGACTACATTAAATACGACTGCTCAGCTCATAGAGCCCTTTGACTCGGCTATTAGACTTTTATTCATCCCACATCGGGGAAATTCACTAGTAACAGTAGCAGGTAGACAGACCCAGGGTGTACAATACACATTAAATGTTGTTTTCTTGTTTTAGTGTTTTCGATAAGAAACGGCTGTGCATGTGCGAATGCATATGATTTAACTGTACAAAAGAGGAGGAAAGACAAGGACAAAAGGCTGCGTGCAAGTGCTTTTTTTTTTAAAAAAAAGGCATGTTGACAAAATGTTCAGAAACAGCTTGGGATTTTTGCGGTCTGTAAAGTATAGGGGGCAAATCTGGAGGGAACTCCTCGTGAGAACGCACAAGCACAAAGAAGCACAACGCTCCTCTTTTGATATCCAAACCGGTTGCCTATATTCTCCTGAGACGGCTCCATCATACTTCTCACACACACACATGCTCCGAGGGACACACACAAGGCACGGAACTGAAAAAAAAAGCGTTAAAACACACTCGCGAGCTAAACCAAAACACACACTGCTGTCAGAAATAATCTACAGCACGAGCAGATATATGATGATTGCACTGTACTGTTACTGAAGAAACAGTGCGGCTGCTAAAAGGGGTAAAAGGGGGGCCGTGTTTTCAAACGCCGTGAGCTGCAACAGATGTGCAGAACAGTCAATATTCTATAAACAAATAAAGCCATAAGAAGCCGGGCCTATAGGCTTTAAATCACAGGATGCCAGTGGTAGAAATGCTTTCCAGATTGTCTTTCTGTGTAGGACGGTAAGGAGGAATGCTTTTACTTAACCCAACGTGCCGTCTGCGTCGGACTTCCTGCTCTGCGACCGTGACGAGCTTCTTCGTGACACTTTAGACCAAAACAATGTCACCAAAGGAAGACGGGAGAGGAAGCTGGCCGTCTAATGATGGAGTTCCGGCGCACAGATTTATTATGCCTTCCGAGTTACAGTGACACAATCAAATTTCCCATATTTAAGTCACAGAAATAGCTACAAAATGAAGGAACACAGCTGTGTGTAAGAGTGAAAGAAAGAAGAAGGGTACAAGGAGAAATAAACAAAAGGATAAAGAAGAGATGGCCGGGCTTTGTCCTGCTGCTCTTTGTTGAGAGTAAAAGGTCCGTTCTGTGCGAGATGCTGTGGTTCAGGAGGAGTCAAGTAGCAGGAATACTTAACTAGCTAACAGTCTAATGAATGTTTTACTGGGGTGACATGACTGCTGCTGTCCAGCTGTGGCTGCCGAAGTGGACACACTGCTGGTTTTTCTCTTGGGGTTTTCAGCAAAGCTCATCTTGAGTCACAGCGAGGGGCCAATTGCCCACCTCAGCGCCCCGCTGTTTGAGCTGAATGTTTGATAGGGGTCTGGGCAAGGAGGAAGGAGGGGTAACAGGGAGGAAATGGGGTGATGGCGGGGGGGAGGAGGAGGAGGAGGATGGGGCCAAGACTGGGACAAGAGGGACTATGGGCACTGGGACTGGTCTCAAATTACAAGGCCGTTTCCCAAGAATGGTAAAGATGTAGCGTCGGTCCAGTTTCTTGACTCGCTGTTGCTTTTTACATTTTGCTGTCGAGAAGGGTGGGGCTTTTTTTTTTTTTTTTTTAACAAGTCATTTAGCATACCTTCACCAGTGGTTCCAGATGTGGGATTTTAGAGAGCGCATAAGAACTGCTAGCAAAAGTGCTAACAAAAGTAAAGCAAAGATCCTCAATCTGCAGGGAGGGAGGGATGGGGGGCTGGGGGGCTTTCAGGACTCTGAAGTGTGAAAGCTTTCAGCGGGATCCTGCGGTGTCTTCACCAGAGGGACGGCTGCTGTTGATTGATGGCCTTAGTGAGTGGTGGGGGGGCTTCGGCCCACTGAAACGGATTAATATCATTAGCATAACAGTGGACAACACTTTTTTGTTTTGAGCATGATATTCTGCACCGCGGTCTATCTCCGTAAGCCTGTTAAAGGCCGGAGTGTCACCGCCTATTGTCAGCCGTCACCTCTCATTGTGGAGTGGATTACTGCTCCCCTCCAGACAGGGTTCACAGCTCAAGCAGACAGCCCGGCGGGATGAAGTAATGAGCACCGATCACCTAAATGTATTCTGCACATGCTGCAGCTTAATTATGGCAGATTCAAGCACTGAAGCTGCATATTTAGAGCAAGCATAAAAAAAAACTGATTGGTATTTAAAGAATGCTGGATTTTTTTTTTTGAAGGGGGGGGGAACACACACACACACACACAACATCCCAACAAGACCCCATTATCCTCCTTCCCTCCATCTGCCTTGCTTCTTCTAGATGGGTGGGGGCACAGAGGAAGGGTTAAAGTAACCAGTGGAAGACGGGGTGTAGGGCTGGGCCTCAGTGAGGGAGGAGGAGGAGGAAGAGGAAGGGGGGGCTGTATAAAAACTGACAGAACACAAGTGGTGCTTTATCCACCCTGTCCCGCTCTGGGTAAGAGGAAACCCTTAAAGTGCTCTGGCTCCACCAGCAAATTTTTTTTTTCCCCCCCCTTTCACACTACTTTTCACTCAGGCCCGACGGAACGTGTGCACGCTCAGGACGAGAAATGGCAGCATCATCCGCGAGAAGAACCATGGACGGGCCCTGCAAAATGTTGGCTTTTGCTCTGCTCCTAGCCGCTTCACTCTTAAGTGGTAAGTAGTTTTAAAACAAAAACAAAAACAAAGTGCTCAATGCAAACTAGGAGGATCAACTTTCTGTGAGATCGTATGGCCATCTGCAGAGGAGGGAGGGAGGGCTGGCCAGGAGGGGTGGGGTTGGGGTGGAGGAGTGTTTGTTTGAATGGTCTTTGAGTTGAATCCAGGTTTTAACCCTACAACCCTTTTACTCTCTGGAATGCTAACACACCGTCTGCACACTGACAACAAATCTGGAACATGAGAGGCTTCATGTGGTTCTGAAAGTGGTTCGATAATGATTTTTCTCCCTCAGTGTGCCGACAGAGAGGCATGACTTTGGAGTACACATGGCAAACACAAAGGGATCATTTCAGAGAGAACAGTTGTGTAATTATACAGGCGCAGTGTGAAGTCTTTGTTATTTGAAGTGAAGAACTTTTAAATTTAGAATCTGCTCCTCCGGCTTTCTGCATTTTCTTTGAAATCCCCCCTCTTTTCACTATTCTGTGTTAAAAAAAACATTTGCGAACCGTCCTCCGCAGCTCTGTCTGTTATATCATTGACCTGATTCCCATGATCTTCAAGGACTTCGGGAAATGTGTATTTATATTTAGCTGGTCGGCGAGGCCAGCTGACGCGTGCGCGAGAGGAGGGCGTGGAGTCCGGTCGTTAATGTGCATTTCAAATGTTTAGCGAGGCATAAGGGAGGATTCAGTGACGTTAAACTGTGATAAGATGACGTGACTCACATTCTGGAGTGTTTTATACAGCAAGTACTGATCAATCAACCTCCACTACATCACCCCTTTATCTTAAATAATAAATGTGGTGCAGCTCATTCAAGTTCACCTTTCTGATAAAATCATCAAATGTTACACAAAGCAGCCCGTTTTAACTTTTAAAAGAAGCCACTTTTTGGTCCCTGTCGCTTAAGTTCAAGCCAATCCTGAGGAAAAACTGATATAAGTGGACATCAGGGTTCCTCAAAACGCAGGTCAAATAAGGCAGCAAACAATGTTTATCTTCCTCCACACACAGAAATACTGCTCTTTGCTGTGCATCAGTCAGATTGTGTGATTGCAGTGGCAGGAAGAAAATTAAGAAATGGATCATGCGGAGGAAAAACATCTGTAAAAACTTTCCTGACGGATAAGCTGAGCTCATATAAAAAATAAACCCAAGGCAATGTCACCAAAAATTAAAGCTGGGGATAAACTTCAGCTGTACCATAATCTATAGTGCTCTCTGTTGTGGCTGGAAATGAATCATACACTGGATTGCTTAATTCAAACCTTCTGCGCTGTTCGTGGGATATAGGCCTAGCTTATAGGAATGAGATCATCAGCAGTTGGGAGGCAGCTGTATCTGCTTTGTAAAAAGAAACCGCCTTGACATGATCTCAACCTATAGATCCTGGACATCAATCTCTTGATGTGCACCGCCATGTTTATCTTCTCTGGAAATCACAAGTAGCTGACACGATGCAACTCTGCAGTTTGTGCCAAACGCGCGAGTCAAAAAGACGAATAACAATGCAGCGGATATCAGATATTACACAGACGGGAAGCAGAGCGAAGGAAAAAGAAGACCACTTAAGCTTGACTGTGTTTCAACTACAGGATGAAACATCTGTCTCCGCAGTCAAACAAAAAACCCTTTCTAGCTGAATTGTCTTATCAACCCTGAAGTTGTGAGTGCAGGGGCAGAGTTATGTAACAGGAGAAGAGACGAGGCTAACTGTACAGCTTCACTGCGATGAGGTCAGAGCGGATTCACAGATGTTAGCGAGCGTAGCGGTTACCCAGACGGCACTGCATGGAGGAGGTTCGTAGAGGCTGAACAGGAGATGATCAGGAACATTTGGGGGTGGAAAACCATTTGAGATGTTGGGATGCTGTTGAGATGAAGCAGACTTAGGTTTGGATAAGTCACTGCAGGCAGTGACAGATGCTTAGACTTACTCTGCTGTCGGTGACACGACTGGAACGTCTAATTCTCAGAAGATCTCACTTCAAAATTTCTCAAAACTGTGCTCCCAAACCACTTTCACGAGGCAGTTTGAGCTCTGCCTGCGCTGTGAAGTGGTTGAAGCAACGAGCCCTGCCCAGCCTCGCTGGCAACCCCCGGAGCATGTCATTATGTAAATCGTTGTTTGCGTAGTACCCGCTGAAGTAACAGATGCTCTTATGAATCTCAGAAACAATGTCAACAACACGAGCACTCGCTCCCCTCATGAAGAAAGCAGCGCCGAGTGAGCCAAGTCAAATCCCAGAGTCAAGTGCGCCAGCAGTGGCAGGCAGACATCTGGACGCACCCTCACACAAAAGATCCCCCCTTCGCCCGGGATTGTGTTTTTTTTTTATCCTCCTCTAAAAGAAAAAAGGCTGCTGTTCCACTCAGCCTCTTAACGGCTTTGTCTTTGAACTTTTTCCATATTCCGTTTACAAACAAGCGTTATGTTCCCTGATCTGCGAATTAGACACCTCGTAGATCAGAGGAAGGATGTGAAAGCCTAAGTGTAAGCTGCTGGCATGTACTTTAAAAAGTCAAAATGAAATGAATGAATAGTTTTAAAAAGCAGTAAACTAATCTTCACACGTTGACTACGGGCGGCTGTGGCTCAGGGAGGTAGAGAGAGTCATCCACTGATGTCTGAGTTGGCGGTCCATCGCGAGTTCTTCCAGAACCCCAAGAGTGACGTTATATCTCCTGCATGTGCACTCTGGTTTGGTGTGACGCGGCTGCCATTGTCCTCCGACGTCACAATCAGGGTTGGAAGCTCCAGAGCTGGAATAATGATTCTGCTGCTGTGCTCTGGGAAGCTCACCAGTCGTTACACCTGTTGATTAGCAGCTCAAAGGACGATGGATGGGGAAAATCTGGAGGGAATTCGGCGCCATATTTCAAGATAAACCAACATATTTGGTAAATTTAGCATTCAGCCACTCCCTAGTTCACCTTGTCATTTGATTCCATCCAGTTCATTTCAGTTCCAGGCTTAAATAAACGCGTCCGAGATGTGTGTTGATATTTCAGAATTATTTTGCACCTTTTCTATTTTATCGTGTAAAGCTATCATACAGCAGTGTTAGCATTCGACCACTCCTTTGCTAATGTTAGCTTCTGTTTAATGGAAGCTAATTCTTGGAACTTTTCAATTCAGATGGTGATAGATCAGGAAGTGGTGAAGTGATAACAATTTGTCAGATTCCCTCTGACTTGCAGCCTGCGACGACATTTGAGGTTTTCCCACCCTGAGTGTGATGTCACTGGAAAATGGCTGCAGGGCCTATGAGACGTGTCGTTGCTACCTTAACTTGATGACTTGCAACTTGACTTGACAGAAAATAAAGACTTCACACTCAACTCGAACCTTTAAGTCAAAGACTCGGGACTTGACCTGACTTGAGATTGAGAAGAAAAAAAACATTTCATAAAGTTGTTTGATTACTTTTATCTTACTGACAATCAATAATTCCCACACAACTTCATCTTCAATTCATCGTCCTACTTTTTGAACAGGTTAGATAAACCGACCAATAATATCGTTATCACACAGGGACATTGTTTTTTCCTGACTGACTTGCTTGAGAGTTGGACAAAAATGACTTGAGTTTCATAGGGCGTATGTGGAGGACCTGTACAGGCAATCGCATGCTGCAAATGTGATCGCTGACTTGTCCACACTGCTAAACCACTATAAAAAGCCCTAGAACTCATCTACACATCTGTGGAATGCGTCCTCCAAGCAAAGTCCAGAAAGCATCCATATTGTCTGCAGCGATGGACGGACCAGCGCCTTGAATTGTGTGTGTGTGAGTGTGTGACTGAGTCCATGTGAGGCAAATTGTAAAGCACTTTGTCTGTTGAGGTATAAAAGCGCCATATGAGTGCAGTCCACTTACAATGTGCACTCTCGTTCTGTGTCCTAATGGCCTATTATGGTTGTTTTTCAATTCCAGACCCCATGGATGGATGGATGTGTGTGTGTGTGCAGGTAGTTACTGCTAAATTCTTTTAAAATCAATGTTAAGCCTCTGAGCTGTTGGCGCGCAGATCAGCCTCCCTCTGTTACAGGATCCCCAGTCTGACAATCTACCTGCATACACTCAAACCAGACAGGCTCATTCAAGGTAATCCACGAGGCAGGGAGAGACTGTAATGGGCGGGTTGTGAGAGTGTGTGTGTGTGTGTGTGTGTGTGTGTGTGTGTGTGTGTGTGTGTGTGTGTGTGTGTGTGTGTGTGTGTGTGTGTGTGTGTGTGTGTGTGTGTGTGTGTGTGTGTGTGTGTGTGTGTTTTTAGAGGAGAGAGGGGGTGTGGGTGGGGTGATATAATGTTCCCAATTGAAAGCAGATGTCATGTTTCCTGATTGTGGTCCCCAGAAATAGGCACCGTGCGTTCGATAAGGCGCTGCAGCGCCCTCGGGGCCGGGCTGGGTCGGGTCGGGTGAACGATGCAGCTGAGCAGCGTTTGGGCGAAGTAAGCGCTGCCTCCGTGGGCCTGATTGAAACCATGAGATCCAGTTGCTTTTCCTGCCAAGAGAGAAGAATGGGCCGGGTTCTGCTATTAATCGCTGTGACAGGAACGACAGGGGAGGGGGGCGTAGTGAGGGGAGGGGAGGGGGGGGTCAAGATAGTGGGGTCAGCGGTCTGTTGTTTCAAAGAGGGTAGAGTTGCAGAGCGTGTTTAACCTAAGGGAGCCGGCTCCGATGTCGCATTCCTCAGCACGCTTTTAACACTCAAATTCAGATTCTCTAAGAGCGGCAGGATATTAAATTATGAAAATTCTCCTCATTCCGAAAACACTGCAGATAACGCAGATTAGTGTCTAGAAACGCCAGGAAGAGATGTCAAACTTCTGGGGCGGAGGAAGATGAGGACAAGAGAATTTTGATATCATTTAAAAAAAAAAAAAAAAGCAAAATCACGGGATGTCAGACTAGCAAAGTTTAAGTCAAAAATGTATTACAGAGTGATAACGCATTTAGTTCCTGTTCCCTCTTCTATTTTGCTTTGAAAATCCACGCTGAGGTGAGTGCAGGAGGGGTGGGGTGGAGAGAGGATCCAATTTCTATTCAATTGACGGCAGAGTGATGTCAGAGCACCTCTGAAGAGGCGCTGTGACATTACAAATTTGAGGCAGGTCAAGACACAGCAGAGGAGGGAAAATTACACTTAATGGTAGTTCAATTATGCTTTTTTTTGTTCGATATTACAACTACTTCAGCATTTCTGAAGGCATATAATCACGTTTATAGTTCAGGAACTCCTACACTTATTTCATCCTTTCAAAATCCCATTTGATTGATTACTGCTCTTTAAAATGAAACGGTTTTGCAGTCGTTCTATGCTGGTGGGCTGGGTGCTGACCCCCTTCCCACGGACCCCACTTAAACACTGAGCAATGCATCCACCCATATGTCCTTGCAGGCAGATACAAAAGGAATATTTCAAGGACACGTAATCTAAAAAGGAGGCCATGTGTCTCGACAGCGTTTACAGAAGCTGTCTTCGTCGGACAGACTCTCACACACTCAGTCAAAACAGCAGACAACTCCATTCAGATTTAAAGCCAGCAGAAAAATGCGCTTTGGCGCCGGTCAAAGGCGCAAAAACTTAATTGGAGGACAGAAAGATGTGAGATGAAGTGAAAAATGTTTTAACTATTGCATGCTTCATACAGAAGGGAGGTTGCTAGTGGCGCCTCAATCATTGGGACTTTGACACGGTGGTCTAATGCCGTGTGCACACCATTATCACCTCACCATGCCCCATTACACAGCAAAGGGTTTTTCCCCGACAGAAAGAGGCAGAGGCCGGGGGCCAGAGGGGTATAAGGCCAGGTTTTTCAGTTTATTTCTCCTGAACACGTAGCTGTCGACTTCTCTGGAAGCCAGGCTGGGACCAGAGGCCAAAGCCAGATGGCTCATGTTTCCCGTGTAAAGACACACAATAGAAGGTGCACGGTGAGGGATGTGCAGTAGTTCCAGATGAATGGTGGGCGTGCAGTTGCCAAGATTTAACATTTGAAATTAGGAAAACTTCTGTGGAAACCTCTCGTTAAGCAGAACACATGTGGACAGCGGGGAACTCAAGTTCAAGTTCAGTCTTTAACGAGAGGCACAAATGCAAAACGATGCAAAGAATACGGAGCCTGCTCACGATAAGCCTTTACATAAACTATGACGCACGCTGGGGAGACTATAAGCAGGGCCGGAGAAGAGAAAGTAGCTGTTAGCATGAGGCTCTTGGCATGTTGCTATACATTACACTATACGGCGTGGGGAGGTGTGAGAGCTGCAGCCTGCATCTCACCTCGATGGATGCCTGAGATTAGCTGTGCGTGACTGGGAGAGGGCGAGCAGACATGGAGGGGTTGGGAGGGAGAAGGGCGTGGAGCTGCAGGCTTGTCCTCTTCCAAAGCCTGCCACATTCCTCCATCCGGAGTCCCAAGAGATGAGGGGGGGCTGCGGGGTAGAGCATTTCCAGACCGCAGCCGTCACTCACAGCAATATGGTGGGAAAAAAAAAAAATCTTCAAGAGTGCAGTGAAGTCAGGGCCAGGGCTGGAGAACACATGGAGTCAGGGCTGATTAGGTTTGTGCAATGATAGCGAGACACATGACTGATGTGTCGACTGATGACGCAGATCCTGGCCGCTTCGTTAGCATTACACAATGAGAAAGAATGAAAGGCAAGTCTGTTTTGAGGTTAATGCGAGGCCGATACAGTACGCTTAGGCGGAACAGTTCAGCCAAATCCGTGAGTGATTACCTTTAGTTGAGTTATCAAGTGGAGAGGAGACGGCCGTGAGGTGGTGATGGGTTCAGAGGGCAAGCTGTCCGGAAGTGCGCTGACAGGGGAGACCGCTGTATCCATTACAGCACAAGAGGGACACGTCAAAGCTACAATCTGTTTTTAAAAAACAAGAAAGCTGCCTGCGCGTCCTCGTCGTCATACACAGTGAAGTCATATGAGCAATGCAAGCAGGAATTCATGGTTAATGTGTAAAAAAAAAAAAAAAAAACTTAACAAGAATTTGTCTGAAATTAACAAAAGCCAGACGTTCTACAATGAAAACAAAACAATAAAAACGTGCTCACTCAGATCCTGCTGTTTCTCTAAATGTTGGTCATAAGAGGCAATTATATACAAGGTTTCATTCCATCTGGGCTCTGGGCTGTCAGGACCGTTTGTTTGTGTGTAATGAGTGATGATTGGCCAGAGAGCTGGACACAGTTTACTGGCAGCGTTGCAAGAGAGCGGGCTGCGAGGCCAAACCAGCGTGTTTTGCTTTATGAAAATGTAGCAGGCGAGTTTTACAAGTGTGCTCGGCGTGCCATGACATCATTAGCACAGTGCTAGTAAAACAGCTGCTTTTTTTTTTTTTTTTTTTTACAGTTCGGTTTTAAAACCCTCTTTAATCCTTCAAACTCAAATGTGCTGTATAAACCGGGAAATTGTCTTAGAATAATGTCACTTACATTGCGGTTCTTTCCTTTTTAGAAAAGAAATGCAAATTCCTTTTACTGCGACTCGACACAGAATCTCACCAACATCCCATTGGAGGCCGCCCAAGAAAACCCCAAACTGTTACTCTTAACTAAACACACCCGTCACTGACAGTCTCACCCTCCCGTCCACCACAAATCACCAGATGACAGGAGCTGAAACAACACATTTTCAGCCTCTGCAGTCTTACACTCCCGTGTGTCACATTTGTATGAGAAAAAACCTGATTTACGCCCGACCATCTCACCCACTTTAAACCTCATCCTTTTCCGGTAAAATAAACAGACAGACCACCCAGAGATGGGTGAGGGAGGGGAGGCAGCTGGAGGCTACAGACTTACAGCCTAACAAGGTTAGGGAGTCCTTGACCTGTCGCTGGTATACACCCACGCTAATGCTCCTAACGTTAAACCAGAGACGCCAAAGATCGTGAGATGAGGTGATAAACTTGGCAACATTCCGGCTCCGGAGTGAAACCTGAGTGTGTCTACAAGAGATCTTACCCGTCTTTAATGTAGGTTTGACACGGGTGAGGAGAATTATTTAGAGGTCACTCGCTCTGATGTATCTTCTTATTTATTTAAAACCGGCCACTAAGTGTCGGTTTATTCCCACCGTTCAGATACTGTACGACAGACAGCTGCGATGGACAGTTGTGAACACTAAGCATACCAGCAGACCTCCCCGGAGATTACTGCCCCACCTGCCAGCACGGCACACACAGCGTTTACTCTGTACTTGCGGCACCTGTCTGTCACAATGATTTATCAAAGGAAGCCGGTGGACAAGTGTCACAGTGCCACCACTGTGTGAATAAACGGGCCTCGTGTGTGAAAAACCACAAGTGGCGACCAGAGACAGTTGATGACCAGGAGGAGACAACGGAGGGCAACAGAGGAGAAAAACAAGGAAGGAAAAGGGAGGCTTAAAGTCGGGAGTACGCAGAGTTAAGGAAACCATCAGTAAAATTAAGTGTTGCATTTAAGAGTATTCAACATCAAACTATATAAATATGTCAGAATAAAAGAAATGTGCAATTACTCTAAAACGGGTGGTGATTTTCAGATCATGAACCCAATCAGCAGAATAAAAGTCGGCAGAGGATGTTTTTGCAAAACCACTGATAAGTCAAAAGTTTCTTTATGCTGCAAATATTTATTTAATTTGCCTTTTTTTTCTTTTTTTAAAATGCTGAGCTTATACTCTGGCTAGGCTTAAGGCACAAAAACCACTTGGTTAGGGTTCGGAAAATATTATGTGTTGGCTTAAAATACCAGATTTAGTCGCCACAAAAGACGACTGGACATGTCCTGAGGTGTAATTTAAAAGATGGTCAGACTTCCCATCAAAAATGTCAGTTTATTCCACGACATAGAAGGACTCGAACAAGGGTCACAGGATTGGCAGCCTTGTCACCCCCTACTCCGTCACCATCCACACCACCGCTCACATGGAAAGTCAGTGAATAAATGTGCACGTACTAATGTGGACGAATCTGTGGTTTTCAGAAATGTTAACTATAGACATATTATCCTGGTGACTGAGCTGTAGATTAATGACTAACCCAAATGTCTGTATTTCTAAACACAGGAGTCAAGCAGGCTAGGAAAAACTGTTATATTTTAAACTATCAAAATAAATGTTTGTGATACCCTTATTTTGTAGTACATGCAGTACATTTTTTGAGCTGATGCTTTACAGTCACATGTGTGCAAACTGAAAACAAAGTCCGTGATTAACTCCAGTCTTAACGTAAACAGAACGGCAGTGAGATCTGTTTCAACAGGGGGCGGCACGCTGCAATTACAAAACCTGAAATCAATCGTAAACTCAATCTGGCATCAGGGAGGAATAACACGGTGAGAGAGTGGGAAGTAATGAGATCTGCAGCGCTAAGGCATTATGGGAATGTTCTGGGAGTGAGGTAATGCTGTTGTTGTTAGACAGAGAGAGGCAGAGAGAGAGAGAGAGAGAGAGAGAGAAGGGGAAATCTGGCAAAAAGGAATGCATGCTGGGTATTCTGGTTTGATGTCTGGATGCTACCCTTGCAATTTGACCTGAGCGATTCAGAGTGGCTGCAGGGTGTGGCAGCATATTTTACAAATTAGCACAGAGAACAAAACGAGCCCTGGAAGTCATCCAGGTGATTACAACTCCGCAGGTGAAATCATTTACGGCTGAGCGAACCTGAGAAGAGATATCGAGCCTAGACTTTCACTTGAAAGTCATACAACTCCCTGTAAATGGAAAAAGGGTATAATGACCGATTACATTATTAAAAAAAATGTGGAAAAAGTGATGTTTTCAAATGGCATCATTACCTGGCACCTTTCAGCGACACATTTTAATCAGGGCGTTCATCCGTTTAACAGGGCTGATGGAAAAATCGCTCCACTTCACGTTAATATGTTTCAGGATCTTATTTTGTACATCCCATTTATGCCCAACCCAAAGAGAGTCACTGTGACCGCAGGATCTTTTGTAAAAACCTCAGTGTGGAAGATTGCATTTCAAAGTAAATGACTTCATGACGCGATCCACGGATCTGAGGGCGTCAGCTATCTTACTTATCTATTACCTAATCTTCCGTCACTGCAGAGGCCCCTCGAGACACAAAGAAATCTGGCTGTGAGCTCAGCAAAGAGTTTTCACGCGCTGCACTACGATGATAACTGATATGAAGATTCAGTCGCTCACTGGTAAAAAACAAACAAACTGCAGACTGTCCAAGCTAGGAGGTATTACCTTCAGTTACAACTTTATCTAATCACACTCGCAGGATGATAAAATGATGTTGGAAAAAACTACCCATTAACCTCACAGAAACATTTATGTGTAGCTGTGCTCCACACAAAAAGAGAAAACCACAATTCTCATCAGCCTATATCACAAAATAGTCACCACAGACATCGAACGAGAACATCCCATCCATTTTCTGTTTGGACATGAGTGTTTTTTTGCCTTCAGTAAGCGATTAATTAAACCATTAAAGGGGTATTTCACTGCTGGCGAGATGGCTTTTCATAAAACTGCACTGTCTATGCAGGAGAAAGACGCAAATATACTGGTACAGTACACTAAAATATGTTTCTAAAGAGATGTGAGATGGGCAGCAGGCAATGCAGTATCAGACTCCTGATTCATATTTGATCGGCACTGCCTAATCTTACAATCTGATCTGAGTTTTGCGATCCACCCCACTCTCAACCAGGCTTTTTTCCCCCGAGGACGGATAGTGACAATCATGATTCGCTCATCCAGTCATAGTGAAGAAACGTTGTTGATGTCAAACCCAAGAGAGTCGGGGTAAGGGGCGGGGGTGGGCGATGATCCCATCGCTAAACTAGGAAAATAAAACGTGTCTGTGGAGGCTGAGACGGAGAAAGGTAAAGCTTTCCTTTAAAGCGTTTTGCAAAATGGAAAACTGTGCTGTAAAAGTGAACACAAGTGGAGTTTGGCACAGAAATGATAAACCCTGGCATACGTGCTGCCAGACAACCACAAACAGGGCATTTAAAAGCTAAGCAGAACTCGTATCAATCCATCCAGTCTGAACTGAACCTTTCTGGTATGAGCAACTTCGTAATATTGAAAATTTGCCACAAAGCCGCTGTATCCCTCAAAGCGTGTTCTCTATAAGCTGACAGATTTCCCTGAGAAGCTCATAGCATTCGTCCCAGTGGGAGTGTACAGGAGGTCAGGGCTTTGGCCTCAGAGGACCAGTCCTGGTCTGGTTCTGAGGGACAGTTTATTTGCTCAGACGGAGCAGAGGAGGGATCGGTCCACTAGGGTTCACGTCATGTCGGTGTGCGAAAAAGTTTTTCTCACTGATTTAATTGCATGCCATCGCAGCTTCGTAAATGAGAATTCACTTCGAAATGTGTGTTTTTCAAAACAAGGTGACATAAGGTTTTATTCTGATGTTACAGCTGGAGTGATGGCACAGGAAGAGGAAGTCGTCACGGGTCCGGCGCCAACTGTGGATGTGAAGGCTAACGTGCGAGGAGACATGATTCCAATGGCAACTGAAGCTCCTGGTAAGAAATATTCTTCTGTAAAGATATGTTATAGGTTAATACTGTAGACTGATCCACTGATGGGAAAAAGAAAGCCAATTTGGCATTCAGTCAATCTGTGTGTGTACTGGTGCCGATTGATTTAAGTTAAATCAACAATATGGATATATTCAAACCCTCTGTAAACACAGCCAAGTCAATCATGCATCCCTACTAATTAAAGACATACACATACCACCACCTTGTCTAATGACACCATTAACTTCAATAAATCAAGATTTTAAAGACTGAATTATACTATAAATATAAAAACAGGCCAGATCTATAATAACTTGAACATACATGTCCTAAACAAGCAGTACTACTGTAATGCAAACTGAAATGACATCATCTTTCAGACTCAAATGAATAATATCTATAATAACCTCAAACCAACCATGTGTCTCCACTTTGAAGCAAGCCTCAAAATACATTAACAAACTGCTAAGTGTATGATCTGCCTGAAAGCCCATGTGCGCCGTTTTATATTCATCATATTAACTTAAATTGCTTTAGCAGAACCAGAGGATCCACAAGTCCAAGTCATGTTTTTCCCTACCCCGGGACCTCTGCAACCAACTGAGCAGACTACAGCAGCAATAGCTATAGATGAGGACGAAGACCATCAGGAAACTGCAGCTCCGGGGGACGCAGGCGAGGGAGTGGAGATAAAGGTTGAGGTGCAAACTGATGCACCAGAAAAAGTGGCAGAGGAGACTCACGCACCGATGCCCGCCAGAGGCGACGGCCCCGCCAATGTACCACGGGTAAGATAAAGAAGTTCCTGCAGAGCACTGAGTGTGTTATAAACTGATGTTGACATGCAGTCTCGCTGTGTGTTGGTTATATTGACAGAGACATGTTATCTTATAGTAATTGATGAAGATCCTCTTTATAAATGGTGTAATGTTTAAGAATCTGTTGAATTCATACTCCAAACAAATGGGGGGCAGGATTTCACCAGAGTACCTGCTACCGATGCTAACTGTAGCTGCCATTAGCTAGTGAGCAGTTCTGGTTCTGGTTCTGGTTCGGTCTGGACTGGGAACTCAGATTGGGGGGGGCCTCGGAGACCTCGGAGCATCATGTTGTTCAGTCACTATCACCTCTTGACGTACCAAGTGGCTACGGGCTAGCTGGTTAGCATGCTAACTTTAACAGATATTGCAACACACATTGCAAATGTCTTTGATATCATTTGAAAACTGCTGTTGATAATGTTTGTTAATTTCTGAATTGTTTTAAACACAAAAAAGTACAGATTTGACCTTTAACATCTGTTATTTTGTACATAGAGCCCCAAATAACAATCAAATGCCTGTAATGTAACCATAGTCACTGTAACTGTAACTTCTATTTCGGCATGGTGGCGTAGTTTCACATCAAAATGTTTTAAATGACATTTAGATATAACAATATTTGCAAATGGTGCACAAGCAGAGAAGAAACAGCAGAGGTATTTCTTGCACAGAAAATGAGTGTATTAAAAATGTAATGTAGAGGAGTGTGTCTCTGTGGGCTACAAGTCCTGTCTTGTTTACAAATGTTGTGCTTCCAGATAAAATTGGATACAAATTTGTAGTATATGAATAATTGATCATGATCCCATAACCAGCGGGGGGAAAAACAAAAGGAAAAATCAGAGATGGTAAAACTATTTTGTTACCAACCTACAAAATATTATGTGCTACAGGGAAACATTAAGATACATCTTAAATTGAATTAAAAACATAATAATAAGCTCCTGATGGAGTGAGAATTCAGCTGTAAATGTCCATCATACAGCGTACTGCAACATGTTGAAAGGCGCTGTTCACAAACCTGACACCTCTCTACATGCTGATGATATGCAGGATGCTACGGAGGGAAAGATGTGCGATAATTAAGCGGTTCTTGTTTCTCTCTGCAGCCGGTGCCAAAGGATGATGTTGTCTGTGTGAGCAAAGAGGCGGTCCAGGACAAAAACGCTGTCAAACTGAAGCTCAAGGCTTCATCCAACTGTGTAAGTTCTAGAAAAGAAAAAAAAAAAACACCTTCTGTCCTTTCATGTATCTGCATATGTGTTGGTGTGAAATAATAATCAATTTGTGTGGCAGAACAGAAAGAGGTAATAACAATACAGCAGAGAGGGCTGAAACAACCTATCAGGGGTCCACACGAACCAAAAAGGGAAGGAAAATAGTCTCTAGTTTGGTTTTGATGGAATACCCAGTCGGCTATCATCGCTTCACATAAGCTCAGCTGGAAATTCTTCTGTATCTGAGAGGCAGCGACTGTTACATCTGTGGCCCATAAATCTGTGAATCTACAGATAAACCTCGTCCGTCCTTTTTTTTTTCTTGGACATGAAAGTTCCAAAGAGATGGCTTTTGCATGTGAGTCAGGGTTGCATGGATAAGGTTTGTGAGGGCAGAGGGAGTGGAGCAAAGGATGGGTGGGCAGAATGTGAAATGTAAAGAGGCCTGAAACAAGAAGCGGCGTGGGTGTGCGTTTGTGTTTAGAAAACACAAATTCTTCAGTGTCAACAGATAACAGCTTTGAGGTCTCCAGGAATCCCAATGCCTATGTGGAGGTCCGATCCCGCTAGATTTGAGTTCAGCTATCTATATAGCCTGAGCAGAAAATGCATTATTCAACATTCAAACGGTGCATAAAGAGCTGTAAGCAATAGAATAAACAACAGAGGGCACACACACACACACACACACACACACACACACACACACACACACACACACACACACACACACACACACACACACACACACACACTTCAGCTTACACTCAACTTCGCCGAGTGTCTCTCCATCATGTATACTGGTGAATTTGTTTTTTTTTGGCTTTGTCCAACCTAATATCGGGTCATTTACTGCCAATCTAACCAATTTTAAATGTCAGTACTTGAAAGCAGACTAAACTGGGATCTGAAATGGGCCGTTTCAAAAGGTTTGGCATTTCTTGCAATATAATTTCAAAGTCAATTATGGGTTTGATTAGAGTCACAGAGATTAGCAACTGAGTTTTTACATCCAAACCTGACTCAAGCCCGCCACAGTTTTTAAGATGAGGCGCTGAGTTTGTGTAACCCTGTCGTGCTGTTGTTACCATGGATACAACTTGCCCGTTTACCCTATTACAGACATGCACGGTGTAGTCGACCATGAAAAGGCAACTTGTCCTAACCCAGCCTGTCGTGTAAACATGCTATAGGTTTATCCCATTTGGTGCTAACTGCAATCCGATAAGCACGTAAGATATTCAAATGTTTCTTGAGGACATTATTATGTAAAAGGTAATGTTTCTCAGTGATGGCGGTTGAAGCACTTAAGAGGATCCGAAGGCTTTAACAATTATGATGTTTATTATTAGTTGGATCTGGTTCTGTAAGGGAATTTTTGTTTTTCCTGATCTCGGATATCGTATGAGAGGAAGTTGTAGATAAAGAAGGTTTTGGTGATCCAGCCGAGTGACGGAGGCGATCAGTTTGTGTTTCGAAGTGTGCGATTTTACTGCTATTGCCCGAGAAAATGTTGAGATCAAATGTCATAATGTAGTTAAATACACAGAGATCACATGAGGAGCACGTTACAAACAAATATTCCAGACGGAGGTCACTGGGTCTTGGCCCGTAGCTACACAGTCTTGTAATAGAACCATATGTCCTCTGAACTGGGATTAAGAGCTCCTACAGTTAGGCAGATTTAGGATGTCTGGATCAAATTACATCAGGGAAAAGGTTGTGCACATGGTTGTGATAACTATTATTGGATTAAAGACATTTCAAAAAAAAAAAAAAGAAAAGGGCTGATGGGATTAGACATGGAGTCAGAGTCATATTTTTGATTTACTTCTATTCAAAATTTGCTTTTTAATCTCATTTTTTTTTCAATAATAATATGAGGGGTATTTGTAAAAGGCAAGATTGAAGAAGTTCAGAAGAAGGTGACACGCAGTCATTCGAACATCCCAGTCTCAACATAAACATCAACGCCTCCTCATGCTTGTTGTGTTTATAGAAGTACACATAATCATTTCAGTTTGTCTTGTCTTCTTTTCCAAAGTTTAAACTCTAATAACCTTGGATGCGGTTGAATATTCAAGGTGATATTGAAAGTAGGCTTTGGAATATGGCAAAGTATGCAAACTAGATTTCCATAAAATTTAACTGTTTGCATGTTGAAATGAAAAGTATTCTGATACTTTCTAACCTTTGTTTTGTTCTCATTGCAGGAAGACACCAAGGTGAAAATTGAAAGTGTTCAGCAGGAGCTGTGTGGTGAGGACTGTAAACTAGAGATCTTCCAGGAGGACAACTCAGACGAAATCCTTGTGTCTGGAAAATATGTTGAAGGTCAGTCGTGTTCTTTTGGTAATTAATAGGACAAAACGATTTGGACAGAGCACATTGCTACATGACATATCTTTGAGCCTCAGATAAGAACCCCAATGTGCGGCTGCATTGTAAAATTAATTTAGCATGTCTACTTCTGTGAATGCAAATTTTGTTTTTTGTTTCTTTTTTTTAATTTACAGATGATGTTGCCGGCATGGCGAACAAGTTCAACAATGACAACATCAAAGATAAGGTACAGTAACACTTATATTAATGAAGTACTCTACACATAATCTACAAGTTGCTTATATATAGGATCGTAGGGCCATGATTACTGTACGTGTGTCACTGTGGTTCACGTCTTTTTTTACGGGCTAACCAAGGCGCTGACTAAGCTGGTGCACACCGTCATATGTCCAGCCAACATCACACCAAGAGGAGGCTGTAAAATATGCATCAGGTTGTAAATATGCGAAAGACTCAGCCGCTATAATTTTGCCGGCTGACTCATGATGAAACTAGACGGGGGGCAAAACACACAAGGGAGAAGAAAAACACCGAGTCTGGAGACTTTTCCAAAGGCTTCAAGCTGCGAGGCTGACAGTTTGTGTGACAAACAAAAAGCCCACAAAACAATCTGCCTGTCAGCTGCAAAACATTTCTCCTAGTACCTAGGGACCAATCTCGGGTTATGGGTGTGCCCGTCACACCCCCCTGTCTCTTTCGCATTCGACGCGCACTTCATTTCGCTCACTGCTCAACCATCTACCGAATGCCCTTTCTAGCAATTTACCAGCGTTTCAGCCAAACAGTCACTCTTTATTATACCGTCTACGCTCTGCTAACTGGCATTTTTGTTTTGACGCTGCCTTGAAGCCAAAGGAAATACTGCCAATTCTTTAGTCACATAGCCGTAAACAAAAAGAGGAAAAAAAAACAACCCCACCCAAACCTAACTTTCAGTCACAGTAGACAAAACAGTAACCGGATAATGACAATCTCCCTTCTGCCTCGTTCTCCTTCTGAGTACACCTGAGCATGTGCATCGTGTCTCGTGGTTTCATGTGTGTCAGATTCAGTCTGTTCTGAGTGTCTCACGATGTGTTCGGTTTGCTAGAGGCACTATGATTTTACTTGGTACAGACACAGTGTGAACACTTGACTCACGTTTGATTGTTTGTTTTGTCAGACTGACGTGATGGAGGCGGCTCCTCGTTGGGGGAACAACTCCAAGTTGGTGCTGGTGTCCTTGCTGCTGACTGGCCTGCTGCTGGCTGCACTGCTGGTAGCTGGTTATTACCTCAAGACCCACCGCAAGAACTCCAAAGGAGTCAGACTGGTGAGTAGAGTAAAAAAGAGAGGTGTGTCCCAATGTTTGTGTCTAATGAGCTGTGGGGAAAAAAAGAAGAAAAGCACTACAGCTGTTAAACGCTTAAACACAGATATGGATATTCTAAATAGGCACTTAATCTGAACGTAGCAATGACAATGTGTTCAGAAAATTTAGAATATGTGCCTCAACTGGGGTTTTTCCTTTAGCCATGTACATAGAATAGAAGCAACATTGTCTTTCTTTGGAATAAGAGCCAAAACAATAATATCTTGTGCATGTGGACATGCTCATTGTTACCCTCATTGTTATCATTCATGCTACATTCATGCTACATTTAATGCACATTAGCTATTAGAGAACGTGTACTGATGGAGAGCCTGGCTACCTCAAAAAGAAATCTCACCTGGACCAACATCTTCTAGCCACCCTGTACTGCAACCCCCCCCCCCCCCTCACTGCGAGTAAAGAAATCTAACACGGGCGGGAATGAAGCAACCGCCTTTACTGACTTAGCCTAAGATAATTTCGTTCCACAAGATCCAGTTCATGGAAGGAAATCTTACCCTGCACTGTTTATTTGAAGGGAGAGCATATGGATTTGAGGTCAAACGTATGGTTATTATCCTGCGGTCGGTTCCTCACTCAGGGGAGGACACGCTTGACTCACATGTCCCTTAACTGAAAGCAGCGCTGAGTGCTTTCTCTACTTCAGCCTCTTGCCAGAGGGCTACAGATGGTTCTAGTTCTTTTTTTTTCCTCCTCTCTCAAGCTCATGACATCACTTTTTTAAAAAAAAAGCCTTTACACATGGGGGCACACCCATGTGATGGTTTGGATGGAATGGATTGCCAAATTGCCTTTGTTTGCTCTCTTGTATATTAAATACGTTTTTGAGTCACAGGTGTCAAATGTAACCCTCAAGGTTCCTTCTGACGGACACACCAAACTTTAACGAAGGCCTCATATGTTCAGCTAGAAGCAACAAGCATGCATTGTTAACCTCCCAACAGTAAAAAAGTCATTGACACCCTTCCGAGTGCACACACAGCTGAAACCCATAAACCTTGTTAACCAAGAATGCATCTGTTTATTTTAGAACGACACCCACTTGTTTGCATGTCAAATTTGAACAGTAAAATCAAACTTGGTGTGTGTTTCTTAACCCTGGATGTGCTCTGAGGTCAGCGTTGTCTCTGCGTTTTTTTTCTTAGGCCGAATCTTTCCAGGTAGATGAGGAGAACCAGGCCAATACCCTAGTGTCGGTGGCTCCCCTGCCCCAGGAGCCCCTCGACAAGCCCATCGTCAATGGAGAGTCCCCACCGGAAAATGGGACCAACCCTGCCCCCACCACTAACGGACACTCCGCCACCCAGACCCCCGTGGCTGACACGGAGATGTGAATCGGGACACCCCTGACCTCCACATCCTACCCAACACCCACTGGGACGCACCACCCACAAGCCCCACCGCTGCCTCAGAGACGGTCCACACACTGAGACAAACTCACAAGAACCCATCAAATACATTCACCTTCCCTCTTCCCCTCTTCAACCTGCGCCTCTCGGGACGAGGACAACAACGATGAAGCTCACGACAATAATGACAATGCCTGTAATGTGAAAAGATTGGGATCACTGGCCTGTGCTGGTGTCAAGAGGAGCCAACAGTTCAATCAGCTGCCCTGACTTCTGTCTAGTTGTAACAATCCTTGTAAAATCACCAAATAATGCCAAATATGTACTGTTGATCCCAGACAAACAAGCAGAGAATGCTTGATTATTTCAATCCACAACTGTGGTGCAGTGAAACCAATGAAGCCAGGCAGTTGTAAGGAGACCATTTTTTGTAACTGTTGTAAAAAAGGACTGACGCTAACTGCTTGATTGTTGTTTTTTTTTTTTTCTGTGTGATTCAGGAAATGTTTGTCAAGCCTTTTCTTCTTGCCTTAAGCTTGTTCGACCTGTTATGCGTGAGAAGGTAAAAAAAGAACCAAACGAGAGCGATCTACCAAGTTTCGGTTAATCAAAGTTTGATGTTTCTCTTGCAGATTGTTTCCAAAAACTGGATTGTTACTCTTGTAAAGACCAGTTGACGCAAAACTAAGAATGTACAAAACAGTTCAGAGATAGCGAGCAACAAGCACGTCTTTGGTTTTACTGAAGAATGGAATAATGTGACCGAGCTGCTCATAACATGGAAATGTCAGCTGTGAACTATTTGCATCAGGGCTTCAGACAGACAACTTAACCTTGACAACTTCTGACTTTAGTCAAAATGTAATTGGGTTAGGTTACAAATTACATTTCTGTTTTTGTGTTCACATCAGTGTACTTTTTGTTTCTTAATGCTAATTCTTCTTACTCTCAGTACTGTCTTTGGGAACGGTGACATGCAGAGAACAATGAAAAACACACAGTTTTTATGTTGCTGCTCTGGTGAACACAATCACTGCCATGAGATTCCTACACAACATAAAGTTGGGTTCAGCATTCCCAAGACCGCCTTTATCTCCCTGTTGATATAAAACATTTTCTACGTGAGTGGCACACATTTCTTTGCTTGTCTTTTAAACAGCTGGCCGCTTTCATAATGTGCCGCATGTGTAAATAAGCCTGCTTTCTCTGTCAGTAGTAACTGTGCCCGACTCATAAACTGTGATTGTTGACAATATCTCTGTGGGTTGTGTCTTTGGCTTGCTTGTGTTGTGTTTACTTGATTTATGAACACAAACATTTAAAACATACATAAAACATTCCTGCTCACCAGCGCCAGTAAAATGTCCTTTTTCATATTGTAAACTGCACAGCTGTACTCAGGACAACAAGCTGGAGAACACACACAGTCTCGTAGCCTCCTTTGCCCCTTACCCTAACCTCAACCCTCAAAACTCGAACCCTAATCCAAACCTAGTTCTAACCTGACCCTTAAATTAACTCATAACATTCAATTTGCCTTTTAATGTTGTGAGGACAGGCCTGGTCTGTATGGTACAGTGACATGCAGGATTGTAAATATATACAGTTATTCTGCAGAGATGCTTAACATCTGTTGTCCACCATCTAAATATAGAGCTGTGAAATACAGTACAGATGACCAGTCAGAATATGTCTGTGGCTGCTTTAAAGGAACATAATGTAGAAAATGGAGGGCCTGCAGTTTGAGTGCAACACCACTGTAGTAAATACAAAAAACCTCTCAGCTGTCTGACACGTTGCTGATATCATACTTCCCCTTTAGTCTTATTTGTAAATATTTGAATGCCCTTAATTTGTGTATTTATGTCTTGGGATATCCTGTGCATTTCCATAAAAGCCAAGGAGGCGCTATGATTGGGTGCTTGCTGCCCCTTCAAGTGTACAAGACCCATGACAGGATAAGATGAGATAACTCCACAGAGGGGAACATCTACAGCGACACAATATGAAGACAAGTGCTCTCAACTTTCTGATTCTCACAGGTCTCTTTGAGGCCGCTCTCTGTGCCAGCTATGGAACCGATCATTTTGTCGCGCAAACAAAGAACTGGTCAGAGGCTCAAAAGCACTGTAGAGAGCACTACACTGATCTGTCATCAATCAGCAACCAGGAGGAAGAGGACCACATCAAGAATATTGTAATTCCAACAAAAGGCTGGATCGGTCTCTATGAAGATGCCAATGAAACGTGGAGGTGGTCAGGAGGGAGAAATGCATCGTTCTTCCACTGGTCAGACGATAACAATGGTGAGGCAGGCCGGTGTGTGCTATTTAAAGGTGGTGGCTTTTACTCAAGAAACTGTGACAAGCAACGGCCTTTCTACTGTTTTAAAAGCAGCTTGATTCTGGTGAAGGAAAACAAGACGTGGGAGGAGGCGCTGGAGCATTGTCGCAGCGAGCGCACTGACCTGGCCAGTCTGAAAACGGAATCAGCTGTTGTTAAAACTCTGCAGACGAGCAGGAAAGCCCAGACAGACTATGTGTGGACCGGCCTGCGCTTCCTGGCTGATCAGTGGTTGTGGGTGAACAGGGATGAGATGAGCTACCAAGCCTGGAGCCAAGGGAAGACGCCACAGTGCTCCAACCTGAGTCACCGCTGTGGGGCCCTCTCACTGAAGGGACAGCACTGGGTCAGCTGGGACTGTGCAGACAGACTCAACTTTGTCTGCTACTAAAACACTCGAGCCAATCTTGACATGCATGATACACGTCTGTGTGGTGCGTGACAGATTATATCAGAGTAGGTGAGCTTTCTTTCCAAGATAATAGAGAATATTCTTGTGTTATGATGATGTGCTAGATTTTTATCAGAAGAGTAGTTCAGATAGTTTATTTCAAATGTGAGGAAACGATAGCGTACAAATAATCATCTTAAACTATTGGAAAACGATATCTATATTAATCCCTGTTTGAGCTGTTATTGATATACGTCTCTACAAACATTCAAAAGGTGCAACTGCAACTGTGGTGCAGTGAAACCAATGAAGCCAGGCAGTTGTAAGGAGACCATTTTTTGTATCTGTTGTAAAAAATAAAAAAAAAAGGACTGACGCTCACTGCTTGAGTGTTTTTTTTTTTTTTTTTCTGTGTGATTCAGGAAATGTTTGTCAAGCCTTTCTTCTTGCCTTAAGCTTGTTCGACCTATTAAAGTGAAACTCTCACCAAAAAGCAACCGAGGCTTTATTTGTGATGGAATATGAGTCAAACCTTTGTGTAAAAGCATAATTACGATGAAAGAGGCACTTTTAAGATTTACTGTAGTTTCGTTTTCGGGCAGGCTAACTTTCAATGGAGTGCAGGGGCACTTTAGCGCTAGCATCAAAATCGCTATTTTTAAAACCCTAAGAAGGCTCAACACAACATGAAACTTTGCTCGTAGTATCACCAGAGTCTCTACACGTGAACATGAGCATTGAGAACATTGTTTGTGTACACAGAGTTTACTAAAAAGAAGGTTTTTGGAACACTCATGTTAACAGCACCTCCTGCGCGCCGCCATCATGGCAGACAAAAAGTGTCGATCCCCGAGTGCGACCTAACAGGCAGGCTTGAGGAGCCGTCCACCATTACTCTCCTGCCTGTTAGGTCGCACTCGGGGATCGACACTTTTTGTCTGCCATGATGGCGGCGCGCAGGAGGTGCTGTTAACATGAGTGTTCCAAAAACCTTCTTTTTAGTAAACTCTGTGTACACAAAGCTTGCCCGAAAACGAAAATACGGTAAACCTTAAAAGTGCCTCTTTCATCGTAATTATGCTTTTACATAAAGGTTTGACTCATACTCAATCACAAATAAGGCCTCAGTTGCTTTTTGGCAAGAGTTTCAACCTATTAAGCGTGAGAAGGTCAAAAAAGAACCAAACGAGAGAGATCTACCAAGTTTCAATTAATCAAAGTTTGATGTTTTTCTTGCAGATTGTTTCCAAAAAATAGCTTGTTATTGTTGTAAAGACCAGCTGACAAGCTGATTAAGAACGTACAAAACAGTTCAGAGATAGCGAGCAACAAGCACGTCTTTGGTTTTACTGAAGAATGGAATAATGTGACCGAGCTGTTCACAACATGGAAATGCCAGCTGTGAACTATTTGCCTCAGTGCCTCAGACAGACAACTTCACCTTAAGAACTACTAACTTTGGTCAAAATGTAATTGGGATAGGTTACAAAGTACATTTCTGTTTTTGTGGTCACATCAGTGTACTTTTTGTTTCTTAATGCTAATTCTTCTTACTCTCAGTACTGTCTTTGGGAACGGTGACATGCAGAGAACAATGAAAAACACACAGTTTTTATGTTGCTGCTCTGGTGAACACAATCACTGCCATGAGATTCCTACACAACATAAAGTAGGTTTAGCATTCCCAAGACCGCCTTTATCTCCCTGTTGATATAAAACATTTTCTACGTGAGTGGTACACATTTCTTTGCTTGTCTTTTACCCCTTACCCGAACCTCAACCCTCAAAACCCGAACCCTAACCCAAACCTAGTTCTAAACTGACCCTTAAATTAACTCATAACATTCAATTTGCCTTTTAAAGTTGTGAGGACAGGCCTGGTCCGGATGGTACAGTGATGTGCAGGATTGTAAATATATACAGTTGTACTGCATATCCCAAACTTATGACAACTTAAAGTTGACCAAGATACTTAATATCTGTTGTCCACCATCTAAATATAGAGCTGTGATGTACAGTACAGATGACCAGTCAGAATATGTCTGTGGCTGCTTTGAAGGAACATAATGTAGAAAATGGAGGGCCTGCAGTTTGAGTGCAACACCACTGTCGTAAATTCAAATAACCTCTCAGCTGTCTGACACGTTGCTGATATCATACTTCCCCTTAGTCTTATTTGTAAATATTTGAATGTCCTCAATTTGAGTATTTATGTCTTTGGATATCCTGTGCATTTACATAAAAGCCAAGGAGGCGCTGTGATTGAGTGGCACACATTTCTTTGCTTGTCTTTTAAACAGCTGGCCGCTTTCATAATGTGCCGCATGTGTAAATGGGCCTGCTTTCTCTGTCAGTAGTAACTGTGCCCGACTCATAAACTGTGATTGTTGACAATATCTCTGTGGGTTGTGTCTTTGGCTTGCTTGCGTTGTGTTTACTTGATTTATGAACACAAACACATAAATTCATACATAAAAAAATCCTGCACACCAGCGCCAGTAAAATGTCCTTTTTCATACTGCAAACTGCAGAGCTGTACTCAGGACAACAAGCTGTAGAACACACACAGTCTCGTAGCCTCCTTTGCTCCTTACCCTAACCTCAACCCTCAAAACCCGAACCCTAACCCAAACCTAATTCTAACCTGACCCTTAAATTAAGTCTTAACGTTCAATTTGCCTTTTGAAGTTGTGAGGACAGGCTTTGAGATGTCATAAGTTTGGGATCTCCAGTACAACTGAACGTATTAACAATCCTGCAGGACTCTGTACCATCCAGACTACACCTGTTAACCGATACTTAACATTGGTTGTCCACTGTCTTAATATTGCAATAGAGCTGTGAAGTACAGTACAGATGACCAGTCAGAATAGGTCTGTGGCTGCTTTAAAGAAACATGATGTAGAAAATGGAGGGTCCCTCAGTTTTTGAGTGCAACACCACTGTCGTAAAGATAAATGACCTCTCAGCTGTCTGACACGTTGCTGATCTCACACTTCCCTTTTAGTCTTATTTGTGAGCATTTGAATGTCCTCAATTTGTGTATTTACATCATGGGATATCCTGTGCATTTCCATAAGCCAAGGATGCGCTGTGATTGGGTGCTTGCTGCCCCTTCAAGTGTATAAGACCTATGACAGGATAAGATGAGATAACTCAACAGATTGGAACATCTACAGCGACACAATATGAAGAGAAGTGCTCTCAACTTTCTGATTCTCACAGGTCTCTTTGAGGCCGCTCTCTGTGCCAGCTATGGAACCGATCATATTGTCTGGGAAAGAAAGACATGGTCAGAGGCTCAAAAACACTGTAGAGAGCACTACACTGATCTGTCATCAGCCAACAACCAGGGGGAAGCTGACCGCCTCAAAAATATTCCATATTACAGACGTCGCTGGATCGGTCTCTACAAAGATGCCAATGACACATGGAGGTGGTCAGGAGGGACAAATGCATCGTTCTTCCGATGGTCAGACTTATACACAGATGAGGGAGGCCGGTGTGTGACAGGTTCACATTATGGCTTTCACAAAGAAAACTGTGACATCCAACGGCCTTTCTACTGTTTTAAAAGCAGCCTGATTCTGGTGAAGGAAAACAAGACGTGGGAGGAGGCGCTGGAGCATTGTCGCAGCGAGCACAATGACCTGGCCAGTGTGAAAAAGGAGTCAGCTGTGGTTAAAACTCTGCAGACGAGCAGGGAAGCCCAGACAGACTTTGTGTGGACCGGCCTGCGCTTCCTGGCTGATCAGTGGTTGTGGGTGAACGGGGATAAGATGAGCTACCAAGCCTGGAGCCAAGGGAAGACGCCACAGTGCTCCAACAGGAGTCACCGCTGTGGGGCCCTCTCACTGAAGGGACAGCACTGGGTCAGCTGGGACTGTGCAGACAGACTCAACTTTGTCTGCTACTAAAACACTCGAGTGCATCTTGACTTGCATGCGACACGTCTGTGTGGTGCGTGACAGATTATATCAGAGTAGGTGAGCTTCCTTTCCAAGATAATAGAGAAAATTCTTGTGTTATGATGATGTGCTAGATTTTTATCAGAAGAGTAGTTCAGGTAGTTTATTGCAAATGTGAGGAAACGATAGCAATCAAATAATCATCTTAAACTATTGGAAAACGATATCTACATTGATCCCTGCTTGAGCTGTTATTGATATACGTCTCTACAAACATTCAAAAGGTGCAACTGCAACTGTGGTGCAGTGAAACCGATGAAGCCAGGCAGTTGTAAGGAGACCATTTTTTGCACCTGTTGTAAAAAAGTTGTGAGGACAGGCCTGGTCTGGATGGTACAGTGATGTGCAGGATTGTAAATATATACAGTTATACTGCATATCCCAAACTTATGACAACTTAAAGTTGACCAAGATACTTAATATCTGTTGTCCACCATCTAAATATAGAGCTGTGATGTACAGTACAGAGGACCAGTCAGAATATGTCTGTGGCTGCTTAAAAGGAACATAATGTAGAAAATGGAGGGCCTGCAGTTTGAGTGCAACACCACTGTAGTAAATACAAATAACCTCTCAGCTGTCTGACACGTTGCTGATATCATACTTCCCCTTTAGTCTTATTTGTAAATATTTGAATGCCCTTAATTTGTGTTTTTATGTCTTCGGATATCCTGTGCATTTCCATAATAGCCAAGGAGGCGCTATGATTGGGTGCTTGCTGCCCCTTCAAGTGTATAAGACCCATGACAGGATAAGATGAGATAACTCCACAGAGGGGAACATCTACAGCGACACAATATGAAGACAAGTGCTCTCAACTTTCTGATTCTCACAGGTCTCTTTGAGGCCGCTCTCTGTGGCAGGTATGGAACCGATCATTTTGTCGAGCAAACAAAGAACTGGTCAGAGGCTCCAAAGCACTGTAGAGAGCACTACACTGATCTGTCATCAATCAGCAACCAGGCGGAAGTGGACCGCTTCAATGATCAGGAATCCTTCGAAAATACATTTGGCTGGATCGGTCTCTACAAAGATGCCAATGACACGTGGAGGTGGTCAGGAGGGAGAAATGCATCGTTCTTCCGATGGTCAGACTCACACACAGATAAAGGAGGCCGGTGTGTGACACGTTCAGAAGATGGCTTTCACAAAGAAAACTGTGACATCCAACGGCCTTTCTACTGTTTTAAAAGCAAACTGATTCTGGTGAAGGAAAACAAGACGTGGGAGGAGGCGCTGGAGCATTGTCGCAGCGAGCACAATGACCTGGTCAGTCTGCAAAGAAAGTCAGTTGCGATTAAAACTCTGCAGACGAGCAGGGAAGCCCAGATAGATTACGTGTGGACCGGCCTGCGCTTCCTGGCTGATCAGTGGTTGTGGATGAACGGGGATAAGATGAGCTACCAAGCCTGGAGCCAAGGGAAGACGCCACAGTGCTCCAACAGGAGTCACCGCTGTGGGGCCCTCTCACTGAAGGGACAGCACTGGGTCAGCTGGGACTGTGCAGACAGACTCAACTTTGTCTGCTACTAAAACACTCGAGCGCATCTTGACTTGCATGATACACGTCCGTGTGGTGCGTGACAGATTATATCAGAGTAGGTGAGCTTTCTTTCCAAGATCATAGAGAATATTCTTGTGTTACGATGGTGTGCTAGATTGTTGCCATTTTATTAGAAAAGTAGTTCAGATAGTTTATTGCAAATGTGATAGCGCACATCTTAAACTATTGGAAAACGATATCTATATTGATCCCCATTTGAGCTGTTATTGATATACGTCTCTACAAACATTCAAAAGATGCAACTGCAACTGTGGTGCAGTGAAACCAATGAAGCCAGGCAGTTGTAAGGAGACCATTTTTGTAACTGTTGTAAAAAAAGGGCTGACTCTCACTGCTTGAGTGTTTTTTTTGTGGGTTTTTTTCTGTGTGATTCAGGAAACGTTTGTCAAGCCTTTCTTCTTGCCTTAAGCTTGTTCGACCTATTAAGCGTGAGAAGGTCAAAAAAGAACCAAACGAGAGAGATCTATCAAGTTTCAATTAATCAAAGTTTGATGTTTTTCTCGCAGATTGTTTCCAGAAAATAGCTTGTTATTGTTGTAAAGACCAGCTGACAAGCTGATTAAGAACGTACAAAACAGTTCAGAGATAGCGAGCAACAAGCACGTCTTTGGTTTTACTGAAGAATGGAATAATGTGACCGAGCTGTTCATAACATGTAAATGTCAGCTGTGAACTATTTGCCTCAGTGCTTCAGACAGACAACTTCACCTTGAGAACTACTGACTTTGGTCAAAATGTAATTGGGATAGGTTACAAAGTACATTTCTGTTTTTGTGGTCACATCAGTGTACTTTTTGTTTCTTAATGCTAATTCTTCCCACTCTCAGTACTGTCTTTGGGAACGGTGACATGCAGAGAACAATGAAAAACACACAGTTTTTATGTTGCTGCTCTGGTGAACACAATCACTGCCATGAGATTCCTACACAACATAAAGTGGGTTCAGCATTCCCAAGACCGCCTTTATCTCCCTGTTGATATAAAACATTTTCTACGTGAGTGGTACACATTTCTTTGCTTGTCTTTTAAACAGCTGGCCGCTTTCATAATGTGCCGCATGTGTGAATAAGCCTCCTTTCTCTGTCAGTAGTAACTGTGCCCGACTCATAAACTGTGATTGTTGACAATATCTCTGTGGGTTGTGTCTTTGGCTTACTTGTGTTGTGTTTACTTGATTTATGAACGGCAACACTTAAATTCATACATAAAAATCCTGCACACCAGCTCCAGTAAAATGTCCTTTTTTGTGACCAGAATGTGTCTGTGGCCGTTTTTGAAGCAACATTATGTAGAAAAATGGTATTTTATGTGATTTGGAGGCCCCCGCAGTTTTTGAGCGCAACACCACAGTCGTAAATAAAAACATTACGTTTCAACAGTGTTATGTGTTGAAAAGACTTGTATGTCGCAGTAAACATGTATGTAACGTTGTGATCCCGCCCTCTCACTGAAGTTACACAGTGCAGAAACAAGTGATGGGGGCGGAGTGGTGACACCATTCACCCTGTTACAAGACACGGTGCTATCAACATGATTCTGGAGCTGTTATTTTAAAAAAGTAAAAGGAAAGTTACATAATGTTGCTGTCCTCTCTTATCCTTCATTTAATCTGTCATTGATAACAAATTAAATGAGCTTGTTTTAAAATAGACGCCTGAACTTGATTGTCATTACTCATTTTACATGAAGCAAACATCACAGAAGGTTCAAAGGTTTAAAGATTTGCACGTCAGACTCTGTTTGTTTGTTTATTTAAATGGCTTTCCAGTCATCGTTTTCTTCTGACATGCAAATCAATATTTTTCAGGCGTAACAGAACATAGCCTGCAGAAGGAAGGCCTGCAGTTTGAATGTGCAAATCCAAAAACATCAGCATTATGTGCCTCAGTGAAGTCACCGCAGTGACGTCTCCTAACAAGACACACATAAATTCAAATATTTCTCAATCTAAAGAGCTACACCCTTAAATGTTACTTCAGCTGTCTGAGACGTTGCTGATCTGATACATTCCTTTTTGTCTTATTTGTAGACATTTGAATGTCCTCAATTTGTCTATGTATATCTTTGTTTAGCCTGTATATTTCCATGAGCCAAGGATGCGCTGTGATTGGGTGCTTGCTGCCCTTTCAAGTGTATAAGACCCGTAACAGGGTAAGATGAGGTAGTTCCACAGAGGGGAACATCTACAGCGACACAATATGAAGAGAAGTGCTCTCAAGTTTCTGATTCTCACAGGTCTCTTTGAGGCCGCTCTCTGTGCCAGCTATGGAACCGATCATTTTGTCGCGCAAAACAAAGACCTGGTCAGAGGCTCAAAAATACTGTAGAGAGCGCTACACTGATCTGTCATCAATCATCAACCAGGGAGAAATGGACCACTTCAATAATCATTATTCCTTCGACGACATATATGGCTGGATCGGCCTCTACAAAGATGCCAGTGAAACGTGGAGGTGGTCAGGAGGGAGAAATGCATCGTTCTTCCGCTGGTCAGGTTCACGGACATATGAAGGAGGCCGGTGTGCGACACGTTCAGACCGATGGCTTTCACAAAAGAAACTGTGACGAAAACAAGTTCTTCTACTGTTTCGAAAGCAGCCTGATTCTGGTGAAGGAAAAAAAGACGTGGGAGCAGGCGCTGAAGCACTGTCGTGATAAGCACAATGACCTGGCCAGTGTGATCTCGGAGTCAGCTGTGGTTAAAACTCTGCAGACGAGCAGGGAAGCCCAGACAGACTACGTGTGGACCGGCCTGCGCTTCCTGGCTGATAAATGGTTGTGGATGAACGGGGATGAGATGCGTTTCCAAGCCTGGAGCCAAGGGAAGACGCCACAGTGCTCCAACAGGAGTCACCGCTGTGGGGCCCTCTCACTGAAGGGACAGCACTGGGTCAGCTGGGACTGTGCAGACAGACTCAACTTTGTCTGCTACTAAAACACTCGAGCGCATCTTGACTTGCATGACACACGTCCGTGTGGTGCGTGACAGATTGTACGTGAGCTTTCTTTTCAAGATAATAGTGAATATTCTTGTGTTATGATGGTGTGCTAGATTTTTATCAGAAAAGTAGCTCAGATAGTTTATTGCAAAGGTGAAGAAAAGATAAATAATCGTCTGCCCAAGCCATTGCAAAACTGCATCTATATTGATCCCTGCTTGAGCTGTTATTGATGTATGTCCTTACAAACACATTCAAAAAAGCAATGTGTAAGATGTATATTTTATTTTCAAGAATATGTAACACTTTGTAATGTTTGTTGAGTTGTGTACTTACATTAAGCCCAAATTTTCCAAGAGTGTCTCATAAAGATAGTAAAAAAAAAAAAAAAAAACATTTAGTTTTGTGTAATAGTATTGAAAAGGTGAAAATCAGAACAAGTCCAGCCATATTCACAGCTTCAGTTATACGAAGGCTAACGCACAAGACCGGATCTACAAAGTTGCGGTTATGGGTTTTTGGTGAGAATCAAACAAGACAAAGTCAACAACGCGACTGTTGGGTGTGTAGTCTTTCTTTGACAAAGCGTGTGTGATGATTCTCAGCGAAATTCAACTTGGTTTGAAAATATATATATGTGTCTCTCATCTTTCTCTACCATACAAATCTTTCCTTAAAAAAGGCCCAGTGGTGGTCCACAGACAGGGGCTGGTCTTATCTTTACCCACTGCATCTTTAAGAGTTGAAATTGTGTCATGATTTGGATTCATGGATTGCCCTGTCTTATGCCTGTTACTGGTGAATTAGTCAATACTAAATTAAAATATTTAAATTGAGAGCAATTTACTCAACCTTGGTGTTAATGCATACCATTAATGAAAGCTAACTTTATGATGATGAGTAAAAAAGGGAATATCTAGATTACAACACTAATGATCCACACTTGTTCACTGACTGATATGACTCCTAATCATTTAGTATTATGCACGAGCAATCCGACAATCACATAATATTTGGATCTCCCTTTTGTTAAAATGCTGTTAAAATTGGTACATTATCAACAAGACAACAACAAAGAAAGGCTGCCGTGGTTGTTGTTGTTGCTGCCGTTACAGGCAGTAATGGTCCGGAGTGTTTTGGGACAACAAGGCCTCGCTGACCTCTGGACTCCTTAATGGCCGAGAGGATTCAGTCACACACCACACGGTCACAAGGTCACCTGTCATTCTTGGTGCGGATACTCTGGAGAGGGATTACGCGTGTGTGAAAAGCCTGACCGTGTGTGTGTGTGTGTGAAGCTGATGTGGCCACAGCGAATTAACCACTGCTGTCATTCTAGCAGACCTTTCGTCCACCCTTGTTGTTACAGTCTGGCAGCGTGTACATGCCTGCTGCAACGGTTCACTGACCAAGCCCGCTGAACTAGAGGCCAACACCATCTTACAACTGCTGTAGAGAGTCGGTGCACAGGTCAGAGCGGTGTTTGCTGATAGCAGCTCGCAGACCGTCGTTCTGAACAAGGCAGTATCATTCCATCGCTGTGGATTATTCAAACAGACATCTCAACCTGTGTGTTTACACAGACAGCAGATCTGCCTTCTGTTATGCAATCAGGGGCTACAGCGTCTCCATGTTTCACTATTCCTTCCCTTGTATTCCACTCATTTTACTTTTTGGGGTTTAGCGCCTGCTTGGGAGCCAACAATAATACAACCAGCCCTATGATTAATGACAAACTCTACCACCTGAGGTACTACCTCAAACTTAATAAGACATGGAAATGATCTGAAACATCTTTCATACAAAAAAAAAAAGCCAAGCAGCCTAATCTATGAGCAGTGACGATCACAATAAATGACTTTTTTGCTTCATCTTATCACTCTGTAAAATATATGGGTGACCAAAGTGTGGCCAGGGGGACAATGTCAGCCCACCATGAGGTCTAATTTGGCCCACGCGTAAATAAATATATATATTACTGTTATGTTTCTCTGGAAAACAAAAGCTGAAGGAAAGAAGTCGCAGGTTGGGAAAGTAGCAAAGCACTGCACAAATCACAAAAGGGTCGAAGCAAACTGGTCCCCTTGGTTTCTAAAAGGTGGTGGTGGGAAATGAACCCACAGCCACCCACTGACTCTACCAAAATGACGGACAGGCAAATAAACACTGGACCCAAAAACCAGAAGGTGAAGTGGGGAGTCACTGAGCAGGGGAACTGCAGCCCCTTTATGTAGTCTGACCTCAGCCAGCTTAGAGAGAAACATCACAGGTGCACCCGATATCTTCTGATTACCTGTGACCTAGATCTTTGAAAACTCCCTGTTCACATCAGGACTTTGGCGGGGGCTGTCTGATCTGTCCATAACATTACATTTGGTTAGGTAAAAATGTTTTTTAAAAATACATAGGATCTGAAATAACATGCCCCCCCCCCCCCCCCCCCATCATATCTAGGAAGTCAGTCAGCTAGAAGACTACAGAAGCCCTGAGAGGCCAATTGAAAAAGAACTAAGGAAACAATATCTTGGAAAAACTTTGTTTTTACTCCTGTTCTTGAGTCATGAACACACGAGATAACAATTTAGATGAAACTTGGAAAATATATCACGTTTTTTTTCTTATTTGCCTTCAGGGCTTCCATACAAAAACACTTAACATTATAACAATACAGCAGCCTGCGGGTACTTACATTTTGCCCACAGTTTCAGCTTTGGTCTTCATTAGTTGCCAACATTAGAGTTAACTGAACTCTTTATTTTTTTTTTTCATACTTTCCACTGCTTCACAAAAACAACCAGCAGACACTTAATGTGGTGGAGACACTTTTTAAACCAGCAAGGAACAACCAATAACCAACACTGCACCTCCACCTGCTGGGAGCGCTTCGTCATTTCAGCTGCTATGAACAACCACAGACACCGACACCTCCGTGAGCAGCTGTGTTGACCGAAGTCATGATGTGCTCTCACCAGCCTGCTTGATATTAAACCAAAACTACACTCACAGACAGTTGACGTTTAAATCACCCCGGGCCCCACATTTCACCACACACCGGCTCAAACATGACGTGTACTTACTTGACAGGCTGTGTGGAGCTCGTGGTAGCACACGTGCCCGAAATATGTGACGTCATTCTCCCTGATTTTTTTTTTTTTCTTTTAACAGCGGTCTGACTCAGGGGGCGACATCCCGCCAAAACGTGAGTGACGCGACGTAGCGTGCCAGTTACCGTAAGTGACAGTAAAATGGAGCAGTGAGTCACGTCATTACCGTAAATTACAGCCAAGTCTAACATTGAGGTACAACTAAGTTAAAGTGGACTAAAATGAATATATCTATGGCTTTTCTTGACTTTTATGGCCTATTATAGAGAGAAAATTATATATATACAGTATATGTATATATATCCACAATAAATAACCTGTATTTCCTCTCAGGAGTTGCATCTTGAGTGAGTAAATTAGTGCCCCCTCAAAGCAGCTAGTCTTTGTCCTGGCTTGTCCAAATACAAATATGATCTAATTTAAGTAGGTTCATAGCTTTGTTAGAGAGCATCTGAGCATCACAGGAGTGACACAAAGGGACAAGACATGTTTTTTTACAATCAACCTCCAGAAAGTGTCAAGTAATTGAGCTTCTTCTGGACGTGTTCCGTCTCGTAATGTTTTTCCTGCTTGTAAACTAACCACTACTCAAAATCTTTTATTCCCTCTGCGGTTTGTCTTTTCAAGTCCCTATAAAAATTATCTATTGTCGATTTTATCTATTTATTTATTTATTGTTTATTTATTTTATTGATTTGATTGTTTTCTGTTTTACTCTTTATTAAGCGATGATTAAACTTTTTAGTACCATCTTCTATTTAATAGATTCCTTAATTCCAATGAACTCCTTGGCATATTTTTTTTTATTTATTACTCTTATATCTTTGTGACTACATGTTATTCTATCTTTTAATGTGTGTGTGTGTGTGTGTGTGTGTGTGTGTGTGTGTGTGGGTGTGTGTGTGTGTGTGTGTGTGTGAGTAAGCCAAGCTGTCCAAACAAATTGCCCCTGTTGAGATTAATAATGTTACGTCTAAATCTGAATATTATTTTTTAACACTGAGTATGATAAAACCCACATTTAATTCATGCTGAAGACTTAAAGTGTCACTTCCGGCACAGTATAACCCCACCCAGGTGAATACGCTGACACTAAGGGACATTTAAAAAGCATGGAGCAACTCTCTGTGTACCATTTTAGGGGTGTTACACTGCCATCTGCTGGAACAACACTGACATCGCAAATCTGACGATTTTTTTTTTTTTTTTTTTGTCTTGTCACCTCTCAAATTGCTGCCAGATCTGTGGGTTACAAAACATTTCGACATCGGCCCCTTAACATGAAGATCCACGGAACCTAAACAAATAGGACCATACATCTGTCTATCATGTGGATATTATGACACATAACATTTAACAGAGGCTTTAGCAGGAAGTCAGATGTAAGTATTAACAACAACAACATAAAGGATGGTGAGCTTTTTGGCCTGTGACCCATTTTAAATGACACAGTTACTTGTGTAACAATCAAAAGGGATGTTCCTCCTGTATGTCACACAAAAATAAAAATATATAGGAAAATAAACGACATAAATATCTGTTTTTATTCTTCCTTATAATCCCCCGTGACCTACATCCGTATCCTATACATCTTATGTAACATCTCTTACGCACCCTGTAGGCTGTGACTGTAAACAAGCTGTGGTGCGCGCCGCCTGTGTGCCCTCGTGAAGAAAAAATATCTATTGCATTTTTTTTTCATTCTGACATTGAAAAAAAAAGAAAAGTAAAATGAATAATGGGCCCTCGGCACGACATCTGGTAGCTGCGTCAAAATGAGGTAGTTTACGGTAAAAACGGCGCCCATTACCATGTGATTTCACCGATGTTTGTAAACATGCGTCAGCCACATGTGATTGTGGCGATGAGAAAAGACTCTCCAGCCGCTCGGCCAACCAGCGGCCGGGGGAGTGTCAGGGGCGGGGCCACCGTGTTGCGCTATGGAAAATCGTTAGGGGGATACACTGATAAACGTGCGCTCCCAGATTGAAAATAGCGACAATGAGGCTCAAACGGGGAACCTGTGGTGGACTGTCCATTCACCGAGGGGGGGACCGGGTCTGAGGGGGACGCCGGCTGAAGAAACAGACGAGACCCGTTCGGCACGGAAGGGAAACAAGGCTTGGGATAAACACGTAAGTTATTTATGTTTTTATAGGGGCGAGAGCGATATAATGCTGCGTATGTTGCGTGGAGAATACCACTATGTAATTCATAACCCGCTCCGGTGCAGGCTGAGAAGGTAACAATCAAAGCCCAGGAGCGCTGCTGTGAAAGTGTGTTGAGAGACTGATGAGAAGAAATGGAATTAAAGAAGAAGAAAAAAAGAAGGAAAAAAAAAGTAAAGTGCTTGTACGCAGGAAGGCAGGCAGCGGGGGCTTGTTGATTTAAAAGGGGTTGTTAACACTTTTTTCTTCTTTTTTTTGAAATCATGAGTGTTTCATCATCGACATGACAACAGGTAAATCAAACTGCGTCAGCGAGAAGGACCGAGAAGCCACATGAAATCCAGTGGGAATTTCCGCTGCGATGGTGAAACACGCAGCGACTGCGTGACGGCCGTAGTTGTTTTCCCCCCCACGTCTGGATGCGAACTTGTGCCGGAAATTTTAATGTTAAAAACAAAACAAAAACGAAGATGTAAACAAAGCGTGGAGTCGGCGGGGATGGTGTGTGAAGGAAGAGCTCGGAATAGGATGCTGCGCAAGAGATGGATAGTGCGTAATCCTGGTGTGGGAGAGGACGATATTACGCAGTTCGTTTTGGCACGACCATTTAACACCTCGTGGCCTCTTTATGGCGTTATTAGAAAAAACGCACACTTTTTTGGGGGGTGTGTGTAAAGCAGGATGAACATACTTTCCAAACATGGTCAAACACCGACGCGCGGAGGGGCTTCTTCTATTGTCTGCGTAAGAGGAAACACAAAGTTTGGAGTCAAGTTGACGACACAGCTGCGACACAGATTTTTTTTTTTTTTTAATCTCTCAGGTGTCAAACAACATTTGCTGCGTCACAGAGTTCCTAGGAGGTCCTTATTAGTAATCTGGCTTTTTAGTGCGCAGTTGATATGATGAAAACAAGCTCCACTTCCCAAACATAGGGGGTGCCATTGAGTAACACAAGCCCTTGGGCTGAATCATCTGCTGTAAAGGGATGTTGACATACAGGTATTCCTCATCACCCACCCCACCCCCTTGGACACGCACTGTTTTCTGGGGACTGTTTTGCCTCATTTTGTCTGATGACAGGGATAAATATGCATGATGACGTAACTGAAACAACCCCCGAGCTGCCTCGAACTGAGCTGTAGCTTTCTTGTTTTTCCCCTTTAACAGATTTGTCCCTCGCTTTACTAGACCTTGTAATGCACACCTGTCAGGCCACAATGGGGATGCCGACACGCCTGATGCAATGACACACACGCACGGTCGTTGTTGACACGCTCCGCGGCCTCTCGTGCCTTCCTAATGACCCTCAGTGGCGGAGGGGAGGGTGTGGCGCCTCCTGCTGCTTACCTGCCAGCGGGCCCTTCTCGCCTTCTCGGAGCCAATGGGGTCGAAAACGAGCCACACAGGAGGAGCGAACTCCTTCCCTGCCAAGTGGATTTGTTCGGTCAATGGGTGAATCAGCAGTCAGCTTCATGTGTTGCTAAACCATTGGCGAGGAGACGCAGAAGAGAGAGAGAGAGGAGGGAGGGAAAGAGAAAGGGAGGGGAGGGAAGGGGAGCTTCAGAAGTTTAATTATGTGTACTGAAAAGAAACTTGACTCCCGAGGGAATGTCACAATGGTAGTTTTGAAAACAAACAGGTAAAGGTCACGGGACGGAGTAGAAGCAGATCACTTGTCAGTGTCGGGTACGGCCGCACACAGAACGCTCCTGCTTATTTGCATTATTCACAAAATATGACAAGCAAAATGTTTCCTCATCAGAGTGTTTTGTTTTTTTTATTCCACTGGCTGCGAGTAACGCGTCCTCCTCAGTCGTGGTGTTTACCAAGTCGTCTGAGGCATGACCAGTAAAACGAGTGACCCACTTTCACAGACAAGGAAACGTGACCTCAATAGTTATTTTGCTTTTCTTTCAGGGAGGGGCGCTGCCTCTCGAGTCAAACAAACAGACGAGAGGGGCTAAATGTGATGTGCTCAGCCCACATTCATTCAAAGTTCCTAGAAATTTCACAATAATGTTTGTATCCCTGCTTTTCCAGCTGGAGCCGGACGCAGCTCAGCAGATGCAGTTCAGCAGATGCCACCGGAGCTCGAGGGGAGGAGAGGGGGGGGCGGCCAGAATGAGACGCAGCGACCGAGGCTCCCGAGGAGAGGCGGTGCGAGTCGCACAGGCGGATGTGTTTACAGCGGGAGGGCCAGCATCACCTGTGGCCCACATCAAACGTCAGGGGAAAGAGGTGAGCGACGTGCCGCCTTTCAACACGGATCCCTCCTACGCACAGATTAAAGAATAGGAGGTGGCACAGAGCCAAGAGATGACAGTGCTAAAATTAAACCCGGAGCCCTGCTGGCCTCGCCAGATGATGATGATGATGTATTAATAGGCAAGTGTGAGGCAGCATTCATTCGCAGGTATCATGAGCAGCCAGACACCTGACATGCTGTAAGTCAGAGGGGCCACGAAAAAAGACCCACTGTGAGCAGGAAGGTACCTCTCCTCACTGACGTTATTGAAGCTCTTGATATTCCTCTGTGTAGAGGCGTGTGCTAACCTCTGCCAATGTTTCTTTAAGATATACAGCAGGAGGTTTGGAGGAGCGAGACGGTTCATTGTTGCTTCAGTGTTTTTTTTTTTTTTGTCCAAAATGACAGATAATCAATGGGGAGCACCGGCCAGGGCTTCGTCTGTCTTCCTGGAAATCTAACCAGCCCCTTAAATCTCTGTACGCACGCTTCTATCTCCAGTTATCTCCCACACACACACATTTAAAGAAATACAGCATTTCTAAAAACTATTCTGAAAATTTCGAGTCAGTACCCGGCAGTTTCCCCCCCAATTGCGCAAATGCCGAGAGGTAGTTTTAATAAACACATTACCTAGATGAGTTTGCCCCTCTCACTCCTGATAAATTAGGACCTCTAATCTGTAAGAGGATTAACCACCTACCCTATTTGCACGTGCAAGCATGCACGCAACCCCACCCCTTCCACCAACACCAACCCACACACACACACACCCCCCACCTTCACTGTTAAGCACACACACTGTGACACACATACAGGCAGCTGCTTTTACGTCACCTACTCTGATATGCCACAGCCCAGTGGCACTTCCTATGACATAATTTGGCCCGCCTGGCACACAGCGTGGATGTCTCCAACCTCATGAATCAGACATATCTGATGAATAACTTGCAGTTATGACTTCTATTGTACTTTTTTTTTTGTGTGGAGCGTCTGTTCCCGTGATTTGCTGCTTTAAGATGGACAGCGCGTCCGGTTTGTTTTTTTTTAGTCGCGCCGTATGAAACCAATTTTCGGTTTATAAAATGGACCGATGCGCCTTTAACAGGCAGTAAACGGTCAGGTGACTTGGCAGAAAAAAAAATGCTTTGATGCAGAAAGCAGCCTCTGCGCACACAATAGGCGGCGTAGTAAAAGAGAACAAGACGAGCCAGAGAGAGAGAAACAGAGAGAGAGAGAGAGAGAGAGAGAGGTAGACGCAGGGTTCACAAATAGCAGCGTTTCATGGGAGGAGTCAGGGTATCGAAAACAAGGAGAAGACGGATGAAAACAGTGTTGCGGCCTTCGTGTGCTCCACCGTCTGACTCTGTATTTATGTAAATACTGGGAGTGCTTGTTGAAAACCGGGGCTATTTTAATCTCCTGTTAAGGTCAGAGCACACGTCTGTGAACACAACAATGGTCATCACACATGCCCGTAAATTTGACTATCGACGCCGAAAATAGCACAAGTGCTGTTTGTTTTACATGCCAAGAAACTAAACTAGCGGTGAAGAGGATTAAGGGAGCGACAGACAGGGAAACTGTCCCCGAACGACACGTGAAGGTTTTGGATTAGTTACTACGTCACCTTTTCCCATCGACAGGACGACAGCATCCTTTTTTTGCCCTTTTTTCCTTTAGTGCCTGAACCACAAATAGAATCCGGCGAGTTTCTACATTAATTGTCTCTCTGTTTTGTGCTGCAGCTTTAAAAAGAAACATCAGAACAGTCATAGTGACAGAGAAAAGTCTCAAATGAGCGTTCTGTAGGCATACTGTGCCGCATGCCTCACAGTGATGGGCAACAGGGGTTCATACTAATAAATCCTTACCTATTTCAGGATCTGTTTTTTTTTCTCGTTTCGCACGATTTGGACACGGAGCGGGGCTGGATGCCTGAGGCATACCCAGGAGAGGACACAGTATCCTATTGTGCGTTACAAAGAAGTCTGCAGGGAGCCGCGGGGAGCTGTTTTTCCCCGCGTATGATTCATACACAGTGTTTGTTGGGGTTCATCTCTGGTGCCAGTCTGCTGACGTGCCCTTTTCTTACAGCGAGATCTCGATCATCATGATGCAAAGAGCCGAGATGCTGTGTCATTCTTCGAGAACCGGCCGTGACTCAGTGGCTCTTCTCATTGGTCAGGGAAGAGTCTGCGTCTTCCTCAGTTTCACTTCCTTTTCTGTCCGTCTCCGTCCTTTCGAAAATAGCTCTGACTCCAGGAATAATAGTGGCAGATTAAACACCGGCCTTTGGAAAATATCTCAAACTTCTCAAACGCGACCTTTACCCGACAACAAAAAAACATCAGGTTTATGTCGTCAGTAAAAGTTTGTGCATAACAGAACAGTGGGTATTCTGTTCTGTTAAATAACCAGAGGTGGAGACGATGGTTATCACACATTCTTTTATGCAATTTCAACACCGCACCTTAAGCCGAAGGCAGAGTTTTAAACAAACTGCAGAGGTTTACACGGGAAAAAGCAAGGTTTGAAGGTATGAAGTTCGTGCCTGGGTGATACCCACGAGAAAAACACATGTTGGTATTTGTTTTTCTCGGTGAAAGGCAGCCAGAACAAAAAGTAAATTGGTAAATCAACTAACTGTGTAGCATGGTTTGTGTCCATGCTACTACAGTATCTTGTCTAATATCCATGTTTTCTTCTTGTCTTCATGAAATACGGTCTGTGCAGATGATAGATCCATCATTTACAAAGCAAAGCAGTGAGTCTATTAAGCACTTTGTCTGGAAAATGACATCTGTCTAATAACAAAAAAAATTAGATTAAACTCATTATTTTCCTTCACGCAAAGCGATTGTACCCACTGATAAGATAAGCCACATTCACTGATAGTATTAGAATCATTTAGTTGGCAGAATGTTGATTTGATTTAGACAGTAATGTTGTTGTTGTTTTTTCTAATTGCAGAGGACGACGCGGCTCCAGAAAGGGCTTTTTTTAAAGGCATCCTCCCCAGGGAACTGGTTTCAGATGGTGTCTTAGAGTATTAAATCCCATCTAGCACCATTTGAAATCGGTGTTCTTGAGCGGGAACTGACTGCAGGAACGACGACCTCACTCACTTGACGGGTCGGGATCGCCTCAACGTTCAGTCATGAATATGTGAAAAGATGACAGTGACGTGTCCGTCGGTCCTCTGAGTCAGTTCTCCACAGCGGCTTTACACTCCAGTGACCAGAAGAAAAGAAAGATAAGTCCAGCGTCCCCGAGCTCCCGATCCCCCTCTCACCAAGGCTGACCGTTTTCCTCTGGTGTTCAGAGTTTCCATCGTGTCTAGCACCATTTGAAATCGGTTACAATGTGGAGGGACTGTCAACAATAAAGCCTCAACAGTGGCACCATGAATTTCCTTAAAAGTACCAGAAGATGGCAGTGTTGACCTGCCGTCCACGCTCTCATCCAACACCACCGCCAAGGTCTCTTTCTGAAGCACAGAGGCAGTGACGATTCTACCGGATGACCCTGATCAGGTTCAAGACCAACCAAACAAATTCCCTTTTGTTTGACTGTCTGCATGTTTTAAGATTACAGTCTCTGCTTTGACAATCAGCCTCTGTTGCCCCGGCCACAGTTATCTCGTCCTGTTCTTTCTTCAAGGAAAGAGGTTGTCTGGTTTGATGCTTCAGTGGGTCAGAGGTTGTGTAGCAGACACATTTGTGTGATTTTTGTTCCTTTTATTCAAACACAAATTCTTACCTCACACATGTTGTCCATTCTTTGTTTACATTAATAAAGCAAAACTGGTTTCAGTTGTATCGCATTTCATTCATTAAATGATCTCATTTAAAGCAGTTTCCTTTCTTGCCCCTGATTTTTATTTAAATGTTTTACAGAAATGTACAAAAAACAACTTTTTCTTTGATAAAATTCAGTATGGTTTTTTAAATAATTTGATTGTCACCATCACGTCACCTCTGTTTGGTTTTAAGGAAGAGAGAAGTTTGTCTTCGCTACTGCAGGTCGTCACTGAACCATTTCTAACCAGAACAGCACCCACACCGGGTCCGAAAGTCAGTTAATTCAATCAAGCCTAACCCAATATAAAATTCGCTCTGTATCACCGTCCTTAACTGCTTAACCACATTTCAGTCGTAGACAACAGCCACGTAAATACGCACTTTTCTTTTCATCGAGATCTGAGCAGCATACCTGAGAAATTGACAAAAAAATGTCGACCCCCTATCTCGGTTTTTAACATAAGTGAGAAAAACAATCCTGGATCCGTCCCTTTATCCAGATCTGCAACAACATGTAATGGGGTTTTTATTCTAGGCTGAGATCCATCCTCCATCCAAGTTTCTTGGAAATCCGATTAGTAGTTTCCGTGTAATCCTGCTGACAAACCAACAAACCAACCAACTAATGGGTGAAAATATAACCTCTTGGGTGGAGGTAATTACAACCTGTCGCATTCTCCGAAACCCACATCACAAAGACGTCTCTATAAATCTTTTGTCCTTTAAATTCAATTTAATTATAGCATGTAATCTTTTGATCCATACCTGCGTGATGCTTTCATGAACCACTATGTGGAACTGGATGAGGGAAGAGGGCCATTATTATAAATAGCCTGATTAAAAAAAAAAATCAAGCTTTTAACTGTCGACCCTGTTACCCTCCACGTTCCTCACGGCCGACATGCACATTAACGCAGCTGTCTTTTTGAATAAACGAGCGAAAAAATCGTAATTAAAAATGTATGAATGATTGACCCGCACTGTCGAGGTTAACAGCAGGTTAACGAAGAAAGCTTTTACACTCAGTGGTCGGTTTACAAGGTGCTCCCAGCCGTCCGATCTAACCGTCCTGGGAACAGTTCTGGTTTGGCCGTGTTCAGATTTATATTGAAACTGCTTTAGAGAGGTGTTCATCCAACCGTATGATCGTTTTGTGAGTTATTGTTGCAATTGATCTGCACTGCCTTGTGCTATTATTTTGTCTCACATTTATATCAATGAGGGGTAGGCCAAAAAACAAACCCCTTTCCCGGTGTCACAATATGTATTTGAACGTAAACATATATGTAAAAAAAAGTCCTATTTCAGTTGATACTTTGACCATTTTTGCCGCTCTACTGTTTAGCAATCATTCACAGATGCAACAGCATCACTTTAAGCAACGTTTGACACTGCTGAACCCCCGGAAACTGAGAAGCCTCCTCAAGCGTCTCGGTTGCTTGTCTGACATTTCCTCGTACTAGACAGCCTGTGTCGCCCACCACAACTTTTTAATGTCTACCCTCTACCTGCTGACCTTCTCCAACAGAGGGAATAGTGTTATGGAGCAGTTTAAAAGGCACAACATGCTGAAATACTAGCCTTGAAAAACGGGGCAGACATCTCTTTCCACCCCGAGCGTGACCTTATTTTTATCTCTGATGTCTGCAGGAGGCCACCCTGGCAAATGTGTATAAGGATTTATTCATAGCAGTGTGTTGCTATATCAACATCAGCACGAACACATCCATTCGTCAGCCAATGTACTTCCACTTTAGACAGAAAATGAGTCACAAGGAGTGCCTCCATTAACCATGACATCAGCAGCTGTATCGTCAGATTTTGATCCACCCTGCCGTGCTTAGGCTTGCCGTGCCTGCCTCGCTGTGATGCGGTCACGTATGACTGGTGTCTTTGGCTCAATGAAGTTACATTAAGAGTTTTCCTTTAACCTCAGCAGATGTGGGAGGAGGACCGGCAATTACAATTATGGATTGGTCACAGCGGGCCTGAATATTAGAAGCACGAGTTGGGATAAATATAGGAAAATACTTTGGAGCAAGACTACGGGACTTTTGAGAGAAGAAATATGATCCTTACTCTCTTGCAAATAAAAGTTGATTTAATAATGCACACCTTTTCTCTACTCTACAGTTGGTCTGGTGTGACCAGTGGCTGGTGTTCTTCTCTTCCTGTGCTTCTGTCAAACTGTGGTTATGCTTTGGTCCTGGTTTGTATGACAGGTCACCCAACCACATCAGGAAGCAGAAGAGTGCAGTAGTTGATCCAAACGGCAGTGCTCAAAGGCGAGGGGCAAAAAGCCGGCTGTCGTAGAGAGGAAGGCATTTATAATGTGGCACACACAGATGGACATAAATAGTTAGGTAAAGAGAAAATAAGAGGGCTCGAGGAGAAGTTCAGATCCCCCTTCCTTCCTCCGCACATCTGGCTGTGCGAAGTGAGCGTGAATACTCGATCGTTTGTTTCTGAAAGCTGCAGGCACAGCCCTACTCGGTCAGAAAAGCACGACAGTCCACGTCTCATACAGACGCACAAGATACCCGTTAGCATCTGTGTGTGACGTGCGAAGGCTTACAAATGGCAGCTTGGCTAGGTTAAGGCAAAAAAACATACTTGGTTAGGTTCAGGAAAACATTCTAGATGTCTGATTTCACACGGGACTTAGTATATCATGTCGGCTGGAACGGTTGCCCTCAATGTCTCGTATTGACGCGGATAGGTGGAAGGTACCCTTTAGCGCGTCATCCCGATGCCATGAGGCGCCAAGGTAGAAGAGATGCCAGTAGACGCCACGTGACAGAACAGTGGTATTTGATGCCGTGGGAGGAATAAGACCAGGCTCCACCAGCTCCTTAATGCTGCATTTGCCATTATTCTGTAATTAGTACTCAAACTGTAGCTGAAGGGGCTGCTCAGCAGAAAGGCTAACTTAAAACAGACCCACGTGGTTTTGTCCTTAAAAACAAGAACCAGCTTGTACTGAAGCTCAACACTGAAGGATTATTAATGCTGCCACTGTCAGCAACACGTTTACATCATAACTGTCAGTATAAGTTGTGTGACATATGACAATGACAATGATGTTCTTGGCCTTAAGTTCACGTGTTCGTTAGCTGAAGAAGGCCGCACAATTAGAAATAATCATCCATATGGGTGAAGGTGCTCACGCTAAGAGCCGCTCTATTAAAAAGGATGTAAACATTTACTTTGAGACCACTGCTACGCTGATGGTGGGGTACTCAATGCTGAACATCTGGATCTGGTCTAACGCTGAGGCCTCGGTGGGAACCGTTTATGTCTTGTTTGTCTTAAGCTGAGAGATCTCCATCCGCCCCACTTATGAGAACAACTCTAAAGACGAGCTTCAAGTCTTATAGTTTTCTGTTTTTTCCCCACCACAGCAAAGTCTGTTGTGTCACAACCGCTCTTACCACACCGGCCACATTACATGTAACCATTTCAAGGGTTTATAAAAAAAAAAAAAAATCACATGAATCACGAACAGCATGCCACAGAAGGGGGCTCCGGTCAGCTTGCCAGGTTTACTCTGCGATGCCACATAAACATGAGTTAGTTTGTGTGTGTGCGTGTGTGGTGTGATTCATTTTGTTGTTTACCTCGTGTGTAAAACTGCATCACTTCCTCTGAGATTTCCCTCCCCTGTGGCGAACGCTCGACCACGTGGCTGGAACGGGATGAACCGGAGGGCCTCATGCGCGGCCGATCGGAAGAATTTCCTCCTCTGTGTGCTCTGACACACTATCAAGACTGATAATGGGATCATGATCTCGTGCATTTGGTGTCATGGGAGCCGGCTAAAAAGTCCAGCTGTGATGTACTGCGTTTGATTGAAAACTTCCTGAAAGAGAACAATTGATATTCATCTTCGTAATGACTTCCGATTTATCCAACTCTGTGACACTTTTTAAATACATTTTAATGTGCACCATCAATCTCTATATTGGATGTATTGACACATAAGCACATTGAAGGATTTTCTCTATTACAGGAGGGTGATTTGTGGATAGCTTCCTGCGTTTTTTTAGTAACACACTTGCGATCATCAGCAGACAAGATGGAGATGCATCTATTAGGGGAGCATCAAGCGTTAGATTTGATGCCGTATGGTTGTGTTTTGGCTTAATAGGTTTCCTTCCCTCGGCGCTGAATCACTGTTCATTTCTGTCATGAGAAGCTTCCAGCTCCCTTCCAGCCTTGTCCGGTCTTCTGTCATCAATATCTGTCACAGCTGTTCTATGCGCGGAAACAAGGGAAAGGACCCAAACGCGGACTGACTGGTAGAGTACAATGATTGATCGTGGCAGGGACGGTATAGTGTGTATACAGTGTGGAATGACAGAATGGTGAGACAGGCAAGGGTCAACACCAGGAAGGAAGTCCGAACAGGAAAACAAATCCAGAGGAGCAAAGCAAAGCAGGTAGGCTGGTGATCAACAGTAAGCAGGTCAAAATACAGATTACTGCAGGGAAAAGAACACAGATGTTTGAAACTTCCAGGCTAATGGATGTGTTGCAGGTATATGTGATAAGGGAATGATGTGCAGGTGCATGGGAAGGGAAGCCCGGATGAGGGGGGTCACTGGGAGGAAAGTCAGAGGGGAGAGGGGTCTGGGAAAGGGCAAATATGGCTGAAGGGGGGCAGAGAGGCGGCAAGAGCAGGAATGTACACAAAAGAGGCGACATTGTGACAATATCCTGAGAAAGAGTTATTTATGACCTCATGTAACATTTCATTTTTATTCCCTGTGTAACATTTCTTCTTTTTAGTACATTTAAAGGGTGCAACATGTAAGAATTGGCCACCTTTTAACTTCAAAACAAAAAGAAGGTAGCGTATCAGCAATGACCGCTAACTTAAGCTATCCTTATCTAGTTAGCTCAGTTAGAAGTGCAGGGAGTGGCTCGTTCGGGGAGCTCGGGGACCAGGTGAGTGTTTAGACCAGGCTGGCTGGGGCTAGCTGGTTAGCATGCTAACTTGAATATGAAAAACTGATATTTCTTAACATTCTGTTGATAATTTGAGTTAATTTTTTTATGTTTTCAAATACGATTCTTACACATCGCCCGTTTGATTTATGTGTAAAAAAAAGCTTTTAAAACCACACTTTGGTGTTTTTGGGCTATTTTACTGTGCACCATTTAAAGCACATGCCATCTTACAGCATGTTCATGTCACATTGTGTTATGTTATGCATGTGCAATAAGGGAATTCCTGTAATAGGATCTCCACAAAGAGGGTGGACAGCCATTTCATTTTCGTGTTCCTGTCCTTCACAAACAGGATGGGGACTCACGGAGGTCCAGTGGAAAACCAGCAGGTGTTGGCTGACATCTTTCTGTTGTCATGTAAAGATCTCATAACTCCACTTGTGGTGACTCTCATATTTTAATTTCAAACTGAAGGATTATGTTGAACAAAGGCTTATGAAAGCCTTTTCAAAAACAGTCGGACACTTTTCAAAAATGCCTGAATGGTGTCCAGCATTAGAACAAGTTATTTAAACCGGGCGATTTGGAGATACATGTTTTCAGACCGTGATGATTCCAGTCAGGATGGGTGTGGTGCTTTAGTTCGCTGGAAAAAGAGGGTTTGAAAGAGAAGGAGGAATCAATGCTTCCAATCTGTGAGTGGAAAACCGGCTAACTGAGACAGGGAGGACACCACGCATACGTCCTGCTATCACTCTTCACTCGTCTTTTCAATTCCTGTGGTGAGGCCGCATCTGACTAATGACTGCTGAGGCCACAGGAGAGGACCAGTAGAGCTGGTTAGTCATGATACTATTTTGACACAACACTGACGTGTTCATACGTACATTGTCTCGTACATCATGGTTTGCAAAGCTGGCTCACTGACCCAGAGGGTGCCGTGTATTGAAGCAGAAGTTACTATGTTGACTCAGGAGTGATTAAGCACTTGGAAGGATTGTCCTGTGATGTATTATTTACATGCTTGATCCCTTTTGTTGTGAGGTTCTATTTCAAGGACAAAGCTGGTGATATAACCCTTTTCTGCTGATGTAGCGATGCCAGTTGGACAGAGCTATAGTTGATAAGAGCTATTTGATTGATTCTGATTCACAAAAAACAGCATTGATTCCTCCCTCTTCTTTTAAAACCATTTTCCCCATTGCACCATCGCAGCGCCACACCCGCCCTGGCTCAAGCTGTATCACCACTGTCTTATGGTTTAGCTCCCAAACATCAAGTTTTATTGTTTCGACTTGTTTTGACACTGAATCATTCAGGCATTTTACAAAGTGTAAACTTGAATGATGGATCCTCCAGACTTTGGCAATCCTCTGAATTTTACTCGATGATGAAATGAGGCAACATGAGGTGGACTTTTGTTTCCTCAACTGTGAAGTCTCAACAAGTGATGTGGGTCGCAATGAAATTCAGTACAGGCCTAAACGACGTTTGCTCGATAGACATTTATCAAGAAAAATATACTTTAATACTTTGGTGATTCCTTTAATCTTCGCCTATCATTCCCAGGTCGACATCTTAACTGACTAAACTAATGACATTCTGATCCTCAGCTTTAGTTTTTGTTCAGTGCTAATTAGCAAATGAAAGCATTCTTACAAGCTAAACCTAAGCACAAAGACGTGTTAGCACTCAGCTCAAAGCACCATTGTCATTTCATTTCAACTAAATGTAACCGGAACAGCAACGGAAACTAAATCTGGAGCGTGTTATTGTAGTTGAGTGGGTAACGACTTTCAATTTGTTTTCATTTTATTTACAGTTTGCTTAATACTTGGTTAGGTTGGGGAAAACATGGTTTTGGTCAAAATACACCTTTTCACAGGAAACTTCTCCCAAGTGCATTGTTTTTTGGTCTTTTTTCTCTTAGTTGCAAAGCTATGACCTACACAATGTTACTAGTAAGTTTCAATGATTGTGCTGGAACAATGTTAATTATGATGTTCTAGGAACAACACCAACATGGCGATATCAGATCATGCCACAGTGCAACTATGGATGTAGACTCATAGTCTTACTCCACTGTGTTAGCTGTCTCTCAATGCCTTAACCACCCGTTCCCAGTCTCCAGCCAATTCATCCCATGATTTAAATACTCACAAAACGCAAATATGAACTTGACTTAAGAAAAGGCTAATAATTTCTCAAAACAGATTAGCACTTTATGTTTTTAGCACTACAACTTAGACAAGAGTAAATTGTGTTTTTCTGGGTGAACTATTTTCAGCTGTGGATTTATCAAAAAAAGAGGCACCAAGATGGTTTAGTCTACATGCTTTTGACTTGAAAAAAAATTGTGTCTGCGGTCTTTGTAATCAAGGAACATGTAATCTGGTGTAACAGTGTATCTCAGTGATGTTTTTTTGTAATAGTGGCTCCAGCGTGGAACAAGTGAGCAACACCATTAAAGCTTTCCTCTTTTCTTTTTTTTTCTTTCCGGGAGCTGGCTATGGAGGATGGTTGATGACCTCCACAAACACCGCCACTGTTGTGGACATTTCTCTGAGAGTTAAAGGCAACCCCTCCCTCCTCTCTGATAATGCACTGTCTGTCCACATAACTAAGACGAATAACTACCAGGATGAGTCCATATCCTGTTTCTGGCCATGTTCTTCTGTTCCTCCAGAAGATTTCACAAGTCAATAAAAGGATCTTTTCAAACCACTTAAAAGTTTTTTTTCAAAATCATATACAATGAAGGAAAGTCTACAAAAATGATTTACTGAAACATGCAAGTTCTTTTGAAGTAGACACAAGAAACCCTGTCTTTTGATGGCAAGAAAGGCACAGTCAGGCCTCTGGCACGACAGCAGACCGGAGTACAAAGAAACAGTGGAGCCACATTCTATTATGGGGTTTTTTCTCTGTACTGGTCCACACCCCTGCCAGGATAATGGCCTGGTCCTTTACTGCTGCCCTGACTGTGAATGCAAACATAGAAGTTTTTTCTCCTTTGAGGCACAAAATCGTATTATAGTGAGAACACACCTCGACGTCTAACTCTTTCCAATGGAAGCTTCAGTCTTTATGTCGTGTTTGACATTTTCTCCGTAAAATCTTACAGTTACAGTTTAATAAACAATATTTTATCTTCAGCAATGAATCAACAAAACCAGCTTTATCCAATTGGATGGTGAACAAGCGTGGACAGGTTTCTGCTCCGTTGGCCCATTCATTCAAGATCAAAAACATTCTGATCTCTTCCCCGAGAATGTCCCCTCACCAGTGATACAGTAGTTTGTGTTACACGGTTCATTGATGGCCGGTACTCCACTATTGTCTTCTGTCATGAAAAAAGGTTTCCCATTATTTTGCTCAGCCAGCTCACAAAACAATAGACAATGACGAAAAGAAAGTCAGGAGGCGAAGAATGTGGCTGATTGTATCTTTATCAGCCGCCATGTCAGTCCGTGAACTGAATTAACCACATTGTGCGCCTTCTTGAGTCCCCCTTTTTTCACGAGTCTGTTCAAACAAAACAGCACATTATTAACGCTAAAAGTTATGCCTTTGAGATGTCTTGAATAATCTAAACTGCATACAGCAAATACCGCAATACTTAATCACACAAGGAGGCAATGTTAAAGTGTTTTAATTTCAGTTTACAACATAAATAATGTATAAAATAGTAATACTATGATGTCACAAGCTATTTACAACTGTTAAAATAATGTGGCATTAAAAAAATACATCATAAAAAAAGTGCTTTTCATCCTTAGATTTAAATTATGTTACTCATACATTTGATTATCTGCCATTTTAAGTGCATTAACATTAAAGTGAGTTTCCCCCCATGGACTCAGAGAGGCACCGCTGCAGTGTGTTGGCACGTCCCTGTCGGCTCCCAGAGGCTGTTTATCAGATAGGACTGGTTCCATTTGCAAAGCTGGTGTTGACAAGAAGAAATGCAGAGGAGAAATGTTGAGCTTCATTCGCACAGCAGATTTATTTGGATTTATCTGCCACACGCTTCCACTTAAAAACTCAAGCAAATAAACATTTCTTCGACATGGCTTTTTAGAGGTATTTTGGTTGTTTTCTGTACTTGGTAAGTGTAAATACACAGGAAGTGACAGGTACCTCAGTCGGGCGGGCAACCTAAAGATTTTGGAACTGTAATAACTCCGGCTTCAGGTCTTCTCTGGTGTCATATGAGCTATAGTGTCATCAAATAAGGAATTTGTGTCAGATTTTTGTTTCAGTTCTGTTAATTGTGTGTTAAAATTTGATTAGTTCACCAAATGTTGTTGTTTCAATGCATATTTGATTAGCATTCCGCAATGTTAGTGTTAGTCACTGCCACTTTGAGAGAATAATGTTGTTTTGTAAAGTAAGCCTTAACCTTGGTTTAATGCAGTATGTGAAGGTTTCATGTGATTATATTGTTAATAAGAGGTTCATGTTTAAGGAAAGTTGCCCTGAGCTGATTAAGTTTATTAAAATTGTCAAAGGAGACATAATATGCTCATTTTCAGGTTCATCATTTTATTTTGGGATACTCTTAGAACAAGTTTACATCCTTTAATGCTCAAAAAGCACATCAGTTTACTCGCTGCAGCACACTCTGTTGTAGCTCCTGTCTCTTTAAGGACCACGCCCTCTCCTGATCTCCTCTGATTGGTCAGCTTACACATGCCTGACCTCAACTTCTATTTAGCTCTACTTGTACTGTGAATATTGGCGTAAATAATGCAAATGTGCGACATGGTGACGTAGTGTGATGTCATAAAGTCACAGAATTGAAGGCGGGGCTACTGACGAGGCAGTTCAGGCACTATGTTTTCTGTGGGAGAGAGGAGCTCTATGATCCACTGAAGGAAAGGTTAAAAAATGAAAATGCATACTAGGTCTCCTTTAAGTGGTTCAGTCTCAATCTGTGATTTTTTTCTTTTTGTCAAATTTAGCCCACAGGAATGCAAACAAAATGGTTGTCACCTGGGTAAAAAAATATGTCCCTGTTTCTGTATTGTTTTTGTTTTTAGTTAATTCCTGTGCTGAACATGATTTCAAAGGCGTCCTGATTCATTCCAGCTTGAGGGAATTTTTTTTCCTGATGCCGATTTCTATGTCACAGCCTGTTTTATTAAAGGATTTCCTGTTGACTTCCCTCATTCCTCAGAGCAAGTCCGAAAACACGCAGACATCTAGGTTTCCTTAAACAGCTCAAACACTCAAGAACAAGGGGAAGAATCTGAACCTGCTGCAGAGTTAGTTACTTGGAAGTTACTGCATATCATTCACCTGCATGCTGTATTTGTTTTTACAGAAACATGTGCTGTAAATGATCTGTGCGTTACGATTAAAGGCAGAAAAGTGAAGAAAAAAAAACAACAAGCAACAGAATTTACAGGCACAATCAAATATGACTCATGCATTGAAGAGTTAAGAGAAAAAAAACAATGGGCCTCACCCTTTTCTCCTCAGAAGATACTTGTGTATAAACAGAATAAATACACAAGCAACTGTAAACAAAAGAAAGAGGACAAAAAGAGAGAGATTTAGTTGTTTTCGTGTTCAAATTCTGTGAAAACGTGAAGTCGAAAGAGAAAAATTGTACATTACCTACTAAAACGGCCAAAACACTGACTATAACAGGTATATATCCTGAAAGACACAAGCAGAGTTAAATGCAGAACATAGATAATCACCCACATTCACAACCTGTTGAGACCGGGAGCTCAATAACTCACCACTATCCCTGCTGGTATCTATAGCATCATCACGTATGTCTGCAAGTATAAAACAGTATAATCAGTACATCACCAGAGCATCCAAGATGGGCAGTTACAAACTAATTTACTGATTATTATTATGAGTATGTGTCAAATTATTTTTCTGGGTTCATATGTATCTCTATGTCGGATCAGTGAAGAGAAGAACGTCGACATATTAACTGGGACGGGGGCAGAGGGAGGGAGACGTGTCTGAGGAAGTTAAATGACAGCTCTCTTCGGTCAGTAAATTAAAACCATTATTGTTTGTTATGCAAACAATTAAAATTACAAGGGGAAAAAACATGGAGTCGTAAATCGTAGTGGGGTAAAACGAGCAGTCTGACAATTTAGGAAATGTGCTTATTGACTTTCTGGCAAAGAGTTAATTGGGAAGACTGATACCAAACTCGTGTGGTGGTTGAATATGCAGCCATACTTCACAAAAAGACGAGAAACAGTCACAGACACTCGCTAATTAACATGTTGTATCTGGTTTGTTTGAAAGGTATACTATGCAGGATATTACTAAAAAAAAAAAAAAAAAAAAGAAGACTCCCTTTCAATCATCACGTATGACCCAGTAGAAGTCTGTGGTGGTGTCTGTATCTGCGGAGACCCCACCCTGCTGCCCGTATTATCTTATTTCCAGAGTATTTTACTGTGTTCAGGACATTTCTGGGTGTCAACCTTTGAGCAGTGGTGTGAAGCACCCAGCCAATCATATCTCAAAGTAGTAACTCAATAAAAAAAAATGTTTATCGTCTGCTCTGCTCTGCTCTGCTTGTTGTCATGGATGGTCTGTGTGTCTGTTTGACCGAGGGTAGGGCGGAGCTACACACACACACAGACACGCAGAGCAGAAGTGAATCCTGCAGTCATAGAAAGTCTGAAGGGTTGTGGAGGCGTGGGCATGTTTATCTGAGTCACTGCTTTGTTCTCGCCAACACCACCACCCTCTCCACATTCACTCCCTAGCTCGGTCAACCATCACTGCTCTCGCACCAGTCAAGACGGGGAGGAGGCGCCTACTTTGAATAGAACAGAAACCAACAAATCCTGCATAGTATGTCCACAATATTTCATTTTACAGCGGGGTTATGCGCCATATTGTATCTTGGCTGTTGCTTTCTGGAGTCTCTGATGGTAGCCTGGCACATTACTCACCATAAAAGAGAAAGTTTTACACAGAAAGCCAATAAGCCTATTTCCCAAAATGAGTCAACTTCGTTAGTCCCAGTTTGTGTCCAAAAAGGCAACAAAATAACTAAAAAATCCCGTTCAGTGAGCTCTGAGCACATAAGCCCTTGCTGGACCCTCTAAAGGTTTAATTTCGGTTTTCCACACTGACGATAACTTTTGTTCTCCTTGTAAATGGTTTTGTGTATCCATGTGTGGCACAGGAGTCATTATATTTTATTCTGTTGTGCTGTTTTCCAAAACAAGACCATTACTTTCCCATTATGGGCCATTGTGTAAGTATTGCCTCTAGTTTTTTTTTTTGATTCACAGATCCATTTCAGTTGCCTTAAAAGAAAACCAAGGCATTGTTATATTTTACTTGCGTTTCTTCCCTCCACTGAAACAACCAGGCTATTTAACTGAAATAACAAATCACAAGCTAAATACAAACAAGTCACACAAAGATTAGGTTCATCGATGGTGCAGTTTAATTTAAAAATCCACTGCACAGGAGTTATTAAATTTAAGCTTGTAATCACGAAACTTCCAAAGGTAAAGAAGATTCAAGCTGGACTGCTTTTTCATTAAATTGTTCAATACCTTGAAATGATGTTGCTGATGTTTGACTGGCTGTAGTAGCTTTACCCTCAGCTCGCAAAGAGTGTCTACCACCTTTAAACAAAATGATCACAATGATTTCCAATTCCTCTCGAGTTTAAGCAGGATAAAAGTAGCTTGTGAAGCTGAGAATCCATTCCCCAAGAACGCATGCAGGGTGCACATAATCCATTCATGCTAAGTGCTGTGCCTAAAAGATTTACAGTTTAATCACATGCTGATCGTCTTGAGTTTTGAGACATTTTTCTGTACCTCGTAGTGAAGGTGGCACAGCTGATGTTGCACTGGCTGTGTTAGCTTTAACTCTGTGAGCTGTGGATGTGGCTGGTGAATCTGTGGACGTGGCAGGTGGATCTGTGGATGTGGACGCCTCTGTGACACGGAAAATAACCACTGTTCTCAAAAATGCTGGGTGATTCATGCAGCGACGGTTATTATCTTCAGTATGTAAATATTCAAATGATTTCTATACCTTGTGCCGGAGGTGTGGGTGTTGACGTGACCACTGTTGTTGTAATTTTTTCTGTTGTGACACCTATGAATAAAAACACTACTGAGTTTATCTGCCGTTGAAATAACTGTTTATAACCGTTCATGTGGTGGAGCATGCGAACAGATTTGATTTTACATGCAGAATGAGCAACGTTTTAAAATAAGGGTCCACATCATATACGTAATGCTTAACTAACGCATTGTTAATGATGATTTAATGCATAAATTCATGTAGGATATATCAAGAATTTCAGTGTCTCACGATTAACAAATGATCAATTCACTAAAACTTTACGTGATTAGTTCACGCTTCATCTGTTAAAGGAGCAGTATGTACAATTTTTTGTTGAGAACATTGAATTGACAAAAAATACCTAATGACAGTTACAGTTAGCAGCAGTTGGCGGTTACTCTCCTGATATGCTGCCCCCTATTGGTTTCGAGTGTGACCTCAACAGTCGGCCAGTTCTTACATATCGCACCTTTAAGGAATGTTAAATCACAGTTATTTCATATGTGGCTTGACATGCGTTCAAGGGGGCTGGATTTTAGTTGCATAAAAGTTTATTTTTGTGGCTGTGTTTTGCTTGATTTGGTAAAAAAAAGATCATACTGGGATTATTTTGACAACTGCTACATGAAACACGATTAGTGGGAATGAGGGAAAAAGTTTTATGATGTCAGGAAAAACAATCCCGCACACCGCCCACTTCGCTGGCAGTTAAGTTTATTGATAACAACGTTTTGGCACTTAGACCTTTATCAGGTTATCTCATCATGATGACGTGAAAACTGAAAAGAAAAGAAAAAGAGGGAAGAAACCCCTTACATCTGGAGATCAGAATGTGTGGGTCAGGGCCTCAGGATATTGCAATTGGCCATTCGAATAATATTTAGATTAACTGTGCAGCCCTAGTTTTTGTTTGAGTTTGATTCTCTAAAAAAAAAACAGCATAATATTTTCATGAGAACAGGTCCTGTTGTGCTTTCAAAGAGCAAACACGTGGGTCTGAAATAAAGTTTTTTGTAACTGGAGTCGAGCTCATTTGGTCGCATATCAATACATTCGTGGAGTCACAGTGATTAACATTCCTCAACTGATGATCTATTAAATGTGAACGAATCATGTAAATCTTATGACCTGATTATTTGTTAATGGTCAACAGGAATTCATGTATTCATGCATGAAGTCATCACGAGTCATGCATTAGTTAAGCACTGCTTATGTATATGATTTGTACGCTGATTATAAAGTTCTGTGTCTACAAATGACACGTTCAAACTTCACCTTGTGGAAAACTGCACTCAGTGCAGTGCTTTTGACCAATGACTTAGTTTTTAATGAGAGGATGCTCTTCAGTCAATGTTAATGAGAATGTGAGTGTGGCAGTTAGTAAACAAACAAACAGCTTGGGGTGAACGCACACACGAGTGGTGAGTAGGAAAACGCTGGAAAGGTTGAATACTGCTTCATAAGGAGTGTGCTGAAGTGGTGATGTTCAAACTTGCCAGCAGTGACACCATAGCAACACCTACGGTATGTGCTCTTTAGCTGAATGCAGTATGCTACAGATGATTACTACAACGGGGTGCCTGGCAGCGCACCGTGAAGTTGCATCTGAGCATGCGGTATCGGTTAGATGTAACGAGACCGCGACTGTGGTTTTGCATGTTTTAACCCATTAAGTGCAAACCATGCACGACATTACAAGCCGACGTTTGATTGCACGACGGCGGTTTTCTGACTGATTTATTACAGTCCAGGCAGCCGCTGTTTGAACACTGACTTCAAGACAGTAGAATGTACCTCAGCTGATGAATGCGATGCTTTTATCCGTCTGACTCACACATTTGATGTGTAAATGTCCTTGAACGCAACAGATCGGACAGTTGGGAACAGTTTGCTGACTGCTGCTTTATCTGTGTCAGTGCCTGCGAGCTGATTTCCATATCGCTGCGCAAAGAATAGACCTTTTTGACAGAGTGGCCATTTTCCTCTGACGTCAGGCTCTGGGTGACTCGCTGTTGTGATCCAGGTTGAGAGTCGTATAAAAATAGGGAATCTGACAAATCATTGTTATTTGACTGCCTTCTAAATGACCGGCAACTGTAAAGACGATGGATAGTGAAAATCCAGCAGCACCTTAGGACATAATTCAAGGGAAAACAACGTACTTGGTAACATATTAGCTAACCTTAGACAGCAGCTAACGTTAGCTTTAAACCATTACAAGATGGCCGATGATATTTCAGAATCAGTTGACGTCTTTCCTTCAATTTTATCGTGTTACACTACGAAACAGCACCGTTAGCTGCAAAGTTTTTGAATGCTAACGTTAGCTGCTGTCATACAGTCAATAATGGGTTAAAATATGTTGTTGTTAAAATATGTAAGTCTGGTTAGATTTTTGCTAGCCAGCGATTTTCAGCTGATCAATGGGGACGCAGTAAAATTGTAAGATTCCCCACATTTGCACAGCTTTCAACCTCGAAGGCACAAACAGTGCGACATTTGAGCGTCCCACCCTGAACCTGACGTTGGAGAAAAACGCCTTTTGTGTGAATAAGGTCCATTCCATCAGCTGGAAAAAATATCTACAAATGTACTCATTTACCTCTACTTGTGTAATGCAGTGAAAGTGCCCTCTTGAATGCCGCTATTGTAGATAAAACATGCTGAAGTGCCTTCTAGGGTGCCCTTCAGGTGGACAAACAGTGGTAATGTGCCCTCTCTTCACTATAAACATAAAAATAATAATCTAGAGTTTTATGAGGGTTCAAACATGCAAAACTTCCTGTGCGGTCCTCAGATAACTTAAACAGTACTTGATATTCACAAAGCTTTGCCTACCGCAGCCTTCCTCTGACTCATCGGTGTAAAGAGGAGCAAGTCAAACACACGGATGGATGGAATGTGCTTACTTTTGCATTCAGGACGCTCAGAATCGTATCCACCATCGCCGTCGCACACAAGTGTATCGTTCCCGACGAGGGTGTATCCGTCATCACAGGTGTATCGTATGGCTTGTCCATATGTTGGGTTGTCTTCCGACTCCCACGAGTGTTTGCCATTGGCCACTTCAGCAGGTTTAACACATTCCACAACTGAGGAATCAAACAGACAGAAAAACAGGTGTTTTCACACATTCTTATGAAAAAAAAATGGAAGAAACAGGGGAAGACAAACTGCTTCACAAAGACAGAACAAACAAAACCGCCGCATAAACAGCTCGTGTAAGAGAAGAGAAACAGAAGCGGACTTTTGAAACCAGCCCTTCAGTTTTTAGGAAAGAATCAATCATTAGAATTAAGAAATACTAAGTAAGACACACGTACCTTCACACTTTGCTCTTCCGGTCCACCCTGTTGCAAGGCACTGTTTGTAGCCGTTCCCAGAAACCTCGTACCTGTTGACGGAGGCACGACTGTTTATTTCGGGGGGAACAGATACCGTAAGAGTCATGATGGTGTAATGCAGCGAGGAGGAATTTTTTAATGCTGAAACCAAATTCTGACAAGAGTTTATTCTTGAATCAGCGGCTCCCTCAATGCGAAGAGCCAAGTTTCTAATCAGTGAAACTCTGATGTAACACTTTGTGGCCACGGCTCTGTTTGTCTTTCAGGACCACCGGATGTTTTCCATCAGCGAAATCCACCTCAGCATCGGTGTTCTAGGTGTACCCGCCAGCAGCACTGACTGGGAGACAACTGACTGCGACCGCAGTGACGTCACGATCTACTGAAGGCTCCCTGTGAGCGTGTTGTCTTTGGATTTGCCTCGTGTCGGCACTTGCTCCTCTAAACAAACTATTCATTTTAAGGTGTAATTCGAGCAGATCGCAATTGCATGGACAGATTTCCTACCGTTAACAGTTGGACTCACCCCGTATCACATGTTATCCTTATTCTAGCACCAAACAGGGTGCCTTGACTGGCATCGAAGATCATATGCGGCAGCATTTTAGGGGTACCACAGTCCTTCTCTGTGAAATAAAAGCAAACAGGAGAATATTGACGCTGGACCTGTTTGAAACGACCGGATAATAATGTTTGATAAAAGTGTCAGTAGAGTTACAGAGAAAAGTATCTGGGACTCACTTTTGCATACGAGATCTGGCTCAGTCCACTTAGTATCAGCGCAGGTTGTGACCCCAGAGCCACTCTCTTTAACATATCCATTGGCGCACTCTAACGTCACATCGGAACCTTCCGGAAAGTCGTTCATTAGAAGTGCCGCGTTGGATAAGACGATGTTTTCTCCTCCATGAGGTCTGGGACAGTCGGCTGGAGGGAAAGCAGGAGAAATCACTCAGCTTTAGTAAAAAGAAAAACGTAGAACGTGACAGCCTGTCATGAAGTAAGAAAGAAATTAAGCTGAAATATAGTCTAGAGATGTGAGAAAATGCCTTAACAATTTTAAGCATTTAACCTTAAGTATTTATGATTTTTTATTATATAATCAGTAGTGTTATTACTGGTTAATAAATTACCAATCACCATCACTACCACCACCACTACTGCTAATAATAACAACAATATACATTTTTTTTGTTTAGCACCTTTAAAAGCATAATAACCAAATGAAAATCCAACAAAATGACAACAAATAAAAGTATTAATATAAACGAATAATATGAATATTGATATATACATAATAATAATCAAAGAGGAAACAAAAAGACACAATAAAACAATCAAGAAATAAATCAAGTAAAGGCACAATTTAAAAGAAAATGTGTAGAGGACAAACATATGGCTCATCCTGTGGTGGACTTGGCAAAAAAACATTTTTAAAAAAATACATAAAAATGGCAGCAGCTGTGTGCAATGTACACTCGTGTGGCACCCTGGAGGGCATTTTATCATGTTTTATCTACCACAGAGGCGACCAAGAGGGCACTTTGATTGAAACCTCCAGCAGTGGGCTCGCCTGATCTCCTCCAGCAGGTCATTCCTCACAACAGACTGGTTTTTCAGTCTAGACCTTGGACTAAAAGTGATAATCCAAATCTTAAAATCTATTCTGAGATGTGCAGCTAGCCAGCGTAAATAAGCTAGTATCGGGGTTTTACAGCATGCGCTCCTTTTGTCTGAACTTGTGAGGAGTCTGGCGGCGGCATTTCAAACTTTCAGAGTGTGGAAAGGTTGTGTTTGCTTAAGCATGAGCACAGTGAGTTACAGTTATCTAAACCCGACGTGATTGAATGCGTGAATGAACAGTTTCCAGGTTCTTTGGAGACGGGAAAAGGACCGGATCTTGAAAAAAAAAAAGACTGTCAAAGTTAGTGTCTCCGTCCCTCCCCTGCAGACACATTCCCTGCTCCCAGGCCTCCTTTTATTGCCTTTATTCCATTCACCCTCCAGATGCCCTCCAGACGTTCCCTCCCTTCCTTATCAGCTGAACTTCCCTGCCCACCTGTCCCCAACAATGTTATCAGCGCATTTTTAATTAACCCCTTAAGTTAAGTTCATCAGTAAGTCACTGAAGTTGTCCTGTCTGCGTCTCACCTCTGTGACGTCTAAAGCTTTATGGTTATACACAATCGCAGAGAACATCCCTCAGTTGTCAAGTGTTTTCACTTGGTTATAGTTCAGTTATAAATGTCAGTAATCCATTAAAAGTACTTTTGGATTCCTCAGTTTCTAATAGGTCACAATTCAGCAGTCATAATTGTTAATAAGTCATTAATAAACAGCGGTTAATCCATTAAGTCTTACACTTTTACTGGTCTTTGGTCCAAGGAAGTGGTTCAACCAGTCAGGAAGTTTTCCACAAAACTCAGAAGACTTTTAAAATACCAAAAAATCATTATTTACAAACAAATAATAAAGCCTAGTACAATGAATAAAACCTGTAAACGGTGGCTTATTTTAGAAAGTGGAGTCAAAAAAACTCCTCCAGCTTTCTCTTCCAAAAAAGAAGTAGGTGGTGTCTCTTTGGCGGAGCCGAGAACTTTTAGCACAGTCTGCAGTTGATATTGGCTTCTCCGCACTGTACGGAATTAGTCTGTCTCTGTGGAAATCACAGCAATATTTCTCAAACACGCAGAGGAGTGAACCGCACAGTAGAGGATTTATGTCTCATCTTGGCACTTCATCTAACAACAACAACAAAAAAAACAACTTCAGGAGTTTTCACACACAGACGAGAAAATGTGATGGCGTTTTTGCAGCACCAGCTCTGTTCAGCACATCTGTACAAAATGTATGTTTATAACTCAGCTTCTCGTCAAAGGCTGGTGTTTGAGCTGGACTGCATTATATCGAGAGCTGTTTCTAATTTGTGCTTCTTGGCTCATTCATAAACATGAAGTGGGAAGAATATTAGAAACACCTGTAGTGCAGCACCAGCTTTGACTAGAGCCTCACCGCTCAAACATGTTAACACGTCTATGACAGTGTGAACAAACAAAACAAACATTATAGGCACCATAAAAGTAGAAGCACTATTGGATTGCATTAGACTGTACAAGTGTTCTAATAAAGCGGTTAAAATCTACATTTCCTTTGTTTTTCACACTTTTCACATTGAAAAACATGTATTTTTAATATTCAGTATGTATAAAATGATCTTATTCCCTACTCCTTAATTAAAAAAAAGTTATAAAATCATAAATGTGAGGTCTGAATGGTAAAGAAGCTCATTTACAGTTATTTTTCTGAGGAGCTGACAGCCTGGTTCTTTCTCCCTGCAGATCTCATGTGACTGGAAGCGTTGATAAATATTATCTCATTAAGCAGACTGTGAGCTGCGTGACGGGATGATACGTTATTACTGACCTGCTGCCTTCAGGACAAAGAGGTACATTAACAGCAGAGGTCTGACTCGTAGCCGTCCACAGGTGTCCAGTAGAACCTCCATGCCGGGCCGCAGAAGATGAGACGAAAAAGATCCCGGTGGTGTTCCTCCTTCAGTCCGTCACACTTCTACAGAGAGGCGGCGAACACACGCGACTCGCTCCGCTGCCGGTAAACACTGATCCTGCCCCTGAACGCACCACGACTATCAGTGCTGTCTGTCAAGTCAACTTCAATAACCAGGAAGTGGGAAAATACCGCCTTCATAATAAAAGCACAGATTTGTCTTCTACACAAAAAGCACACGTTGATGATATTTAATCATAATCAAAACATTAATATAGATATTTGAAATATCAGCACACGTTTCTGACCAGCAATATCACTAGTCTGGCCTGCACCTACTTGCATATTACATTCTTATACTGTGTATATGTAGACTATCTAAAATTAAAAGCCTTGTAAACACTGCAATTTTCCATTTTCTATTTTGACATCTGATCTTATATATTTATTTTACTACTTTTCACAAGTTGTTAAACCATCACAGTACATATCTTTAAGTGCATTACCTGACTACATCCTCTTCTTACCTGTCCATAACTGGTTCTAACTTGCTTACATTGCAGTATAATCATTTTCTCACTATTTACACCGATCGCAGGCACCACTACAGTATCATACATTCTGTTTAAAGTCAGATATGTGTTATCCTTCTTGTTCCTACAGTGAAATATTTGAGCTGTGTTGAATGATGCACGTGCAGAGTTGGAACAGTAGAGGGCTGTATTTATATACGTTAATAAAAATGTATGTTTTTTACTGCGTTAATTTAAAATCTGATTTATAAGAGGCGAGCTGACAAGCATGATTTGTGACATCACAAACAGTGTGGGAGCCAATCCCGGCCCAATCAACTCAAATCGAATACATTTTATTCATATAGCCCAAAATCACAATCTCATTGCCTCAGTGGGCTTTACAGTGTATACAGGGAGCAACATCCTCCGTCCTTAGAGCCTCAAGTTGAGTGAGGGAAAACGTGCCATATTGGAATAAAAATAAACCCATTAACAGGGTAAAATACTGATTGAAGAAACCCCAGGAAGAACCACAGGAGGGCTACAGAACAAAAAGACAAAATCACAGTTTCCAAATCTAATTGACAGAATGTCTTAAACAAGTAGCTTATATAAAGAATTATATTATATGAAATGATATAACATTTTCACATGTGTGATGTAGAAACTTGAAGCCTGAGACTGAGAATGGACTTGAAAGTGAAGAGTTGGACATCCTGTGTGCAGCAGCTAAACTTGTGAAATGAAAACATATTTGCATTTTTATGAATATATTCCAGAATGTTATATTATATATTCCAGAGAAAGAGTAAGTGCCATTGTACTTTTATTTCCCTCTCAAACATTATGTCTGACACACATTAGATCCTTTATAAGTCTAAACACATGTAGAGGGATCTTTGATTTACTTTCACTATCAAATTTTTTCATTTTACCTCAGTGAAATGTTGTTTTACACATTTTATTATTAGCCTGGGGAAGGGAGTTTTATTTCCGACTGTATAACAACGCATTTTATTTTGAAAGGCTGGAGAGGAAGTTTCGCTTTTAAAAGCATTTTTCCCTGTCAGACGCGTCACGGCTGGCAGCAGCAGGCACAGCAGACAAAAGTTTCGGGGTGAACATGTCAAAGACGAGTTGACACAATCGATGACATTTGGAGGAGTTCGTTAAAGGAGGTGAGTGTTATTCTAATGCGCAGTGAACTAACACACACTCACAGTCTGTCAGCCAGTTGGAGCAGCTCTTTGCTTTCCTCCTCAGAGGTGGAGAAGTCTCCACAAGTGTTGCCACAGACAAAGTGGAAACATAAATGGGGTGTGTCCTGGAAAGAAAGAAGGGGGTATTCCCTCTGTGGTTCCTCTTTAAGTAGGAGTCCTTAATTCTCTCTATTATGACTCACCCACAAGTTTGTAGAGTCTCACCAAGACAACACGATCAATCTCAGAGTAATCACATTTCAATATATGCCTCAGTAAGTAATGACAGTTTACAGTGTGCTGCGGAGCCTGAGTCACTTTGTGGGGTTTGTGTTATTGTCATGGATACATTCCACAGCTGAGGGCCGAGTCTCATTGCCTCACACACAGTCTGGGGTGAATTCCAAGGAGTTCACTCTACAACCACAGGCGTTTGTTGACAGGGGCCGTCTCCCCCCTCCACCCACAGTTGCCTCAGAAACCCACACAGAAACCTGGCAACAAAGAACTAATAAAGCTGAGTAAAGCGTACGTAAACTCCTTTTTTTTGTGAACAAGTGTGGACGCACCGGGATATACAGGGTGATGAACGTGACATCACCAGAAAAAGTGAGAGAAAGACGTCATTGGTAAACACTCAACCTGATGCAGAGCCAATAAAATGTCTCCTTTTCGGTACACCTCGTGTCCTTTTAAGGCGTTGGGGGGGAAAACCTGCATTGGCTGGTAAGTCATGTTCAAAGCCTCGGAGAGCTGAGCTGTGTCTTATCTCTCCAAACACCCTGTCCGGGTGAACGATTGAGACACCTCCCTTCTCAACAAGCAGAAGAATGCATCTGCTTCTCCTCAAGTGTGATAATGGAGTAGAGAGGCTGCCACCCAAACCTTAATATCTGTCCACTCCTGCATAGTTCACCTGCCTTTCTCATGCTAGAACCATTCCAGGGATGGGCGGGGCCAGGATGATTTCACCCCACACATACTGTACGCCTTCAGACATCTATATCTCTATCTTTAGATGTTGCCGTACAGACTTCACATCATTCACACGAGTCAAAGGTGCTCATGTTTCTCCCCAGATAGTTCTATAATTTTTGTTCACGAGACAAAGCTCAAGTGGTGCACATTCTGTCCAACTGTTCTCATGATAACAACTTTAAAAACCCAAATCCTGAACCCAGACAACAATTACACCTAATCCTCGAAAAATGTGCACCCTTTTTCTTTTCCAGCCGTGAACACCGAACACCCCACACTGCGTATTGGTGACATCTACTGGTGCTGAAGGTGAACTGCATTAAACACATTTAAAACCTTATACTGAGTATCATGACGTAATGATACAGAAATATAAGATCATGTTTTCTTGCAAAAAAAAGAAAATGTGCCCATATGTTTCACACGAGTTCTGCTCAGAAACACACACATGTTGTTTTTCACAACAGTAACTTGATTAATTTGACAAACTGACATTATTGTAATGTGGAGTGTTGCATCGTTTCAAGACACTGTAAAGTAAAAAGCAAACATATAAAGTTAAAATATTGCTTTGGTGTGAGTGAAAGTCACCCATATGAATAACACTTGAGTAAAAGTCCTAAAGTATTTGATATTACATGTAGTTAAGTATCAAAAGTACAAATAAAAATACATCAAACATATTTAGCTGTATGTATATATTGTTTGCAAATGATCGTTTGATTGGCAGCCGGACTGATTATCAGATCTAATATTCAGCATTTCTTTTTTAACACCATTATTTTTTTTGAAGATCGGATTGCTGTTAGATAAATGAATTAAAAATGGCCTGACTGGTTTCTGATGCAGCATATAACTAAAGTGACCAAATACAAATAATGAGTAAAAAGTACAATACTTGCCTCCAAAATGTTGTGGAACAAAGTACAAAGTAGCAGAAAATATAAATACTCAATTTAAATAATAATAATAATAAAAAAAAAAAAAATATGATATGAACGAGTAGTTGGAGAATGCTAGTTCACTTCCTGGGCATTGCTGAGGTGCCCTTGAGCAAGGCACCGACCCCTAACACCGCTTGTTCGGCGCCGTAGCATGTGTGGCAGCCACTTCACTCATCTCCTCTACACTGCGTGTGTGTATGTGTGTATGTGTGTGTGTGCGCCTGTGTGTGTAATGTGAGTGGAAAAAAAATATTTCCATTTGTGGGATTACAAATAGTATAAAATAAACAAATAAATAAATAAATGAAATACATATACTTCAATATTATACTTAAGACCAGTGGTGGAGTGAATGTATTTGAATACATTTTTGTGTGACTAGGATTTGGTTGCGTATCAGTTCTGATATGAAATTACTGTGAGATAACATTCCTCAACTTGTGATCATCCAATCTGGACTTGAGTACAATGCTTCAGTAAATCTACTTGCATACATTCCATCCCTGGCTTTGTATGTGTGTTGGGTGGTGAACCGGCATCAGGTGAAGAGTGCAAATATGATGACGAAACAGAAGTTACTTATTCATATACATACATTATTTCCACATTACAGAAATCTAACCAGCAACTTCTTCTTACCTTCGTAGTTTATAGTTGCACTGAGCAGACCAAGAAAATGATCTTTTATGCTAAATTTGAACCGCTTCTGATCTTTTGTTCCGCATTAATGAATGTGACTGTCTTAAGACATAAAAAGGAAACAGAAACTCAACTTTTATTTCCGTTAAACAATGTCAAATTCCCTGGAAAAAAAAGGAAGGTCAAAGACAAAAGGTCCCGGCAGCACATTTACCTCTGCTATCAAATTGCCCGTACAATCCAATTCCACACGTCATTTGATGCTCGTACCTGAAATAGAACTTGACAAATGTCACATTACAGCCATTCTCGAGCAGTTGAGTCAATTATCGCACCACATGCAATTACCAGTCGTTCTATAGTCATTAAGGCGGCTCTTCTACGGCCAGATCAGGCTCCGAACGACTGAGCAGGCCTCATCCGAAGCGGGGTCAGAGTCGATAAGATAATGGAGCCGTGGAGAGTCTTCGCAGTCATTAACAGATTAATTGTAGTTCACATCAATAAAGTGTTAAAAAAAAATTACTGCTGTCATTAACTGCCCTGCTGGAGCTGGTCGGGGATCAGCTGCAGGCGCCATCAGACATCTCAGGTGTGAAGCAGGGCAGAGGATCATCACACGTGCAAAGCAGAGCTGAATGTGTGTTGTGCTGCTCGAGGGTAAGTCTGCAAATGTTCGTCCAACTCTGGTTTGCAAAACCAGGGTAACTGCCAAAAACAGATCCGCGCCGCAGAGCCTTTTGGCAAACAGCTTTTTAATGAATGTTTTGCAGTCACACCTGGTCGAGTTATTTCAGATTCGGTACTCGCGATTCATTCACTTGCTGCAGCTTTTGTGTGAAGTGTACAGTAGGGTGCTTAAACCAGATTCATAGCTTATATAATCCTCATATCTCTCCTGCAGCTGGAATTTCATTGATGTTTTAAAAAAAACCTCTCAAGAAATTTCATTTGCGTTTGTCATTCAAAAGTCGGCCCCTACGATTCACACCTTCTTAGAAATATCTAATGGACACACCGCATACGTAAGATAACTGTGAGCTTTTTTCTTGTCGTTGAAAAAGCATCGACTCTGAGCAGTCGAGGTTCTCTCTCCGAGCTCGGCGGAGGAAAGCAGTCGGCTGCCATGACAACTGGAAGTCTGCCATAGTAACAGAGGCCTCTGCTGCTTTGTCGTACGTAAAGGAGCGTTGTTGGACCATACGTGAAAGAAATAATCTAAACATGACACCCGGATCCTGACTGTATTGGCAGTACAATGACACATGGATCACAAATACCAGAGCATAAATATTATAATTTATGTGCATTTCATTTTTCAGTACAAGAAGTCCAGAGGGTGTTTTCAGTAAAACTTTATTTTTCAGTGCATGAACGGGACACCATGTCAAGGTCATAGTCTATCCTTTGTCAATCCATTTTTAAATATTTTCTCTCTTTTTAATTTTTTTTTTTACATAAAAAAATAATGGAGCAATTTGAATATACCTCTATTTCTTCTCTCTTTTTTTTTTTTAGATCCCCCAGAAAGAGCACTCAGCAAGTATTTATAAAGGTGCTGTACAATGTACAAACATTTACATCTACTGTTCCTACAGAATGTAGAAGATACCACGAGGATTGTTAATTTTTTTTCTAATGAAGCGATGCAAGGCCACAGTATGATACAGAGATGAGATACAAAACGGTCAAAATAAAAGCGTAAAGGGGGTAACGACAGTGCGGGGGGGGGGGGGGGGGGGGGGGGGGGGGGGGGTGTTAATAAAAAGGGGCATTATATGATCCACCGGGCTGAACCTGACAACTCAGGGCTGGATTTACTCGTTCAACCAACCAAACTATTGCACAGAAACCTACCACTGACTGGCTCAGAGCACACCATCTCGTAATGTGTAACCTGAAATCTCCCTTATACAATCACAAGCTCTTATCACAGTCACTCCCAGACCTGAACCGCCCTTTTGACTTTTGTCAGTGATATCGACTTTTATCACATGTTTTGCTACTGTACTGCATTCCCTGAGCTCGTCTGAGTACGTCTTAATCTCTTAGAGTCGCAGCTATGTCGAGCGTTATATCGCTTTCTGATTTTTTTCAACAGCAGAAGCTTCAAAAAAATGTCGTAAAGTAACAGTGACATTAGACTTTTTTTCCTCATTTCATACCCGCCAAGCCGAACCACCCTTGAAATATGTAAGAAGCCGGCGTCTCTTTATACCCGTCTTACATCAACAGCGCGCTCAACAACGCACAAAATCACTCTCTCCAAGCTCCATGATCCTTCAAAGTAACCCTGGCACATAATCACACAGCAGGATCGACAAATACGTATATTTAAAACTCTCTTTTTCTCTTTTTTGTTTCCTCCCCTATTAGGCAAAGGTAAAACCATCAGGTTCATGACTCAGAACTTGCACAGTATTATATAAATTTTGCCCTTTTGGCCTTAGACAGTGAACCTTTTTTAGAAACAAAAAGAAAAAAGAAGAAACATCTTTATAAAATAAGGATAATAACAATATCATAAAATGGCGATGCATTGGTAGCGAGTCAAACATCACGAATTAAATACAACTCATGGTCATTCTGTTATGCTACAAGGGCAGATGCAGTGCAATGGATTTCAATAGATATTTTAAAAGTTAGAATCTGCAAAAACATGACACATTCAAATATATATATTATATAATATTTCACAATGAGACACGTTTTGAGCGATTGCAAACGTTTTTTCGGTACGGCGGTTTGCGCGCTTCCTATACATTTCATCGAACTACGAGAAAAAAAGATTCCATGGTAATTTTCCTACCACTGAAATACGCTGGGAGGATGGTGAGAGCTCAGATAACATGGGACAGGGTCGTCTGGAGTCTATATCAAAATGTGGAATGGCTTGGTACGGCTACATATACACGTAATCATCTAGTATCTCAATAAATTACACACAGGTTGGTTATCATACACATGGTAAACAAGTTTCTCAAACCACAAGTTTCTGGTCTTTTTAATGATACTGTTTGTGTGAGGGAGAGTCACGTCTAGAAGCGTAGAACAGTCTAGAGTCTCCGGGTAAAAGTGAAACGCTTTTGCTGGACTGTGTTAGAAATCTGCCTGGGTGTCGAGAACGAGAAGTATAAACGATAAAACGGGATCGTCCTCGGTGATGTGCAGAACGCGTGCAGTAAAAACAAACAGAAGGAACCGACCGCATGCAGCTGAGCAAACTTTTTTTAAGAAAAAAAACGGACAAAGTCAAAATATCCCAGGATGAGACCGAGAGCTTAAACTTAAACCCCTTCACATGACAGTCACGTGTGGTGTGTACTACAGGCGAGAGGCGAGGGGCCTATCTCCTTTTTTTTCTTTGCATATGGGTCATTGCATTGTAATGAGTGAAGCGCTGTTGGTAATCGTTGGTTGTTGTTCCTCAGGGAGGCTCCCAGGATTGGCACATATTCACATTTTCGAAATGTCTCGTCTGGCAAGGCCCCCCCCCGCCCGCCCCGAGCATGCCGAGCAACATGCTTTGAGTTTGACCCCCCCAACCCGACGACGCTAAAGCAGCGGACGAGGCAGAGGGGGAGAGCTGCTACATGCCACGTGTGATGACGCAGGACTCCCGATAAAAAGAACCTCGTCAAAAAGACAAATCTGGGTCCAGAACGTAATAAAAGTGGCACTGTGTTGCACTTCTCCGTTGTTTTTTTTTTTATGGAAGAACTCAGAAAAAACAATCCACTGAGGGTTACGGATTAATATTCCATGGCACAGCTCGAGTCTGGGTGATTCGATATTCTATCACAAAGGGTCACGGAGGACCTCTGCCTCAGTGAGGATTTTGGCTGAGCTGGGCACTTTCCAAGGGCCGGGGCTAAGAGGTCCCTTTGGGCTCTGCCGGGTCCCTGGAATACTGTGTATAGAGGCCACAATGTCTTCCTTACTACGGACTTCTTTGGAGTAGGAAAGCGCGTCTCCTCTTCCTTTCGCCTCTCTCGGTGAAACTACGGAACCTTTTCTGCTCCAAATGTCTTTGAAAGACAGCAGCGAATCTCTTTTGCTGAGAGTCTCTTTACTCGCATTCCTGTCCTCCGTGGATTTCCCGTTGGTGTCTCTCTGCCTCGAGTCTTTGCCTGCACCTTTCTCGCTCTCCCTGACTGTATGAAGAGACGTCCTCTGGGGGCGAGACCGCCCCGCCGCCCTTCTTTTGAAACTTTCCTGCTCCTGGCCAGGCCCGGTCCGCGCTACCCTCCCTTCCAGCTCCTTTGCTTGTGTGTGTTGTCTGATGTCGAGAGTCCCCCCTTTGCCATTTTTCTTTTCACGATTCAAGCTCTCTCTGCTGGGAGAGTCTTTTAATCTCGGAGGGGCTTGTTGATGCCCCGTGTGCTGCGGGGTCGGGGCCACTTGAGGAGACTTCCTGGGGCTCGTGGACCTCGTTTTCGCCTGTGTTGTCGAAGATGTCCTGTTCCTGCTCAGTGTCGCCTCCTGTGCCTGACTCTCGGTCCTTTTGGGAGTGTGATGTTGCTCTTTGGCTTTAGAAAATGTCTCCCCTGTTATCTTTGGGCTGCTTAGCTCTCTGGGGTCTTTCGGGGGCCTGGTCCTCTTGTAGAATTTCATCGACTCAGGGGAGGCAGGAGAGAGCCTTGCTACCTCCTTGTCAGCCCACTCACCGCTCTCCTCCACTGAGCTTAAACCCCTGCTGCTGCTGCTGCTGCTGGGCTTGAGGCCCGGTGGGGATAAGGTGCTCCAGCTGCGGGAATGTTTCAGTTTGCCGGAGAGGGGAGAGGAAACGAAGATGGAAGCCCCAGTGGGATATGGAGAGGACAGGGGTGATGTGTCGGAGAGAAACACCTCTCCGGAATAGCTTGTGGGTGAAATGAGTTTTTGATCATGTTGACCTGTAAAGAGAAGCACAAAATTAGAATTTTTGTTCTCCACACAAAATACAGAAATTTAGAGAGGAAAAAAAAAGTCGAAAAATGTTTTATTGTGAGGAGTTTAACAGAGAAAGAGAAAGAGTTACCAAGGTAAAAGAGAAGAGGCCACTAAAAGCAGTGAAGATGTTAGTGCTGGTGCTCAGTGTAGTAGCACACAGTAGAGGAAGCTGTACTACCTGCGTCAGAGGCAAGAGAAAAGAGCCCAAGAGGAAGAAAACGGTTAGAGGTTAAATGAATAAATAAAGAAAGTACATTGAAATCAATACGGGGCAGCATGCCAAAATAGGCTCCATCAATTAACAAACAGGGTGGACTCATTATCTTTGGCTAGACGATGGGTGGATTTATGGATCCAGCATGTCTTTAACTACACAGTGTCTCCTCCTTGTACACCAGTAAACAGAGTTGGACAATAAATGTAATCTAGTTGCAGGTTTTTTTTTGTAACATCTATCAAACAGGAAATGATGCTGCAAAATGTAAAGAAGCAGTTAGATGACACGATATATACCACTCTTACATCTCTGCTCTAAACATGATACCATACAGCCAGGAGGCGGTTAGCTTAGCTTAGCATTAACGCACGAAAAAGAGAGGGAAACGTGCTAGCCTCTGTCCAAAGCTAACGCATATCTTGTTTGTTTCATTCGTACAACAACTGAAGTTCAAAAATGACAAGTTATGGTTGTCTTTTATTGTACAGGAGCTGAGCTGGACGTTTTCTTGGGCTTGCAGTGACGTCCTGGAATCTCGTTGCAAGGTAACCGACCAGGCTGCAGGAAGTTTGTTGCTCCCCGCCAGGAAAATTGCCAGGGGAGTTACCGCTGCACCGTGTCGTTTTTACTCTTAGCTCTTTGCACGGACCAAAAAAAGATGTTCAACTATGAAGGTGCCTACTGCTTTCACTCTTTATGCCAAGATAAGCTAATCTGCGAGTTTCATGGAGCGCTCACTGGGGAAACGATTACGGGTGATACTTCTGGGGCTCGTCGGAATTAACAATCAGCATTATAACTTATGGACCGGTGGCACTTTCAAGGCTTTAGGAGTGTAGCATTAATAGCATTAGTAAAATGGCTAACCTAGATCCTCATGAATGAACGTCATCTCGTACCAATCGCTCTAAGAATGAAGATTAGTGACCTGTTACCATGGAAACTATTCTGGTTAAGTGGCAGAACTAGCTGGAAGTCGAGCGAGGTATCATGGGGGCTAGAAAAAAGAGGCTGTTGGCTGTAGGTTCATATTTAATAAGGTATAAGGGTGATATTTATCTTTTTACTTTAAAATGACTAAGTGTACTTCCCAAGATATTCTTGTATAGGAGCTTATGATAAAAGTACAATAAACGCTTATGAATTTAGCAATAACTTCCTGGGCACAAAGGCCATTAAAATAAACTAAAACTCTTGAGGAAAATTCAAATTGGTCTCTACTGTACGTGGAAACTACACTGTGTGAATACAGTACTTACTGCCGTCCTGAGCCAGGCCCGCCCCAGGTCTCAGCAGCAGTACCACTTTGTTTCCTCCAGCCTGGATCAGCTCAATAGCCCGTGTGTGAGAAATGCCGCGCGCCGCCTCACCGTTAATCTCCACTATCTCATCTCCAACCTGTCAGCAAAACACAAAAAAAATGCAATTACTAAACAGAAACACACCGTTCGGAAAGCTCAGCATACTCTTGCCGCGCGCTCTCCATGCATACGCACCTTCAATCAAGCATACGGAAGCGGTATGCTCGTACGCAAACGCGCATAATAATCAAAGAATCTAAATTTCATGCCGCACAGACGGGGCGTCTCGTAATACCCCAGAGGTACCATCTATTATTGGAGATGACAAAATAACTCAGGATAAAGCGTGTAAACACGTCAGTCTGTTAGGATCTAATCAGTGTTGACATTCTTTTTCCACCCTTGGATAGGCAAAGTCATGCCCAGAGACCACAGTCTGGCAAGTCTAAGATTGATTCCCGCTCGGAGCGTCTCTTCTGTTCCCCCGCAGCGACATCTTCCCTCTCATCCTAATAATAACACTAATAATAATGTGATAATTCTAATCCCCATGGGGACTCCACAGACAGAAAAAGTACAGAGTCAGTTGCAGAGTGACCTTCCTGGAAATGATCACTGTCATACCGAAGGACGCTGACGAAAGGATGGATGCTTGCTGACGCGGATGGATAGATAGAACTTCAGGATGTGCAGGAGGTAGGAAACAGAAACTCTAAATATCTACAGAATAAATTATAAACTAAATCTCTTTCCATCTGCTGCGTGGAGAACTTGTGTTGCTGGATGAAAACTGCAAACACGTCCCAGCTGATGCATTTACAGCATTATTCCCCAGAAACCGGCATTACTGGCAGTTGTTTAAACATAATTCACTTGTTAAATCGTTGGTGTATTCAGCCCACGAGAGCAGAGATTTTACCCGGAAATGTGCTGAATTGGATTTCAGCAATGTAATGGTCGATATAACAGCACATAAAAACCGTATCCAACAATATTATGTGTGGCCAAATTAGCTTTCCGAGACTTTTATTTAATCAGCTCTGTTGTGTCTGTCGGTCTGAATCTTTATTTCAAAGCGAGACTTCTCGACATTACCGCAGCGTTTGGTGCTGATGTCCCTTCTTTTGACAGATCTTAATGGTTGGGGTCACCTCCTCGACCTTTTCTTGTAGCCCTCACCACAATTTGCAGAAAGTCCATGAACCTTCTTTTATCTCATTATCTCATACACTAACTTCAAGCTCATTCATAAACCCTTTGGGATAATGACCTTACATATAAAATGACCTCGTGACCTTTCTTTTCTTGCACCAACCTGAGGGCAAATTTTACGCTTCCAGTCCCACCAGAAAAAATTCTAAGAGTAGAAGAAAATAGCTGTATGTTCCCTCCATCCAACACTGAGGACTGTGGGTCCAAACAAATACTTCAGCCTCCAGGGGCCATTAGTAGAGCTTTTTACATTTTGATGCAGTCCCATCCTGCCACAGAGGCGACTCCAAATGTCAAGGATGTAGCTGATCAACATTTTCTAACCAGATATAAAAGAGAAAACAGTAACAAATATTACAAAAAATATCACAAAGTGTCTCTAACCTCAGTTGAGATCTTCCGCAGTTCAGAGTTGACATGAAGAAAAAAAAAAAAAACCCCTTCACAGAACGAACGTTATGATAAAAGAGCACTCACGTGGATCCTTCCGTCAAGCTGAGCCGCTCCATCCTCAGCCAGTCTCAGGATGTACAGGCCCATGTTATACTCTGTTCCCCCTCGCAGACTAAAACCAAAGCCCCTGGGGCCCCTCTCCAGCTCCACCGTCAGACAACCCTACACAGCATGGAGATAACACTCATCAGTCATCAGCCCTGTTCACACTTTGATCAACATCCGTCCTGAGTGATCCGATCACAAGCTGACAGCTGTAAGCACGGGTGTGAACGCCACCAAGGACACATTTGAGATCCAACACTGGGAGGTGGTCTGGGCCCGCATTGAAGGGCCGTCCCCTCAACTGACGTCCTCAGCGAAACGAGAAGAATCCGCAACAATGGGCAGAATGGCTAAATTGCGTGTTTGGGCTCTCTTTACCTGCCGATATTACCAGCAGATGTTCTGTTTCAACTAACCATTGAAGTAGTAACTGCAGCATTAGCAGCATACATGTATGTATGTATATATATATACAGTATACATTTATAAATATATGTATGTATGCATATATATATATATATATATATATATATATATATATATATATATATATATATATATATATATATACAGTATACATTTATAAATATATGTATGTATGTATATATATACACACATATATATATATATAGATACATGTATATATATATATATATATATATATATATATATATATATATATATATATATATATATATATATATATATATAAAAGACTGGAGCTTGCATGCCGATTACAGTATGTAAAAACTTGTGCCTTGAGCAGAACCTCCAGATAGTTGCATAGACAACATATAGTTGGAGGAATAAGAGGATATTTCTTACCTGGTTGGGTCCCGTCACACACATCGTTCCCTGCTCAAGTGAAAGACTCTTGTGGTCGGACCAGTTGACTGCCTCCCTTTTCTCCTCCATATCCAGGTTATAACTACAACAAACAACAAGTATGTTTTCAGTAATTCACGCCTTCGACAGCACGCTGCAGGCAACCAAACGCCTTTATGCAAAACTTTATATCTAATTTAACAGTGGATATTAAATAAAGGAGAGCTGCATTGTTTTTCACACTTGGATATTTTAATGTATTTGTATGTGCTCTGCATACGTACACATCATAATCTTATACACCTTAATATCTATTACACCAGAGCGCAATCCTTCCTCACCCACACACTCATGTATATTATATTTTGGTTTCATTAGAATTTGTCGGCACAGGTAGCAACATCGTCATGCACCGCAATATTATTTATCTTCAATTCTAGAGGAGTTCCCTTATGCATTTACTGTCTACTTCTACGTGTACTCTCCTCAGGCCAAACGTGGGGGTGGGAACAATAAGTCAGAGCGCCAACAGTGAGGGAGGAGATGGCCGTAGATATTCAGAGGAGAAAAAAGCACATCATCATTTTCTCAGTAGTGTCCAATGTGACATGATTGTTAAAGTACGTTTTGGTGACTTGGGTACAAAAGAGTGCCAGAGTTCAAAAACTGACTAGCTAGCTTAATAACTTAATGAACTTGTACAGAGTACTGATCCAGGGACAGCTATGCACTGGGCAGCCACTGTATTCAGAGCAAGGGCATCATATATGACCAATCATGAACCAATAAAGTCACACATTTCACACAAATAGAAAACGAATGACCCACCCCCGTCAATCTGCTCGACTAGGGGACACTACAGGGAGTTTAATCATCGAAAAATACAGCAGGTAACTAAACCAAAACTAAATTCTGTCGTATGTTCACACCAGAACCAGCAGCAGCAGCCAGATTCAACTGCAGGCTCTGTTGTTAGTTAAGTTTTGGTGGTCCGAGCTATTTGTTTTAAACAAATTGTGCTTTTGAAGAAGTGACGGGGACAAAATTAGCCATTTCAAAAAGTGGTAGGGGACGTGTCCCCAGGGTGGAAATGACACTAATGAGTCGGAGTATAGTTGCAGTTAAACTCCGGTACGCACACAAGCTGTTTGGACTGCTTCAAAGGCCTCTTTCTGCTGCTGACTGAAAGCTTTGTTTTTTTTTTGCTTTTATTCTTTTCCCTCTGTGCGAGTGTAGATCCCACCAGTGATGAAAGAGTAAACGCTCGCACACACTCTTCACCTCTGCATTTATTGATTTATTTAAAAAGGTTGACATTTTGGTCACAAAGTGCTTTCTCAAGTCTCTACTCTTTTTTTCCCTGGAATTAGATTTTTTTTACTTTCCTCCATAACAACAAGAGATAGATCAAGTGCTGTGCGCGTTGCCTTCGACTCATCTGATTATAGACCCTTACCGTTCGTCCTGCAGTGCTGTCCGCTGCCCCATGCCTCTGTGCTGAAGAGCCGGACTCTGTTTCGCTGAGCTCGCTCCAGACGGAGGACCTTTGTATTCTAAAACACATGTTGACATTACAGCAATCAGTGACAATAAATTCACTTCATCATTCGGTTTTCTTTAGCGAACTGAATAAAGCTTGTGAGCATTATAATCAGAATCAGATATCCTTCTAGATGAACTCCCCCTCTTTCAAATTTGTTATACCTCAATTTAGATCTAAATTCTTAATGCCGCTACTAAAATATTCATATGTTCTTATTATGTGCATGGTTGATTGCTGTGATTGCCTGGCTGAAAATACCCCCTTGCAGATAATAAAGTTTAAAATCGCACAGGATGAAATTGATCACGGTGACAAACAGTCTTACTGTAATAACCGCGGGGCACTCACCATCCTCGGGAACCACAGTGAGGGTGACGACATTGCCCGCTTCTTTGATCAGCTGGACGATGTCGTTGTGGGAGAGCTCGATGATGGAGCGCCCGTTGACCGCCGAGATGCGATCTCCGACGTGCAGCAGGCCGCAGCGGTCGGTGGGACTGCCCTCGATGATTCGGCCGATTTTGTGCGGAATAACTGAAAGAGCGGTTACGAAGAGGAACGAATAATTCAGAACCACACGCGAAAACCCTGAGATATATCCAGAAAGTCAATATAATGCAATGTTAAATATCAGCCTCAAAAGAGAAAAACACCACTCTGTACCTATAACTGTTTCTTCTATGGGTCTTAAAATTGGGTTATGCCGTTAAATACACTGCAGGTAACAGAAATCCCAGTGAGTTTCCTTTAGTGGTGCTCATTCATATAATCCATATGATCCACCTGCAACAAACTATAGTGTAATTTGCATGACGCCAGAAAACCAGTGTTTGAAAAATGAGGTTATTGTGAACTCCATTTGAAGCCATTTTTAAGCTGGTGAACCATGTCCCCACTCACAAGGTGGCAGATCCCCAAAGCCTTGTTCACAATTCTGTTTAAATGTCATCCCGGCATCTCTTTGTCAATTTGAGACACACCATCATGAATTAAAGAAGGCGAAGGAAAGATGAGAGGCGCCTCCTGAATAACTGTCAAAAAACTGTGATTCTCAGAAAACCAGACAGGTAAAAAAAAATATATTATTCAACTAAACATTCATTTTTGTGACTGAAAATATATCTGTCCACTCCAGCCGACTTTAGGCATAAAGTCTTTATGCATGATTCTGACTATTTAAGTTTCATAAGTAATAAAAAAGTTGTATAATTTGATCTATATATACACAGGATATATACCTATCCGTGTGTACGTCAACTGGAGTGGAGGGATTTTTAGGCCCTGAATTAAAGATGTACAGGAAAAATTTTACTAAAATCTGGCTAAAAGTATTTCTAACATTTATTCTAACATCGTCTTTAGTTGAAAATGTTGTTTGATTCTCTGAGAATAAAATGATTTAAAAATTATTCCTGAATCACCTCTTGTATTGATTAATTTAAGTAACTCCTTTAACATAACATATACTGTATAAAAAAATCAACGTGTGGTTTAATAATTCATGCGTGAAGGTGTTAAGCGTCCACGGTCTCACCTCCATACGGCGGTTTACTCTTGGAGGTGAGGATGACGAAGCCGAAGCCCTCGATGTCTTTGCGGTGGAGCGTGATGTCGAAAGACTCGTGGTCCAGAGCGCTGGGCATCGGCAGGCGAGGTAGCTTGGGGGAGCCGTTCACCAGCACTGGGGCCATTTCCTGAGCCTCCTCCTCTGTTGCTTCTGAAAACGAATATACAGGTGCACACGCTCAAGTCTGTGTTTGTGTGCGTGGGTGTGTGCATTGCTGAGTTGTTGTTTTTTTTTTTTTTTTTAACGGCACAGTCTGGAGTTTCTGTGTGTTCAGGTGCAAGAAAAACGTGTCTGAAAGTAATGAAGCTGTGTTTTGGAAGCGGATATTATAAACAGTCGCAGCGGAGCAGCAGTATGTGTGTGAGGATGTTGACATTCTGTGCAATACGTTCAGAGAAATATTACTTCTATCTTATATAATGTGATATCACATATTTGAACTAGAGACTGGACGAATACATTTTCTGCAGTGTATTACCTGACTTGCGCTCTTTATGTTGGTCATTCAGCGGTTGTCTGTTTTTAACCATCAAGCTGCTGTTGTCTCTTATTAAAAAAATATATGTTGCACCACTTCCTGTTTGTGAGTTTTCTCTTCAAAGCCCCATTATAATTCGATTTTCATCAAAACTGTCTCAGGTGTTGGTCTGATTGTTACTCACCTCTGTAGATGACCTTCCTGCGTACAGTCAACATCACTTGACCGTTGCGGGCGGCGTTGGTCATCAGATCCAGGACCTGCTTGTGCGAACGACCCTTCACCATCACACCGTCGATACCGATGAGCTCGTCTCCCGCCCTCAGGCGCCCGTCCTTCTCGGCGGCCCCACTGGGCACGATGGCCCCGATGTACACCTGGGGAAAGACATTCTGAAAGAGGGTTAGTAAAACAGAGAGATAACCTTCTGAGAATGACTAAAGCTGGTCATTTTAGACTAACACATCGCCTTCTTTTCTTCTCTAGTAGACTACAATTTCTCCATAATACAGATTAAAACACTAAGAATGTACGTAAAAGATTTTTATATATACTCACTGGCTGTTGTGGACCTTCTCCTCCAAGAACACGGAAACCAAAGCCTGTTTCTATGTCTCTCTTCAGAAAAACGTCGATGTCTTTGGTGTGCGGCTCTGCGGATGAGTCATACTCTTTCACTATTGAGCGAGGGGTTCAAGGTTTTCAAGCAAAAGATGAGGTTAAAAACAACTCCTGAGAACAAATTATGGTGCGCGAGGCCACACTTACGTCTGCTCTCCAGCAGGGCTTTGGACTTCAGGTACAGCTCCGTGACGTCTCGTTTGGGGGAGTCGACGGAGCGCAGGGTGCTCGTGTTGGAGTGGTAAGGCAGGGCCTGGGGGGCCGAGTCTGCGACGGTGTCCAAAGTCTCCGTACTGGCCGTCATTTCCTGTCTCTGGAATTGAAATACATGGACCGTCGGCACCATTTACAATTAGAGCTGCGACGATTAGTCAATTAATGAAATAGTCGATGGGGTGACAGTTAATCGCCATCAGTTTGATAACTTGATCACTTGTGCTAGTCAATTCTCAAGCGAGCGAGCAAACATGTTCTGGTTTCTTAATTTTTTGAGGATTTGCTGCATTTTTTTTGGTCTTTTGTGACAGTAAATGAAGGGTCTTTGTGTTTCGAGACCAAAAAAAGAATTCGATTTGAGCTCGAGGAAATGGCGATGAGCATTTATCTTTAATTCTCTGACATTTTAAAGACTCGTCAAACAACCAATAAAGTTTGAAAGTAATCACAAGTTGAAACCCCATTTACAATTACAATTACAATTTCAATGTTAGATTTACATGAGTTCACACATCCTCTGGTATTCACCTATGAAGGACATATTTTATTGATAGTCTCCACAGCTCATTATCCCAGACAAGTGGCTGAGCATCTAATTGTGATAGATTACTAAAGGTCACTTCACTGTCTCTCTCTTTCTTTTTTTTTTTTTTTACTTTACATGCCTCTGATTATTTTGAGAGGCTAAATGTTTGGACTTAAAAGTAATATCACATCTATGGGAGAGAAAAAAACCCACAGATCTCCCGTGGCTGTGACGAGTCCATTCAGGCAGAAAGGGCAACTTCTTTATCTAAAACGGCATTGTATTAATAATACCACCATATCTAAAGAGGCTCATCCATGCTTCATTACCATTGCAATCCCCCGACAATAGCCCTAAGAATACAAATACTGAAAGGAAGTAATTAAGACCGTTTTTCAGAGCAAACAAAAGGGGGCGCCCAGAAACATAATCAATATTCAAATTTATTGCTATCATTTAATTCGATGCAACAGAGGCTTACTGGTTAAGCTGAAGGACAAAAAGCTTTGAAATTAAATTGCTGGATAAGTCCCAGCGGGGAAACAATAGTGAGGAAATAGGAAAAAGAAAAAGATATGTTTGCACTCACAGGCTTCAGACTCTTCACGGGGGATGTTTGACCTATGGAAAGACACGGAGAGACAACAGGAATGTGGTGAGAAATGCAGATCGAGTCGAGAAAAAAAAAAAACAATCGGTGGAGCCACTAGATGGCACTGCCTCTCTGAGTGTGAGACGGCAGCGGGGTGCATAAAAATATACCAATGAGCTGCTCTAAACTCAAGAGGTGTACTTACTAAGAAGAATGCTCCATTAGGGGAATATACATCCGTGTGCGATTAAAGATACATAGGGGAGTATAAAGGTAGTACATGTGCTGGAGTGCTGACTACATGGAAGCCCACTGCAGAGCCGGGGGAAGCGGGTGAGGGCATTAGAGATTCATGCATGTAATTCAATGACCGATAATTCTCTTTCCCTATCTCGGTTCGCCGTACGGTACACCCACACGTTCCATCTCAAGCGCTCAGATTGTTCCCTACAGATCATCTCTCGCAGCCCCCCCTCCTCCTCTTCCTCCTCCTCATCCTCCTCCTCTTCCCCCTCGACTCAGCTCCCCGCATAAACTGGATTAACAAACACTCCTCTGGAGCCTGTAGCCCTGTGGGGCCGGACCAACACTTGGCTTGATGAGGGGTTAACGGAGCCTGGGGTGGATGTGGGGACGCGGCAGCTTCCCAACACAACAACACGGTCGTAAATAAGGCAAGTTCACTGCGGGCACACACCTGAAGCACACCACTCTTTCCCTTCCATCCTTTTTTACTAAGCTCTGCTCTTCTTCTGTTCAGTGATGCCCCACTACACACATAGGGATCCTCTTCCAAGCCAACGGTCATTGTCTAATGAGGGTTAAAGCTGGCATTAGCTCTCCATTTGGGCAGGATGGGTGAAGCTGAGCCCGGCTCTGCTCTGACTGCGGGGGTCATGCAGTGCGTCAGTGGAGGAGGACGTGGTGATGGTGGCACAGCAGTGAGGGTGGGTAAGCGTGGGTGCTTGGGAGAGTAAAAAAAGGAGCGCGTATGGGCGCGGCTAAAGGGAGGAGACCCCTGGGGACCTTCCCTCTATAGACGTTTAGCCATGGCTCTTTAAGGGGCCATGGATGTAGAGGCATGCAGAAATCGCCTGCGCTCTGCGGATGATCAAAGCCAATCCGGGGTGCATCGACTTACGCAGTGGATCCCCGGGCGGCTGGAGATGATGTAGGAAACATTTGAAGGGTGCCTACCCTCCTCCCCTCGCTCTCCCTTTGAATCGAGCACATCCCCGCACTTATGTAATTCCTGCTCTCAGACTTGTAACAGACTGCATTACGCCTCAACGAGAGTCATCGCAAACAGACAGGCGGGTCGACACCGGAGGAACCCGAGAAATGGCGCTCGGTCGGATCGAGGCCGATGATTGTGTGCAACAGGAGGTGCAGGTGGATCTATTCAGCTAAAACAGGCAGCAGTCTCTGTTGTGGTGACCTTCTCCGGGCCACAGGCACAGTGGCATCACCCAGGCTTCTACAGAACAACAGTGTGCGGTCAGTCGATGCCGCCCCCCCCCCCCCCCCCCCACCAACAGGCCATAACACCACCTCACCTCCTGTCAGTATCAGCACGCTGACCTCACCTCCCATGAGCACTGTTGGAATTGTATCGACAGCAACGGCAAAATACGTCACACAGGAGAGGGCATGAAAGCATGAGAATAAAGGATGGATAGAATGACATGGATATTCAGCCAATCAGTAGTCCAGGTACATAGATACATACATGGTAGGGGTGGAAGATCTGGCAATTTTAGATGGAGATCCGTCCACAAACAGCGCTACATGAATAAACCAATAGAGCGATGTAGCCGACTACATGACTAAGCTGAGTGGACTAATTGCTTCATTTGGCTTCTCTTTGGCGGTACACAAATAATGCAACGTGACTTGTAGAGACTTGTCAAAAACATGGTGTTTTGCTCAGGGTGGCGCCTTAGATCCTGCGTCACAAAGAAAACGCCGTGTACCTGAGAGCGATCTCGTCAACGTGCGTTGGGTGTGAACACTTGATTATTATTTAAATCCAAACCTTGAACTTTTCCTAACCCTAACCAGGTAATTTGGTTGATTGAAGACTGAAAATATTCTTCTAAACACCTCCAAGCAATTAATTCCAAACTACAAGGTAAAAACCTCCGACCACACGCAGGACATGAACTCCATTCAAGCAGACGATAATCATATGCAGCATCTATTCAACCAACACGACTTGCTGTGTATAAAGTTTTCACCGCATCACTGGTTAATGCTTCAAGCAGAGAACTTCTTATATAACGGCCCAAGTCTTACAAGTCTTGTTATCACTTTCTATGCCCATTACAAAAGCAGCGTGCACTCAAAACACGGGCTGAGACGACCACAGAGCTTTCTGAAGTGCACACCGCAACGCTCCGCAATCCACATCCATCTGTGTGAAATACAGAGTAAAACCTTAGACCTGTGAGTTCTAGCTGACCTCAAGGTGAATAAGGAGAATATTTAATGCAGTTTTATTCTATAATGGTGATAATCGAGAAGTCATTTGCTATTTCGCATCAAGCTATAGTCTACAGGACATTTAAAAAAATAGAGAAAAAAATAGCGCAATTTAGATTGTGGATGATGATATTGTTTAAATAGATATTAAATGATATTTGTTTTTGGCCAGATTGCCCACCTCTAATGCATAGATACAAGGACAGGCAGAAAGAAAGACAGGTGATGAGACAGGCAGACAAACACAGAGATGTCTCTCACCTCCTCGCAGCACTAGCACGTTGACTTCGCTGCCCACGGGTAGGTCTTTGAGAATGTCCACCACTTGGGCGTGGCTGAGCGTTTGGACATTTTGCCTGTTGATCTCCTTGATGACGTCTCCCTTCTGCAGGCCGCGACACCACTGGGCATCCAGGATCATCTTCACCTTCTGGCCCAGCGGGCAGTCGGCGATGGCAAACCCGAATCCTCCGGGCCCCTTGACCAGCGGCACGCTCACCAGCTCCGGCTGCAGCATGGTGGTGGCCACCTCTCCCCGCTCCCCCTGCCTCCCGTTGGGCATGGCGGCAACGACGGGCCGGCCGCTGGCGTCCATAGTGACGTAGTGGAGCTCCTGAGAGGAGCCGTGGAGGACGTCTCCCTTCACGAGCAGCGGCTGCCCGTTGATGAGGGGCACGGCCGTCACCACCTCTCCGCCGTGCAGGGCCTGCTGGGGCTGGTTGGCCGGCGGGGGAGGAGGAGGTGGGAGAGGGTCGTCGCTGTTTAGATCCACATCCGGAGGGAGCGCGTAGCCGCGGCAAAGAACCATGTCCACGTACTGGTTGATGGGGATGGACTGGAACATCTGCACCACCTCTGGATGGGTTTTCCCCAGCACAGACATCCCGTTGATCTCAACGATCACATCACCTACAACAGAGGGAGAAGGGAACAGTGACGAGGGGACTTTTCTCCGCTGGTGCTTCATATAGACATCACTTCCCTACGTTTCTTTGGAAAGCACTTACTCCTTTTCCTGTGTCAGACGGATCTTTCCTCTAAAATGTCCCTTTCCTCTTCACTGCGCTCTCGTATTTCTCATTTTGGCAGCTCCCTGAACCTGTTCCTCTTCCCCTTTATCTTCAGCCTACCATTCATTCCTACTTTATTCCTGTTCCTCCTTCACTCGCACCATTGTTGAACAGACCTGAACAGCTACAACTACTCGGGAGTGGAGACGGGTGTGGATTTCTGTCACTTTGAGCAATAGTAACCATCACATCTCGTCTCACACACAAACACACACACTCACACTCGTGGAGCTAACAGCTGTTGGTTTCTAAGGGCAGCCACAAGGCGATGGCAAGATCAGAAACTGAAAAAAAACAATGCTGCTCGATGGCTTCACACCCACCATAATCAGACCGTCTGCTATGAAACTGTGCCCCTGACAGAGCTGGAGTTGTTGTTATTGCCTTGTGAAGCTCAGGGGACAGTGTTAGGTTAAGTGAGCGCTACAGAGCTCAAATTAATACCTCTAGGTGCTTTGCTGGAGCAGCGCAACGTGTACAAGTAAGCTGCTTAATATTTTTCCGAAACATCTCGAGAACAGAGCGCGTGCATGCACAGAGATTTCGCTCACCAGACGCCATCTTGTTGTCGTGGGCGGCGGGGCCGTCGCTCAGCACGTTTTTCACCTGCAGGAACTCGTCGGTGCGGTCGCCTCCGATGATGGTGAATCCAAATCCCTGGGCGCTCTTCTTCAGCGCCGTGTGGTACATCTCGCCCTTCAGTTGGCTGGGGTCTGCAGTGAAGCCCGACGCACCTCCCTTACCTGCAAACAAACAAAGTGCACGTTAAACACTTTTGTTTTTGTTTTTAAAGAATTTAATGCCGCCTATAGGAAGGAAAGGGCAGCAAGGGGGAATGTAGCAGCAAGTGGCTCGTGCTGCCCAGGCCAATTAATAGAATCCAGTGCAGTCGGCAGCAGGAAGACACGGCTGAGTGATGGCTCTCGACTGCAAGCAACAAAGAAACGAAATGAATGTAAGAAACAAACGTAAAGAAAGTGTTTAGAGTAGAGTGACTTATTACACATGAAGAAACCATGGCAGCGAACATGTGAGCGTATGTGTGGGGGTGTGAGAAAAGAGTGGGTGGAGACGGGTGGAGAGAAAACATTGAGTGAATGACAACCTCTGTCAAAACCTCGGGAGAGAGCTCGACATCAAACACACATTCATTATTTCGTATCCGTCTTGAAAGACAGCAAAATCCATCCACGTCGACATTGAGTGTCAATTATACGCATTATGTGCTGAGGGTAAACACAGTAATTAGACATTTCTAGATTAACATGGTATAGAACATGCGTAAATTAGATAGAGATCTCAACGGAGACCTTTTCGTACCACTCTAAGCCGGGAGAGGAGCACAAACGGACAGGTTAATTATAGAAAATGTTGACTTTTAAATTTAATTTACTTGTTGTCTGTTACGCGCTTCGTCCTATTACAAAACTACACAGCAAAACGGCGATCGAACTCTCCTGACAGCGTCCGATTCAGCGCGATGTCCCGACTTATCCCCCTCCACGCTGCCGTCAGTTTGTCAGACTTTTTAAAACTCGAGTAGGGTACAACTTAAGGTCAGTGGCAACATCAATATGGACCAGCAGCCTGACTGTGGCATTCGCAACACGCCAGATAACCGACTGTCAGGGTCACACTGCATTAAACTGAGCAGCCTCCCTATCTGGCATTACTGCGGTATCAGCACTTCAGATCACGGACACACCATTTTTTCTCCCTCGCAGCCTGATGAGTTCTGGCCTGGACAAGCGTTATAGCTTCGGCTCAAAAACGGTAAAACTGAAGCCAGCGGGGACAAATGAGGCGCATTCCAGCGCCTGTGCTGAATACTGAAAGACTGTGATGTGGCTGTCTGTCTCTGGGATGCCAGAAATATAATTGTATGCATAGAAAATGGCTTGTGTGATTTTTTAAAGGAGCTACGGGTTTACATTTAAGCTGAATGAAATGAAGCAAAACAACCTGCGAGAAAAATACGTAGTCCACAAGCTTATTCGATGCTGTTATTGATTTCATGCATTTTAAACTGGAATTCCCGTCTCACGCTGGTCCTGCGTGCCTCTGTGCACCAGTCGAGTGATGACTTCTCCTGAGCCATGGCGCCATATAATGGCTAGAACATTATTTACAGTATATTGTGCTGGCAAGGTGAAGTTGACCTTTGACCTTTGGATATAAACTTCATCATTTTATCCAATTAGACATCTATCGAAGATTTTGTGATCGTTTTGATGTGAATTGGTGAGTAATGACCACTGAAATCGAATCAATTCATCCTCCAGTCCAAGTGGATGTTTGTGTAATTTGAAGAAATTCCCTCAATGCGTTTCTGAGATCTCGGAATCACAAGGATGGAACGCCATGAGGTCACAGAAACTCAAGGCGACATCTCCTCCAAGAAACAATAACGCCCCCCTAAATCAGATCGTCACTGTCACCGTACGAGTCAAAGACGTGTGACACACCAAACTGGCATCAACTAGAGGCATCAGCTGTGTTTCTGCCAAAAAGTTCAACTTGAACACACCGCAAAAAGTCCACAACCGATGACAACTAGCTTGTGGCTTGGTTGTGAAAGAAGGAAGGAAGACAAATAGGGAGAAACAGGACGATACATGGAAACTACAGCGACAGGCTCAATGGGCTTCCCTATCCTTTTCTATTCTCATGCACTGCTTTGCTTGCCCACTCAACAGCCACTGAGAGTGATGTCTGTCACCGACAGGCTCAACATTCAGTCGGCTGCAAACCCGCAGATTAGTGCCAACAGTGACGGACCCATGCGCTCACTGGCCAACAGCAGACTGGTATGACAGGGCACAACTGACTCAGACTGTTCACCAACAACACTGGAAGGATCCTTTATTCTACGTTTTTAATATTGTAAACTAATTCCACACAGAAACCAAAACAAACAATGCTTTAGTCCGTATTCCCGAGCCTATTCATTCCCACTGAAGATGTAAATCTTTTTTTAAACAAGCTCATTGTTTTATTTATTAATGAGGGATAAAAAAAAAATAAAAAATCCTTCAACATCTGCTCGCTACAGCAAAAACAGCTCTTATGGGGTAAACAGTGCATTTATTGGGGACTATTTTCAGCCACAATCGCTGTGCTAATGAGTATTTACGCCAGCAGAAAGGGATATGTGGGATTCACTCAAAATACACCGTTTTCATGGTAACCAAGGAACACGTCACCCGGTGCAACAGTGTGGCTTAATCATGTGTTTTTAACGGTTGAGGTCTGTGCCCCCAGAGGAATAAAAGATATTAAGCTCGCGCTACACAGACAGAACTTGATAGTGAGATAAATGTGTTGTTGGTTTTGGTCTTTTCGCAGCATTTTTATCATAAGTAAGAACATTATAGAATATCAGGAGACGTATCCTTTAAGGTAAGTGGTATAACGTGGAGTAAAATGGCTTTATTTACACTCACCACATATATGTGACTATTGAGATCTGGAGCTAAAATTTTACAAGATGGGAAACAACTGCTCTGTGTGTGTAAATCTAAAGCTCGTATTCTACCTTCTTCATGCACATTGTGGTGATTTAACAGTGACCTACAATCACAATGTGCCCGTTTCAATGTCTTCATTTCAAGATCACAACAGCAGCAGCTTTTCTAGTTCGGCTGGATAACAGCACCTGCACATTTTCCCTATCATTTCCTCCAGTTTAAAAAAAAAAAAACACTCTAACTTTCAGGCGCGTGTGCGAGGAATGTAAATGCAGGCACCCTCACACTGTCGAACGGTTCAGCAGCCACAAACATCCGCCGCAGACATGTACGAGTGGAACTTATCATAGCCAGTGTGGACTCCAGATGTCCGCACTGTCGCACGGATCAAGCAAAGCTCATTTACATAATCACATTCAAATTGCTTGATAAACTCAACACGGGATGTTTCTTCTTCGGCTTCCCCCTGCTGAGAGCTGAAATAACCATTCCGCTGCACGTTTGTGTGCGAAGAAACAGACAGATGTAATGGAGGGAGGAAATGAGCGCGCCGTGTGCGAGCCTGTACATGTGTGGGAGCGTCCAAAGGAAGGTCTCGGTGCCAATGTTTGTGGGCAGAGTTTGAAAGCCAGAGGCAGACAAAAAAAAAAACATCAGATCCGACGCATCAAACAGCCGCGGTTTTTGATTTCTCGTGTGTGACTCAAATGCGTTTGTGAATCAAAAGTGACATCATGCAGCATAATTGGGGAGACGTCTTTCTTACTACACGGACGGAGAAACATCCGCTGCTGTTTACAAGAATGCACCTTTAAACAAGCTCAGTTTATGAAAAAACAGTGTCACTGCGGGGCCGAGATGTGACTAACGAGGAAAGTACCGTGCAATGCGCTCAGCCTATCAGACGGCAAGCAGACGGTGAACACGTGTGGACACAAAGTCTGGTATGTTGGCTGGCTGACAGAAACCGCAGCATTGTCTGTTTTGCAGGTTTAGCTGCACGGACACTGAGGCAGTCAAGAATTGTGCTTATTATGGCTGCCTAGAATTAACAGCTACCACATTAAAGTGCGTCTACAGGTCTTGCGGGGTAAAAGTCCTTTATTGTCCCCCCACGTTTTCATTAATACTCCCAAAGACCTGTAAAGAAACTTTTAGGTATACCATTTGTGGAGTTGCCCTTTAAATTTTATTCTCAACATTATTGGAATCAGAGTTTTAGATTTAAGATGTAAAGTCAATCTGTTGCTATGAAAGTAAGAATTCTTATACCCATTCGAAATGAGGGGATCCAAGAAGTGCAATCCGATACGCTTAATAAAAAATTAGTTGATATTTGATAATTTACTGAATTATTTCACAGTATGGCGGTTCATTTATAGGGTAACTGTTTGTACTCATATACTTAGATTTTAGTAGTTTTTTCCCATGACATAATTTCGCCGGGAATCCATCTTGGAAATCTGAATTCTAGCCCGAGGTGCAACCGTTTCATCACAGCAGCCCGTCTGACAGCTCACTCAGTTGTGTAATCTGTAATCAGGGGGTTGAGATGGCTGTTTCCTCAGTCCCCGCACACCTGAGCAGAGAAATGTCTGATTCTGCCTGGTCCTTGCGATGCGCTGTGCTCCACCAGCTGTTGCCACATGCAACGCTAAAAGCAGGCCTTCCTCCCACCGCTCTCCCCCCGCTACCCGGTCCCTGAAGCCCCGCCAGCGCTGCGAGCCTGTCTGTTTCCACCGCACCGCGCCACCGTAATCTATTATACATCCATTGTAATGAAAACATGCTTAATTCATAATGTTTATTGCCGGAGGAAAAATGGCTTGTCAACCTAAAGAACAGAGCGTTACTGCAGCGCTGACAAAAATAAAAAAAACTTGTATTAAATGAGTGAACCGAGGTGGGGGGGGGGAATAGGCTCATTTGACAATCTGTTATTGTTCGAGGCTACTTGAAGGTTGACACGTTCAGCTGACCTTGCATGAAACGACGGGCGCTTTCTATTCCCAGAAAACGTATTTATCACATCACACCGACTGAGGGAAAAAGGGTTGCCCTCTCCACAGAGCACCAGGCAAAGTAATTAAACCACAATTATATTTTAGACAATTAGCTGATGTTCACGTCCCAGGTGATTTACAGCGAGTGCGGAAATAGAACGGGGGAAAATTCACACGACTCAAATAAAGCCCAAACTACTCCTGTTGATACTGAATGTCATACATAATGGAAGTGCTTGGTTAATTAATAAGAGGACGCGAAAAAGAAAGGCAGAGTATTCAAAGAGATTCATCATTTTCGAGGGCTCGAGTCCGACTGGAATTTCTTGTTGCTCGTTGTTTTTACCCACACACAGACACACACACACACACACACACACACAATGACTGGAGGACAGAAGCTGGTGAAGGTAATTATAGATATTCATGTATTAGCATGTCTTATAAACCTGAGGGAGACTTCAGGAAACCCACAAGACAGCAAAGCAATATCTCATGACGTTTGTGCTGGTCGCTGTCAGCGGCGGTGTTGCAGTCACAAGTGCCATGTGCGCAAAAAACCTCATTCCATGTGTCCTTCACTCCACTCCTTGGTGGTTTGGACGTGCTCGAACAAAACCATTTTTCTCTCCTAACAGTCCAAACAGAGGACAGTGAAGATGGCTGTTGTTACCTTGGGGAGGTGCTGCGGCGGCTTGTTGGACGGCAGCCGTCTCCTGGCTCAGCTTCTTCTTTGCCTCCAGGACGGGGTTCTCAAACTGGGTTTTCTGGTTGATGTGGCTGCGGGAAAAAAATAAGAGAGAAAAAGAAAAAAAGACGCTTAGATTTGAGAGCAAAGACTTGAAAAACACACACAATCACACAATGTTATATATTTATACTATATACGATGCAAGCAGCAGTTAATAGTTACCCTGGTGATATTCTGCCCCCTATTGCTTTGGAGTAGGAATTCGACAGGTGACCAATTCTTGCATATTGCATCTTTACTGATGTATTATCGTGTTCACATCTAACTTTGGAGCCGTAAAAGGTGGTTTACGGTAACTAAGATCGGAGAACTTACTAAGTAATTTGTACATTTCCAATTAGAGATCACACAAGTTTCATCTTGAGCCATAATATTACATTTCGATGAAGGTTCTCAGTCATCAAGGTCATGGTACATCTAGGTGCTGCATTGTAGGCAACTGGACTCCTCTCATCCAAACGGCTTCTTCAGTTCTAACTCACTGGAGGGGAGTTGGCAGGCTTTTAAACCTTGTGCGGGTGTGTTCATACAGAGTCGTTACCGAAGCGTGTGAGCTCTGAGTTTCAGAGTCGTTAAGGCCGCTTGTAGGGTTTCTAGGGCTAGGTGAGCCCAGGTGTGAATGGTTGTTAAGCTGTCTGGGGAGGAACCTCAGTACTGCTTTGTAGGTGGGTGATACTACATTGCATGTATTTCTTCATTATACTTTGTGTGAGTGAACTACATCTGTAAATTTAGTGGAGTAAGACGGCACACTATTTGTGGTGGAGTACAAGTATAAAGTGGCATAAAATGGCAATACTCAAGAATCTCTTAGTTGTACTTAAAGGGGCACTACGTAGTTTTTGAGAAGAAATTCAAACTTAAAATTTTAATATTTACAATATTTATGAGGTACATTAATATTACAATTACTCTTTTCTTTTCTTTTCCATTCCTTTCCAATTTTTTTTCCATAACTGAATAAACAAGCTGTTCTCAGAGGAAAATAAGGTCCCCAGAACACTGTTTAAAAATAGAAATGTGGCAGGGTCCGCCACATATAAACAAAGTAAAACAGTATTAAACTGTGTCGTCCTCTAAGGTCAGTTTGTTTATTCAGTTTATTCAGACATGCAAACAAAGACAGTTTATTTATTCTGTTTGTTTACGCATAAAGATTTTCCTCTTCTTATTGCAATTTCTTCCCCAAAACTGCACGGTGCACCTTTAAGTACAGTGCTGTGCACACACACACACACACACACAAATCTCAAACGTATTGAGCTTACTGCACCATTTTTCTGCGATTAATTATGTATTCACCTTCCCTATAGAGGAACCATGATTTTCTAATAGAGGGATGCTATAGTGGCACCATTATAAATGTATTCATAAACACAGCACATGTACAGTGAAGGCTGGCTCGCCTCCTCTTCGCGTGTGGCGGGGGGGGGGAAACTACTATGGCTTTTAGCAATTTAATATTGTAGGAAATGAACCTCCCGACTGCCAGCAACATCCTGTTCCTCTACAACAAGGTAAACAGCCTGTTGTCCCTCTGGCATAGAACCCCAGCCATTGTTTCACACTCATCATTTCAAGCTGGCAGCTAAGAGTTCCATCTATACGCCGCTGACTCTCCTTGTCCAAACAGTGCGGGTTTCTCTCGCGTGTCACTTCTACCTACGAGGGATCCTTCAGCGGCCTGAGCAATAAAAACAACGCGAGCGTTCCCATTTTCTTTTCATCACAACAGATTGCCACCCCTCCTTCCCGCCCCCACTCCATCCTCACTCGACGCATTCTGAGTTGAAAATCTCTCCGCTCGGTCCCCGCTGTTGCTACAACGGCCGCGTGTCGCTGATTTCCTGCTGGGCTCGTGCGCACAAAAGCACACTGTGCAGAAATATACAAACAATATGTAGAGACATACTGCGGATGCGAGCTCGCATTCTATACACACACGCTTGTTACACAAGCGCTGGCAGGGCACTGCGAGAGCACAATCAGCGTTGTGTTCACATACAGGTCACTGCCATGTTACCCGCAGAGCTTCATTTTACCACACACTGATAAACAATGGGACAATCCTGATCAGAATCTTCAACTGTTCTCCTGAGCATCATGAGCCGTGTGCTACATCCATTTGTTTATTTTTAGACCGAATTGATTCATGCCGGTCCGCCGCTAATGTACACTAAGCAGTGTAATATGCACTCGTGCTGCCGATCCCTCTGGTGGAAGGCGTCTGTGTTGTGCGTGCATCTGAGGGGTAAACAAGTGTGATGAAAAACCTATTTGCACAGGCATCGGCAGCTGGAGCGCTTGGAAATTGCACATATCAATAAATCAATAAAACTTACTCCACGTAGTATGTGCCGTACTGTGGGTCGTCAATTTCCTCCCAGCCGTAAGGTAACTCTGCAGAGAAGAAAAAAAAAACAGAGTGCCATTGTGCTGTGAGAGGATGCAAATAGGGAGAGCACGCATTCAGATAACAGAATGGGAGACAGAAAAGCGGGAGAGCAGGCACAATATTTAGTAGACAATCATGTGGGAGTTGTAACTCACTCAACGTGGCGCTGAGGTACAACAGCGGTTACTAGTGTATTTTTCCCGCTGACTGGGATGTTTAGCATAAGAGAGTAGCCATGAAAATAGGCTACAATAATTTTAGTGAACATTTCTTTGGGTTTTCGACGAGCAAGGCCGGCTGGAATGGCTGATGCACGTCATGCCCTGATGAACATATCAGACAGAGGGAGAGAATAAAAGAGAGAGAGAGAGAGAGAGAGAGAGAGAGAGAGAGAGAGAAAAGGGCTCTTCACGCAAGAGAGAGCTTTGGAGTTGCTTTTCAGAAGCAACACACCGACTGGCTTTTCTATCCGCCAGTAAAAAATCCATTAAAAACCCGGCTCCAAGGGGTCCCACTCTTTCAGCCGTGGCCGCTCTCTTCGTCTTCGCTTGCACTTAAGCCTACATTAGCATCCTGGGGATACAAAGACAAGTCTGGAATTCCTCAAAGTATAACCCCAGCTCTGGAGATCCGAGAGATGGGGCCACGTGAGTGTGATGCCTCAGGTTACTCTTAGGTGACGTGTCATTTCAGAGAGAAAAGTCACACGCTTGTATTCCATCGCTGGTTGGTTATTTTTAATTAAACGTGTGGAAGTGCGTGGAAGTGATGGATCGTGTAATGTGGAGCATATAGAGCAGAGGTGCGGCCTTATGTAAATGCATGTGCAGTGGTTAATGGAATTGGCTGTATGCTTGAGCAGAGCCGCTAAGTGGCGAGGTCCGCACACATACCTCCATCCTCACACTTCTCGGGCGGCTTCGCCTTCTTTGCCAAGCGGGGGTCCAACCACGTGGTCGTCTTGGTATTGTGGCTGTGGATCACAAAGGGGGGAGCCAGTAAATATCAACAACAAAGACCTGTGCCAGCAAGAAGAAAATAACCGCTGCTGAGGCACAAGTGGCCGACAAAATAGGATGAGCCACGGCCATATTCTTCCTGTGCTGTGTGCCCTCATGCACAGGGGGTTACCGGAGTCATCAACAAACATCTCATCCGCTGGGCTTCATTCAGCTGTCACTTTTACCGTGTTCATGGTTAGGTGGCCTTTTCAGAGAGTGGGTGGGGGGGGGGGGGAAACCCTCTGAATGTGAAACACGACAAACTCGTTTATCCTCAAATGTGTTAAACAACTGGGGTGTGTAATCAGGAGGAAAATCACAATGGTCTTCTGATATCTTCAGAGACAAGTGGCTTAGAGCCAAATATGAATAAAAGCACAGAGGCTTCCACACACACACACACACATACAGGCCAACCGAGAGAGGTTTGTTAACTCGGCTGCTTTAAAATCAAAGTATCGATTGGCTTAGATAGAGAGCCTGTCAAGTCCTTATGTTAGGTAAAGAAAAGACAATGGGAGGAATACATCGGAGTATTGAAACCTTCCCGAAGCTCTTGGCTTTATTTAGCGCGGGGCCTCCGATCACTCGAACGCCCATCAGTCAGGTTTGAAGGCTCATTATGTGTATATCTTATCCGATCCACTCTTTACTTCCCTTTTCTGCGCGAGTGTGCTTTTGTTGTCGAGCCCCCATTTTTTTTTTTTTTTTTCCTGAATCATTTAGTGATGAGAGATGATGTGACTTGTGGATCACAAACCCATCATTACACACCCGGGATCAAACCTAGCCCTGCTGTCGGCATGATTAGATACTGGCAGAAACATTTATCCGCGCTGAATTATGCATTAAAAGAAGACAGCGGTAAATACAACGCTGCGTGACATCAGATATACAAACAACACTTTCATTTTTAACGCCGCGTCTCGCAACATACCTCGCTGCACTTGTAAGACGACGTGTTCAACAACGAGAACAACTCTCAAGTCGTCAGCTGCCCTAAATTTCCGCTGTCATCACCCAGCGCACAGCTGTACTGCACCTGATCAGGCTAATGTCACATTCGCCTCTAGCTGCATTTCTCCGCACAGTTTCTCGTATTTTATATACTTTAACCAACTAGTTTCTCTCAAACAGGAGTAATTTCCATTTATCGGGGGGGTTTTGTTCACAGCAGCGATGTAATTTTTCACCCAAGTGTTTCGGCTCGTTGATTTTACTATTAGATTTTGGCAGCAGGCTAACAAGCTTTGGCCACACAAACGCACTCTAATACATCAGTCTGCAAAATATACCCTTCCTGAAGGTTAAAACGTTCAGCCTTGGAGGTTTTAAGGGAGGCGTTTATTCAGCTCTGTGGTGGATGCAGTTTATGTTGTTCTTATTTAAACAATATGACCTGAGGGGGGGGAGCTTTAACGTCATTTGGGCGCACAACAAATGTAGTTCCTGCCAAAGCATCGATCAGATTGCTCGGTCGAAAAAACTACTTGATATACCGATAGGTGTTTCTATTATTTTGTCCACCCCATTTATATTAATAGGGTTAGGCTACAGGACAGAAACAAACTTTATGTTTAAAGTTCAGATTCCAACAGTCAAATCATCTAAATGTATTGCAGGGCTGTCACTAGCTGTACTTAATAAGCTGGCAGCTGTCAATGTCCCAGAATGCAGTTTTTTCTATCAGGCTTGCTACACTTGAAACAGCACAGATGTACAGTAGTAAACAGCACATGACTGTCTGACATTTTGGCAATTGCAGCATGTGTTTGACAAATTCTGATTTAAACGTTTGCATTAAACTCACAAAGACATTAATGTTTATTTTCATCATCAACTAATCAACAGGGTTTTTTTTTTTTTAATTGAATGTTTAGTGTATAAAACGATTACAACTTAGATGCAGGCCCTCTCCAAATCTGCTTCACTCATTCCAACACATGCATCCGCTCTCATTTCAACAGAAAAGCTTGCAGAACATCTATTATCAACATCATCCTCTTTCTCACGGTTGAGTTATTTTACCTCACCAGTGTAATTAAGGTACGTCCGTAGATAACGTTGTGTACAAAACACAAGCTGTTACGTAGTTTTTTGAAAGCCAAACCACAATGTTTTTCTCGCCTAAACCTTAAGTGCGACAGTTTGACGCCTGTCGACAGCGGTGCTGTTTTGCGGAATGTGATATCTGTTGTTTTTGGGAGTCGCTGGCTGTTGACCCATTCTGTTGTTTAGGATATGAGGATGTGTTGTAATGTTACCCTCCGGGGCCCAACGTTATTCTGTGGGTCTAAAAACCATTGCAGGCTCCCTCTTTTTATTCTCCTTTTCTTTTCTGGCATCCCAAACTATGTGCAGGTTTTTGGCAGAGCAATGAAATTCACTCCAACAGCTAATGGTCAGTACAGTTTTACAGGTCTTTAGGCGCCCATAGTGTTCCTATCGTGTTTTGATGTTATTGAATATCAAAAAAAAAGTTTTTGCTGTGTTTAAAAAGGTATTGGTGAGCATTCTGGTTCAAAGAAATGTTCATTATCATCGCTTAAATAAAGGATGAACATGAGATTTGCCGGGCCTCAGAGGGCTTTCCCTTTGACCTCCCTCACAGGCAGTTAAAGACCCCAAAGTTAATAATAATAGTAATAATAACATAAGATAGGAAAAAGCTGCAAATCCTCAGATGCAAACGTTTGCAATTCTATTTGATAAATCACATAAAATGAGTCAATTGCTCAGAAAAAATTAATTAGCTGTCTGACTCATTCTTTCCACACTCAACGGTCACATGACTCGTGGGGTTCGTGTCCTTTACTTACTCTATGAAGTAGACCATGCCGGTCTCGGTGTAAGCCATCTCCCAGTTCAGGGGCAGGGGCTCCAGGCTGTCATCGCGAGGGAGGGAGCTCCATGTGCGGAAGTCCATGGTGCTGCTGGACTGGGTGTAGCTGGGCACCGCTTTCCTCCAGTCTGCCCCCTCCTTGTGCTCTGCGAAGAGAGGGGTGGAGATGGAAAGACGGAGGGATGAGAGGTCAAAGGGAGTAAACAGAGCGGACAAAGTGGAAGGTTGGGCTGCAGGATCACCTCTGCCTTCCTGTTTCTCGCCTGCTGCAGGGAAATCGGAGGGAGAGCTGATGTCACTCTCAGGATTTGCATGCGAGCGAAACGTGTGCGTGTTCGCCAAAGGGCTGTTTTTCATTTGCATGTGCACACAGTGTTAATGCTTATGCCAACGTGTATGTGTACATTCCCTGTGTGTGTGTGTGTGTATGTGTGTGTGTGTGTGTGTGTGTGGAGGGGGGGGATGATGGAGGCAGCCATTTGAGCCCCGGGGCGGCTCCTGAATGATAATACTTTAGCACATGTATTCTGTTGCGTTTTGCAGACACTCCCCCGTTAATGAGAAACTGCTCCTACAATGAACATGAAACGTACAACAAAGACACCCTCCTAATTCACTTAGCACTTCATGCCTTCCCCTCAGAAGACGGTTATAAAGGGATGAAACACAAGTGCTATTCATCCCATTCTTTTCATACGGAAGCTATCCGCCTCACAACGGAGGATGATGCGAGACGATGTTAGACGCACTACAAAGAAGCATTTCTGGGGGCTGCATCACCTAAATATCATGCAATCTGAATTTTAGATCGAAGCAGTAACAACACAGCCCCTCAGCGGCGTCAACACGTTAGTTGTTTGCATCATCTTAGAGGGCACTTTCTTCTTTCGTCTCGATGATCAAAAAACACACGCTCGCGCCTCACATTTAAAAAGGCAAACACGCGGAGAAGAGGCGCATGTGTTTGAAGGTGCTGAAGCAGCCCGAGGGCAGAGCCTGGAGGGAGAGCTGAGGTCGTCGGGTTAACAGACGGGTGAAGGCCCACTTGGCGATGTGAGTCAGATGGGTTATAGACGGACAGCGAAGGAGCAGGAAGGGAAGGGTGGCGTGTGATAAGACGGCCTGGGCAGAGATGGAAGGAAAGCTGCAGCCAAGAGTTCAGAGAATTAGAGCTCACATTTTCCATTAACCTTCTCTTTTTTTTTTTTTTTTTTCGCTCGACCATAGCTCTGCCCATCTATGGCCGGACTAGAGACTTTCCCCTGCCACAGCTGTTGGGCTATGAGCAGAGGCAGTCATTTGTGACTGGTTCCTCTCTCCATAAAAAGAGCTCCTGGATGTCTGGGCATCATTGTGTGTTTGATTTTCAATATGACAGAGCGGTTGGGTAAACAGACTTTGGATTTCTGTGAATCCTTTGTACAGCTGAGCAAGCAGTGTTTGAGCCGTGACTGTCAAAACAATGTTTCATTCTGTAAAAAAAAAAAAAATAAAAAAAATTTACCATTTTCAGCCCGGACTTGCCTCAGTGTGTTAACCCCGATTCTCCTGCTTTTAAAAACCCAGGTATGGTGCTCAGGATGTGACCTATTTCTGTTGCGGGGCGGCTCTCCTTGTGAGCATTAAAGGACAGACTTTCTCCTCAGAGAGCCGAGGAGCTGTCCTGATTGATCACGTACACAGTTTGCTTCTCTCTGGATGAGACTTCCTCAAGGTGACCTGTGGCACAGTTTATTATCAGGTAACAGTATTTTGCCAGCGGGACAATTTGTCAGCCAGTGCAGCTGGCTCATTTGAATATTTGTGTGAAAACTGTCACTTTGGAGACGCCGCGTCAGCCGCGTTAGGCAGTAAATGCGGCTGAGCAGCGGACGGCATTAAACGGTTTGTTCACACACTTTCGTGGTATCGAGGCGTGCAGATATGTTTAGTCTTGAGATATAGCTGCTGACAGCGAGGTCAATCGGTTATCCTCAGAAGAGATACGGCTAATGAGTACATTCATTACAATTATGTCTGATGACGATTAAGCCTCTGGGGGCAACTGCAAATGTTCCGGGGCGTTCGGTAGCCAGCTGATTTTAGATAACGGTTCATGGATATCCAGGCCAGGAGTTTCCTTTTTTTGTGTGCTGGTCAATGAACACAGTCCAATTAGCGACTTTGATAGCAGCGTTAATACGGTGGTTTTTGGGTGTTTTGCCAACATTTCGGCTAATCTTTATTAACAGGTATCTGCACAGTAAAGTGCCTCTGTGTCCTTCACGAAGAAATCCAGAGTCCACCAGCATTAAATAACTCCACAAATTGTCCACAAGCTCGTATAGGCAATTGAGAGAGACGGGGACAATCGGCCAATAAAAACGTGATTAATAAAGGTATATTTCAGCAGATTGTTACACAGAGCCCCTTTAATGCACATACATTTTTTAAAAAAGCAAATTAGATACTAGAACATTGTGAGTTTTGAGATGTTTTCCACCTCCTTCGCTCTCAACAAGGGCTGTTCTCCTGTCCATAGAGATTACTTTCATTATTGTCTCATCTGCTAATTATATTCAAGAAAAAGCATCAAATCCTTGCAGTTGAGAAGCTGGAACCAACAAATGGCTGGCGCTTTGCTTGGAAATGAAACGCGATTGAGTCTTTTTTCTTTTTTTCAGATTGTCTGCAATTCATTTTCTGCCCATCGATTTACCCCTCTAATCCAGGATCGCTGTATCTGTAGATGCTGCTGATGACTTTTCTATGCTGTGGCCTGCAGGTTACTGAGACCTGATCTATCACATGCTGCCGTTCCACTGCCACATGTCAACTTCTCTAAAATGTGAGTTTTTTTTGGGCCAACGGCTTCTGGATTGGATCTAAATTGCCAGGGATTTAAACTGGTTGGTTTCTTTGTCGGGAAATTAATTCACGCAGTTTCAGGCGGTTTTTTTCGTTGCTTTCTTTGAGATCAGGTCTAACGTTTTCGATCTCCTTCAATTGATGGCACTACAAACAAAACTCCCTTGGATTGAGGTCGTGGCATAAATCTCACAGACACAGAAAAGATATTCAAAAACATGGACTAATAAAAACCAAAACTTTTTGCACTCCTTGACACCAGTGGTAAAGTAACTTTCAGTAATAATATAAAACAGTTTTTTTTGCAGGTCTTATCTTTTCAGTCTAACTTCTAACTACTTAAGTCTCAAAGAGATTGCACCACTGGTTAAATTTCTCGTGGAACAAATCTCCTTCACCGTTTGATCTGGTTGCGTAAGATACAACAACCTTGACTGACGAATGAATGAGGAGCAGATGGGATGAGAGCAGCTCAGGAGGATGTAGTCAAGCAATCTCTTAATGCCGTTTTATGCGGCAGATCGAGATGTTCACGCTTCTGTATCGTCACCCACAAACACCCACTGGGCTCATGAAACTGTTCACCATCTGCAACGAGCCAAAGTCTTTTTATGTATTCAAAGAGAAACCCGACGGTAACATCAGGAATCTCTGTTATTTATCGTGACATTCTGTGTGTGACATTTACTGACCAGGCAATCCATTGACCAGCGGCGGCCTCTCGTCGTCGTCTTCCTCCTCGGGGACGGCGCTATCCTTCCTGTCCATCTTACTGACTGAGGTGGTGCGTTTCCTTGGGACTTCGCCGCCGTAGTCTTCATCAAACAGCACCTGATCCACCAGATCGGGCTGCACGAGGTTCGGCTCTGCTGGAGGCTTCGGGGTCCCATAGTAGTTACCTTGAAGAGACAAAGGAGCAGAGAAGAATAAGACTAATGGAACCAAGAAGTGGTAAAACGTACAGTAGTGGGATTTTGAACGCTGTACGTCGATTGAGGGGAAGGAGACACACTCAGAGATCATCCACCATGTCGAACATCACTCACCGGATTTGAATCAAAAATGAAACTCTCTAAACGTCACACGCCAGCGCCCAAGGTTGAGTATTTACAAGTTTCGGAGGTTCTGCTCCCTCTGCATGATCTCCACGTCTCTTAGCCCCCCGCGCTGTTTCCCCTCGATAACTGCACCACAGGGCTGTCATGACTCATGTAACATTAAAATCACTTCGCTTGGAATTTGCCAGCAACTAATTACACTGATCATTGAATACAGCAATTATCTATCTCTCAGCTTGCCTTTCTTCCTAATGAAGAAAAACCTTGTGTTACGGATTATAAATATTCAATAGGATAACAGCCCCTCCGTAAAGAGAGAGGGGATAGGGTGCAAAACTTTGTTAAATTATATGCTCATTTAGCTCGTGGGGCGATCCATCTACGTATGGCTGCTGAGCAGTATGTGGAACTCAGTTCGGGGGAATAATTATTCAACCTCGTTTAGGATTATAAATAATGTGTATACTAATTTCTACCCGGACCATTTGTTATGATTATTTGTTTGCTAAACGCTGCTCGGTCGGATGTGTTTGCGCAACAATATCAAATCAATTTTTCGGCAATCCATTTGTCAGGTCAAATATTTACCCGGCTCTTACAATAAAGTGATCGTCAGATGGAGCCCACGCGGCTAAATCGCGATTTATAATTAGATTAATTAAAGAAAAAGGGGAGAGTCACCGCTGGGAAACGGGGATTTTCAGCAAATTAATTAGCCTCCACAAACTTGATGTTACTTTCATTTGGACCCAGCTGCATATGGGACCGTGGTATTATGAACCTTTGATGTACTTAAGCGTGAACATGCAGACATCACAAATGCAGCGCTGTAAGAGCAGCGTTTATCAGCTCCAGATCTTTTTATAGCTTGGTACAAAGGAGGGTGGGGGGGCGCTGATGACTGCCATGCCAGGAAAGGAACAGAGGGCTCTGAGGAACACACAACAGTCATTCCAGCAGCTTTACAGTAACGCCATTTTTTGATACATCCATCTCGAGCACGGCCTCATCCACCCCCCCCGCTCCACGACGTCCCTGCTACAATACACAGCAAAATGGGTTAATGCGGCTACGCTCGTCATCCTCAAAGCCGCGGAGGACGCCGAGGAGGAGAAGGGGGCTGGATGAAAGTAAGGCCCTCCCCACCCTCCACCTTGTCGCTCCGCTCCGTGTTTACTAAGCGACACTCATCCGCATTTGTCAGCGATGGCTTCATTAACAGGGGCGGCGCAACGATAGCAAGGAGAGATTGGGTCTGTTGGCTAATCCCCGCCTGTCTCCTGCCACACGCTGACATTCATCAGCCAGACGCTACCCCTGTGATTAATTACTTACAAACATGTCTCCTGGCCCCTGATAAATGTGCGTCGCAGATAGGGAGGTGTGTGAAAGCGGCGTGTCAGTGAAGATTTGTGGCACCATTTGCCATTATAAATAGAGGGAAGCCTCATAAGCTGATGAGCAGGGGAGCCTGTCCGACGTTACTTGTGATCCTCGTGTCACAGGGTTGATGAGCCGGGAAGAGTGAGCCGCCTTCTTTCAAAGTGCGCGCAGGCAATTTCATGGCGGGCGGAATCAGCCACCGGTAATGAAAAGACTCCTGTTGTCAAGGGCGATACGCGTAAGCTGCACAAGGTCATGAGCGTTCTTTCATCTACCCCAGATCCTGAAGAGACAGGCCCCACGCAGCCGTCCTCCCACCACACCACACACTGAAACTAATTCGCGAATCCTGCGCTCATATCCGTTTTAATCTGTTGTCCCTCCTCGTTTGGATCTGACTCATTATCACAATGGAGATCCCAAAACAACAGATTTTAAAGTGGATGACAGATTTTTTTTTTCTATCCCTGGTAGCAGATTAGAGATGTCATTTGTCAAAAAGTAAAACTCTCTTTGCGCTGAATTAAATTTTTCCTGGCAGCTGTCCCTCCAGTCGCGCACTTCGCTGCACCGGCTCGCCAGCTCTTTCTCTGCTCTCGGAGAGAGTGACCCAACCTGAACCTCCGAGGCGCCGAGACTGAGGAGGGACCGAAAAAAGCCCACAAAGGCTCGCTCTCAGCGTTTGGCGCAGATGGCTGATGTGTCTGCTTGGCAGGCGACCTGGGACCCTGCAGACCTACGCGGAGAAGCCAGCATGCACTGTTCCAATCATAGAAAGCCCTCAGAAATATTCTTACCCTGTCCAGCGTGCATGTGTGTTGTGTCCTGACCTCCGATTGAGAGGAGGTCAGGGATTCACGCGGTCCAGGTCGGCATGACGATCGTAAAAGAGTCGAGGAGAGGTTGTTTAAGATGGTATCATAAGTACAATACATGAAATTACTCCCACTGCATATTTTCTAGGTAGAGAAAAACCCGTTATACATGAACCATTACCGTAATGAGCATTCAGGCAAGTCATTTGGGACTATTAGTAAGACCATTATGATTAGGTAAGAATCCCATTAGCTCAGTACCTTGAGCACAACTCACTTACTGTGCACTTATAAACTGAAGGCAATTCATGAGCGCTTCACTGAAGGAATTCAACCCATGTGACCCACGCGAGAGGATGTCTGACCTTGTTTATTTTCCTCTTTTCAAAGAGAGAGAGAATAAAAAAGGCTGCACTTCAAGCACAACCAAATGGAGTAAATCCCACTCCTCAATCCAATTACTTCCAGCTCCTCTTTGACGTGACGGTGCTGCTGAGAGATCAAGCAACCCTCTGCCACTGTCGCCATGCAGCGTTTGTGCTGACTGGGTTTTAGAGGAAGAGAAGAAGAAGGGGGAGGGGGTGGGGGTGGGGATGGGGGGGGGGGGTCTCTCTCTCTCTCTCTCCAGGCATATAGCATACTGAAACTTCCAACTTTTGAGAGGCTAATCCACACATCTGTGCGCAGCCAAGGCAGCCCTGCTCTGCTTCCGCTGCAAAGGGGGTTTCCGTCGGGAGCTGAAGAGCTCAGCACACCACTGTATCTACTCTCTCTCTCTCTCTCGCTCTCTCTCGCTCTCTCTCGCTCACTTTCTGTTAAATGCTCTTCCTGAGTTTGCTCTCCATCTCTTCCCTCTCTACCCACGGTCAACCTCTCTATGAAAGGTGTAAATCCCGCTTGGCTGCGGCTCAGAGATGAAGGACAGCTCGTGGGCAACTTGGCAGCCCCTGTAACCTGATCCTCGAGCTCTTAGATGATCTATCCCGTCGCAAGGACGGACGGGATTTGTTCCGTGTGCAAGTTTGTGCTCATGCAAGTATTGCGTGAATGTCTCTGCTACAAAAAAAATGAAGGGTGTGGACGAGGACTGACGCCGTATCACAGGGATCAGAGACTGTTGGAAGAACCCGTCCCGGCAGACCCATCACAGGTTAAAATCTCCACTTCAACAACACAAACAAACACACAGACGCAGAAGCAACCAGAAAAAAAAAGCTGCTCTCCCAGCCATAAGGCACTTCCTCTCTGGATGAGGACTTGACTTTTATCTTTTAATTCTCCATCTTAAAGGGAAGCGCGCGACACAGCTGAATGTGACTGAGAGAATGGTGCAGCAGAGGTCCATTCACGCTACCAGAGGTCGCCCCTAAAGCATTTAGAAAAAAAAAATCCTCTCCCATTTCACAGCAGCCTGGATTTGCAGTGAGAAAGAATGAGCTTAAAGAGAGCGGGCAGATTATCATGTTATTGCCGTAATCATTGCGCAATGTGAGAGAAATCCTCCCGTTCCAATCCTCTCATGACACAAATACAGTGCGACCGTCTGACTTTCCAAGACCCTCTCAATGCAGGGCGAGGGGGCTTATGCTCCATTGTAGCATAAGGTGTTAGAAATGGTAAATACTTCAGCTGCTCGCCGAGCTGAAATTTCCCCTTGTTGTGTAAACTCCTCGGTAGAAAGAACGCGACGGCGCTTGTCTACTCGTAAAATATCAGTCGCCGCTGACATGTTTACGGCAGCCAGGTGCCGTCAAGTGAGCGTTTTAAAAAAAGCAGTTATGAGTCAAGAGGGATGAAAGGAGGTTGTGTACTTTAAGTTCAAGTTCTGGATGCCTGTGATGAGCAGAGGCTTACTGGCTGTATCTGAGAGAAGAAGGGAGGGGGGGAAGCAGGAGGCTGGTTTATCCTATGAATAAAGCATGACTTGAGAGTAAGAACACAAGTGGGACCTCCTGATGTGTGACTGTGCAGCCAGCCGGCGGGATCAGCAGGTTGACTGGTTTACATAAGGTCACCATCAGGTGCTACAGCTGCTCGCATGCTCCAGCTCTAATGTGCGAATATGTTTCGTATACGGGCGAGGACGGGAACAGACGCGGCGGGCGGATTTAGGAAGCCAGAGACGTCTGTGTGTAAGTGGACTGTTGCTGATGATGTAGCAAAAATAAAAGATTTGAGAAGAATAATCTGCTCATTCTTTAATCTCATGGATTTATATTCATTTTTAACAGACTTACTATAAAGGCAACAAGTAGAAATCATTCCTTTTATTCTTTTGCATGTTTTAAGATGTAGTTGGTCGGACTTTTAAGAAATATGCATATTTCTTGTTTCTTATCATCTGCTGATTATGTCTGGTTTTAAAAAAGTAAGGCTGGTAAAACATTCACTCTTTGATAAATGTGAGATGTTTTCCTGCTGACTACAGAGCTTATACCCTCAGTAAGTCAGACATCCAGATGACGTATATCCGGACAAGACACCCTCTTCAGTGCACAAGTCATTGTTCATGCTCTAATTAGCAACTTGAGACAAGATGATGAAGTTCGAGACAAATTTTTCACAAATAAAAACTGATAAATTAAAAGGTACAATGTCTAACTATTGGCCACCTGTTGAATTCATACTTTAAACAAAAAACGGTGCTCCGTGCTCCCAGTTAAGACTGCTAGCTGCATCGCTAACTGAGCTGCCTAGCTAACAGCAGCTACAGTTAACAGTATTTAGCGGTTACTCTGGTGATACACTATTTGTTTTGAGTTTGAATACAACAGGTGGCCAATCGTGACATATTGAACCGTTAATTTATCTGTTATAGTAGCCACTTTTTGACTACAAATGGAAAGCGGACCACTTCCCGTGTCAAAACCTTGTCCCTTGACTACAGATTTTGAGCATATATGCAGATACTGCATCTGTTCGACATTAGTACACCCACGCCCCGGTCTCTACAGAATTTACATTTCTATTTAAATATTAAGTCTGCACACTTCATCACTCGCCGGGGCGTTCTACACACAGTGTGGAGAAAGTGAACAGTTCATCTGGAGGGCTGCGAGTATCGCCGCTAATCTGACTGTCACTTCCAACAAGTCCTTAATCATGTTTCACTGATCAATACATTTCGTCCCGCTTGTCACATTTCACTAAGGCAGGCTGTAAGTCATAATGACTGTGGATATCGAGCTCATACTCTCTCCATTATACTGAGCTGTCAGCGTGAACCGTGGACATAAAAACATGCAGGCACACACTCACACACACACATACACACACTCACACACACACAGGGATTTGTGTCAAATATTTGTCATATTTCTAACACTGTGGTGATACCAACCATCATAAGTCCCGCTCTCCAGTAGAAGTCCACTCTCCTCCAGGATCCTGAAGTCTCCGACACTGATGAAGTTGTAGTCCACTCCTGGCACCTCCCCGTCTCGAGGAAGCCGTGTGGTGCCTGGGGGAAAAACAAAAAAACAGAGAGAAAAGAAAAAATGCGTAAGCAAAACCTGTTGTATAAGAGAGAGAAGTGTTGACGAGTGTAGATGTAACAAGAGTGTAGAAAATGTCAAAGTTGGACAGAGATAACAAGTTTGGGGAATCTGAGAAACAAGCTGTTTGTCAGTTAATGATGTTGCATGATGCAATGCTTTCGAATGGACTTTGAGAGTTTTCTAAGCTCGCAGGTTTCTGAATGTGGAATTCAAACACTTTCAAGGTTTTCACACGTTAAAAGCGAAATACCACTCAGCTCTAGTTCTTCTTCTTTTTATCAAACACATTCTTTCTCTCTTCCAGCGTAGCGACAGGATGTGTATACACAATGAGTATGGCTGATGAGCTCATGAATAAAAACATGTACTTCACTCTATACTAGCATTTTTGAGAACAACCTGTAACTGACTTTCCTCATTCCCGATTCATAAGATACAGAAGATTTGGTTCGCAACAGAGTTTTTTTGTGAGCCAACTCTGTGCAAGACTGCAGCACATTTTTTTTCCCGAAAGGGTCGAGATCTCATTTTGGAAACGAAAACCCAAAAAGACCTTGGTGCCATCCAGTGAGAGATTGATAATTGATGAAGGGCTGCGGAGCACTGAGGGGCGTAATTCATTTAATCCTCCATGAGTAACTGCAGCGTCTGCTAACAAGTTATTATTGGGAGGTTCTTGACGTATTTAGCCTACTGGCTACAGCCGAAATGAAGAAACAGCTGAGTAAATCAGGGTTATGAAATATGACGGAAGCGATGGGTTGTGTAACCTCCCGGTGTGGGTTAGGCTCGCTCAGTCCCACAGAGGGCCGCGTCAATGGAAATGACAGGAGGCCAATCTGAGTGCAGATTTCGCTCCTGCGGCGAAGCCACGGTCTATTTCAATACTGATGGCAGTTTTCGTTTCTTTCCAAGATGAATATCCACAAGACACAAGTGGACACTAAATGATTACATTACCATCAGGATTATGTAGACCACATTCATGAATAAATAAATAGGACTGTGCCACTATTGCACTGGAGGCTAATTAGGTGGCATGTCACCAAACGTGTAAACTCCGTAGAAGTAACCTCAGCTGAACGGGAGGCTGGACGGTTATTTATTGCATGGGAGGCTGAACAAAGCGCACAGCATGAGCCAATCATCAGCGCTACATTCCACCGCAATCTCTGTCACCTAAATTTACTGTCGCCCCATGCTTATGGGGCAGATTCATTCTTCAGATGAGAGTCGTTTTCAGGGTCGTGGGGAGAGGAGGGAGGACAGCGGGGTGAGGGTAGGCGGGAGGTTGATAAACACCCGGGCAGGCCACCAGTCAATTGCAGGGGCCAAAATAAATAGTCATTTACATTCATAGAAACAGGCAATTTAAAATTTCAATTCAACCTGACTTCAATGTCGGAGGATATGAGAGCACACGGAGGAGCCCCGCAGCAGCAGGGAGAGGAGATACAAATGCCACACTGAAAAGATTATCAGCCGAAGCCAGGAATGTCTCGCTGTGAGATGAGTCAGAAGCAGAATGTGTATCAGGATCAGAGTTTAATGACTGAACAGTCTTTCCTACATTAAAGCAATATGAACCTCGATTTAACTGCAGACAACAAACAGCAGCAGTGTTTGGCGTTAATTATCCGATAAACCACAACACTCAGAGGACCGACAGATGAAGTGAATTACACTGATCGTCTTGTTACATGTTCTGCCGGGAAAAACCTTGGGTCATCATGTGGACTGACACGGGCCAACCACCCAAACACAGCTGCAGACCAAGGACACCCCCCTTAGTGCAACCGCACTCCCTGATGGCAGTGCCCCTCCCCAGCAGGACAATGCATTCTGCCACACTGCAAAAACTGCTCAGTAATGGACAAAGAAACATGACAGAGAGCTCAAAGCGTCAAGTTGGCTTCTAAATTCCCCCAACTCCCAATCTGACTGAGCATCTAAGGGACGTCCTGGAACGAGTCAAATTCAAGAATGCCCAATAGTGAGTCGGACATGGCTCTGACCCAACAAGGCCTGGAAACACTGCATTATAGCAAAATGATGTTAATCAATGTTATAATGTTTATATTCAAAACCTGTGTATGCGGTTCATTTCTGGTGAGTGCTCTGGACCAAGGCGCTGGATTAGATGTGGATCAGATGCAGGGAACTAGTTTACCAGTGCTAAGAAAAGATTCCTCTTCACGTTTTAGTGCTCTTGATGTTGTGGCTGATCGACTTATATTAAAGGTCGAGTGTGTAAGACTAAGTGCCATCTAGCAGTGAGGCTGCAGATTGCAACCAACTGAGTACCCCTCGTTTAACCGAACCCAGAGATAGAGGTGAATGTGCCAAAAAGGAACCCGCCTGACATGATTCTCTTGATCCTAGTTCAGATTTCTGCTGAAAGCGGTTGAAACGGGTCCCGAGAAGAGGAAACATGTTCACAAATTTCACTCATGTCGGCGGGAGACCTTTCCCTTCGTTGACATTTGCATCCTGTTTCACTAGCTTGTCTCCTTCCCTGCACTCTTATGATAGCAGGTTGGCTGAACCTCCCTTACGTGGCCGCTAAAAATAGAAGGAACATCAAAGATTATTTCCAGAGCAAGTGTTTGGTTTGTCTGTTCTGGGCTATTGTACAGAAACCTAAAGATGCAACACAGTGGAAGAGGACTCTGTAGCTACAAAAGGCTCATTCTAAGGTAATTAAAATAAAACATGTCTTGTCCTGTCTTTTTTGTTGATTATACACTAATTAAACCTTACCTATGCATATTATAATCCATTTCTGTCAATAGATCCGACTAAAATCCTACAAACTAGATTTTAAATTATACACGGAGGACATTTACTGATCTGCAACAGTATACACGTGTATGCATGCTGCACTGAAACAGCCCTAATTACTGCATTCAACTACAACTATTATAGGATCTCAATGAAAAATGTTGTTGCACCTTCTCTGTAGTTTTCCTTGACACTTGTAGAAGCTGCACTAATTAGCAGTGAAGCCGCCGTGCAGATTGCGGCGGCCGATGACCTTTTAAGTAGCTTTACGTTGCCATTCCCTTTTGTTTTCCCACTCTTATATTTTCTCCCTTAATTGGACTGTGACGGTTTCTCTGCAGCCGGGCAGAGGAGTAAAAGCACAGTTTGAGAGGGAAAAAAAAAAACAATCAGAAAGGCTTCCTCCCACAGTGTGCCTTGATACCACAGTTTATGTTACCAAAAGCGGCTGACATTGCATCTGGTGTGAGAAATGGAGACTCTGCTGCTTCTCATTACCAACATGTCTTGCCCGCCGCCGCCAGCTTTGGTCACTCAGAAATGTCCCCTGTAGCCCAATTACTTGAGCCACAGTCATGTACCTGCCAAGTATCTCCCCAAGCCACCATCCTGGATGTCACACTGATATATACCATAAGCCCCCCTATTGTGGATCAGACCCCGACGATATAATGAGGGCTCGCTGAGCTTTTGAGGGTACATCTGAATGGAAGCAGCAAATCTTTTTGGAACAGAACTTTGTAACATCGTGTTGTACTTTTCCTTTCTTTCGATAAAGGCGTTGACACTTCAAATACGCTGTTGGAGGCTGGTCCCTCAAACAAGACGCTCAAAAAAAAAAAAAAAAAAAGGTGCAGTCGACACTGTGTTAATTGAACCAGACAAGGCAGGAGTGAGACTTTATCAAAGAGAAGGAAGATTTTGTGTCAGAATACAAATTCATACACACTGTTGGTTAATACATGGGGGAAAGCATTTGTATTGCGCCGTGTTGGAAGAGAAGAGTATGTTGCAGAATTAGAACTATTTTGGGAAATACACTTCATCTTTTTTTCTTGCCGTGAGATGTATCAAAGGATGCCACCCTCATGTCTGAACAGTAAATATGAAGCGGCAGCTAGCAGTAGCTTTGCGTAGCTTAACGACTGGAAACAGGTAAAACCCATGTACCAGCACCTTTAAAAATAAAGGACAATTCAGAGTTTCCGCTGGTTGCCTGGCAGTATTAGTATTACGTCAGCACTCCAGTGAGTTAACTTATTTAAATTTGCACCAAAGTACTTAAGTATACACCCTTTGGACCTGTATGTAATGCTGATAAATGTACCTTAACCCTTTAATATGTGGAAAAAATGGTCATATAAAGCTTTTTAGAGCTCCACAGGAAGCTTCATTTTATCCGATAACTTGCCTCTGGCGATGTCAATCAGGGGCTAACTTGCATTGTGGCCAATGTAGGCGCCAGGTTTTTGAAAAAGAAGAAGGATGTGTGGAATATAAACTGTTCATAACAGTGTTATAGGACCCGTAAACACACCTCGCTGTGTAACAGTGGTGGAGTTACCCTTTAAATGTAGGCGAGGTTACTGCCAAGGTTTCACTTCTCGAGCTGTCGGGAAACAACAGACGCGACTTTTCCCGGTCCGGAGAAGCTGCTGCATTTATTAACTGACACAGTGTGACCTATACTGTTCATTTACCACCAGACTGACAGCCTGCTGCTAACCTTTTCCTCTGCCGGGTTCACATTCACCGTCACTTTTCTTCCTCACTCGCTCCGCCATATACTCCCTACATATGGCACACAGGTTCAGTGTTTGTGTGTTACAACGAGGAGACAAGCTTTGTTTGAGAAAGGGCTGAAGGCCGGGAGACCAAAGGCAGCCTACAAACAGGAGAGTGTGGGGAAATCCGACATCAGGGCGCAGACAACCAGGCGACTCTGGTCGCTTCGGTTGACCAACCAGTGGTCTGAAGTATTAACTCCACCACGAATCACATCGGTGTGAGAGAGAGAGATGGAATGGAGTGCTGATATGGTTCTGATTGAAGATTTCAGGTCAGTTGTTTAAATGGGATGGGACTAATCGGCTCTGTTGTTCACACGCAACGATGAATTTAACCAGAACGGCTGTGTGACACGAGCAAAACTGATGTTACTTCATGCATTCCTCCTCCATGTTGGACGTTTTATCCGTTGTGGAGCGTGTTTGATCAGAGGGACATCTATCATCGTCTATGTTCAGTTCCCTGAGAGTCGGTGTACGTCAAGATGGTGGGCACGTGCAGGAAAAACGTGTCCGGATCGTTTACATGGGACAATTTATATTTTGATGTGTTTATGAAAAGGCTTGAAACTACTCGTCTGGAACTGATTGATTGTTTATTCTGACTGAGGCATTTATTCTGTTTGGCCTTTTAAAGCAATTATGATCGGAATGTTAGGCTCCATGTTAACACAGCTACTGTCACAGTTTTGTTATAGCAAATTAGCAAATTAGATATTTTGCTCTGATTAGTAAGCTCGAGGTGCTGTTTTGTTGCATTTGGACACAGTCTGTTTCCAGACTTGTCCACTGCATCAAGTGCTGGCTGTAGCTTTAACCAGACGATACAAGACGGGTTTTTATCCTCTCATGTCATTCCAAAATGTTAAACCAGTCCATTAATTTTGTACCCATGTTGGACTGAAACAAATTGTCACTAAGGTCCTGCGAGGTCTCACGCCTGTGCACTGCAGAGACCTATTTTTTCGAACCTGCCTTGACTGAGAGGATGTCACGACGGGAACATCAGAGGTAGTCAGTCAGAAATGGCAGGCTATAAATTTAACATGGTGGTTTCGTGCATAGTTTTATGTTGGCACTTCAAAAAAGAAGATGGCTCAGGGCTGTGCTGTTGAAACGGCGAGAAAGACTGAGGGAACAAGAAAGAGAAGGAGGATCATTACAAAGCCAAAGTCCTTTTTTTTTCCGGGGTTCTGTTTGTGAAGCGTTCACTTTTAAGACACAGCTGAGGCAAGCTCTGTCATGCAGCTTACTCTGGTTTTGTCATGTGGTGAAACAGAGTATAAAGCGACTTCCATTTAAGTAGAAATACAAAAGCAACTCGGTTTTCATACTAAAATTAATAACAATCAAACGAGGAGAAGAAGGATGAGCGGGAGAAGAAAGACTCTGCTACTGAAACGGCTGCGACTAAGCAGGCGGAAAGGTCACAGAGTCAAACTGTGTGTGTCTGTGACATGTACAAATTTGTTCCTGCCTTTGTGTGCATCGACACGAGTGCAGTGTGCGTGTGCTTTTGTGCGAGAGTAAGATTGTGTGAGATCAAACTCTTTCTGCCCATCTCTGATCTCAGCGGGGAGCTGAAGGACTGCATGTGACCCTGAGCTCTTGGAAAAATCCTCCTCCCTCCCTTTGTCCTCTCCAGAGCTCTTGAGGCGCCTCTTCCAATGTTTTCGTAAGAGTCCAAATGAGATGGAGCCCGTCCCAAGACCCAGCGAAGGGGGGCACTCAGGGATTTAACCACACGCAGACAGCAAAGACCTTTAAATTTCTCTCTCTTTGTCTCCTCGCTGCTCACTTTTTCCTCCTACCTCTCCATTACATATCAAACTCCCTGCCCATCTTTCATCTCCTCCTTTTTTAATTTGAACATCTCTGCTTTAGGTTTCCCAACTGGCCAAAAAAAGCAGAATTTAATGCTTTCATTATGGCCTCGACGTGCAGTGGCTCAGATGAATTCTGACCCTGTGGTGCTGCAGCTGGTAGTTCAGCAAAGTGGACCACTGGCACAGTGACACAAGCCGCCCCTGCTAATCCTCTTGCTGTCTGCATGACTGTTACACACATTTCCTCAGACGCGCTTATTTGTGACGTTTAACACATTTGAGAAACTGTTTCTGTATGGTAATTTATAATTCTAGCAGCGCACCCACCGCAACCTTCCTCGAACAGCCTTGTATCAAGCATCGATTTCCAACTTTGAGAAAATAACTCCTCAAGTGTTGAGTGCCAAAAAAGATGAGGAGTCAGGAATGTGTCTGCAGGGGGAAGCTGCTCCGGCAACAATAACTGCAGCGAGGGCGGGAGATGGGGCGAGCTTTGGGAGTTGAGGGAAAGCAGCAGACAAGCCCATTAGTCAGCAAGCACCTTGTGTTGTGTCTGTATTGCACCGTCGTCCGCTGTGGTTAATGGTAGTTTAGCCAGTTGTCTGCAGAAGTAAGCATAAAAATACAAAACGGAGCTGGGAGAGCATGTCACATTCTGATTTGCAAGTCTTGATGCCCACACACTGCACCTGATGCTCCCAACTAGAACTGACATTCAGATTTCTAATTTAGCATGTTGTAAACTTCTTAAATATTTTAGAGTATATATATATATGCAGTGTTGTTTAAAATACCAAAAAAATAAGATAAAGTAAGGATATGGTGTTAAAATATAACTTTGCAGGTGTAAGACAGCCATGCAAATATGACCCTAACCTGAGTATCAATCTTAAGTATCTGATATTAAGTGTAAGTAATGAGGGAATAGACAACTTCTCCCTGTGATGTTACTGTTGATGCAGTAAGTGTTGGCAATATGGCTCCCGCTAGCAGCCTGGCTGTGGTCCAAAGCAAAACAAACCCAAAGAAGCCCGATTTGTCCTAGAAACCTCGGCCTCAGCGCCATGAAAAGGCAGGTATTATTAAATAGGAATGTTTTGAACAGTCTCGAGTCCCGGTAGTAAGACACGTGTGAATGGAGGAACATATTTTGACAACACCCGTCAGTTCACTCTCCCTCTCCTCTGTCAGCAGATTGCCCCTCTCTTGCAGTGCAGAGTTTCCACAGTTGCTCCAGACGTTCCACCGTTACCTGGGGAAAGCGAACGGGGAAAACGATGCCTCTTCCTGTTTTTGCTTGTGCAACGGCAGACACACTTCCTTCGTGCCATACTTCATGCCTTTGTTTTTCAGTAAGAAAATCGACCCTGTTGTCTGGCTGAACGGCACAGTGAAAGTGAGGTTTACGGGGAACCAATCTCTATGCGGATGGCGTCAAACTTCTACAGCACTGTGCAATCAGAATGATAAGGTTAAGACAAAAATAGTCATCAAGTATCGAAAGCAGAAGTTAAAGTCAATGACACCCATATTCACATGTATATGTATAAACTCTGGGATATTATTGGATCCAGTATTTAGTACTTTTCTGATTATTGGATTCATTTTTTAAAATCTGATTGCAGATAAAATAAGTAAATTAGAAAATCACAGCTGAAGTGGAAGTATAAGGTCACAGAAAATGGAAATACAAATACCTCATAATAGTAGTTATCTCACATTCTGTTGCTGGAATTATGTATATAATATGTATGCAATTACTGCATATTAATGTGATTATTGTTAGGCATCAGTCTGAGACCAACAACTGCTCTGATACTGAGATGTGAATGAATTACACTGTAGCTTTTGAATTTAAATATATAAATCTTGAAAGCATAAAAACTGCAGATTTGAGATTATTTCATGACGACAGTGTTCCTATTGCTTCTCTATTCAATTCCTGTTTTTATACCTGATGCACACTCAAAATATACTGTAGAAAGCTGCAAACAGAACGGAAAACCAAGGTTTTTTTTTTTTTTTTTTTAAGAAAAAAAGGCAGCCAGGAGTAATTGAAACAGAGGAAGAGCGAGAGTGAAACAGAGAGGTTGAAGGATGGGAGACTGAAAGCAAGCGAGTGAATGATGGAGGTGCCGTCACTGTGCGAGTCCTGGTCTCTTGCTCATTAAGACAGTAATTCAAGCAGGGGATTAGAGAGTCAGACTCATGCAGCGAGCCCACTGGCTGCTCGTGATGAATGGCGGTTACGGGCCGTAAAACCTCAACGACCGCCGCTATCGTACATGAGAAAAATAGAGAAAAGCCGTGTTCACAATGGTAGTTAAGGTTGAGGTGCGTATACAGGTGAATGTGAGCAGGCGCCTGTGTGTGTGTGTGTGTGTGTGTGTGTGTGTGTGTGTGTGGAGGGAATGACAGGCTATAGTGTCCATCGAGGAGAAATCACTACCCAGCTCTGTAATCATCCTCTGCTGCAGCTGACCTGAGATACTCGCAGTGCATCTGATGTTTGAAAATAAATGGAGACATTAACGGGTGAATTAACTAATGAATGACAGTGACAACAAAACAGACTAAGAAAAGAAGAAGAAGAAGAAGAAGAGGAAAAGAAAAGGAGGTGGTGGAGTAAGAAAGAGATCCACCCCCACCGCCGGAAACAATCAAACAAACACACTGATTAAATATACATGAAAGGTAAGCAGCTTACTTCCTCAAAAAAATGTCACACTTGTGCAGGCGAGTCCCCTGTGAACAAGCCTCTTGCAGCCCCGGGGGTAGAGAGCAGAGATGCTGCTTGTTTGTGACAGTGCTGTGCCTGAGAGTCTGTCGTCGCCTCAGGAGCAGTCGCTCTGCATGGGACCAAAACCTTGACTACACTCAATTATGGCGCTCCTCGGAGCAGAGTGAGTCTTCAGCAGGGCGTGGTAAATATTTAGGGCAAAGCATCCGCGTGAGCATCATCGCAGGATCCGACTTCCAGGTACGAAGTCGAAAGACGCGTCTCCCGTCGATGCGAATTTCACTTTCACACGTCATCTGGCGCTTAGCCAAACACAGGGCGTTATCTCTTTTCACATCGAGCGAAATCACTTTAGGACGGAAGGCATCAGAGGGGAGATGGATTAAATTCTGTCACATATTCAGCTCACAATAACAGGGCTGGGAGATATGGCTTAAAAGTAATATTGCAGTGCTGCATCAGGATATCTACATCTTGATATTTTGAAATCTCCTCAAAATCCCTTCATTAAAAAACAGGATTAGGCAAAAAAATCAAATATCACAAACCAAATTCCTTGATACTGATGTTGCAGCAATACTGTAACCCAACTGCCTGAATAATTGTTAGCTAAGTACGTTCAAAACCACAGATAAGTTCAAGCTGTGGGTTCCTTCATGCTGCAGCTTTACATTAGCTTCGGTTTCAATTTTCTGTTTCTCTCCTTTCACAACGCCATGGTCAGTCTCTGGTTAGATTTAGGCACAAAAACCACTTGGTTATGTTTAGTAAAATCATCATGGTTTGGCTTAAAACACTTGTTATGGTCACCACAAACACAGCTGGAGATGGCCAGACTCTCCATAATATCCGGTTAAGGTCGCCACAAACATAGTAGGAAAGGTCCCCGGCTCACAGGTGCGTTTTGTATAGATGGTAGTATCGTACGAAGACTATGCTACATCAAACTTGAGCATCTGAGGTTTGCGGAACTTTAACTGTTACATATCCTGCCGATTAGGCTGACTATCAGTAATGTGCATAAAACGGCTGAAGTGGGTGAAGGCAAATATCAGAACAAGAAGTTCAGAAAATAACGTCACTTTACTGTAATTCAGCCTTTAAAACCAGAAGAAGACAACACTTATACCGTATCACGATATCCGAAATCCAAAATACCATGATAACAATATGACATTGTTAGATTTCCAAGCCCTGTTCTATAATAAATGAAAAAAGAAATTGCCTTTCTTTTTCAAGTGGAAAAATCACCTTAGCGTGTGAACACAAATTCACAGTTTGAATTACAGTAGCAGCTCACAGATGCTGTTTTACAAAACAATCTGTATTTTTTCTAAATTTGGAGGCATGAACCACATTACAGCGAGCAACCTGCATCTCTGCAGCCCACACAAACCTTAATCAGGATATTAATTTGCACCTTTTATTGTACTAACAACCTTGTCACTCTAATTTCTGTCATTTTCATGCTTCCACTTAAAAGATTACAATATTCAAGCCTGTAAAGCCCTGTGAGAGAAAAGATCATGACATACAGGGGCGTCGGGCTAAAAAAAGGTGCCTTTTTTTCCCCCTCAGCTCTTGGAAAGTGACATTTTACAGAAACAAGGTTTACATCCACAAGGCAAAAGCAAATTGTGCGCCGCTTATTCGCCGAGAAATACGGTGACATTATGAAAACATCTCTTTAGAATGATGGAGTGGTGCTGTTTAATGCAGCGGTTTCTACAGACGATCAGATCGAAAAGCTGTTTCTCAATATTAATGTCTCATAAAAAAAAAAAACAACCTCCAATCAATGGACGTCTTCATCGGGTGTGAGTTACCGCGCCTCTAAAAATGTTAACAGCTGCTGTTGTGCACAGCGGCCCTTGGCAATCCACGGCACCCAACCTTTTGATTTACCAATCCATTACTGATTTCAGCAAAGGATAATCGTTGGTGTCGGCTCCGCTGTGCAGAACGTCAGCGAGGAGAGAGTGGAGGGAAAAAAAAACCAAAACGCGAGGTTATTTAGGGAAAGAATATGACTTTGATCGCTGCGATGATACCGTACAGAAGTAAATAAGTTACATGAGGGTTAGGAGAGATGTCCTTGGTCGGGTTGCTATGGTGACATTGAAAAGTGTGTGCGTGTGTGTGTGTGTGTGTGTGACAGAGAGCTGGGAGAGGATGACGATGAGGTGTGAGTGCAGCATAGAATAAAATAGAATAGAATAGAATAGAATAGAATTTACTTTATTGTCCCCTAGGGGAAATTTGTCATGGACTTAAAGTGGGTAGTGCATAGTAGTAGCTGCCCTAACAGACAATAAATAAACACACTCTTGACACATCCAATAAAAGATTAAGAACAAAAAAAAAATAATAAAAAATAAATAAATAAATAAATAAAAAGCATGTACAGTATTGTGTGTGTTTGTAGCTTAATAGGAAGAAAACACATTAACGCTGCTTCTGGCGGGTCGGATATCCAGCTGTGTGATGCACTCAGGAAACATCCTCATCCTCATTGTTTCCATAAGGTGCTCCAGATTAAAGCATATATGCTCGGAAAGTAGGTCATGCCGTACATTCCTGGCTTGCAGGTGCTTTTGAGTGCATTGAATGGGAGTTACATAGCAGGCCTGCTGTGTATGGTGTACTTACAGGGGATGGTGCGTAGGTAGAGGTTGTCCCGTATGATCTGTTGGAGCTTGTGGTCCAGAGAGCCCTTCTGAAACTGCAGGCTGAGGTAGTGGCGCAGGTCCGTGTTCAATACTTTACCTGCAACAATAGAGGCAGAGGCACGAAGGGTCAATAAAAAGCATAGCGGTGCACTCTTTGATGGCTTGTGTATAAAATAAAATCTGTTCTAGTGACAGCTCACAAAGCGATCGATAACACCGTTCAATAGAAAGTTTTGTACTTGACAAAGCGGTTATGGCACACGTGTTTGATTTTCTAGTACTTTCACAGATATTGAGTGTTTAATATCATGTAATAGATTCCGTTCTGAGGAAATTCCACAACAAATTCAGTTGAACTCAGCTAGAATACATATCGCAGACAACACTTAGCAGATGGCAAACCAACTGAACACCCCTCGTCTCATTCTCCCCCAAAGTGGCCAATAAAAAACATGTCAGGTCCTCTCTTGAGCCAGTGTTTGTTACGGAAGCTCCCAAAAGTCGAGGGTCAAACATTATTTTCTCAGATTTCCTAAGACAACGAGATAATTCATCACGAGCCTACGACTTCATAAGATTCATTCATTCAGTTAGAGCGGACCCTTCCATACACACTGCTCTGTGGGCTGAGTTTTGCACATTTCCAAGCAAATCTTTTCATGAATTTTTGCCATTAATAACGGGTACTCCTTGTTCTGACATTCAACAAATACTACACATGGCAAAATTAATACACATTAGGCAAAAAAATTGATAAATTCATTGCGATATCTTGGGATAACAAAGCTCACTTTCTTGAGATCTCGAGAAAATGATCTTGTTATCACAGGAAAACGGAGGCGATAACATGTTCGACACGTGACTGTTTAGGGCTTCCCTTGTTTGGTTTGTCTGTTCTGGGCTACTTGGTGGTGTGGAAGAGAGGCCGCTCCCTCTGTAGATGTATGAAGGCTCATTCCAAGGTGACAACTAGTCTTCGGGTGATTTATACATTAATGAAAACATGATTGTGAATATCAAATTGGATTTCTGCTCAGTGATTCCCCCTAGATCCTACACACTTCAACATTAAAAACAAATAATATAGGCCCCATATCGTGTAGCAGCCAGGTGCTATATAGCATTTAGCCAATAAATAAAAATCAAAGGAACTAAGAAAAATTCCTGGAGCCCAGTGTGACATCTTCAAATGACTTATTTTGTCCAACCAACAACTGATAGATTGATCGATTAATTGACTAATCATTGCAGCTCTGGTGCCAGAGGTCAGCGGCAACTGTTAGCAGGTCACGGTTATCCAGTGTTAAGACCTTTTCTAATCAAAAATGTTTTGCTCTGAGTGAGAGTGAGTGTGTGTGTGTGTGTGTGTGTGTGTGTGTGTATGTGTGTGTGTGTGTGTGTGTGTGTGTGTGTGTGTTTCAGATGGTTTGACACCAGGTTCCCTTTAAGCACCTTCCTGATTGGATGAGGTCAGATTAATGAAACCCTCTCGAAGCCCTCTGGATACACTCTGAACTGATTTCTGGTCAGGATATATGTTTTGCTCGACAAGGTTTTTCACTCACAAGTTGCAGTACTATCCACAGCATCGTACATGTGGCGCAGCATGTACAGTAAGAGCACCTGTTATTTCTAGCTGAGAGCTTAAATCCTCATTGATTCACTTTTTAATTCCAGTTTGATCACTGAGGGTCAGATTGTAGCTGAGGGGGAGGACGAAGGTTAAACAGATTTTTAAACTCTGATCCCTTCTGTTAAATCCACTTCAATCGTTAAAAGGTAAATGGATTTAGGGTACAAGAGAGGTTGCAGAGGGTCGCTCGGCTTAGAAACTCTGGCGTGCAAAGGGAGCACAAAGCTGCACTAGATTGCTTTTCTGAGTATTTGGAGTTCTGAGGGAAGACAGCCTGTTAATAAATACCAAGAACCAACCGGACCGGGCTGAACTCATTGTCATCGCCGCCTTTGTTCCTCCCAAGATACGAGTCTGAAATCCAAACTGCTAAGTGACGGATGTCGAGCTCATGCCTCGACTGTCTTTACAGTTTTCTACAAGCCTCAAAAAAAAAAAAACTTTTCACCAAAGATGCACGATGCCACAGCCTCAAAAGTGAGGCGCCTGAGATTTTCATAGGAAAAAATCTGAAAAAAAAAAAAAAGATTTCGCCTTTGCTCTCAACTCCCAGAAGCTTTTGTAAAAACAAAGGAAGTTCATGCAAAGTTTGCGGCAGAGGGAAGACTTCAGAGTCGTCGCACACAAGCGCGGAGAAAAAAGTTTCTTCTCTGAAAGAACATGATGAGGAGTTTGGAAAAACAGGAAGAGATCTTCGGTGTCTGTGTGCCCTCAGATTCAGTGTGAGCCACATCTCTTGACAGAGAGGGGAGCAGGCTTTGAAACAGTCTGACTACAGAGAAGTAATCACTTTTTACCCCCCATTTCTCTCGCTTATTCTCTCCACGTTTGTCTTTTCCCTCTCTGCTGCACACACAGACCAAACTCTGCTCAGCAGGACTCTTTCTGCATCGCTATGAATAACAATCAGCAGGACTAAAGATGCGATCGTGCTACTGTAGAAGTACTGTATGTACTAATAAAGAGGGGGGATGTACATGACTCAGAGGGACGATAGAATAATGATGACCTCTGGGAATATTTCAGCAAAGCTTCCTCAACCCTCAAATCCTCTTTTCCTGCTCAGCTCGAGACAGAAACCAACACGGCCCGTTATTGTGACGACACAGCAATCGTGTTATTCTGTGTTCTAAACTTACTCTCGCTTCAAGTTTTGGAGGCTGCTGTTGACTCACATCAAAATGCCCCTCATGTCCACGCTCCTCGCTGCCATCTGACTCTGTTTTAGGAGCCGTCATCCCGGCGGGCCTGGCTTTTCAGAATAAAGGTTGCATGTTCTCCGTCTGCCTCTCCAAAGAGAGCTGCATCACAGCTGGTCTAGCAGATAAACAGACTGAGGCTGGGGAACCAAGGCCCAATCTGGCAACTTCATCTCGAAACTATCCCAGAATATCCTTTTTGTTCACATTCTGCCCGCACACGAGGGGATAAATGGGGGAACAAGGCCGTTTCGGCAAACTACATGTGCTCCATATGCTTTCTTAATGAGTGACGTGGCCTCCAAAGGGAGATCCATCAAAGACAGCTTCGGATCAGACAAACAACCTGCAAACCACTACGCGGCCACCTTCTGGCAGCTTCACCCACAACAAATAAGACACGTTTGACATCATCAATCTGTTATTTACTGTGAGTTCACTCAAAGCTAAACAAACCTGTTTCAGTGATGTTCAGACTGTACAGAGACATAATATTTGCTGTCAATACGGCAACAATAATAGTCAGTAAACAGCAAGAGCACCAAAGTCAGGCCTACAGTAGATTAGAGTTGGGTTGACTGACGGTGATATCGACAATCTCCAATGACTCATCGATCACTGAGCCCTCGACCATTGTTACATCGTGATTTACAAGGCCGTCCAACCGCCCCGCCAAAGAGTACAAAACAACAGCAGAAGGGTCCGTTATTGGGGTTTGTGACGGGTGTGAGAGAAAATAAAAATTAGATGCATCTCCGCATCCTGTTTATCATTAACTCCAAGGGGAAATGTAGTGCGAAGACGAAGACCCATTCAAACGCGGCACGGGGGATGTATGACAGCCGCTCTCCCGGCATAGATGTGAGAGATGGAGGACAGGAGATAGTCGTCTTGGCTGGACGGAACAGCTGGAGATAGCTGGAGGTAGCTGTCAGAGTGATGGGGAAAAGCGACGGTGACTAGAGACTACAGCGGTGAGCAACTCCTGCCTTGCGGCTTCAGAGTGGCTCTTCTGAAACCTGGGGATGACGTCATGAAAACGACGCGTCTGTTTCATACAGTCGATGGTTGAGGCCGCCTTTCTGGACTTCTCGCATGGACGCAGCTATTCCTGCATCAGATGTGAGGCCAACAACTCCACAAATAGCAAATCCTGGGCCGTGACAAAGCGATGGGAGTGTGGCTGCAACTAAATATCAGAAGTCAGATTGAATAGCTACCATGCTGCTAACATTTCCTTTAACTGACATGTCACTTCCTTTTTAAATCTTGGATCTGCGCCTCCCTGAGGTGCTGTCTTTTTGTTTTCCTTCCTGAAGTTCACTTGGATGTTTTCAAACTGTTTTCCTCTCCTTGTTCGAGAGCTCTTGCTGGGTCAGGAATCATTGATGTCGTGGGCCTTTAAAGCCCGTTGACACTTGAGGCACGCGAGGACTTTCGCTGGACTTTACAAACAAAACTTGACAAGTTTTTGATCTTCCCCCGTTCTCAAAATCGCACTCAGCGCGCGAGCCATTCACATCGAATATCACTCTGCGCACTGAACCCTTAATTGTTGGCCATAAACTTTGCATTTGCGCTGATGAAACTCTCTCTTTGATGATGAAATAATGACACCATCGTCTCGCAGCAGTGAAGAGCTCTCACTTAAACTCAAACACAGACATCACGCCTCGACGATCGGTGGCCATCGGTCCTCAGCGGTGGACGTTTGTGGCTCGACAGTAGAGCCGCCAGGTGTGGACCGTGTGTGTTTGACTGTGACACAGCAGAGCAAGCACGCTCAGCCACACTTCACTGGATAAACAAAAGGAAAAAAAGCATGCACACACACAGAGAAACACACAAACTGCTCTGGTCTGTTCATTGCGGTGCAAGTACAGTGCCGTCTTTGTGGCTTCCTGGGTCCTGTCAGAGACCGTTAGTGAGGCTGTCACATCAGAGTTCCTCATTTCTCCTTCCCACAGATAATGGCGCTATTGTGGCAGGCCTTATTCTCTGCATGATGAGGACTCAATGGGCTCCATTGTGCCCAATCAGCCATCCACTAACTTGTGAGTTATTTCTCCACAGCCACGCCAGGAAGATGAGCGTACTGTAACTGTCTTTTAACAAAAGAAAATCGTTAAGTGGGGAATTTTGCCTCATTTATTTCATTTTAAAATTCTCTCGGGTTTCTCTCTTTTCTCAACTTTAACAATTTCTGATCCAATTTACACATTTCACTCCTCAGAAAAATTGTCCCAAATGTATTTCCTGTCGCTTGTATCAGATGCTGTGTTCTCAAGCATCCTTGAAATTGGATTAATCAAACCGATTCCTTTAGAGGAAGCTCTAGACTCAACACCTCCGGAGATCCTCTGCTCTCCTCCGCTACTGTACCTTGTCATTTTTTGCATGAAGCACTGGCAGACGATGTGTCAGAAAAGAGCAAGGTCACCCACGGGAATCCTCCCGCACCATGTTGCCATTTCACCTAGCATCAGCAGAAGTCATCCTCTCAAAAAACCAGTGCCTCTGAAAAAATATCCACAGCGACAGAAGCGGTGCCTGGCACCCCTATCGAAGCGACAGCCTGTTAACATCCTCACTTAGAACAACACCTTGCGCAGAGGCCACAGAATTAGATTAACACTCCGAGCTCAAGGCATAACTGTCTCACACACAAGCACATGTCAGGCATCCGAGATTTGTTCTGTCCTTTTTTTTTTTTTATCTTATTTAAAAAATGCACTGGCTCACTTTGTGAGAACAGAATGTGTGAAAACACATCATGCCATTTTTGAGCTGAAGTACTGAGAGCACAGTAAGCAATACAGGAAATAAATCTAACATTGGTTATTTTAGTGTTGCTGGTTTCAATCCATTAGTTCACTTGTGATGAAGTGCTGTAATTTAACTTTTTCGGGTGATGCTCCAACTTTCTCTCTCTTTAAAATGGACTCATTTGCTTTTAAATGAGTCAGAAATCCTCTTAAATTTCCTGAACTCACAGTGAGGTGGTTTAACTTTGCTGTTTTGAATTTGTAATATCACTTTGCCTTGTAGGTGCAAATCAATTTTCATTTTATTCATCAAAACTGCATACTCTCTCCAATTATGTAATTCTGATGCAACCGCTGGATTGTAAGTGAGAGTGAAAATGAATAGAAAATTACACCCACAGCATGTTTCCTAGAGAAACCACAGAGAAACACACACGTTTTAAAGGAACAGTTCAACATTTTGGGGAATGCTTTTTTTTTAACTCTCTTACTGGGAGTTAAATGTGCAATATGTAAGTATGGGTCACCTCCCAAATTCATGCTACAGTATTGTAGTTGCCTCAAACCACTGTTAACTGCAGCTGCTGTTAACTGGTTAGCTAAGTTAGCCGTGCAGCTAGCAATGCAGACTGGGAGTTTGAAGTCATATGAGGAGAAAAGGACTGGCTGGGGCTAGCTTGTTAGCACGCTGACTTAAGTAGACATCACTGCAAAACAATACATAGTCGTTGTCATAACTTCAAAGCAGATATTTTTTCACATTCTGTTGATAGTTTAGGTCATTTTTGAATGTTTTAAACTAAAATTCTAACGTAATGCACCTTTAAATGAGAAAATAGATATAATCTCTACATGCAAGCTACCACCTGTGGCCCGTTATATTAGCTTAGCACAAGTAATGTATACTGAAGCAAACAGGTAGCCTTCTGTAACCTGCAGTACTTCTAATGGCCGGCAGGTGGCGACTCCACCGGTTTCAAAAGGTACTCTGTTTGAATGTAAGCTTATGAGAAAATGACCTGACTTCTCACTTGTTTTACTGCCTCATCTTCTCCAGTACAGCTCGATGTTCATTTTGTAAATGGTGGTTAAATTTACTCTTCGGAGCAATGCCACCTTGTGACTGACAAGCGGCTACCACAGTGTGTCCTCTCGGCTCCACCCTCTCATCCAAATATGGTCACATCTACCATAATGCTAAAGTCAAGACTTCAGACTAGAGTGGGTGACGTCGCGATGGTTTAACACAAATTTAATAAGCTAACCGTGCGCCGTCTGTAGCTTATTTACCCTTACTGTATAGACATTGATGGTGGTATCAATCTTCTCACTAACTCTCAGTCAGAGAGAAAATAGGAGCAGCAATTTGTGTTTCCTCTTGATGGATCTTTTTTCTTCCCCAAGCCGAAGTGTGAACAAACAAACGCCTTGTGTGTATTACGACATTTTCATTCTGAGGCTTCCTCCCCCCCCCCCCCGAGGCATGCGGGGCGTCCACTGGGAGGTCATTATCTCTGTTGTCTGACTGTCGCTTAATTAACAGTCCTCTGAACAGGGAATATGTCATCAGGTTTGGAGCTGTTCCCTGACACCTCTCCCAGCGCACTGGGTCATCACATCGAGAGAAACCAAAAGCAGGAATTCTACATATTTTGCCTGGAGACATTTGGAAAAGGACACGCGGTCGACATGTATGCCTGGAATGCGTAGGCAAACGACCGCAATCTCTGTTTTTCCCATGTAACACATTTCATCTTCTTCTCTCTAATAGATACACGTGGGATTTGCTTGCTACGTACAGTATGCTTTGATCAAAACATCTATATTTGAGGAACAGCTCTGAGAGGATTTATTCTATAAAAGAGGTTTGTTGCTTTGTTATTTTGTAGTAAAAGTAGCTGGTTATTCTACAAACTCACTATTTCTTAAGCTGTAAACCTCACAGACCTGTTGGTAGATCAGCCATTACCAAACCTACAGTACCTAAATATCAGCACGTCGTCAAATAAAACAAACAAAAAGAGGACTTTCCAATCTGACAAGGCTCTGGTTATGGTCTGCTTGGGACCGGGTACAAAACAAACCTGTTTATGGTTCGTGAGAGATGAAGTTCTGGATTGCATAACGATGATTGTGGCTGTGGTTACAAGAAACTGAAACAAATGTTTACAGAGTCCGTTTGAAGTTTTGTTTATCCATCCGACCGAGCCCACCTCCTGCCTCTGCAGACATTGTGGCTCCGTTACAACATCACAATACTTTGCTCCTTTGCTTCCAGTGGAGGAGACTCAAAATACCTGTGGCCACTAGAGGGCTTTGTCAGTTACATCAACATCTGTCGTCTTCGGTCGGATGCTGCCTGAGACATTGTTTGCCCGGACAATTTCCAGACAGGACGACCTCTGAGTATTCTTCAAAACCACAGGAAATTTGGAGCGGAAGTCCTCAGGTTTCAAAAGAGGCCAAATATATCCAGCTGAATTGTGGGAACATGCGTGGAAAATGATGGAAAAATCGAGTCTTGAATATTTAATTTCTCATATGTGTAAACATCACATGGCTTCAATGAGCGGTGGGCAATGTGATTCTTTAAACCTCGAAACTATGACACTAGAGATATTTCAGTTCTGTTTTTTATGTTTATACTGGTTGCACTGCAGCAAAGCTGCAGATCTTTGAGCTGGTTTCATTTATAGGATCAACTTTTTGCATCAAGAATCTTGATTTGCCTGCAAGATTCACCAAAAACACATTTTCCTTTCTCATTATTCTATCCATGTACACTTCCTCAGTAGATTTTATAATCAATTATTTTATTATATTGCTTTGTATATATCGCATAAAACATATAGTATACATATATACAGTGTTGTAAAGAGAACCCAAAAGTCACACGTGAGCTAAAGTAAAGATTTGTATTAAAGTATGACTTTGGAAAAAGTAAAGGTCACTGGTACAAATAGTACGTTAGTTAAAATCTTCAAGTATTTGATATTAGATGGACTTAAGTATCAAAAGTACAAGTAAAAGTGAAGTATAGAGTATAGAGTACAGCACTTGAGGACAGCCACTTAGTCACATTACATCACAGAATACACATAAGGCTGGACGAAAGAGGCGTGACCGCACCTGAGCTGTAACCAAAAACTACGTACGTAAAGGTTAACTGAACAAAATTAAACAGCATAGAAGCAGAGGAAGCACAAAAATAGGCTGACAGACTTGCGAGTAGCCGGTTTGTGCAGGCGGAGCAGAATATCCCTGATGATACAACAACTACACCCACCAGACTTGGTGCAGGAAGGGAGCAGTGAGAGTGTCCTCGCAATACTGTGATATAAAAATAAATTATAGTTAGAGGGTTTAACTATACTGCTTGTATAATAAGCTGGAGGAGGCTGATCTATAATACACAATACTGTCAGATGGTGCGAGAAAATTAACGGCAACCAAAAATTTAAACAACAACTGAAAACCAATGCATTTGGTAAATAAACATTATAAAAATGTAATGTAAGCACTGTAAAGAACTACCCAAAACAACGGGGCAGCTGCAGTATATTTTTAGCGTTTTTTTTTTTCCATCCCGCTCTGCTTCTTTGTATGTTTCCGGCTTGATTTTACCCCGAGGTGTCTCTTACACTCCGTGCTTTTGAATCCCTCTCTCTCTCTCTAATGCTCTGCTTCACCCATACTCGCAGGCAGACAGATGCCACTGTTGCCACAGTCCCCCCCCCCCCCCCCCTTTCAGTCTTGGCCTCCCTCTCCATCCATCATGCGCTGTATGACAGGTCACCCACATCCTCTTCATCAGGCTCTCCTCTTCCCCTGTGGCACTCAGTCAAACGGTGGCCTGCTAAGGCTCCAGCACCTGCAAGACCTCTGCTTGGGCTCCTCTCATCACTCTCCTGGCCTGACAGCACCGGCCTCCCCCCCCCCCCTTCCACCAGCCTCCTCAATCCTGCTCTAACCTTGACGCTTCCTGTGGCCATTTTAGGGGACAAAACCGCCTCGGGACACCTTTGAGCGGGAGGGTTTATACCAGGGCGTCCGCTCAATTTTTCAGAGAGCTGTATGTGAGGCTGGGATCGCAGGGCACCTCGCTGACTCTGCTGACGGAAGCAAAGAGTGTGAGTGCCGTGCCATAAGCCGGGTTTATAATCTCACACCTCACGCAGCACCGTCAAATGAATTCTCTTCACTTATATAACTGGCATGTGGAGTGTTACTACAGGCTGGAGGACGCTGCATTAGAGGAGCAGAGCGGCCCGCCGTGTAGCTGCGTTTCCAGCCCGTCTGCTAGTTAAACAGGCAGTGGTCTCACGTGCCCCGGCCTCTCTGCGCACACTCTGTCATTTCACCTCGTTTCAGCAGCAGCGGGCCAGAGGTCTGGAGTAAGCAGCTTTAAAAGGATGAACTCTAAAAAAAAAAAAAAAAAAACGGGAGAAAAAAAACAAGACATAATAAAAATCCTGCGAGGTGATTAGATTTGTGATTCTGATGTTGGCACGGCTTCTGCAAATTTAAGTATTACAAGGCAATTATTTTAATTATTTCTTACTGTGTGCCTTTGTGAGAGGGAGACACACACACACACACACACGCACACACACAAAGGCAGTGTGTAGACAGAAAGTGCGTCACACTGTCGTACCTTTAATTATAATATTACTCCACACTGAAAATGGTCCACAAGATCTCCAACATGGAAGAACCATCAAAAGACTGATCGATTAGGCACCGTAAACCTTGCCTTGCACAACCCTTCACAAGAAATGGTTCATTTAGGGACCATTTTCAAAAAAAGTTCTTTGTTGACCCAACTGGTTCAATAAAGAACCTCTCTTAAAGGAGCATTATGTGGTTTTGGAGAATAAATTTAAACTGAAAGATTTAGATTTACAATATTAATGAGGTAACATATGAACAAACTAAAGCAGTATGAAGCTGTGTTGTCCTTTATGGTCATTTTGTTTATTTTGTTTATTCAGTCATGAAAGCAAAGATAGTTTATTTAATTGTCAATGAAATCTTTCTCTTCTGATTAAAATTTCCTCCCCAGAACTAGGTTAGTGCACTTTTAGAAGATTCTTGAGAAACTTTGAAGAATTAGTGGTTGTCTGAGCATTTTTAAATTAAAGCATTGTGGGAACATTGAACAACAAGTACACAGACATTGTTGTGATGACTTTGCAAAATTGGCCAAAATGAAGTGTGATGCAATACTTTGACTAGAAATCAAACTAATTCCCAGCCTTGGCAAAGCCTTTTTTCTGTGTGGAGATCACATGTTGTCCGTGTGTGTGTCTCCTCTGGGTGCTCCTGTTTCCCCCGCTGTCTAAAACGCATATGCCAGGTGAAATTCCCCCGTCAGTGCCCTTTGCCAAAGAACTGAGAGTTGATCCACGGCACTGAACAGGTGCGGCCCACGGGCTGATATTCAGGATGGGTTAAATTTTTCCTTTGGGAATCAATAAAGGACAGCTTAGGTGAAATATAAAAAAAAAAAATACAGAAAAGCTTAAATTCGTCTCCACCAACACCGCAGGCCAGATGTGCAGAATCAGAGCTGCAGCCTCCAGACGATAAAACCTACAAATATTCCCTCATATGATCATAGCATGATGTTTTTTCCAGCCCACTGATCTCACAAGTACACACAGAGGAACATCTGCCCCCGCTTTAAAGTTAACTAACCATATGCTCCCTTCTCCTGTCCTCTGCCCTCCACCTCCTCCCCCTCCTCCGTCCATCACCGCTCAGGGGATGGAGGGATGACCTTCCCGGTGTTAGGTAAAAGGCGAGATCAGACCAGCTCAGCAGAACTGCAGGGGTGACGAGGCGGGAGGACGTGTAAATTAACAGCAGCATCAACAGCGAGCGTGCCAGAGCTGCTGTGATAATGTGAGGGGGAAGAACAAGTCCTGGTCCCAGAGAGACAGAGAGAGATCAGGAGGGGAGGGCAAAAGAAGAGAGGGAGGAGGAAGAAAGTTCGAGAAGAGGTGGCGAGAGGAAGGAGGAGTGTTGCCCTGCGGGTGCTGAGTCATGTTGTTGCTCTGTTCCGCGCTGTTTTTTGGCGTTTCGCGTACCGTCGCCTGTGTTGTTTCTCAACTCCTCAGCTCTGGTTCTCTCTTTCTGCCGCCTCATTCTCCTCTTCAGTCTGCCTCTTCCTCCATTTCACATTTCGTCCTCGGCTCTGCCTTTAATGAGCAGTCTATGGCCCATGCCTCTGTTGTATCATTAATGTGGTCTGTGCAGAACGAGACAGCTGGAGAATGAACTCACAGACACACAAAAACACACGCGCACTTTACTTCCCATGTGGGTCCCCACTCAGCATCTGGCTCAGACAACACGTCTGCAAAAAAAACCAACTCATAATAAGAGAGTGTTTATCTCCAACCGACGCGTGCACAACACGGGCAGTAAAATCTGACCTTTGACCTCTCTTGCGGCGCGTGTGACGCATATCTCACGACATTGAATTTTTGTCAAACTAGCAGCGAAAGGAGCCGGATAACATTTTGCATCAGCATGTTCACAGCGACAGCTCTAATATTTAACATGATGCTTTGTCTGCTTGGTTCCACCGTCGTTGATTAGTGAGTTAGAATGCTAATATTTGCTAATTAGCACTAAACACAAAAGAGGCTTATGTCGTCAGCTCTGGAGGTATTTTGCCTCGAGTGTTGTAAAAAGTGAAAATGTTGAACTGCTGGTTCCACTGAACACAAACGTCAGTCACCAGCTTAGCGTTCATCCTGAGGGCAACGAGTTTGACCATTACACAAACTTCACACCTCGGACATGACAGTCAGCGGGAGGTTTGTCAGCTGGAGACATTATTTGAGAAAACTAGCGACAAAAAGTAACAATTTGAGCAGAATGCTAACATCAGCATGCTCACAACGACAACGCTAAAGTTCAGTAGAGGTTATGTCTACCATGTCACTGTCTTAGATTAGCATGCTAACATTTGCTAAATAGCACTAAATGCCATGTTAGACTGAGGCCTGAGGGGAGTGTCATCAGATCTGGAGGTATTTTGCTGGACAAGTGCTGGATAAAGTGAAAATGTTGACTGGCTGGTTGCATCAGATGAGAGCTCAGGACAGCTTACAGCCTCCTGTCAGCTGAGCTTCGGTCAGCTGGTGACATAACTGGGAAAACAAGCAACAAAACAAGCAAAGTAACATTTTGAGCTTAATGCTAACATAATCATTCTCACAATGACAATGCTAACATGCTTATGTTTAGCAGATGTTATCTACAGTGTAATAGTGTGTCAGCATTTGCTAATCAGCACTAAACAGTATTAGGTTGACGCCCGAGGCTGATGTCATCAGTTCTCATGGAGGTATTTTGTTGTAAGTATTTAAAAAAGTGAAAATGTCGACACGCTGGTCACACTGGATGAAAAGTCTGATATCAGCTTACAATTCATCCTGAAGGTGGCATGAGCGTTTGTACCAAATTTCATAGTAATCCATCCAATAGCTGTTGAGACATTTCACTCCAAAACACAGATGTGAGCCTCACGGTGGTTGAGTAGGATTCATCCTCATCCGGCAAGACTTAGTATGAACCGTCGAACCATCTGTCTATCAATTTGAACAAACCAGATCAACAGTAGCAAATAAAATCACTCTTTTCCATTGAGAAAAGCTTTCGGTGCCATTCTTGGCTCCTTTTTCCATTTCTTAAGTTCTGATATGACAAACGCTATAGCAGTATCTCCACCTCCTGAGGAGCCTCCATTGTTGTTTTTTTAACAAACAGTCACTTCCCTCGCTAGTCATCGCACCTAAACCCCTGTGGTTTGGGCCACAAGCGGGTAGCTTAAAGCCTGGCAAGAGGGTTTTGCTAGATCACATGATTTAACAAATCCATCTGCCTCGCAAGGTAATCAGATAATTGCTAAAATATTCCTGCATGGCTAAAAATGCATATTGAATCACACTGCCAGACGCTGCAGACAACAAAACACACAGGATTCTCCTGCCAAAATGACCTTGGGGAGAAAGGTGAGCATTTACATCTTTTAAATGACGTGTTTTATCAATGTGCATCACCAGGTTGTTTTTTCCCCCCGAGTCGAAAATGTGTCTATCTTGTACTTGACATGTTTTAAATGTCTGGATAATCTTGCAAAACGGAATCCTGACAGCCTCGCTGGCACCGGAGCGCTCGTGTTTGTTTACTGTTTCCAACTGAATCAGATTCATTCAGCTTTAATTCCAATCCACGTTTCCCCCCTCCAGTCATGCGCATCCTCCCGGCTCCATGCGGCTCAGCTTGGAAACCGCCGGTGTAACCCTGACGTGCATTTCTTATTAGCTCCCCCATCTCTCTCTCTCTCTCCCGCTCTTACCTGTTTCACATGCAAAACTACATCTGGCACAAATGCATGCAAACACTGTTCCTGCTGCAGAGGAACGAATTTCCAAGTTACATAAAAAGAAAAAACAAAACAAAAAAAAAACAAGTGTGACTCAAGCGAGCTGTGTTGTTTCTACGCTTGTGGGAGGGTCCGTCTAATCCCAACCTTGTTGTCAAACCATGTCTCCATAAAAGTGAAGTCATGTTTTTCTTTTTCGTGGAGCAAGGACTCGGCCAGACATATTCAATTATTGAAGGGCTTGAGAAAAACAGTAAGAGAGAGAGAACGTATTAGCCACCGAAATGAGGTGGAAGCAGAACCAACATGTTCAGGCAGTCGGGGAACACGAGACAGAAGCCTGGTTCTTAAATCTCCCACCGCCACTTACATCTGCCTCAGACCTAATGGCACACTCTGTTTCTCCCTTTAAAATGTCACACCGAGGTACTGTAAACACAAGTATCTCACAATGTGCGCCGGGAAGCACACCAGCAGGTACTCTAAGTGGGAAACGCAGTAGCACAGACCCCGAACGGGCTCCACAAAGGGCCACTTCAAAAATGCTGTTTACCGCACAACAAATTCTGTGCATTATTTCAACCGCCGAGCTCAGCAGGCATTCCTTCTGATCTTTAATGAGTCTACAACGCGTAATAAGGGCTGAGTCATCCTTAACCTGTCGATGGCTGTCGAGTGAGTCTGCCATTACATCTGCCAGCCGTCGGGGAATGATGAGAGAAATGTGGGCTATCGCAGTCATCGTCCTCAGCGGCGGCAGATGGGAGTCAAACTACAGTACAAAGTGGCCGTTAATGAAGAAACAGCTCAGGGGGGCAGAGGACGGGAATCAGGGAGATCTCCGGCTCATGATTTTTTTTTTTTTTTTTTTTTTTCTCTCCGTCTCTGTCTCCGTGTGAGGCGTTTTAGTGACTGACAGATTGACAGAGGAGGATCATATTATTAATTCAACGACACGCACACCCGGGCGAAGATAAGCTTGAAATAGAACTGTAATTGTTGCTGTGGTGATGAGATGTGCTAGCCTCGTTGTTTTCAGACAGCAGCCGCCTCGCCAGATTTTGCAGAGGAAGGAAGCGAAAGGGAGCAAGACAGTGTGTGTGCGTGTGTGTGCGCGTGTGTGTGTGTGCCAGAGCTGAGAGGGTGAGAATGCGTGTCACTCGGCACTCTGTGGCCCTCCATTATGTAGATCATTACAGTATGCTGTTATTAAAAGCAACTTCCCGAGGTCTGGACTGAAGGACGAGTCGATCTGGACGTGTTTGTCATCACACAAAGACTCGACAAAAGGGGCAGCTCACCGCCTAATTCTACTCTCCGGGCTAACGCTCGTCTTCCACTTTCTCTTTTCATCATCGCGGCTTCTCGTGGAAGACTAAGGTCGTTTCCGTGCCGCCTGAAATGCCAGTCCATCGCCTCCAATACCATGCATTTCATTGTTGAGTGAGCAAAGAGCATCCCGGGGCCAACGGGGCACCTTATGAAAGTGCATTCTGCTAAGAGAGGTTGATGCACACACAGGTTTCAGCTCGTAAACACACACACACACATACATACACACTGTCCCATCAGACATCAGACTACTACTGGTTCTGTCCAACAGTCACAACACAAACAACAAGCCTTATTTCTCTGACCAAATTATAGGCCACAGAGCAATGATTTACAAAACCAGACTCAATTTGTCTGAGTTGTAAGTAGTTTAATCAATGAGCGATTCCTTTTTCTGAGATACACAAAGAACTAAAACTTATACACAAGACATGGACACAACAATAAGAAAAGCAAAGATTGGCGTAGATTCAGAAAAACAAACAAACTGTCATTTTTTAATACCTTAGTTTGACCTCGCTATCCCTTGTGAAGCTTCACAGTACTCCACCACAGTGCAAAGCATATTACAGGCATCGCACTGTACATATAATATCTTGGTACACTGGTATGATCTCAGTATTATCAGGTGTACTCATCCCACTTCATGAAATCATGAAAGCCAAACAAAGACTTGAAGGTCCAGTGTGAAGCATTCAGGAAATCTATTGGCAGAAATATTAAATATAACATTCATACATGTGTTTTCCAAAGATTGACTGATTGCAATTCTTTTAGCCGGATCTGAAGTCTGACTTGCCGATTCCTATTTCCTTCTTTCTGAGAACTATTATTGACAACATATACAAACATTTTTGTAACCTTTCTTTAACGGAAATGTATGTATATGTTTATTATAACATATTGACTATTAAATAACTCCAGGTTACAAGTCCTCCACTCACTCTTGTGCAAACAAATCTCAAATAACGTGCTCCGTTCCTGGCATTTATGCATTCTATACTGGGATATCTGGGTCTTTTATTTTGTAAGGTACAAATAGAAACAGTCTGTAATGCGCTGCGATTGACATGTGAGCATAAATAGAAAGCCGGCCTACCTAGTACGTGTGTAACTGGTAAAGAATTGGATATCTTGGACTGATTGTGGTCAATCATGTTGAAAACTAGTCGATCGACCTGTGCAGTTATTAACTTAGAATTACCTGAAACAAGAACTTTTTTTTTCATTACCTCAGAATGAGTCTGCAGAGGGAGCGTGTCCTCCAAGTCTGCCATTATGCACCACTATGTTTCTATAGTAGCCCGGAGCAGACAAACCTAACACTAATGGACTAAAAAGGAGAGGATGAGATGAGGGACATGCTACTAAATCCTACATTCTGGACCTTTAAGAGAACATTTTCAGCTGAAATTCAGAATATGAGGAGCGATTAAAACCAAATAAAAGTGCTGCAATTACTTCACCAAGCGCGAGCAGTGAAAAGTGGAACTTCTTGAGCATCTGTACGTTTAACTCTGCGCAGATGTGAGCATTCAGCAAATGCGGCGTATGATGCGGGCTGAAGGAGCACTGAGGTGAGGAGTTCATGATGAGATATCCAAAAGGATAATGATGGCAATTCCAATAACTCACCTCGCTCGCCGCACCGCCACTCAGTCACTGTGCAGAATCTTAATCCTGGGCTCTAATCCTGCTGACTGAGAGGGGCTCGGAGAGCCATTTATAACAATGCGAGTAATAAAAAGGACAGCGCCAGATACATCCCGGCCGCGTTTATGACAGGACACCCAAATTACATCAGCTCTGACACCAGGTGAATAACAAGTGCAACATAGCTGAGCCGCCATTAAGTCCCTGCATCAGTCTGCCTCACGTTTATTTATGCCGACAGCATGAAAAAGTTTTGCAGTCTGATTCCGCTCTCAAAATCCAATCCCCCTCCCCCCCAAACACAGATTAGGATGGTTCTAATTAGACCTCGACCTCCCGCACAGCAAGCGGATGAACAACGCGTCGTCACCGCGGCAGGACAGTTCACAGACGCAGCGGAATAACACGGCAATTCCGTCACAGGTGAGAGCAGCCTGTGCTGGTGGTTGAGACCGCGGAGGCGTGTTTGTGTATCTGCAGCCGGGGATTAACCGTTCACCCCCATCATGAGGCCATATTGGCTATAACTACCATTTTACAGCTAGGGAGTCTGCAGGGAAACGGTCGGAAAACAGAATGCGCGGCGCTCCTAATTGGGAAAAAAGGCTGAGAGAGTTTGAGTGATTGCAGGATTTGGGTGCTGAAGGAGAGAGAGGCTCTGTTGGTGGCTCTCTGAAAAATAGTTTCTGTGAACCAAAAAAAAAAAAAAAGGGAAGCCGCACGGCTGGAACTGTGCCAGGCTACCTCCAATGCTCCAGTCAGAAACGATGCTTCTACATTATGTATGTATTTATGGATGTATTCAGGTAGAGACACGATTTCAGTGTATTCGCTGGTGACTGTGCAGACAAAGTCTGAGTTAAGCTGTACTTTAAGATGCAACTGAGATATGTGACGGTACATTTGAGATGTTAAAGCTCAATATTTTGTTAGTACTTATCAAAATCTGCCTCACGGTCCTGCTCATATTTGTCGTCGTCTTTACCGATCAGCTTCTGTTGCTGAATGAAAAAAAGGAGAGTATCAGTATAATGTTGTGATTTGTTTTGAAACTAAGGACTGTCACATGTAAAATGTCATGAACATCTTCAAATGTGACTGACCTTTTCCACGTGAAGAAATGTACATTTCCACAGGTGAATTACATTTGATAGTATGTGATTGGCTTTCGTTCCCATGTGGATTCAAATTTCCACATGAAATTTGAAATCATACACTGGCCCAAGGCCTGAGCACATATTTTCATTGCCCAATGAATGAATTATATCCAAAATGCCAGTAATAAAAACCATGTTTTTAGCTTTTTTAAGACGGACGATTTAGATGGTTTTCACTATTATGGCCAGGTTGTAAGAGATATCAGCCTCTGAGGTCTCTGCCTGCCTCCTCACTCATGTTGGGCAAGTTGCTTTCAAAAGGTAATGTATTAAATATTACTACTTGCTTTCATTTGGAAGTAAAAACTCACTGTAAAATATTATTGTCTGTGCAGAGTTCCAAACTGCTAAAAGCTATTTTTCTTCAAATAAAGTTGGGAGAGAGTGAGGAACGGACTTCTCAGGGCAAAATTCACAACTTGAATAGACTTGATGAACGACCGTTAGATCAGTGCACCTTTACGGACTGAAGGAATATCAATTTTCAAGGATTGGACACAAAGTAAGACTTTATTCAGTTTCTTTTACTTACTGTGCCGGCACATATTAACACAATATTCTTTTGTTCTTCTAGCGTATGAGAGGTATGATTTGTGTGGTGTATTTTGGCTCTAACAAGGCCTCATGTGTCTGGGTATGTGGTTTGTAACAAGGGTACAGCTGTGTACCCTTTGTTTAACCGTCTGATAAACAAAACATTCGACCTAAACTGATACGAAGTTTGGCTTTGATGACGTACCTAAAAAATTCTAGAAACTTCAACATATTTTAAACGGACATCGGAGCTTGGGCCGCAACCCGCAAATATTTTGACCACAGATTCATCTGCCAAATACTTTCTATATATTAATCCTTCTGCTGCAAAATATGAAAAAAAAGAAAATTGTGAAAGCTGTCCAACACAATTTAAAATATTTTCAGATTGCTTATATAACAGTCCAAACATCCGAATATATTCGCTTCGGTATTACGTAAGACCAAATCTGTAATTATTTTGCTGTAAATAAAGGAGATATATAAGAATAATCATCTGTAATTAAAAAAAAAAAACATTCAACATGATCAACAAGAGAAGAGAAGAGAAGAGAAGAGAAGAGAAGAGAAGAGAAGAGAAGAGAAGAGTTCTCAGAAATCCCGTTAACCTTCAGCTCACAATGATTGGGCCGCTCCGACTGCGGTTTCTCAGTCCGACTCTCAACTGGCGCGACAGGAGAGGGACTTGATGTTTCTGACGAGGAGGAGCAGCACAGGGAGGACGAGAGGGGAGAAGGACGGAGGGGCTGGAGTGGCCAGAGAAGGAGAAAAGCCTGCTTCGGAGGCTGAGGGATTTTCTGCCAGATGTGTTGACACTTCCTGGGCGAGAAGTCAATGGAGACAAGCATGGAGGGTAAGCTTTGACGTGTCTGTGGCTTAGGGGAAAGTTAGCTCTCAGACACACTCCAGCGCTGTCAGGACAGACAGGGAGAGTGAGTCAGCACAGCCCGGAGTTGAGTGGAGGAGGAGGCAACACGTGAGGAGGTCAGGAGAGGAGACGCCATTAGTGGTGGCCGGGGAGGTCGACGGTCCCCATGACGACTCCATGACAACTCCGGCTCAGGTGCACGCCGTGACCCGTGAGTAATTTCACATAGGTTGCTGGGAATTCGGCATGAGCGTGGAGAGCTCGGATGCACACAACCGTGTGATGAGGCTTTTCATGTCCCAACAAACTCAGAATTAACTGTAGTAAAAAAAAAAAAAAAATCTGACGCATCACAAACAAAAAACATTTGGGGGGAAAAGAGATTTGAAAAATCTGAGCGATGTGATAAAGATGTCTGGAGATTTTACAGTGCAACTTTATTATCAAAGCTGACGGTAAATACAGGAGGAGATTAAATGCCGAGACCATAAACGTCGCTCAAAATTTAACAGCTGAAGAAAAACAGACGCCCATAAAACACTTATTACTGCATTTTTACTGCAAAGCAAATTCTATTGGCATATCTGCAGCTCACGTCGGTACAGCCGATTTGAACATGTCGCATGAGGGATCGTTTCTCAGGCTGACTAAATAACTCCTTTTTCGCCGTTTCAGGACCATGTGCTGCTTCCTCCAGAGGACAACAGCCTCTGAACCGGACACATATGCTGTCAGCTTTGACAATAAATCCGTATAAAATGCTCGGCTCTCTCTTTTAATTGCTTGTTCTGTCCAAAACCAACAATGAAAAAACAATTTCCGTCAGGAATTTTTGCTTGATAAATTGTTTTCATGATCACTATTGATGATTATCAAAACTGTGATGATCATTTTTCAGCTGATCAGCTGTTTCAGTGATATGTACAGTATGTATTTCCTGCTGCTGTGGGGTCTTGATGACGTTGTGAAATCATGGCAGCTGCTGTCTTCATTGTTAGATAACCAACACTGCCGATTAAAACCTATCCCAAATGTATAAACGTTGAATTCATGTTATTTTTGATCACATTAACGACTTCCTTCCCACCATCTGATGTTCATCCGGACGTTATAGTGACAGAGGACCAAGCCTCTGGGTTCTGAACGTCATTTGAAACTTTTGGGATAATGCAAGTACACATCTCAACAAAAAACTTATAACTTGAATGGCACACAGTAGAGCGCATACCTCCGCCCCGGCCCAACAGTTCACTTCATTTCCATGAAGCCTAATCCAATGTCAAACTTTTAGACTTTTAAACCAAATTTTAGACCACCCATAACTGCTGAAGCATAATTTAAACTCTCAATCAGTAACTCACTCGCAAATACTACTGAATGTTTCCATCAAGATCCATGCATTATTCGGGAAATGAAATTCGGGATCAGCAACAAAACTAAGACCATTTGTGAAATCCTGGTGACAAACCAACAAACAGACACAGGTGAAAACATCACCTCCACGGAGTTAACAAAGAACTATCTTATTGTGGAAATGTAACATATAACCCCTTGATAAATGGCATCCCTCCTGTACATACATAAATCCACCACAAATATGTGCACTACACATACATTTTTAATATGTGTGCAAGCATCTGCACCCACACACACACATCCACACACACACACACACTTGTACACAAATTCCCTACACGAGCCACAAATGAGGCGGCTCGCATCAGCGATCTGCGAAGTAGAAACAATGTGTTTTCATAACCTCTCCGAAACCAGTGGCTGTGCGCAAGACACCGGAATCTATTTTTTACCCCCCATTTGCACATGGCCCAGTTAAAAAAAAAAAAAGCATGCAAATCCATCGCAGTCTGAATCCCTTCCCCGTAGTTCACAGTGAAATCTGCAACGGATACATTGATTCCGGGAGACAGACAACCTCAGGTATGAGCGCCAAGTTGAAAGCAGCAGGGGGAAAAAAAAGAAAAAAAAAAAAATTAGACCACATCTTTCCTGCAGACAAATTATGTAACAGACAGACTATGGTATCCAGACCTGAGGAGTCAAAGCTGAAAGGCATTTCAGGCAGGATGTCTGCTGAGCAAGTGGATCATGATGTAACGTGATGAATCTCCGAGGAGACACCGAGTGAGGATGTTAGGGGGCTGCCGTTTGTCAGACGGCAACCTGTACCGCAGCAGGGAGGCTTGTCATGGCGCTGCAGATACATTCACGCACATACAGTATATGAAACCACATGCAAATGTTTTGAATGCGCGCATGTTTTCTCTTGAGTCTCATTCTCAGCATGCGTCCTCTATTGTATTCTGTGTATTTTGGGATTATTGTTTATTTGGATCCCTGTTACCTTGGCAACAATCAAACCACCTCAGGTCCATATGAGAAATACAGGCATTATCAAATAATCTCTACTCTTACACTACACATACAGTATATGTTACAGCAATAATCTCAACCTGTTAAAGGTGCATCACGTAAGAATTAAAGTTCAAAACACTGGAAAATTAACTTAAATGAACAACCGAATGTGGCGAAATAAGAGTTTAGACATTATGTCAAAGACGTCTGTGTGTTGTGTTGCAGAGATAGCGACTAACAATAGTATGCTAACCAGCTAGCCCCAGTCCATCCATTCTCATAATACAACTCTGAGCTCTAAGTGAGGACTGCTAGCTGCACGGCTACCTGAGCAAACTACAGTTACTGTAGCAGCTGTTAGCGCTTACTCTGGTGATATGCTGCCCCCCACATATTTGGAATATGAATTCTAAAGTGGCAAATTCTTACATATAGCACCTTTAAGACGCTATTACTTTACAAAGTACGGTTACAGCTCATATATGGTCAACTACATATATTATATATATATATATATTTTTATATATATATTTTTTAGTAAGATTGATGCTTTATTCTCTGAGAAATTAACAAAAATGTCTTTTCATTTATCTGGATTTATACCAAAAGTTAAAGGGCTCTATTCTGGGCGAAGACCCATCCTCCATCCAAGTTTCCTGGTAATTTCCTCTGTAATTTTTGTGTTACCCTGCTCACAAACCAACAAACCAACAGACTGACACACACACAAAAACAGAACCTCCCTGGTGAAGGTAATAATACTGAAAATCAAGAATACATCTCAAAGGTTATGTCTGCAGACATCCCCAGTAACAGTCGCAATCACAGCAGCATCCCTCGCACAATGCAAACACACACACACACACACACACACACACACACACACACACACACACACACACACACACACACACACACCTTGCTCATACTATAGCTGTGGTGCACCGAGGGCAGACAGAAAATCCTCCATCCTGATTCACTCCAAACCTTGGACCTTTCCAATAATCATACCCAGACGAGTGCTCGACACCCAGGATGATCACAGCTCTAATCCCCATACTCATGTGGGGTAAAGCTACCAATTGTTGCCGTAGAGTAATTGCTCTGCATAGTAATTATCCTCCATAAACACTGTTGCTACATGCCCCCCTGAAGAACCAGCTGTAATTATTTCCTTTGAAAGGGAATTTTTCATTGCCTTAAATTAAACCACTTAGCGGATGGTAACTTTTAAGGTTTTGCAGTTGTGTAATGAGGGGATATTCTTGTTAAATGGAGCCTCGGCAGGCTTTTCCCTTGAAAGGGGGTGGCATTGGCTTGAACGAGTGCAGGAGAGGAGGAGAAAAAAAGAGGGAGAGATAACGGGCGGGTGGGAGGGGATGGCTGCAGGCAAAGCAGTGGAAAGTTTATCGTCATTTCAAGGTTATGTTGCATCCTATCCACCTGTGAAGCTCCATTGACCACACTGCTCTTCATGGGCTATAAACAACAAGCTAACAATTGCCTGCTGGCCACACACACACGCACACACACACACACACACACCACACACACACACACACACACACACACCTGTACTTACACGCTAATTCCTCCCTCCTAATGTGTTCTGCAGCAAATCTCCGCGGTGGCACCATGACGCATGCTGACACCTCTACATAAATTATGAAAGCAAAGACCAAATCAGGCATCACTCTCCGTACGGCTCTAACAAAAGCACACCGGGGGCCACCTTCAAGCAGCCCAATGGAGAATTGAAAAGAGAGGATAAATCAAGCTGTCGGAGATTTTTGCATCGACCTGCAAACTGCCAGATTAGAATTGTTTCTGCGCCGACAAACGTTATGCCGATGCTCTCCAGACAGCTCTGCCACCCACTCCTCTGTGGTTCAACAGCAAACACACAGATCGCCCGACCAACCCCTCCACCCCTCCACCTAAAGACAAAAGCACACCACCCTGAATCAATTAGAGCGGAATTATGCCGTTTGAGGACGGTTATTTATCTCTACCAATATCCACGAGGGAAAAAAAAAAACCATAAGGGGTTTTGGAGGACAATGATTAATTTAATCAAGTGTGAGTGAACTTTCTCCAAAAATCATGCCGCTCCGACAGATAATCCGCTTTCCCTGAAACGTTTCCAACAGGATTAGCCCCCGAGGGAAGCCTGGATGCAGTTTTGCAGGAGAAGGAAGAGAGAAAACGAGAGAGAGAAAGAGAGAGAAAAGAAATAAACGGAGCTAAGACACAGAGGGGGAGATACAGGGAGGAGAGGGAGAAATAGAGCAAGAATGGAGGAAAGAATGAAGGGAAGGGTTACAGGGGGGAGAGAGACAAGATTGGAAACAGCAGTAAAATAGATTAGTTACAGTTTATAAATGGTCGAGGCGAAGATAAAATAAAAGGAACAGAAAAAAGGGGAGAAGGGATTGATGGACGCTGATAGAAAAAAACAAGAACTTATTACTTGTGCATTAACAGTTTTGGTGTGGGATGAAGGTCATGAGTTCATAATCTAGGCGAGGAAGTGACACTATTTCAGATTCAGTTTCACTATAATCCCAAACTGGACCAGCTGGCCTGCTCAGTTTCCCCGAGCAGCAGTGACGGTATCATGACTGGGTATGAAAAAGGGGCATCCTCCAAAGGCTCAGTCATTCTCCAGCAAGGACGGGGCGCTGTATGAAATATATTACTACAAGGGCTCTGCAACACGCCGTTAATCATCTGGGTAAACACATTTCGATTGCAAGTGATTGAATTCTGTTTTTATTTGCATTCTGCACAGCGTCCCAACTTCATGGGGATCAGGGTTGTAGATGAAGCGGTGCCACACTTTCCAACCCTCCCGATTTTCCCAAGAGACTCCCATTTTTGATCACCCTCTCCCGGCTTCCTCTGAGGGTCACAGGTCTTCCTCACTTCTCTTGAGTCTCTCTCACTTTTATCTTAGTTATTATCACCGAGGGCAGGGGCACACAATAAATGGAAGGATGAAAAGTGATAAATATTACTTGAGTTTACGCTGGAGGATGAATTACTAATTTCCATTTTTTAAATGTCAGCAAAATGCAGGAAACACAGTCCTTGAATCTCAAGTTGTTCAGGGTCGGACCCCCAGAAAAGTCTCTTTGGTTCGTGGTGGTTCCGATCAAACTGGGTCACAAACGTTCCAGATAGTGTATCTTGAATGCAGTTTTGTGCTTCGGTGTATTTTGATTTGACCTGAAAGTTTTTTTTTTTTTCCACCTCGGTGTGGGAATCGTCTCTTCATGTCTAAACCCTCGTTGAATTACGAAAGAATGCTTTAAAATCTGAAAACTGCCTCGAAAAAGCCAAGCGGAACATTCAACGTTTTCATCTCACGGCAACATTAAGTTCCAACAGCCAGAAGCTGCATGAATAGACATGAAATTAAGCCATATTATTAAATAATATTCAAAAATTCACAATGGTAGGCAAATATTCCCACAGAGTGCTTATAGGCAAAAGATCTTCAGGAAAAAAGAAAGAAAAAAAAATATGCAGCATAAATCAGAATTGCGGATTGGAGTTGAAAATGAATGAGGGTGGAGCGGAGCTGCACGGTCTTTGTGGCAGCTTCGGCGGCAGATTGTACAGGACGAGGTGTCCCGACAGCTCACAATAAAAGCTAAGGACGTCAGCTGAATGTAGGTTTTTCTGAATTACATCGCAGTCTCGAGAGGCTCTCAAAAGCTCTCACGGTTCTCAAAAGTCCGCCTCTGGCCTGATAATTCAACTTCCTTTTTAAAAATCTATGTTGTGCCGAGCTCGAGGTTACGACTGCCAATGGGGCGGCGCTGAGCTGCACTGAAAGCTGTAGCCTTTGATTAAGCTCCTCTATTCCAAGCCTAATGCCCCGGCCTTGAATTATTCACTGAGTTGGTGGAGAGGGGTTGTGCATGCTACAAGCTTGCTAAGTGTGTTAGCCTAAAAAAACATAATGCAATAAAGCTCATCCATGCATAATGGATGCAAGACTGGGGCCCGGGCGCTCTCTGTCGTGGGAAGACAGAATTAGAGAGAGGGGATCAGAGGGAGGCGGCTCAACGCCCGCGTTTGCCAAATCGCCGTCCTCCGCTGCCAGGGCGCTCTCCGGCCACAAACCATTCCTTTTTCCATCAACTGCTTTCTCTTTCCATCCATCCATCCATCCATCCATCCATCCAGCGGAGCTTTAGCACAGCTTTCTTTCAGTTTCAAGGGAAATGACGTTTACGACATCACCACACAAAGAATTAGAAGTTCAACAAGGGTCAAAGAGAAGTGAATACGGCTCAGGAAGAGATTACATTGATGTTTTTCGAGTTCTTAAGCAGAACCGTAATGATTTTTGCCAGTTATAATTAATTATAATACTCTAAGATAATGATCTCTGCGTCACATGATTGCATGCCGTGTATTGTGCAATCAACACCACTCTAGGTTTTTTTTAGCATGCCGGCCCGGCTCTCCCTCCTCGCAATTAAGGACCTGATTGTCCCCGGGGTGTTGCGTGTCATACGGGCTCATTTATCACTTTCCGGGAGTAGCATCGCTTCAAAAGTCCAATTCACACCTTCAGAATCCATCACCCTCACCGGGAGAGCTTCGAAAAGGTTTAAAATATTCAAGTTTACGCAGTCATGGGGAAGAGATTGCAATGCGTGCGCCTCCGACTCAGCCCCCATGTTGGTATTTTCGGCGTGTGGGAAGCCTCAAAGCGACATTTCCACTACCCGTATGACTAATCAAACTTTAAAAATCAACTCTTAATTTCGGCTAATTAAGTTCACCGAGCAGTCTTTCCGTCTCCAGACAAGAGGGAGGAACGTCCGGGCAGAACTCCAAGCAGACGAGGCTCATTCCAAAAAGTCTTCTGGAGGTTTGCTTTCAGCCGCACGTGAATCCTGAATGATGGAGACGAGGAGTCATGCAGAGTTTTCTTGCTTTCTGTTGTATTGGCGTTTTTTTTTCCCCCTGTTCTGCTCCGCTGGGCGCTGCGTTGTGACCCGGAAGCCAAAGTTCAAGCAGTGTGTGAATTGAATCTAAGTCGAGCCTGTGAGGAGGCAGCGTGTAGCCAGAAAGAAAAACAGAATGCTATCAAGTATGCCCTCCACATACTTTATCTCACTGAAAAACAACGTCCAGTTGCTGCTTTGGTGCAGTCGTAGCGGCTGTTCAACTTGATTCCGCGGGGAGTGTCCTTCAGAGGCGCACTTCACTCTCCAGCTCGCTCATCGCTCTCGATAAAGACCCCAAATGTATCATTCTGAAATGTGAATGTCCCTTTCTCAGCCCAATAACACCGATAATAAACACTCTGAAAGCAATGTAAAGTGGTTAAAAGAACCGTTTTCGTCCGAGTCGAACTCACATTCCCCTCTTTCTGTCTGAAGGTCGCCTAGAAAAAGGGAAAAAAAAGGGGGAGTTTTATGCGCACAGATACAGTGTGTAAATAAACTGCTAAAACCAAGCAGAGTGCTGTTAAGCATGCATAAGCCCTTTGAATTAGTCTTCCTGATCTGCCTTGGATGACAGCCGTTTGCTCGGGCAGAATGTGATAGGAGCGCGTATCGCTACGACGCAGCCTGTTCCCTTATGTCAACTCTTCGCCTGCACACAGAACCCCCAACTTTGGCATTATTTCGCTCATTATTCCACGCTGCCAACGACATGCAAACTCCAACATGGAAATAATGCCGCCGCTGGGCTGCGGCTGAGTGACTCTCGAGCATTGTTCAGGGTGGAGTGATGATCTGCTGTTATCGAGACATCCTGGCCCCCTTTTCGGTGTTTGTATTCCGCGTTATGACCGTAAATTTCCTCGGAGACACCTCACAGCTCTCCTGCTCTGCCCCGATCCGCTCGCCGCCCCGACAGCATGTAAATGGCTCCGGGATTCATTAGACATCGCGTCTCGTAAACCAGACCTCTGTCTCTTTTACAGTTGACTTAGCATTGATGGCGCAGCATTAAAAGCAGCCTGTAAACCCCCCTTATAAATATAAAACAAAAGGAGGGAAGTGGAAGTAAATATTGAAGACGAGGTGCTGTTAAAATCCAGTGTACAGTTCCCCCCCCCACCCGCCTGCCCGCCCGCCTGCCCGCGTGTTTGCCAGGCTTATAAATGAAACAGATTATTGGCACTTGAACTCATGTTACCCTGCAGTGGTTCCAACGACAAACACACACCGGCTTACAATAAAACCAAATGAGTCAGTGCTCCTGTGTGGAGACAGTGGACACTTTTGGTCGGACTGAAGCGTCTCCCGGCACTCCTGCAGCCGGAACAAGAGGGGGTGTAGGAGGGAGAATCAGACCGGCTGAGCAAAAGACCACCCGTGTTTTTCGCCCACTGTGGCGCTGATGCTGGCAAACACACGGGGGGGGGGGGGCTGCTACGGTGCCCGATGTGTGTCACCGCCACTTGCGGGTGTGCCGTACGGGGAGCTGGTACGTGATGCCAGTCACAAACACACAGATTCGGGGGTGATTTTCTGTGTGTGTTCACTGTATGAACATGCATTTTCAACATGCGGCCTTTGCATGTCGCTGTCCCCACGAGTGCATGTGTAAATCATGGCCCGCTACAGGGCCGTGACACAGCTTGTCATCTTGTCACAGCAAGAGCCCCGCCGCTCTCTGAGAAAATAGCTGCGGGAGACGAAACAAGATGTCATGGTTAGCAAATATTTGCTCCCCGGCGCTGCATCGGTCGGATGCAGATTTAAAGAGGGAGAAGAAGAAGCAGCACGTCTTTTCAACTCCCTGCATATCTCACACTTTAACCGTTTAAAAAAAAAAAAAAAAAAAAAAGACTGACGTTCTGCGCAATGTGTCAGGAGTGAGACATAATTAAAGTGTATCTGGAGTGTCGATCCATTAAAATGATAGCGGGCAATCTCGCAGCCAGCAGGTGCTGTGGTCAAAGCAATTGACCCGAGATTATTGAGGTGTGATACAGCGAGGGCCTGACAGCCTGCTGGAGAAAGAGAAAGGTCCCCAGCAGAGACAGATTGTCGTCCTGTTAGTGTTTACTGTGTTCATTAAAGAAGAAAAAAAAAAAAGGTCTCTCTTCACGCTCTATTGGCGATAAAGCAACACGGGCGACAAGATGCGTGTCCGTGTGTGTGTGTGTGTGTGTGTGTTGGGCCATGACTGGGCAGAGAGAAAGAGTGAAAACGGCCGAGAGAAGAAGACTTGTTTATTCTAACACTGTGTCATCATCTGTGAATGTGTGGCTGCGAGAGAGAGGCAGACGCAGCATCTGACAGAGAGACGGAGAGAGAGGAAGAGGCTTTGAAAATGAGCACACGCAGCAGTCAGCGCCGGTTGATCATTATGTTTTGGCCTAATTATAATATGTTTTTTTTTTTTTTTTTCTTTCGGAAATTATATTTGGAAAAACTGGTCATCGTGTTGCATTTAATGACAGCACAACAGCAGATGTTCCTTTTGAATAGTTCATGTGCCGGCTGTTGTGATGCAGTGCGAGCCCGAGTGTTGTTGTTGTTGTTACGGGCTGAGAGTCGAATTCGTGTTCCAAACTTTTCCATCTACGGTGTGTTAAAAAAAAAAAAAAAAACGAGTACAGGGAGTCTAATTGCCCCCACAGGAGTAATCTGCTGGTTTCATGAGTTGATGAAATGAAGGCACCCCGCAACCTCCACGCCACAGACATGAATCAGTACCGCCTGGTCCTTGAAGCAGCTGAAGATTTTTAAAAATGTCTGTAAAACCCCCTTCTTTTTTTGTTCGCGGTCCATCAAACGACCAGTTCCAAGGCTGCGACAAGAGGTATATCTGAGTGTGTGACTGAAAAAATGAACAAAGCAATGCCGATGACCAGAGCAGCTACTGACCCCTGGAAAGTCTGGAAAATGACCCGTCGGCTCTTTCAATGTTGGAATTCGATTTTAAAGAAGCGAACAGGTCGCAGTTGTGACGTGTTTCCTGCGTTCATATTGGCTGGTCGTACTTTAAACAGCCGTGCCGTAGGTTGTTCTTACTGTGCTGGAGATGTCGAAGATGCTGTGTGGAAACTTTCAGTGTTTCAGCGGCACAAATGACGGCCGAGACCCCTTGAGGCCGAGAAAATGTGCTGAATACATTTTTCTTCACTCATAAAAAGACTTTTTCCTTGAAATATTTTTAAAACAGGAAATGGCAGGAATTTGTATTGAATCAGATGCATGTGCTGGAACAGCTCGACAGAGGACCAGAACTGGAGAGATAAAATAAATGAGAGATAATACAATCAACATGCCATTAAATGTGACACAAAACATGGCGGGTACATGTACATTCCATTTATGCACAGAAAATGTGTGAAAAATGACTTATTTTCATACTGAAGTAGAAATGGAAAAAGAAATGGAAAGAAGAAAATGCAAAATAAAATGAGTAGAGCAAAATAAAAAGGAGAAAATGTGACAGGAAAATTAACAAATAAATTAATAAATGAAATCATAAAAATAATTTGGAAAGTGAACTGATATGCTGATTAATACAAAGATAATAAATACAAAAGTAAATTTAAAAAGACATATCAATTTGGGTCACATTTTATAAATCAAATAATACCAACATTCATTTTTAGTGTAATTTCTGGTGCATTTAATGGCATATGATCGAATCTATTGAGTCATTTATTGTGTTTATCCTTATTTTGGATTGTTGGATGTAAGTACAGTTTTTTAAACCTGCAAAGTTGTTGTAATTTATATAAAAAATGTTCACAATATCGTGATAAAAAACAATATCACGAAAGAGTTTTTGCTCACAAAACATAACGATGTCTCATCCCGTGTTCAGTTTAACAGCTCCGGTGTTTGCTGTGAGGTCAGTCGGGCCTGAGGTCGACTTTGGAGAGGAAGCTGACGGTGTGAGCGACAGGCTACTTGACTCTGAGAGACACGACCTCTGTCCCCTCCGCTGCCCGGTAATGCACCCCTACTATTGGCACGGCGGCGCGGCCATGTCGGCTCGTAGGGAGATGGTACACGGCGCACACACACACACACACACACACAAACACAAACACAGCTTGGTAGAGCCCCAAGCAGCTGCCAAAAAACATGGCTGCAGAAGAAGAGGGAGGAGATGACAAGCAGACGAAGGGAATAAAGGACAAATATGAATACTCAATGGCGGTCTGTCAAACTTCCTCCCAGCCCCTCTGGACTGTTTACTTTCAACCGCGACGGCAAACGACCTCCCCTTCCCTTAAAAACCTCTGCTCCTCCCCTCCACCACGACCTTCTCTCTCTCTCTCTCTCTCTCTCTCTCTCTCTCTCTCTCTCTCTCTGTCTCTCTCTCTCTGGAGCAGATGTGATGGAGTGTCTCCAAGTGATAGTGTCTGGAAAAAAGCGTGGATATTGAACCGCTCGCCTTTCTCGCTGTAACCAAAGCGCTTTAATGGAATTCACTAAGACCGGCTACTCCGGCCGGATTGCCGGTGTAATGCACGGCAGTAAATCACATTCATTGTCGACGTGCTTGTGCAGTGAATGATTGGAAAGTCATGGGGAAGGAGTGGTCAGCCTTGTCGCGGCCCAGAGGAAATGATTCAAGCCGGGCTCTTACTTAAGCGGAGAGTCTGCGATCTGAAATAATCTTAGCCACATTTGGCACTTGACAGCTTCTCTCTGCAGAAGTTAATACCTGTGATTCAATAGTTCCTGACGTTTTATTCCTCGCCGCGCGACTAAATAGAACTCAGCACCACCAACGATACACTGACGTCACCGCGGGACCACTGGCAAACCCCCCGCGGTGCTCTGCTGTCATTCACTTGGTTTCCCGCCGCTGACCCATCGCCTCGTATTAAATGATGTCTGCCGTAGCACGCTGCTCGCAGAGGCACCAGCTGGCAGGCTAAGCCAAAACCCACAGTGCTCCAGCGTTCATTGTGGTTTTCAGCGTGAACGTAGCCAAATCCCCTCGACCCCTCCTTGAAAGTCAGAACCAATTCTGCATTCTACAGTAGCGCTCATCCTGCGAGACAGACGATAAATCACGGCAGTGAAGCGTGCAGTACAACAAAGGACCGCAGTGCTGCACTTTAACCCGACGCAGTCACAGAGCGGCGCGCGCTGCTGCAGCCGGCCTCCTCCCTTTCCTCCCTCGCCTTGATTACAGGCAGGAGAAAACTTTACGGGCTCAAGCTTGATCATCATCTCCTGCGATGGCCAAACTGCCCTCCTCTTCCTCCTCCTTCACTCTCTCCTCAGTCCTCTCCACCTCTAAAGCCCTTTACTCCTCTCCATTACACTAATAAGGCTAATCACCCCTCTGGCTGGTGCAGCCACGGGCCTGGGAGAACATGTCAGCAAGGGGAGATCAATGGACTACATCAAAGGGCTGGAGCCGCACACAAACCGCCCCAGCACAGGGCCCGAGAGATAAGGCTGCTGCTCCCCTACATTTTTCATGAGATAATCCACTACTGTTCTGTTCTTGCCCCGTGGTTTGAGTGCAGGGTGCTTTTAATGAGCCGGGCAGCACCAGATACTAACGCTGACGGCGGCATCCAACAGCTTGGAACCGCAAGCGTGCAAACACGATAACGCACGTGCGTGCCCGGCGTTGCCGTCAGCGCGCGCATCGGTTGATGCAGCGTGATGGATCATCTCCAACCCCCCAAACCCACAAACACCAGCGCGAGGCACGGCCGTGTAGCTATTTCTACAGATGCATTAGAGGTTCATCCATAATAGATTACTCGCTAATTAGGGGGATAGTTTTTTTTTTCTGTTGCTGAAGTAATGTCGAGGGCAGAGAGAGGGCTCGGAGTGGATCGCTGCTTCATCGCCAGCGTGCTCAGCGGCTCACTTTCAGCTCCGTCTTCGCTCGCTTTTTTGCTCTTCCTGGAGGCCAAACGGGCATTTTCTTTTTTTTCTTACTATACGAGGGTGCTAAGTCAGCCTGAGATGAGAAGAGCCCTGAAGAAGGAGGATATGAACTAGAAGCTGGTTTCCTCCAGTTAAGGGGAAGGAATGAGGGGATAAAAGAAACGCTTAAGCTCTCGCTCAGCAAAGTCTCGAAGAGGAGCAGGGATGAATATGTATGAGGAGATTTATAAGGGAGGTGACCTTTAAGTCCGACTAAGGTGTTAACTGGCTCATACTGGCTGAAATAGGGCCGGGCACCCACGGCACCCACGTTCCAACGCAACATCTTCATCTGGCCAGTGGACAAACTAAGACAAAACACGCTTTCTGTGGCTTTGCTACAGCGATGTCACGAAAACAAGACTTTCACCGCAGGTTTCACGTCGCAGATGCTCCCCATGAAAACCAGAGCGACGTCTCATGGCTCCGTCTAGACTCTAGAATCTTCTCAGTACCGAGGCACCAAAAGTTTCTGAAGTAGCGTGCATGCAGTTTTCTCCCCAGCGCGGTTGAAGCTCTCAATCAATTACACTTCTCTGCACTAAGAACACAGAGAAAAAAAGAAAGGCAGAGAGAAAATCACATCTCTGCTACGACGCGCTGATCTGGCTCACAGCGGAGGTATCGACGCTCTCCAAACAACATTTATCATAACCGGAGAATCAAACTTGAGCGGGGAGAAGCGATAAAACTGTGTGATTTTGTCCTAATTAAACGGACTCGGGGAGACATAAAGAGCATGAATTGTGTTCTCAATAACACGGCGGATTTGCCTAAACATCCACTTTACAGTGAGCGGAGCCAATAAAAAACGTACAGAATGGAGACTTAATTGTCTATACAAACCGTAGCTCATTCTGAAAAAAAACGCCTCCATCTCTAAAATGTGGTGTTACTGAGATACGAGGTGGGCACTAATGAGCAGCATTACACTAAAGGGACAGTCTGGACATTATTGTTTAAGTGGGATTGTATGAGGTACTTGATCATAACCAGAGTATCACATACAGTCGATGTCCGAGGGAAGTAAGTCATATGTAGACAGGGTCATTTTAAGACACGTAAAAAAAAATCTATACGGGTTCACACGGATGCTACGTCAAGAATATTTTCATCACTCCACCCGGCTGTTGTCAGACGGCCCTTTTTCTTTGACAGAACATTATATTTCTCTCAACACTAGAACTTTATATTTTCCCACGAACGCCGTATACTCCGCAGAATAGCTTTTTTTTTTATTTTTGGGATCGAAGTTTCAGCAGTTTGCTGTGGAGACGGCATAAAAGAAGAAACTAAAATTGAGCGATTACGACAGCCACAACAAAATGTCGTTCACTGCAGGAGATAAGAGGACAGCTCGATGACACAGTGTACAGAGACGGGGGGAACTTTCATGCTTTAGTGGGCGTTTGGTAAGTTGTTTGGCATTTATTTGACGTTGTGCAAGGCAATAAGTCAATTTTATGTCATCAACGTGATATGGGACTGTGTATCGTCTTAGGTTTTAGATTTCATCATGTCAGGATTTAGCATAAGTATTGGCTTTACTTGGTTTTATAGGCTGTGTTACAAAGTGCTGCACTGTCTGCACTTAGCAGACTGTTCTACTTGTTTTAATACTTTCATTCAGCAGAGGTGGGAAGTAACAGTGAGTACAAATACTTCAACAGGTCACTGTATTTAAGTAGGTTTTTCAGGCATTGCAGGTTCACTTTTCAGGCAACTTTTCACCTTTACATTTTAACACAAATATTTCTTTTTATTTAATGGACTTGTTTAGTTTTTCTGTGTTCAGGAAGCAAATTCCACCGATTACACCTTTAAGTTTAATAATCTTGGAATTATAATAATATGACATGAGGTTCACTTAGCTTTGCACATTAATGGCCGGTTCAAATGTCCTTCAGAGGGACACTTTTATACTCTGAGTACATTTCAGAGCCTGTACTTTATTACTTTTAATAGAGTAAATACGTTTTTCTCACGTACCTGCACTTCTGCTTGAGTAAAGCGCGTGTGTACTTTTGCAGCCTCCGGTTATTATGTCACTATTGATTATTTATCTCATTGTATTAATAGCTTGTTGTGACAGCACCAGCAGTCATCCCTGTAACACTGTCACAACATTGATATTGAAGTATCTGGTTAGAAAAGAATTTAATTGTGTTATTTGATTTTGTCGTCGTTCTTAAGAAGAGCTGTTGAGGGGATTTGAAAATCGATGTTTGGGCTCAGTTTTGCTCTTTAATAAGTTCCTATCTGTCTTATTTGGCAGCGGTTTTACAAAAAACCCCTTTTCAGAAACATTGCCACTGCAAACACACACAGTCTCAGTCTCTCAATTTTTTTGCACATGGAGTATCGTTTACGGTTGAGGGAATACACCGCCTTAGAGAAGGGGGCTGTCTGACGGGAAGGCAAAGTGGTGATAATATTCTAAATATAGCGTCCTCTTAAACTGATACTGAATTGAAATACGTTTTGCGTCTGACCCCATTCCACACCAGTACACCGCTCAGCTTCCCACACTGGCGCTCCCGCTGCTTTCTCCAAACTGTGGGCGAGCCGACCGACATCAACTGCGGGTAATAAACTCACACAACGCCAATCCGCCGATTCTTCCTTTAAGAGTGTTTATGAATATCTAACGTAGGAAAAGAGTTTATATTTTCCCACAAATATTTTTATACTGAGCAGTTGAACAGATTCTGTGCTACAAGCTGAACAAGCACCTGAAAAAAAATCTCTCCGGTGGGAAGAAAAGCATAAACAAAAAGTGCGAAACATAAAAACCGGCAGTCGCAGCAGCAGAGGGAGAGCCGACGCCACTGTTCAACTTTTTCCTCTTCTGCAACGTTTTATTTTTATTTATTTTTAACAATCCCGGAGCATCGCTGAGGGATCCAACCTTTCATATGCCACTATAGGAATTTTTTTGTGAACAGGCTCCCACACACACTTTCTTTTTTCAGTCCTTTGATTCTCCACAACAGCCGTGCACTCGCAATTATTAGATGCGTTTTAATTGAAACCCTTCGCCTACGCTCGTCAAATCAAAGAAATCCTTCCCGCATTTTTTTTTTTTTTTTTAATGAAAGGTGAGAACGCATTGCTTACAACGAGAGTCGGTGTCAACACGCGTGCGGCGGTTCTCGTTTAGGTGGAATCGCTGCCGGGCGTAGCCTGACAAAAAAGGAACTGCATGAAAATCACGGCAAATATATTCAGCGGCGCCTAAAGGCATTTTCTAACAATACTACAAACTGTTCTGACACAGGGAAAACTCATTTAACAGCGGATTGTCACCAGACGAGACATGACAACCTCCGAGCTGCATCTTCCTCTCTCCACCACTTCTCATAACGAGGGACGCGTCTTCTTCTTTGAACAACGTGTCGTACATTTGACCATGACAGCTTCCCTAGCACTTGCGAATATAATAAATCTTCACCATGGCTGTTTAACTTAACTCCAGCCGAGTGGTTCTTCTACATAGTTTCTCGTTGCAGGATATTCAAGGCTACGTTCGCAGCTGTGTGGCTCGTTCTGCCGATCAAACGATGTCAGGTCTGTCAGGCTCCCCTGCAGTCTTTCTCTCTCAGTGAGGCTAAACCGAGCAGCTCTGCTGAGGATCAGTGCGCACTGACTCTCAGCTAAATGATGTGAGGTGAAAAAAAAAAAAAGCAATGTTTTAGCATCTTGTGACCACATCCGAGTATGATTAGGGTTTGATACCGAGCTTGGTGCTTTTAAAGGTGCCGACTGAATTAAGTTGGTCCTACCGAGTGCTGATCCATGTCACATTAAATCAATCTGTGCCAAATGTTGGTACCTGAGAGTCTGGAAAAGGAAGACAGCGAGTAAGATGACACTCCTGCAAATAGTCACAGTGAGTCAGGCCAACACTCGTGATTGCTGCATGATTTGTAATGTGAAAGGCGAAGCTGGCCAGGGCGAGTAACCCGAGGAAAAACCTGGTCAGACGCACAGTGTAAAAGCTCAGGAGTGTTCTGTGTTTGACAGCCTGAAAGCCAAGATCCCCTGCAGCGCGCCTGCAGCCAGCACTGTGCTAACCGTGTTAGCGTAGAGTAAAAGCCCTTCGTGTACGGCGAAACCTTCAACGAGGCATCGAAAACCTCATCAACATCTTTTTGCAATTAATTAGCTGGTTGGATTTGTTACTGCTGGGCCTTTTTCCAGTGTTCATTATCGTTTTTACTGGCATTAGCCAAAGCTCAGCCACTGGCTGCAACTGCAGTCCCTGCTAAACCTGCTGCCAGAAACCTTAGTATGAAACCAATAGTACGTGACTGTCAAAAACTTGCACCGCAATAGTGACAACAACAATGTTACAAACAGAAATGGAGAAACTGCAGAATACACTGCCAAGCATTTGAGCCCACCTAAGCGCAGGACTGAGAACTAGCCATCCACTCAAAATCATAACAATGAGACGATCTCATTAAAAATCACAGTAGCTTCAGCTTGTGTATTCAACGCGAGGAGACACTGAGACATTCACAGGGTTGTGGAGAGCTTCACATTTCTTCTAAGATGATAGACATCTGAGATTCATCAAAGTGTCTCAGGCTGTGTCATCCAGGAGTCAAAGAGCACCAACACAGCAATAAGCTCAACTGCCAGAACGGAGAACATCTTCTGTCTTAACATCACAAGGGAACGTGCAGTTATATTAATATCGGGGTCACGTGCATTAACAGCACTTTACAAAAGATCATATTATAGTTCAGTATCGACTATTTGTCTGACCTATATCCAACACTAGGCACGGATTAAACTGGTAGCATTAACATTATGTGTTCCAAGTCCGGCTTCCCTTTTTGCTTTCTTTGTCTACACACACACACACACACGCATACACACACACACACACCCACACACACACTCTGTAATATGCTTTAGTGCTCATCATCACCACAGTGCCTTAAAAGGTTATGCCTTCTCTGCGACGTCTCCTCCACTCAGCTCGGTATTTCTGTGATTTCCAGCAACTCGTTTTATGTGAAAATGGAGCCTTTAAAAATCAGACCTTCATACCTTGTCCTCCCTCCGCCCCCGGAGGACCTTTGCCAAGAAAACCACAAAAAAAAAAAAAAAAATTCCAACCATTGGTCAGGACGGATTCGCTGAACACACAAGAACAGCAGTATCACCAGATGTACACGGAAAGACGCGCGCAAACATCTGCCTGCATCTGCACGCGAGCGTGGCCCGAAAGCCGTCCCTCGGCGTGAGTCACACCGCTTCCTCGTTGTAATTGAAAAACATTTCTCGTAGCGGGGATAGAGTCCCAACTCATTTTCTGTGACTTAAGTTGAATATGAATCTATTATTTTCTCACTCTGGATGCATGACCTACTTATTCACACACACACACACACACACACACGGACAGACACATATCTACACTGCCAACTGCCACAACAATAAGGTGCGGCATTGCTGTGCGTCACCTGTAGATTGGTGATGTTTTCCCCATCTGTGAAAGGAGAACAAGTACATGCACGCCGCCCCCGTTTTCTCTGCGCTCCCTGGGAGGTATGCAGCTGCTGCGAGGCCTCTCCCGAGACTAATACACATGCACACACACACACACACACACACACACACATATTCCCAAACACCCACACAACACACACACACATACAAAGAGGGGGGAAATGAGCACCAAATATTGCCATCAAAGCTTTCTCGCTTGCCTGTCACCCACATTTTTCTTCACTAACAATCATTATGATGAATTCAGGGCTTCCTCGTGAGTGAAAAGAAGAAAGAGAATAAGACAGGAAGAGAAACTAAATTGTTTTCTTTGACCTCAGAATCCAAAATGAGGCCTGGAACACTATAGAGCCACATACGTAGTCGACCATACGTAGAGCTTGACTCATATGTGGGCTGGACCGTATTGGCATATCACAGATACGTCATTATCAGAGTATGTTGTGAGATTTTTAAAATTTTTTTTGGAGATTACAATGCAGAAAAAGATGGTTGAGGTTATTAATAACTCCACTGATTTCCCAGTGACCTTGTTGTTGCACTGATGTCATAACAGGCCGCAACAACCGGCTTTGGGTGTGAACGGTTCCACCTTATGAGTCAGTGTGTGTGTGTGTGTGTGTGTGTGTGTGTGTGTGTGTGTGTGTGTGTCATCGTAGCTAAACATGATCCTGGAGACATGTTAGCACCACAAGAGGGCTTAGTGGTAACTACTGAACTACCACAGAAGCTGTTTTGAGTTTTTCTGCCAGTTGTTTATGTGGAAGGTTATTTTAAAAATAGTGCTCCAGTAATCGAGTCATTAATCTCAGTATTAAGAGTTCTGTAACTTGATGACTTTCCACTGCTTCTGGATTACCTCAGTACCAGACAAGAGCAGAGTGAAGAAATATCAGTAGGATCAATAGGAACAAGTGTGTATTCTGTAAAAATTCACACTTGTGTATTTGGCTTCACTTGAGACCAGTGTGATGTCATGTGCGTGCAATACAGACTATTATATCGTTCTTCGTTTTAAAATACAATAATCCTGTTAGTAATCACTGTTTTTCTCTGAACGTGTCTGTAATCTAATTATATATTTTTCCGTACTTGACTGTAATACAGTTTCCTTTTTTTTTGGCCTGTAATACCTGTAATCCCATAACAGGTATTCCATTACTTCCCAAGCCTGTTTTTGCGAGCATGACAGCATCAGAGACCTGACAGACACAGTCGTGAAACTTCACAGAGGTCGAAGCTGGGATCAAAACGAACGTTGACCTCAAAGACGGGTGGTTTCCGAGCAAGGGACACCACCCAGACAATACTAGTGTCCTTTGGCTGCTGTGATGAAGACATTTCCCTATTTGTGGAACAAATAAAGGAATTCTGATTCTGTTTCTGATTCTGAAATTAGTTGGAGCCCCCCCCCCCCCCCCCACGCACACACACACACACACTAGCCCCCCCGGTCCACATTCGTTTTGAAACATTACCCGCCCAAAGAGCACTGAGCACTCACGTAATAAAGTGGTAAAGACGACAGAGTTGGGTCACAAAGTCAACAGGTTAACAGGCTGGTGGAATCCAATTGCAAGACGGTCTCTTGTATGTGGCAATGAGGTCAATTGATAAACCATCAAATATCCTGCTTCTGTTATCTTCACGTAAAAAAAATGTGCGCATATTTGCCTATATATCAATATTATAGTCTTTGGTATTGGCCCCAGAAATCAGTCTGAGCTTTGATTTGCGGTGTGTAATATAAAAAGATCATTAACCATGACTGAGCTGTTTAATTTCGGGTTGATGTTAAGTTGAATAAAGAAATCAATCTCCAGGTAAAATCCCCTTGTCACCGAGAGGGCGATTAATGCACATTGAGGTTTAATAAGCACATTCTGTGCCGGTGACAGCATGTGACACTGACAGTCCTGCTTAATTTAATCCTTGCCACCTGAGCACTGGGGATATTTGACAGGTAAAAGACAGAGGTAGTGTGTGTGAATGTACAGCAGGTATGTGTATGGCAACGATGCCTCTTCTATGATTGCTACCTGCAGTCCTCACACTCCCGTACCCACTCATTTCCACCCATCTCTATCTCCTTTTCACTCTCTCACCCCCCCTCTCTCTCTAAGCAGTGGTCCGTGACATTATCCATCCAGTACAACTCTCCCCACAGGAGAGCCATATCAGCTGCCGGCCTCCGCGGGGACTCCATTACCTTTTTGCTGAATGTCTCCGACAAATGGAGAAATGACAAGAACAAAATGTGTGGCATCTATTTGTACAAAGCAAGAAAATAAGAAAGGGAGAGCGCTGTCATGGCTGACTGAGCTGAAGCAGCACCTCTCGCTCTCAGCTCATAACTAGCGAGCAATGAAGCCTGCAAAATTCACAAATTTTGACGCCAAACACTCGCCAGCTCTCCGCGCAGTTCTACAGTTTTGGCAGCGCCGCCGGAGGGAATGACGATGGCTGCAGATAGAGGCTACGGTCAACTGACATCTGGCCAGAAGTCCTTTCTGTTGACTAGGTCCAGAACAACCTCCAAGCTCAAACCTTCACGGCAGTGGAATGATAATGTCTGCTGGCTGCGGGGCTGACAGAAACGGATGTGAGCTTTGCTGGGCTGGAGCAGAACAGAGAGAAGTGGCGGTCAAGTGTGGAGAGACTTGGTGGAAGATGACAGCATGGACCACTGACCAAATGAAGACAAGTTCAAAAGACTGAATTTTTGATTTTGTCATGTCACAGCCAGGAAAATCCAGATGGTTGCAAAAAAACAGAAGTAGCGAGGTGGAGGGAGCGGAAGCAGACTGTGATAGGCTGAGACACCTGTCAGTCAAATAAGGATGCTCCAGAACTCACATTTACCATCCTGAATCCCTTTAGATTTAAATCACGATTTCAAGGTTTCCAATGATTACAAGGTATGATGTGCTCATGTTGAATTATTGGGTTTAAAGTGAAAACTTCGCCCTCCCTCGTTTTTCCCAAGTGGTATTCCTCAGAGTAGCACTGAACCGACAACACAGGACAAAAAAGCAGACAGAAACGGTGCCAGGCCTCCAGCCTGACCGGATCACCAGACAGCCCTCACGTTCCCCGAGAGATTTCCTGCTCAGTGGCAGACAAAACAGCAAAGTGAGAGTCTTTCAGAAAGAAATCCACAGTCCAGCAGCATTTAACAACCTAAACAGGGCCTGTATAGACAGGAGACGAGGGAATGTTCTCATTTGTCACATTGGATAAAAATCTGCTCACATATGGCTACTAGACGGAGTCAAACTGTGTACGTACATCTTTGGCCAATGAAGCTAATTCTAATATTTAACAGACAAATGTGTTTTGGGAAATTAACCCTTAAAATCTCCTAAGAACATGAAGACAAGTGACTTTAATACCAACTTACAACTATAGCAATCTTCCTGGCAGCCAATCATCAGAGGACCTGCAGCTCGAGGCGTTCCTGCGCCGGCCTCGGCCCTCCCACACGGTGCTGTTGCGATATAATGCAGACGGATGGCTCACTGTCCCTGTGGTGGTTATGATGCAGGGCAGGGTTAAAACCTGTTGTCTCCGAACTGACCAACACATTCTTCATCGTCTGATTCATCACAGCCAGAGGATGCGTTGGATTTCACACAGTGCACACGGTCGCTCCCTATAGCAGATGTCTATGGAGAAAAGTGAGACTCACTCCATCTGCCATAATAGATGGGATACTACCGCGGTGATGAATGTCTGCGCGTCGTTCACTCGCAGATTATGTGATTTTTATACAACCTGACGGATGAGCACGGGACTTCCTACAACCTCACATCCCAACCGGTTTCCATCCAGATTTTAAAATTCAGCATCATAAAGGATGACGCCTAAACCTAAAGGCTGCATGTCAGACTCTGTGACAGTCATCTTTTTTTTTTGAGAGCTTCTCTATTATTACACGAGCGCGCTCCCCGATGACAGCACCGTCCCTCATGTCGTGGCGCTTTTTCGCTGTCGAAGAGGACCCGCAGCCCTAATGGGTGATCCTGTCACCTGCCTGCTGCTGTTTTCTGCTCTGCGGTTTGCCCCCATCTGGCAAATGTGATGTAACAATGACGGCATGGATCAAAATCAAGAAAAAAAAATCACGTTCTCCCATCGTCTGCCGTTCTGCCCTCAAAAGGAGAGAAAGTTCTCTCGGCACATTTTCAAAGCGAGGCTGGTCAAACATGAACCACGAGCGTGCAGGTAAATAAGCAGATTTTTTACTAAAAGCCAACAGCTGCAGTATGAAGGTAAAAAAAAAAAAAAAAAAAATACCAGCTGCTTTAACTGTGATTCATTTCATTTGGAGGCAGGAGCACATCACAGAACGTGAGCCCAAAAAAAAAAGAAATGTGCCACTTCTAGGTTTGCAGAGACTGCACTTGAAACACAAATGCATGGGAGATGAGCTCTGCAGTTGCCCACCCCCAGATTCCTCCTTCTCCCTCCCGGAAAGAGCGAGAAAAAATTCAGAGTCAACTTTAAGTAGGTCACTTTTTTTTTTTTTCGGGGGGCAGAGAGAGAGAAAAGCAAAGTGATGAACTTACAAGAGCCTGTGTGTTGTGAGGCAGTCGGGAGGAGGACAAACACGGGCATATTGATCATCACTCCGTGTCACTTTGAATGTAATCCTCTGCGATTTACATGGAAAGCCAGGCTTATGTGTTGTCATGTGACTCAGGCTCCAGAGGCAGGAGAAAGATGATAGCGTTTTTTTTTGGTTTTTTTTTTCAATAACACAGGTTTTAGAGTTCTCAACACAGAAAAGCCCCGCGGCTGAAAAAGGAGCATTCCACGGAGCACCCGTGAGACCGAGTCCTTATAAGCTGGTGTATGAAAGAAGCTCAGATTCTGCTTTATGACTGTTCCCTCTAACCAGGTTAATACTGTCTTGACTGATGCCGGCAATTAAAGCCATATCCAACGTTTATTATTGCACAGTGGCGACTTCTCCCTGGCCCCTCTCCACGTCGCATCTCTGAATCGGTGCTGCTGCAACAGATGTAACGGATGTGGAATGACTGTTATCTGTCTGGACAACTAGCACATTAAGGGCAGAAAGGTCGCCAGCATCTACAGAAGCATCATCTGCAGAGTGTAGCCTGAAGGAAGGGCTGTGACGGAGCTCGATACGAAGCCTGATCTTCTTGTGCCGAGGCTCCATTCAACGCATTTGATCCGGCCAAGGTTCGACTGTAGTACACATGAACTGGGTCACTTTATTTTCAAATACAAACAAGTGTTATTAATATATAAAGGAGAGTTTAGAGAAAAGAGGAAAGAGAAAGAGAGTGTCCTCAAGGTTTTTTTGTTATTTTGCATGTTTTTTCTAGGAAAGAATAAATTTTTTTTTTTTTTTAAATAGTGATGATTTTCATTTTGAACTCAGCTGAACATGTTGTTTTGATTCATCCAAAAATGTCAGAAAATACTGAACTATGCAACTCAGTAACCGTGATAAATGTTTTTTGAAACGTTTCATCTATCAAGGTTACATTTTTTTAGCTCATCGTGCTGAAGCTCTGGTTAGGTTTAGGCACAAACCCATCCTGGAAAATATCATGTTTTCTTAAAGTTCCTGTTTTGGTCGATATAAAAACACGCCCGGCATTTGTCCAGATGTCTCCTTAGAAATATCGGGTGGTTGCACGCTTACAAATGTCACTGACTCGGCAGCCCTCTTGCCTGTAACTCCAACACCAACCCCTCCACCCACCAGATACGCAAGTCATGTAATGCAAATGTGCTATCAGTATATGTCTGTAGACATGTTAATATGGTGTGTTGGCCGATAACAAGTACAATTCTGACTGTATTTGTGGTTTGAAACATAGAAACGTTAACTGCCAAGATTTCATCCTGGTGACGGGGCTGCAAAATGACCCTCAGGATGTGCGAGAAGCACAGAGAAGCAGTAAATCCTCACACGTCTCCACATGAAACTGTGAATGTTTAACTTTATTCTTTAAAACTACTTCATCAGAGCTCATGGTCCGTATTGTTCTGTCCATTAAATCATCCAGGAGTTTCGAACCTTTTTGGCACGCTAAAATAACTCTTGAAAGGTAATTATGGACAGGTTTCCACAGTACAAATGACCTGCTTCTTTTGAAAAAATCTCCACACTGTTGCTGGGGTCACAACCCGGAGTAATGAGGGAAATGAGAGACAGAATAAGTCAAGTTCAAGATAATTAGCGGAAGCATATATATTAGCCTATGAGGTCACATCATTAAAGAAGTATTTCACCGCTGGAAAGACAGCTTTTGCATAAAACTGGGGCTGACTTTGCGGTAGAGATTTTTAAAAAAAATTTTAATTGGTGCTGCATGACCAGAGAGAAAAGACAAATTAAATTCCTTTGTAGAAAACCTACAACAACCTACCAACAGGTTCTGACGACATACAGCGAGGTTGCGCAGTGATTGGTTTTGGCTCGTCGTCCGTTTTGGAAAGAAGAAACTGCACCGTGACGTCATTACCTGAATGAACAAGATCCTGGTTCATTTGATCAGCGCCGCCTTGTTTTTCAAAGAACAGAAACAACATGGCGGCCACTTCCAGTTCACAAACGTTCTCAATGGCAGCTAAACAGTAAGCTGAGATATGTTTCTGAAAACATTCTAGCTGAGAGGCCGACAGTGTTATGACGGAATCTTGGTTTGTGGTTTACCAGCACTGCCTTCTTATGTTATTATCTTATTATTCTCTATTCTAACTCAGTATTTTATTTCATAGCTACTTAAGCATTGTATTATATAAGTGTTTTATTGTTTTTTTGTATATTGTTTATAGTATTTATTTATTGTTCCTATATTTGCTCTTGTATTTTGATTGTATTTGTACTTGTTGAATGTACCTGCTGCTACAATAACCTAATTTCCCTTTGGGGATTACTAAAGGTATCTATCTATCTATCTATCTATCTATCTATCTATCTATCTATCTATCTATCTATCTATCTATCTATCATTTGATCTGAGTTTGATGAGACAAAAATGTAGAAGTACAATCTGCAGCCCATCCCAGTGGAGTACCCAATGTACAGTAAATTTCACATACAATTCAAAATCATAATTTCAATATGTATAATGTTAATGAGGTAATAACACAGACAATTCTTTCCATAATTGAATAAAGAAGCTGTTCTCAGGGGAACTGTTTGAAAGCTAGACTGGTGGCGGGGTCCGCCACATATAAACAAAGTAAAACAGTGTGAAATTGTGATGTCCTTTAAGCTCAGTTTGTTTATTTAGTTTGTTTAGGCATAAACACATAAACAGCATCAATGAAGATCTTTCTCTCCTGACTAAAATTTCTGACACAAAACTACACAGTGCACCTTTAAACTACATCACCCCGCCACAATAAAGCAATATTGCCGCTCTTGACGATCACTGTGATGGATGATAAAACTCAAGTTTCAACAGCTAGGATGCTTAATCCTTATGTTGTGTTGAAATGAATTGAAACCAAACGCTGGCGAGCGTGTAGGGAACAAAAAAAAAAAAAAAACCTTTAAAAAGCTAATGAAGCTGCTGTGATGTGTGGTAACTGGACTAAAACATGAAAACAACCCACTCTTATCGTCCTCTCTTTTCATTCAACACCAGGTTTTCTTTTTTGTGCTCTTCCAACCGGTCCTCTGCACAGAGGAGCGTGTAAACACAAACATAATCCCCGTCTTGTAGCACCAAAAGGATAGTTCACTGTTGATAGTCAGAGATGCTGTTGGTGAGTGAGTGAGTGAGTGAATAAATGAGCAGTGCGAGCATCAGCTTCAGATAGAGAGGCGGCATGAGAGACTCAGGCAGAGGCGAGTGAGGGGAGACGGCTAACAGGCAGCGACAGCACATACGCCTGCTGCTGCTCAGAGCTCAGTCCACTGAAAAAGATAAATCTTCCTTTCAGAGGGAAGCTGCAGGATGCCAGCCTTGTTAGCCAGACAGGCGGCAGTCTGCATCCCAGCAGCCCCTGTTGCATATTCATTTGGTCTGATTAATGGATCCTAATTCTCTCGGCGTTGTGTCTCCTGAAATGTTTCGAGGGGGCTTTCTCACCGTTGTACCAAGACGTGGCATCTGGTTTGCTCACTGAGCCGGGGTGGTGGGGGTGGAGGGGGGAGCTAAAAATCCACATTCGACACCCGCAGCTAATCACAAAATCAATGTGACTTTCCTGTGCACACACGCTTGAAGAACGCTTCTGCAGTTTCAATTGAGATTATTTATAATTCTAATTTCATTACAGCCTGCAGTGTTTTCACCTCAAACAGAAACTTCTTAGGCTCATTACACTGAGTTTTTACAAAGCTCCCAGCGATCGCACAACGCCAGCCTCCATGCTCAGTCTTAATGCCGCATACGCAATATTCCCTCTTTTTAATAGTTTGGATTATGGCTCATGATTTTTTTTGGTGAAATGGTTCTTCAGCACTGTGGACTAAAGTTCGACAGCCTCCTTTATCAGACTGAGCGAACTCAGAAAAACGGATCAATTAAAGGATGTGATTTGTTTCATTGCTCCATCCACTCCTGCAGGAACCGCTTGAACGAGGCGGCAAGTATCCCGAACGCTGCTGTACTCTCATCAGTCAGTCCCAACAGCTGGTCACAGATAAGTGCGAAGCATTTTCAAAACAATAATGTCTGTAATGTCTTTGTATTCGGGCCCGGCGCCAGCCTCAGCGGCACCAGGCGCCGCGTTTAAACCAAACAGCAGCCCCTTACAAACAGCTAAAAGCAGTTTGGACTCTGCTTGAGCTTCAAAGCTAATTAGTCAGATAAAAATGCTCTGCTGGGGGACGACGGTTCAGTCAGACTCCTACAGATGTGTTCGGGGTGTGTTTGCGCGCTGTGTGATACAACAAGCTCCGGTGGCTTCACCTCTCAGCTGCACCGGTGGCGGATTAGTTGCTTGCAGGGAAGCTCCCGCTCCTCCAAGTCTTGTCCCAGCTGCGTTCTCATCAGCACATCTAATTAGTGTCAGAAAGCGTTTCTAATCACAGATGGGCTCGAAGTTTGCACGCCGATACTTTGTAACCTGTCGCGCTCTCCCCTCTCCCCTCTGCGGCGCGCGAGAACGTGTTGCGCAAGTGACCCGGTGACAGAAACAAAGAGTTTTCCGGGCATGGACCCAACTCTCTCCTCATTGCCTCGCTTCCCTGGTGCACCTACAGGTCTGTTCCTGCTCCCTGAGCCCGTGCCAGGGTTGCGCTTGAACGCGGCATGAGCATGTCACAGTTGAATCGGACGCGGCAGCAGATTTGATGCCAGCAGCCGTCTTTTTGCAACCGTGCCCGGCGTCACGTGGCACATTAACAACCTGCGAAGGAGCCCCGCCGCCTGCCAAGCTTCAGCGAAGGAACCTGGGCACGGCAGACGTGTCAGGGAAAGGCAGCTGATGGATGTGCCGATGTTTCAGGCGTGTGGTGCCTGGCAGACCTTATCCTGCTCCTCTGTCACTCTTTTGGGCTTTGCGCCGCACAGGCATCAGCACCTTCCGAAACAGCTGAAAATGCAAAGCAGTCTTTCTTTAAGATTCCTCCGGAGGTGGCGGGGGAACGGAGGGTACATTTGTTTATTAAACCGAGCGACGCTTTTCCGATGGAAAAAAGGTAAACAATTGCCGTGCTTCACTGGGGAGTGGCAGAGAGTGTATAAAAAGAAAGCAGATTTGGGAGAGCGAGAGGGAGGGAGGAACACAAAGGGAGAGAAGGGGAGGAGAGGGTGTCACCAAAGGACACACAGAGTGAGTGACAAAACCTTATTGGATTTATTTGTCTTGCTCGGCTTCTCAGATGAATCTCATTTATTGTGGCTGACAGCGAGGGAAGTGCACATCAAAGAGGAGCCCAGCACAGACAAATGTCTTTTTTTCCCTCATAATGAATGAGAAGCAGGTCCTCTTGTGAAAACACCGAAGCCAAACAGATACAGGGCAGAGACAACGCACTCACAAACACAGACCAATCAATCTCTATCATCACATTAAAAGGCATTTTGCTGATTGCCATTCTGGTTTTCTTTAAGAGGAACCAAACCCTTTGCACCTCGACTGCGGATGTTGTTGTTTGTGAGACTTTCTGTAAATCAAGACGGAGCCGTATATTGCAGTCATATTTCCGAGTTGCCGACACCAAAGAGCACGCCGTGTGAACTGTAAACTCAGGCTGAGATCCGGTTGAGTTTCCCCCCTCAAGAGTTTGATGGCCTCCAGGCTCGAGGGAGAAGCCGAACACGCTCTTTGTGCGGACGGTTCATGAAGCGATGTCGCGTAGACACAAACAGAGATACATAAATTGCCTTGGCGCGCTGCCTGCTTGGCTCAGACACCTGAGAAGAAGACATAAACACACGTCAGCGAGTGGCTGGCAGAAGTATCTTCTAAAGTGTCTGAAAGGCACTTGAGAGAAAAGACGAAGAGCGCCTAACAACAAACCTGAAGATCAAGTGTTTATGACTTCAATTATGTCTGTAAACCTTGTTCTTCAAAAGAGAAACAAGTCGAGATGAAAAATGGAATATTGAGATGGTATTTGGGAGGCGCGATCCCCAAACAGCTGGCGCGAACCAGCGTTTGTTTTCCGTCCTGCTCTGTGGCGGGGGGGAAGCAGATTGTCCTTGAGGACTCAACATAAATCAACAATCGGCAGCAGAAGCAAGCAGCCGGCCCCTGGGTCTGCCAGCCAAAGCATAAACTTAATTAAGTCCCATCTTACAAGGTGTGCGTGCGTGCACTGGGAGGCCTGTAATGAAAGCCCTAATGTTGGCCACAAATTGGTCCAACAAGCAGCTAAAACAGATTCCTGACAAGGTACTCAAACAGCCCCAGAGGGGGACCAGGGGAGCTCACGGCTAATATAAGGAGATAGGACATCAAGCGACACCCTCCGAGATGTCCACTCAATCCCGGGACTGAGTTCTGGTACGAAGCTACAGCGGAAACTGGTGCCGTGAAGAGTGTGAACACACACAGACTGAGGCATAGTGATGTGGTTGAAACAATATCATCAAGCTCTCATGATATTAAAGAGATTTTGCGTTTTCTGTTTCAGTTAAAAGCATTTAACTGGCAAAGCACAAGTTGACTTTTGCTCGTCACAGGAAATGTGTTCGGTGAGTTCAGCACTTACTCCTCCTGTTTCAAAAATATGTTGTTTTGGGGGATTATTTGGCTCCAGATCGGTTTTTAAATATGTCAGAGAGCAGTTTTATTGAGTCTGTGGGAGGAAGAGAACAAGAAGCAGCCTCTGTTAACGCACCTCCAACTTCTCAGCGAAGTAACAAACTCCCTCTCCCTCATTATCGTTACCAGATTCCCTATTAGCGTTTGGTTTAAATCTGAAATACTGCCAACAGAATCCTCCGCCATCATTATGTCAGTCATCTCTCCTCGACTCTTATCCCCCGATGACTCCTGCTACCCTGTGCTGCCAGTCTGCTGCTGCACCGAGGAGACGCTTTCAGTTAGTAATCGTAGCGTCTGTCGTCCAACCAAGTATTGATTTTTTTTTAAAAAAGCGGAACAACAGTGGGGGACGGTGGGCAATTAATGTGATTGGAGTAACACCAGGAACGCCGAATACCGCAGCAAGACAAACTCAAAGTGAATTGTATAATACTGAATCGTCCTTCGGCCCTGAGAAGAATACAACAGGAGTCATCCATTACTGAGACAGACAGCTTTAGTTCAGGGAAAGGTCAACACGCTGTCTAATTAAATCGATTTTCACCGAGAGCATGTACATTTCATATTTATTATGTTCGGATAAATGGATTATCTGCATGTATTCAGTCATGGTAACAATGCTTTTAGCGTTCTGACTACAGAGACAATGACTTTAATGTTGGCTGAGTGATGATGCTTTGCTATAAAGGCAGAATCCAGATGTTGCAACAATCCTTCATATGTTCAAACAGCAAATAAGGCATCGACGCTCGGTGATGCTGGCCGACATGTCTCAGGACAACCGCACAGAGGCATGTCCAGGCGAAACCAGTGTCAAGATAACTTCCCCCCCTGTTATGTCTGGGGGGGCAAGCGGACAACATGGCAGAGCCACCACCGATGTACAGACGTCAGTGTCAGCTGATCAGCCTGGTAAACACCCACTCAACACCTGCCTTCGCCAACACCTCGGAACGGGCTGAGCGCAGGTCAGCTGATGCTTACAGAAAAACATTAGCTGCATCATGAAGACGATGGAGGGGAGGCGCTGCCAGGGGCTCCATGGTGATCACAAACAGGTGTTCTATGGGAACTCTGCGTGGGTGAGATACAGTGTTGATAAAAATATATATTCAGAAACAATCCAAAGCACACTGAAGGATGTATGTGATAATAAGAAGATTGTGTAGTCCTCAGCATCCGCTTTTGTGATATTCACATCCAGGAAATTGATTTGTTTTTTGCCCGATTCCAGCGATAGTTTCAGGCTCTAATTAGCATTGTTCGAATATTTATAAAACTCTTGCACTTCACGTTCTCCACATTGCATGAAGAATATCAGATCAGCTGTGAGGCGTCCAAACCACTTTATTTTATCTATTGGCAGCGCCAAATGTATTTTCCCTTCCCATTTCAAATACAAATAACCACCTAAAATAAACATATTTAAATTGTTTTCCTTGGATTGTTTTTTGCGTTTGATATGTATTTATTTATTTCTTATCAAGACTATATTAGTTGAGTTATGTTTTCAGTGTTCCAAAACACACAAGTGAGTGCCAGGCTGCAAGAACGCAGCCTCGCAACAATTAGTCAAGGAGAGAAACAGCAACCAGACTCACTGCACAGCAAACTCTATGCCCCAGTGACACACAGACACACAAGCTCCACACAAAAACAACAACTTTCAGGAAAATACATGTGTATATGGAAGCCCATCGGGGTCTTAATTAAAGTTAAAAATTATAATGTAATTCCAAAATAGCCTGAATGGAGTAAAAGTTAAAATTAGAACGAGATATTTCTATCTTCTATCATTTTCACGTACTTGCAGGGGGGCTCTGTGGAAAATGGAAAAGCTGTTTAACTTTCAATTTTGAATTTACATTTGAGGATTAATTAACGCTTTTGACCATTAAATGTCAAACAGCTTCTCCATTTTCATTTTTTTACTTCAGTTTTTCATTTTCAAGCTCACATTTTCAATCTATCTTAGACCCATCATGGCTTCCATACATGTCTTTTTGGCTAAAGCTGCTCATCTTTCTCAGTAGTGACGGGAATCACAGAGTAACTTGGGGTAAGATACGATTTACAATGTCCACGCTGACGATCACAATATCACAATACAGACATTTTGCAATACAATGCGAGACAGCATAAACAGCTATTGACGCTTCACGATATTTCTCTAAATTAAGGAGGCAAAGTGCAGGAATTATGTGTTTATTCGCTCCTTAAGCAGAACAGTTTTGGATGTGAAATCTTTAAAGGAAGAAAAAGTCTGTGCTTCACTAAATCCCTCTCAATCTGTGTAAGTTCACAGAAGTTCACACCACAGGCGGTCATGAAGTCGGGAGTAAGTCAAACTGTCGGGGAATCTGTTGAGAGTGCTTCATGCTTCATTAAAAATATCAATATTTGGGGGCCGGTGTCTTTATAATCATATTGCAAGAGGAAAGGATACGATGGATTGACATATTGTTATTTATCAAATGTTTCATGTTGCCATCAGCATGCAGGGACCAATGCTCCAAAATGAACAATCAGAAGACAGCAGAGGGGCTGACTCGACCCTCAGATGCTCACGAAGGGCCGCAACACATCAAGACCAAATCATTATGAACACTCCCTACTCGAAAAAAGCAACAAAAAAAAAGTGGACTCCACTTACATGAGTCAACCCTCAACAAATCTCTTAAGACTGAGGCCAAAAAAAAAAAAAACCTCCTACAACCAGAAAACTCTCCAGAGTGCACGCAGGCATCCGGACAAACCCTCTTCATGTGACTGTTTGCAACCGGAGCTTGCCGTAACCTGTCGCCCAACTCTGCAATTAATCCTCAAGTCATTGTGCTGTTGACTTGAGTCACTGCTGCTCAGGTAAAGTTCATCCCATCTGTCAGCTGGTCATATTAACTCCAAATCCATAGCACCTGCCACTTATTGATTTACCTGCTGCAGTTAAGCTCTCCGCCTCCCTTGTGTATATTGTGCAGCGGAGAGAGTAAGTGTGTCCGCAGCACAATCTCACTGGTTTCCTTGGGTGCTTGGAAAATCGAATCAGTAAACTGGAAAGACCTGCTCTTGTAGACAGTAATTAAGATTATTAATTCCAAAAACAACAAGAAACGACGCAATTCGGGAAAGGGCCATCTTTCATTATTGTACGAGCTCTCAGAAGAATTACCTCGCTGGATGAATCATTTCATCTTTGACTTTTGTAGTGTAATTATCCATAATTCCTCTTCAAACATTGTCGGCATCTGTATTACAGTAAATTCTTAAGTAGGCGACATGAGGGACTTCTGAAACATCAACATAACTGCATCAGAATGGTTGTTTTTGAAGGATTTTTTCTTTTTCTTTTTTTTTTTGCTCCAGACAAAGAAACGCTGTGATAATCATTTCAGGGTCATCTTTCGCATATGTGCACATCTGCTCAGTGAGAATATAACAACCTGTCATCCATCCAAGTCTGTTATCAAATTACATATATCAGGTCTCCAACTTAACTTTAGTAAAAGTATCGTTATTAATGAGATATGGAAGCATCAAACACGCACTTAAGATGAAATTAGATGTATACACTTTGAAATTAATAATGAAAAAGGACATTTAAATTGTAGGTAAGCGAGTGTGTGATGCAGGAAGTTAGCGTAAACAGACGCTGTGATTGGTTATATGTTTCCCAAACACAAGGAGCCATTAAGGGTCATTACGTCACTGAATCTCGCTTTGGTGCCAGACTGTGGTGACGGCTGTATTGAAGTCTATGAGAGAAGCATGGAGAAACACACTAAAACCTCCAAGATATCGACTCTGTGTAACTTCTTGATGAAGAAATGCCTTCAGAATACGAGAGGAACACACTTCAGAGAGAGTACGCAAGACCTGCTTGTGTGGGATCGTGGGATCCGTATCATCTTCCATCTTTTTGTACCATTCAACTAAATATATAGCATTGTTGTTTAAACATTCATTATTAAAAGGTTTACCATCAACACTTGTGTAATAGCGTTCATCATTTGACTGTCACGGTGATCATTTGAATAGACAGCAACATGGCCGTCTTGGAGTATTCACAGTGACATATTTTTAACATGCAGACATCCCAACATGCACGTCCTGTTGATTATTTATAAATATGAGACGCGTGCATCTTACCATGTATGCCCATATCATACATAATGCATGTACAGTACGTGTCCCTGCAGATCTGTTTGTTTATGATCTCATTTTGCACAGGTGTCGGAGCCTCACGTAGTCCTTTTCCGTTTGCGCACTGATATTCTTATAATTGCATGATATTTTATTTCACAATACTGTTTTTTTTTTTTTTAATTCACACACACAACTACTTACATTTACTATCTTAGGCAGCTGAAATTGGATAGTGCACGGCCCATTTGTTGGACTCTTCCTCATGTTTGGGAACAGTGTTGGCCGCAGCGCGTGATGCACACACGGAAGAGTAATTAACTCTTCCGAAACCTCGACAAGTTTCCTCCGACTTACACTTGCACTTTCAAACTCTGCATTTCCTCCTAATAAACGTTGGCAGCTTAAATTATGCTCATGCCGGAGTGATAAGGGCTGTGCGGTTGCCATGGTAACAACACACTTCTTCAGATGAGTGGAAGGAAGGAGGCTCGTCTCCCCCCCCCCCCGTCTCTGACAGCAGCCTCCTCCTATATGGTAAAAGAAATGCAGCTAATAAAGGACGTTTTTTCTAACGCCGGCGTGTTGATTAATTTCCAGATGATGTGACACACAAAAAGCCGGCACATTAACCACAACTGTGACTGAGATGTTCATTTAAATGACGCATTTAGTTATGGTAAAGAATCTGCTCGCCGGGCCTCGTGTATTAAACGAACACTCATCTTTAATGCAAATATCATGACTTGTTAATTTAATCGGGAGTGGGCATATTAGTCATCAAATGTAAGTGCTGTGCGCTGTAGAAATGAGCTTTGGGGTTGTTTTTAGTAGGATTTTGATGCATGTATGCACATGTTCGTATGAGTTGATACAGAAGTCGGATGAACTCTTTGTAACAAGCCGTATGCAAAGGCTGTTTCTTGTCACCGGCAAACAAAAGACAAGGCAATAAAATGTGACTATGCAGAGCAATAAAAGTCCTTGTGTGTTATTATGAGTGCTGCAATCTCGTAAAAAGCCTCGGTGGCATTTTAGTATACCTTCTCTAATTGGCTGAGTGGTCTCTGCCAGTTACCACGGGCAACACAGAGACATGCACTCTGTTTCCTTCTCCCCGACCTCTTTTTTAACCAAATCTGCACCCACCCATCCATCCATCCATCCATCCATGGCTACCCGCCCTGCTCTATTGCCTGTTTTTTTTTATTAATGATCTTATTCCAAACTTGGCTACAAACTGAAATAAATAAAAGAAAAGCTATCCTACTTCTCCCACTCAAAAAGTTCAACTCATGAATGGAATTCCTCGGGCTTAAGTGAGTGCGGTTGCTTGAATTTATTATGATGGCACGTTGTCTGGAGGATTAAGAGTGAGACAGCAGGAAGGTAGAACGAGGGAACAGCGGAAGAACCTCGCTGTGAACTTGACTATCGTTGGCTATGAGATTGATAAGAGGCATTAAAGTGCCGTCGCTTTGGCAGGAGCTCTGACGGAGGGCCGAGAGAGGAGGACGGCAGGAAATCCTGTTTGTAATCTGATGCTATAGTTGCCTCTTCATCTCTGCTGAAACAGAGCAGAGCTACCTGTCCATCCTCGCTGTCAGATGAAGAGAAGTCTAATGAGGGAGATAACTCTCTGACGGAGTCCTGTGCTCGCTATAATGAAGCCGAAGAGATCTGGAACACTTTGGCTCCTCTGCAACACAGGCACCAGGTCATTAACACCTCCTCCTATAAGGGCCCAATCAATTAAAAAGAAGATGAATACGTAAGGCTAGGTTCATGTCTTATCATGCAGGCAGGTGATGATAAACAGACGTTGAATGCCCTCGTATGATGAGCTGGAGGTGAAGAGGAGATATCCGGCGTGTGTCGGTGGGCTCTTATCAGGTCTGATTAGATTGGATGCCAACGGCAGCACACTCTGGAAAATGCTGTTGACGAGTACCCTAATAGCTTCGACTAAGTACTTAGTCAGACCTGCTGGCCGAGGGAATGATTAGTGATGATGATGGGTTGCTGTCTGACATTGCGATAACTATAGATAAAAGGGCGGGAGATGCAGAGGAGCTTTATTAGAAAATAAGAATGGGCGATCGCGCTATATCTCCAAATGATCGGTTGCGACAGGACTCCGGGCCGAAAATTGAAGAGTGCGCTCTTTGCAAAACACATTTATTAATAGTTGATGGAAAAAACTAAGAGCGTGTTTATGGTGGCAGAACCAACGTTGAATACACTCAAGAATTTCTGAGGAAATAAGAAAAAAAAAAGGAGATTTGTGCAAAGCAGTTCCTGGGCTCGGTGGAGCAGCTTCCCCGCATCTTTACGCCGTAAATTGAAGACCTGTCTACACTCTGTCGTGTCAGAGCCTCTCCGTGATGTCTCAATGGTGAAGTTACTTGCCACTCAAGTCTGCTTCTGCTTTATCTCCTGCACTTACGCGAAAGGGAAGACGGCAAAGACGTACATGACAGCGCAGGCAGCCCTTTTCTAATTTGTATAGACGTAACGCATGTCCGGAAAGAGTTTAACATGCACGAGAAACGAGCGCTGTCACCTTGAGTTGATATTCGGCGAGCAGCTGGTGCCAGAACACACTGCGATCCTTCTGTAGATAGATTGTGGCATGTTTTTCTTTTTAAACAGCATTAAACTTGATTCAAGTTTGCATAAAAAGCCTCAAAATAAATCTGTTTTCTTCACCGAAAGTTTTTTTATTTTTTATTTTTTACATCCCCCCCTGAAACACTCCCTGCCTTAATTAAACTTGGTGACCAAAATAGGCTGTCACATCTAAATCCTAATGAAATGTTCCAGCGGAAGAGATGCCAAGTAAAAAGGAGCCTTTTAGCAGGTTGCTTTTCAAGTACAATTATTGTAAGGAGGAATTTGGCTAAGCTGCGACGCTAACCTTTGGATGGCCACGGTAATTTCTGAGACGCGTCGCGCATTACTCAGCCGTCTGGCACCTGTAGTTTTTAAAGAGGAGGGGAGATACTTAGAGCTGGTGGCGAAGCCAGTCACTGTGGCAACAACAGGCCTCAGCTGCACCTTTGCTATTCATAAGGAGATGCTCTTATCCTGGAGACTCACATTCAGTTCTGGCTCTTACATTCACACAAATGCATACTTGTGCATCCAAGCATGCACACACACACACACACACACACACACACACACACACACACACACACACACACACACACACACACACACAAGGAGCTGTCATCCTGACAAGTCCTAGCTGACACAGTTTCAATATGCCCAGCGGTCTCCATAGGAGGATTTCTGCCCAGCTCAACACGGACGAGGGGACTTCCTCCTTCTCCCCACACAGCCCGGCAGTCGCTGATCGCCTCTGCCTAATGAGATTACGCCCAGCTCCTGGAACATCTACTCAAGAGGAGATGGGACCAATTAGTCTGCTGTCTGCCCCAAAGAGAGACAGTCACCACAGCTCTGATGTTATTACTTGAGTGTGTCAGCCTTGATAGTAATAACAAAGAAAAGGGGAGAGCCTGTTTACGACGCGACCGGTCAGCGTGGTCGAGGTTACCGGAGAGAGAAAGCTCAGTTCCATTTCTGTTGATGTAATGAAAGGCTGTACAAAGAGACTCCACTCGGGATTAACAGTGGCAGACCCCATTTGGTCTGCAGGTGGGAGTGAGGGACACTTAACCCGACCGAACAAATACAGAAAGTGTGGAGCATTTACATTTAAAGTAGTACAGTCAACCTTTTTAAAAAGGAAACCCAGGTTTACCAATTACGTCTTGACAAGTCAGTAAAAAAGGGATTTTTTTCCTCAATGCAGTTATTCCTTTAATAGCATACCGCTGCCTCGACAAGTGTCAATTTGCTGGAAAGTCAGTACATTCTCCAGACATGTCAGCAGCCGTCACAAAGGGTAACTTCACCTAACATTAAAGTGTGTTTACAGGTCTTGGGAAGTGCTGCTGCATGTGACAAAAATGGTAAAAAAGGATCAAAAATGGCGATATCTCTGGTTCTGCTGTATCACAAGGCAATTTATCAGGCTGAGCCACAAGAGGCTTTGTACTACTATTTTCACATATGCAGTAGCACACCACAACACCTGTACACACACTTTGATGTGGGAAATTGGTGGATCCACCCTTTTAAGCCTGATGATGGTGAAGTGAGAGTGCCCCAGGCAGTGCTGGATCAATATTGAATCAGTGTGAAACAAGACTAGATCCACTTGGAGCTCCCCCTCGAGGCCTGGAGAATGTCTGTCCCGTCGACTGGATATACAGCGTTTTCCTTTTCGTATTTGTTTTCTGTGTATGTGTGTTTCTGACATTGTGTCGCTTCTGCATTTGCACGGTTCTCCTAATGGAAACGCTTCAGGCCGTTTTAGCGCGTCCACGTAATCGGTTGTGTGTATTTGCAGCACGCTCGCTAAACGCTGCGCATGTGCTGTCAAATTGCCGAAGATGTTTTCTTTATTTGCTTGTGGTTTGTCTATTCGCATGTGTTTTCTTAAAGGCTCAATATGTACAAATTTTTCACTACATTCATACTACAAACACACACATCACCAGATTAACCACTAACTAGCTAGCTAATGTAGCTGCCATTGGTTAGCCCAGTTAGCCGTGCAGTTAGCGGCCCGGATAGTTGTATCGAATGGAGTTTAGGTTGGATAGGTTAGCATGCCAACTGGACTTGATATCTCTGCAACACAATACATACATACACACATACATACCTTTGACACATAACATCAAAACTATTTCTTCACGTTCTGCAGATCATTTTCCTTTTTGAATAGTTTTTCAGAAAACTAACATTCTCACATGCTACACCTTGAAGCTGCAGCACATTTGCCCTCGACAGTCACCTCAATTACGAGCAGAACAAGTCATTCCAACCAAGACGGCACTGAAGGATACTGATTTTAAATTGAAAAAAAGAGAAGACGGCTGGTATTGGATCAGTATATCAGGCGCCTGAGATTTAAAAATCAGCATCAGGGGAGAGAGCGGCTGATGCGTACGTCAATAAGTTGCTCCTAAATGCTACTTGCGAGCGTTTAAACTCCCCTGTGTGAGGTTTGTGTTTAATGAGCGGGAAAGCACTCAGTCACTCGTGCACATCTATTGAACAAACGCTGTGAAAAACAGATTCTTTCATTTTTTCCGACGCAGGAGCTTTTTTTGAAATGCGCTTTTCACGCCCACAAATGCTGCTTCCTCTTCGCGTCTCTCCCTCGCATAAATTGGCTTGACTCCTGTCCAGAATGGCGCCTCATACATAAACGATTGGACAAACAAAGCCGCGTCAGTTTTCGAGGCAATTAGCGAAGCGCTGAGCATTTTCAATCAAATAAGGTTGCACCGATCAATGCCGTAATTGAAAAAGTTTTTGAAGTCCCTCGGCCCTTTCTCTCGGTGACAGGGACAGATTTGGGCGGCTCTTTTCACGCCGATGAGCCTTTCATTTGAGGTATTTAAATGTTTTTTGGAGAGACATTGGGAAAAGCTTTTTTTTTTTTTTTCCCATTTCAGTTATGTTGAGTAACCAAGCCGAAACAAAGAGATCACTGGGAACAGAAATAGATGTGACGGATAAGGAAGCGAAATGGGAAGACAGAGCGAGCAAGAGTCATCGGATGTGTTGAAGGGAGACACGGGGAGAAGAAAAGCTCCCTCAGATCAAAGACAGGGGCTGAAGCAGAACATCGCTGACTGACTCCTCCATCTCCCGACAGCTCCATCATAACTCAACTCCACTTTAATAACTCTGTCAGACAGAATAACAGCCCGGTCGGTCAATATATCCAGTTCTTCGCACGCGTTATTTTGGATGTAGCTTTGGATTTGCGGAACAAAAGGTTGCGGCTCCTCAAATAATTGGCCAAATAATCCGTTCTAAGTATCGGACGCATGTGGAGAATCAATCACAGAGCGAACGAGCTGGGGCCCAGTTTTTTGGGAGGATTATTTATTCCCCCTTAATTGATCGATCAAGCCTGTGTTGCTGGCAGGACACCTGTGGCCCGGCGCTCTGGTGCGGCGAGCTGGTCCAGAGCTCCTGCAGAGATTCAAACTCAAACCAGTGCCTCCAGAAAGATGCGCCGCATGGTTGCTAAATCGGAGATACGCAGGGGGTGCAGAATGAGTGTGTCTCAAAAAACATGTATTTTTTATGAGTCCAAGTGCGTGAGGACCCGTTTAGACGACTCATTCAGAGAAGCATAACGACCAGGACGTGTTCTGAGAGCTGTCAGTCATGTTCTCCGTCCAGGTTTCTCCATCTGGCGGCTGGTTCTCTATCCGTCCCTCGCTCCTCCGGTGCCTCTCACAGCCCCGGCTTTTGCTGAATAGCTGATACAGGCTCTCAGCAGGGCCGTGTCTGGCTTCAGCTTAACAGGGCATATCTCTGCCTGCTCTTCTTTGACCACAGACAGCACTCACTGCCCGAGTCTAAGAGCCAGCCCAGCTGCTCTATTCTGAGCTGCATGCATGGCTAGTCTGTCTGGGAGAGACAGATAGCCTGACACAACACCGCCACTGCTACTGCTGCTGTCTCCGTGACGTACACGAGGAGAGAGCTGCTGGAATGATGAATACAGCGAGAGTCGACTGTATTTTCCTCCCGGATTCTGTCAGAAAGTGAGACTGATGGGAACAATAGCAAATAGAACTTCTGTTGACAGTATTCATACGTCTTTAAAAAAAAATACGCTTTGTAGAAGGTTTGTACGACTGATTTCATTCAGAAAATCTGACTGACAGCTGAAAGTTATGTTGCCACGGCGCTGTTCGTACAGTCTGGCTGGATTCAAGCAAAAAAAAACACTTTTAAGAGTTGAGAAAAGATCATGTTTGAAGCCAGAATCACAGCTTAAAAATGTCCCAATGGTTACTAAAATTACCCGATTATTGTCAACTGGAACGGAAAGTACGGCGTTCTTGAACAGTGGGCTCTCGCTCGGCAGCCGTCTCGCCCAGCTGTAACACCGCCACCATCCCCTTCTGATAAGAAAGTCAGCTCATATAGGTTCTTTCAACTTTATTTGTCATTTTACATCACAAGGTTGCATAGTGACATGGTGAAATGGTAAACACGGTTATACACCCAATAAATAATTCTGCGTTTTTTTTATTCGCCTTTCGGTGAATGGAAAAAAAAGCGGCAACATGATGGTGATGATAATGTGGTCGGCATCTTCACAATAAAAGCTCGACATCAGATAAACCCTGTCCATCATCTTTGAGTGTTTCTGAGCAGCGAGCATAACTGATGCAAACACCTCAACCTTGACCCGTGCTGCATCTGATTGAAACACGGTCCGCCGGTTGAGTGCAATAGCGTGATCCTGGATGTTGTTGTGGAGATAAGTCACTGTATAAGATGTTGGCACAAGAATAGTCTTTGAGATCTCGCTGCATGGCCAACCTCAGTTCAGTTTCATCTATTTCATGTCCCTACACTCGACATTAGCCAGTGCTGGGGCGGTCTGGATGGTCAGGTCGGATTCAGTGATCACTGATGCTCTTAATCGAAACCCTGCGCTTTCTTCTGATGATGCTGAATTTATTTCAGCCACGGACAATAGGTGTTTCAGCGACAAAGCTGAGGAAATAACAGTTAAAAAACAAATATGCAACGAAATTTGAAGAAATGTACAAGGAACATTTTATTCTTGTGACTGTGCTTCAAGTCTGGATACTTGAAATGTGCGCACATGAAGCAGCATCACGACTGCTCTGTTTCATCTGTGACAGTCGCCCTGCAGCCATCCACATGTCACATATCATATCCACGTTTCATCTGCGAGCATTTCTCATCCTGCACTTTTGCTCACTGACTGAGCGGCTATGCAAATATCCAGCTGGGTGAAAAGTGCTCGGCTAAAGTGCACTGAGCAAGTTAACAGTTTGTTAAAATCTCAAATAAAAAAAAAAAAAAAAGATGGGCTTGTTTAAATGTTAAATGGGCCGGTGCTGTTAACTGAATCCTGTTTGATGGGTACTTTTTTTCTTTACTATGAAAGTGGCTGATGTCATATTATATAGTAGGAAGCCACGCGTTATAATCTATGTGGTGAATATTCATTAGGCTTCTTTTCATGCATGTTCAAACACAAACAGCCTTTAACGGTCTTTAAACAAATGTTGATTTTGTGATCTCGCTGAACTAATGAGGTGATCGCTGCACACACGCACACAACAGCAGCGGAGGGGCAAAGACCGAATACATGAAGAAGAAGAGAGTTCATGTTCCTCAGTTTTTTAAATCATTTCTTTTATATAATTCCTGCTGACGTTTGCATCTGTCATTAAAATTCTGTAGGTATTGATTCACCCGCTTCCTCGGCCTGTACGACTGCTAACAAAACGCTCCTCGGCTCGTGAGCTGCAGTTGCAGCAGGAGTCTGTTTACGTCGTGTCTTGGTGGCGCTCCCGGGCTCGGCTGTCAATCAAACGCAGACTGTAGCCCGGCGAGGCTCGGAGGGTAAAGGAGCGATTCATGCATTTCAAAACATCCTTCCTCTTTTCTTACACTGACAAAAAAAAAGCATCAACGACACGTTTGAAAATCACTTTTTTTTTTTTTGGTTCAGGCCACAATGACTTTTTTGGTTAACTCCGTTCTATGCCGCTCGCTTACAACATCTGCTTCTCGGGCTCACTCTGTTGTCAACGCTTTGAGCTGCTCCGGCTGACAAAAAATGTCCAAACTATGATGTAATAAACGTCTGAGAGCCTCTCAGTCGAGGCAGTTGCTCTCTCAGTGCTTCAGCGCTCCGCTGGTTGGTTTTTTTTTTCAGCCATGTGCTGTTTTGTTTGATGAAGCCGTTATTCCTGCTCTTATGGAACCAGCCTGGTGTCGACACATTTTCTGCGAGCGTTTGTCTTCGTCCTGTAGGGCATGTTGGGTATCCATGGCAACCGCAGCAGGGACAAGAACACAGCGTTTTTTTGGGGTTTTTTTTTTGTTTGTTTGTTTTTTCTTAAGCTAAATTTAAGGAGACCATTAAAGGAGATGTAACCTCAAAAACAAACACATTGTCCCACCTTCCTGTCCCCGACTTTGCTCTGCGTTTGATGACATGTGTTGCGGTATCATGAGGAGATGTCGGGATGCATTCCAATTGTTTTCCGTGCTCTTTGTTGAATGCTAACAAGCTCTTATTTTATTACTGATTTGGTCTCGCATGATTTAGAATTCCCCTCTGTCCTATCAGTTTTACACAAAGTACAATAGTTTGGTTCCCAGTCAAATACCAGGGAGAGAAGCAGTAATATTTAGCACAAACAAAACAAAAAATGTTTTTTTCCATCCTCACTCCAAAGACACTGCAGCCAGAGGAAAAAAGAGGTTTTCCAGCTAAAAGTTGGTCACTGTAACCGAGCCGAGGAAATCTCCTCTTATGGTATTAAGACGCTAACTCAGTAGCCGGCTACTCCGGGGATGTTATCATGGGATAAGCAGATTATAGCCCCAAATATCCTTATGTGCATTAAAGCATGCACGGCACAAGGTGGTTATTTTCATGATGCAATTTCCTCCAGCTGAAACCGTCATCAGAGCAATCACTGCGGCACAGCTGCAGAGCCCTCGACTCTCTGATGATGAGAACTTGTTTTCTGCTCTCTTGAAGCTAATTTCTTTAAGAATTATTAGAAAAAAAGGGGGGAGAGCCGTCTTGATTACCCCACCCCAACAAATCAGGAAAAACAAAATTAGATTCAGATCAGTTAGTGCGGAAACCGAGCAGAGTCCTGAAGTGAGCCTGATACAGCTCGACACGGGGGGAGGGGAAGAGAAATCTCATTGTGTGTTCTTGTATTAAAGGGAAAAGAAGGGGCGAGTCTTTCCCGTTTCATATACTTTGATACTAAACAGCCGGGACAAGGCCCATCAAAAGCCCCTGCACTGCCGGTGACAAGGGGACGGAAGTCGAGCATGGAAGTGACAGGTGTTTAGCTCTGACTAGTGAGGCTCAAAAGTTGGACAGAGCCCTCCGGACACGTACACGGCCTCCTCCACTACATCAAGAGGAAGTGCCGACACGGAGATAACGAGGAGAACGGCCGACCTCAAAGATGTGGCTCCAAAAAAAAAAAGAAACAAAGATCAAGGAAGCCATATTGATAAAAGTGAAACAAGGAAAAGGCTGATGAGTCTGTTTTTCCCCGAGCAGCAGAGCCGACACGACACTGAACATATTGATTCAGAGAGCAGCTGCCACGTTCTCTGACTGTTTCCCGAACATCGTGCGCCTTCATCTGCCAACCTGAGCACCTTCAGCCGAGAGATTATATTTTTACGGCTCCCGTTTGCCTCGTTTTGGTTTTGTGCACAACAGTGGCTTCGTTGTTCTGTTCAGTTTCGGTTGGCAGGACGTTAAAACTGTTATCTCAATCGTGCAGCGTCTCTCAAAAACCACACAGCCTTCCTATAACCTTTAAAATGCTCACTGTACATTATGATCGGCATCTATCAACTATTTGTGCGAGTGTTAGCGTGTTATTCTGATGCAGCCATGTTTATATTGTATCGTGTAAGCTACGTTGTAAAGATTCAATTATTTTTTTTATATGACAACACAGTGGGAGTTGGCGCGAAAAACTTCCCCGGTAACTTGGGAACATTCCCATTAATCTTTTAATGAGAAAAAAAATGTCTGTTGGCTTTTACAGTTTAAATAAAGAGGTATCTCTTTATTAGACCTCAGGGTGCAAAAAAACAAAGTCCTTGTCAAGTGCTGCATATTCCACACTACATTTAGAAACAGCATTTTTATAAAGAAAACAACGCACTAGAGGTATTAGTAGCAATCTGGAGAAGTAAACATATTCCGCTTTTAAAAGTATCGCACGACGTGTCACAAAATACCTCCGCTCCTGTTGTGACCATAGTTTTAATGAACTATACTCGCTTAAAAGGTGCAATGCGAACGGATTTTAGTTGAAAACATTCAAAAATGAACTAAATCTATGACTGGACTGTGAAGAAAAAACAGATTTGACAGAATGGCATCTTTGCTGTGAAGAGATCTGCTGACGTCACCATGCTAACCAGCTAGCCCCTTCCTGTCACAGGCCAAAGCTCCCGTGCCAACACAACACAACACTCCCAAGGTACTCCGATCTCCCAGTTGCTTCGACGGGACTCCAATTCTTAAGTGTTGCACCTTTAATAACACTTCTAGCTCTTTACTCGCTTTTTAAGTTTACATAAATATTGGGAAAGGAATTAGAAGGAGAAAGGACAGTTAAGTAATGACTAAACTTAAAAACTACCAAGTACAGCTACTTGTGCAACAGACAAGGCAACTGGAATGAAAAAAAAAAGTTGTAGGTTAAAGGATATGTAATGCACAATGTTCATAATGTGCACTGAATGTGGGCAAATCAAGCCACGGCCGGTTTAAAGACCATAAAGACCATAAAGACCAATGTCACTTTAGAGGAAACACACTTAAAATAACTAAGTCAAGCTGTTGGTTGAACTTACATTTACCCAAATGCCATAAATTAACATTTTCAGGCATTCAGCAGACTTACAGTAATTCATACACTGATGGCGGTGGCTGCTATGCAAGGTGCCGACCAGCACATCAGGAGCAGTTTGGCGTTCAGTATCTCGCCCGAGGACACTTCGACATGCAGACCAGGGGAATCGAACCAGCAACCTTCCGATAACAACACGCTGGCTCTACCCCTGAGCCCTGGGATAGCACCCCATTGTGCTTTTAGAGAGCACGATGGGTTCATCCCAGTCTTTACAGACCAGTGGAGCAAACCAGTGACTCTTCGATGTACATGTGGGACTCGCTTTAAGACAGACTCGAAAATTTTGGTATAAAAACACATTTGGGGCAATACGAATGTATGTATCTGCATTGTCACAGTCAGCCAAGCCTTTGAGCGACTCTGCCGAGGATGTGAGGAGGATCAGGCTGTCTAGTGAGAAAGATTAGACACCGCGGGGTGCCTCGGTTTCATTATATGCTGGACGGAGATAGCCAAGCTAAGAAAAGCCACACACGCCTCTAACTGTGATCTTGTTTTATAACTAGACTATTAGAAGTCTAGTTACTGTTTGGCACGCAAAAATCCACGTGTGGGCTCTCCTTCCTGTTCCCAGTTATTGTAAAGAGATACAGTCGTTTTAAGACAACAGAGACTGGAATGTGTGCGTGAGACCGAATTCTAACGAGCAATTAAAAATAAAAATAAAACTTACAAACAAACCCAACGCGGTTCCTCAGGTGCATCAGACGCCACAGGTATGTTATTATGAAGGCGTGAACGACTTCCTCTTCACACTTTCAGAGGAAGGTAAAGAGAGAATCCTCGCTCAGAATGCCAACACAAGACGAGTTGTTGTGACTGACAAGCGCAGCGGCCCACACGCGCGCATCGGCAGACGTACGCACCTCCGGGTCTCCCGCAGCGCCGCAGAAAAACCATCTCTGATCTTTTCTCCTCCGACGTCGACTAATGAGCTCATGATGAGAGATTCACCAAATCTCGGCTCGTACTTCACAGCTGAGAAACTCAAGGTTGAACCCTGATTCCGAGGATCCTTACATCCAGGCTCAGCGCGTTACCGAGGGGGAGCAAAATGGAGGAAACAATAATAATAATAATAAAACACAAGCTTGTGGTGATGTCATGGCAACAAACACGGGTTACTATGAATGCAGGACGTTTTTTCACAGCAGCTTCATATTTTCTATATTTAACCACAAATTGGTGGTGATACAGCGGTTGGAGCATCGACGGTGACACCGCCATTGTTATCCGCCGTATATTTTAATGAGTGCCTTGCTGCCTGTGTAATCATCCCTTTAATCGGCCCCAAAGCATTTACAGAGTGGAATTTAAGACGTTTAGTTGGTGAAGCTCGGCCGAGTTTCTCCTCTCGGGGCCCAGTTTTGCCACTTGCCATCTGATACACACCCATTACGCGCGTATACACTCGCTCTGTACCGTCGCTGCCGTTCTCCCATCAATTCTTCCTTAATCATCATCTCCTCGTGGATCTTCCCCTCGCCGTGCCCGGAGGCCTACGGCGCCTCTATAATCTGATCCTCCATCACGCTGCGGCTGGCGCGAAGAGGGGCGGCGCAGCTTGATTGATTGGAATTACTTGACAAGTTTGTATCTATAAATAGCTCCGCTGACACAGGCAAAAACCACTCACATGCTTCGGGGGTAAACATAATCAATAACAACATTTCAATAACTCTGTAAATAATCTCTCATCTCATAAAGGGTTGTTTTGAAGAGGAGTGTTAAGGGGAGCTGCACCATCTGGTAACTAACAATAGGGTCGCATTTTATCGTCATCATCGATTGACCTCATGACCTCGGCCAAGGAGGTCATGTTTTACCATGTCTGCCTGTCCGTTGGTTGGTTTGTCAGCAGAATTACACAAAAACTACTGAGCACATTTCCAGAAAACTTGGACGGTGAATGTGTCTTGGCCCAGAGCGGATCCACTTAATTTCTGGTGCAGGTCCAGATGCAGGATCGGATCCAAGAATTTTTTTTTCTCACTTCTATAATATTGTGAGATATTGAGCGATTTTCCATATTTTTGCTCATTTCTCATGGAATGATGCATGGGTCTTACAGCATAAGGTAATTCAGCTGGCTGATATCTAGGAATGATCGCGATCGATCTGGTGAGCCTGAATAGTTGCGCAGTCTGAGTGACGCAGAGCTACTGAGTTTGATTGGATCGGGCTCGGCTGAATTAAAGGGGGCTGTTGGGCCCCCTTTAACTAGTGCCATTCTACTTTTTCTACTTAAATGATCAATCATTTTGTGTATAAAATATAACTGATAGCTCATGAATATAAACATCAAGTGACTTGTTTTGTCCAACCAGCAGTCCAGACCCCAAAGAAGTTCAATTTGCGAAGATATTAAACAGAGAAAGGACGATATTTGAGAAGCTGGAATCAAGCTGGTTAAAGACTCTCAATGACATGAATCAATCATCAAAATAATTCTAAAGAACAAATATCATCTGATCATTTCAGCACTGAGTGAAAACAACACGCTCTCAGACATCAGACAATCTTATTTTAAACGGTTACATCTGCTCATCTTCTTTCGTCTTTTAAAGTCTCTGATACAAAAAGTGCCTGGATGAAATCGCTCCACTGATTACTAATAAAACTACACTAAATAAATAAAAACCAGGTGGTCCACCTGCCTTCATTTCTTAATTTAAGGCAGTTAAGTTTAAATCCAGTGTGTTTTTTCCTTCTTGTTTGGGCTGCATTGTGTAGAACGGTGCTGGTGCCGGGTTTGAGGCTGGATGACTGTTTTCACATTCAGTGTTCTCTGTGCTGGGTTTTAGGAGGCGGGGCCTACGGGCATGATTTGTGACATCACAAATGGTTGGGAAGTCGATCCTGCTCCAATATTCAAGTGGAAACTTGAAGCCTCCATCGCAGCTGCAGTGAGAAAGGACCTTAAAGTGACGTAGAAGACATCTCATGTGAAGAAGCTACATTTAAATGACATATATTTGCATAATCAGAGATTCTGGGTTTTTATTTAAATAAAGGGAGGAGTGTGCATCCTTATTTTGTTGAAACCCCATATCAAAAATACATTATTGGTCAAAGCACAGTGTTTGATACGCGTCAAAAAAGGTCTGCAGGAGATCTTTATGATGAAATTTATGATGAAAGAAAGCTTCTTCTCCTCCTGGATGCGGGTGATAAACAGTATTCTCACCCAGTTCTCACACATTTCCTGAGTTCATCCTCCAGGACTGAATCCTGATGAGACGTGTTAGTGATCTTTTGCCATTCTCGGTGACAGCCGGCGACGGAGGCAGCAGGTTGCTTTGGTGGAGGCGGAGACGCCCTCCTCCTCACCCACCCTTCTCAAGGAGCGTACAAGAAGAACAGGTGAGCGCGGAGGAAAAAAAGGGGAAGGTTTGGCAGCTGGGGTCCTAGCAGTCTTTTCAGGCATTCATTATTTAGCCCGTCTAAAAATACATCAGAGGCTGCCTCCCTTCCAGCACATGGTGCATCTGAATTTCACAGCATCCTGCTCGCAGCCACTCAAATCTGATCTGAGGAGCTGCTTGATCTACTGTACATCAAGGTAACGCATGTGCACAGAGGCACGCCGGCGCACACACATTAACCGTCACAGATGCACGGAGGAACATGGATGCACTTAATCGAAACTACAAAAAGAAAGAAATAGAGTGGAAACATTCGCACGCACCGCTATTTTTACAGCAAATTAGAGGCGCAATTTTTTTTCACTCACACTACAAATCAAATCCCACAAAGACGTTCAAAAGCACAATCTACTGCGGGAACCGGCTAACTCAGCACAGCAACGTGACAGTAATTTGCACACAAGCAAGCAGAGCTCACAACACCTCACGAAAATTAGCTAAGTGAACCAGATATGCCTCACAGGCAGCGTCCTCTTAACACCATGTATCCCTGATGGGTTTCACATGCCGCCTCCTGCTCTGCGTCTCGGGCTCGTAACGTTAGACGCAGTCCATGAAATCAAACATCTACCAGGTCAGAGATTGGACCGCGCTCATTGTTAATTGCATTGGGGAGAGAATGTCAACTTAATTATTTCAGCCGGGGCTGGAAATGATTCCCTGCAAATCTATTAGACACGTATGCTATGCGAGTCATGTACTGAGTCTCACAAGTCAATAAGCGGGGCGTCCGCCAGGACAGATGAGTGGGTCTAACAGGCTGGCTTTGATTTAGATGGCAAGATTACCACGGTGGAACGTTAAATTGGGTCTGATTAAGGCTGGACTTTTGGGTATTAATGAAATGAACCGATGTTCACTCATGTAGTGAAGAAAAAAAAATCACTGCTTGGGAACACATGGCCGATATATGACCTTAAAATAATAAAGCTGTATTTCTTAGTTGTTATTTTATGTTTGTATGTTGATATTTTGAAATATGCTAACAAACACTTCATTAATGCCAGGACTGGTCTACAAAACCAAACATCACAATATGTTTTCAACAAATAACTCAATATCAATATTGGGACATACTGTAGAGCTGACTAATGGCACTTGAGATTGGGTATAATGACTAAGTGGGAAGAGGCAAGTAGAGTCAGGAAGTTCAGAAAATGACATAACTTTACGGCTCATGTCATCATGATATAACAATATCCAAAATGAAATGTGTCTCATATATTGGCAAGCTCTATATCTGCTGTTCAGCCTGTTATTTGTTTTTCATCAATTAAATAATAATTTGGTGATCAGAGAAGAAAGTGAGAAAAAAAATGTGAGGAAAAATGACCATGACAATTTCTAGGAGCCAAGTGCTTTATTTCTACATCCAACAGTCCAAAGCCAAAAGGAATTTAATCAACATTAGAGCTGAACAGTTCATCTGGATATTATCGAAATCCAAATATGGCCAGGCGGAATATCCAAATCGCAGGAGCTGGAAAAATCGCAGCCGTGTTTCAAAAACGGAAAAAAATACTTTGCACATCTTTCCATGAGGAAGGTGTGTGGGAGAGGCACAGGGTAGCAAACAAACTCCCGCACAGCGTCTGCGTGTCGGCACTAGACCTTCATCATGCAGATAGTTTGGTAGAAAAGAGAAGCTATCTTGATGTGGGGAGGCTGCAAACCTGCAGGGAAAATGAAATGCGAAAAAAAAAAAAGATCCCATTCCCACCAAAATCGTGACTGATCACAATTGTAATATCTGTCAAAATAAAGCCAACATGATTCTTTTGCATATCGTTCAGGGAAAAGTTTAAAAAAATCTCACATTTCAGAGGCTCGACTGAGGACACATTTGGCATGTTTGCTTGAAAAAAAATCGTCTAAAGCTACTACAAGGGACTTTTGGTGTTTGTTGACTCTGTTGGGCGCTTTGTACAAAAGATGAAGAGGATGAAACAAAGTAAACTGTGTTTTAATACCAGACAGAGCGGCTTCTCAACTCTGGCTGCGAGACTCCTCAGTTCATCCTCAGCACTACGTCTTTAAACACTGTGTACATTTTCTGACTTATCTGCCCCGGATAAGTCAGAATCCGACCCGCTGACAGACCTTCAGAATGACTACAGTAATTAGAAATAACCAGTCCTCTCGCTGATGGTCTTGTTTGCTCACGTAGGTCACATACAGGCTGTTTCACAAGGTTCCTTGTACTCTGTTTAAAAAAAAAACAAATGCCTATAATATAAATCCTGAACGAGCTGCACGGATAATGATTTTACATTAAAAAGGTTGTTGACAGAAGTCGGTCAATCATCCATTGTGGGTGAGACTTAACTGGTTAGTGATTTTCATTTTCGGTGCAACTGACTCCGACATCTTCCATCAGCTCGACCTCCGATTGAACCGCTTCCGAGTTCGAGAGCGAGGTAAACAGATCAATTGCGTTTAAGCACTCCACGCGAGGAGCCCTTCACAGGAGCCAAACCAAATTCACAATCCCCCACATGTACACAGAGAGTCTGTCGGGCTCAGGCCGAGGATATATGCATATCGACGTTACACATCTCTCCGTGCAGAGGCAGCAGTGAACGCTGTTTGTATCACCGAGAGCGCTTCTCTCTTCTTCTTTTTTTGCCTGCATGCACGCGCAGGCATCATGGCGAGAACTTAAAACTGCACGCATAAGAGGAAACCCTGATGTATGCATTTACCACAATACTCAGCACTATTCGGTAGAAAACGCTGCACAACAATTGCAGCCATGCCCCAGTTATGAGCGGGGACTGATGGGAACACAGCTTTGAGGGAGGTAAAGTATTGGCATGGGAGAAGGGACCGGGAGAGGGAAAAGCAGACTACTTCAAAAGACTGAATGTGAGCCGGTGGCTCAGAGCGCGCTGATTGTACGTGACGCGAAATCTACAGCCGGATCTTAGCAGCCTGACGGAGCAGATGGAAATGAGATTTTTCATCACTGAAGGATATATCTGATAACTAGCAAACTTTGTGAAAAATATCTTCCCTCTGAAAAAAACTCTGCTGAGGCTGACATTTGAGGCTGCATTCTTATGATGTATGCATCCAAAGTGGGTCATAGATTTGAAATGTTTCAGTGCAGTTTTGTTTGAAGGAAGCAGTTTAACTGCTGTACAACAACTCGGACTGAATCAGGGAAACATATCAAATTAAAGGACGATAACTTACGTTCTGTGAGTGTAGTGCAACTGTGCAATCTGTGTTGCTTTCAAGGTCCCTGTCATCAGCATTAGTTCAGAGGTAATAAGGCCTTTATAAGTCTGTATAAGACGCTTATTAACATCAATAAGACTTTCTGAATTTTAATCATAGCGCAACATGTATATAAGCAGAAACTTGTCAGGAAGTATTCAATCTAATAAAGAATAAAAAGTTTAGTACAGGTATAAAAGGTGTTCATATTTCAAAGGTGTCATTTATTAAAAACATCACATCTATAGAGTTTACAGAAAGCTGCAGGATACACGTTCTTTAAAAACATTTCTATGATTGTGAATCAATAATTCTAAAAACATTTGTTTTTTCATCTCTGTGTAAGAATCCATTGTCAATGAACTGACAGCTGGTTCCAGCTTCAAACAAGGTTCGCCAGCCTTCGGTATCAGGTGGTATCTGTGATTTGTCAGCAATCAAACCTGGTAGTTGCCAAGTTTGTGGGAATAAAAAGTAAGTACGGATGAGTGCTGCCCTTGTGTTAGCAAGGTATCATTAGCAAAGCTAGGGTAAGCCAGTGTTTAGCAATGTTAATGGTAGCTAATGATTGCTAGCTAACGTGGGACTTTAATACAAAGTTTTAACGCAACTCTTATTCTTTGACTTGTTGTCGAATTTTGCAAGGAAATCTCAGCTCCTGCTGGTGTTTGAGATGTCAGCAGGGTTCGGTTCAAAATCTAATAAAAGTTCATAAAATGCCTCAATTCATTAAACTCAAATCTGTTATTAAATCTTAAAACTCGTCTCTCCCTTTAACAGCTTAATCTTAAAGGATCTGATATAAGATTTAATAAATTAGACAATCTGATTTGATACTGGATCCATATTGGATAAGATGTTATCTAACCCTGATCTTTCATATTGCACCTGTTTATATGTAAATCGTGACGTTTGCTGCGGCTCAATGAAAATGCACCTTTAACATGACAGTCAGTTCAAAGCAGCATCCTCTGGTTTTATACGTTTCCAGGAGCACAAGTGTTTCCTTTCATAAAGGGAAACATCCACTGCAGTGGCAGAGCGGTCTAAAAATAAAGCACCACATATATTTTCAAATACAAATCCACTCAGTTCCCGAACAACTGAGCTGTATTTGATTATTTAATGTATGAGCCCAGAGTAGTGCAGTAATACTCCTGACTATTGACCTGAATGTGTATGTGATGTAGTTATCTCGGTCTCTGTCATCCATCAGGGGATCGTGCAAAGCTTTCACATGGAAGATCTCACTCTAAAATGGGCGACACACATCTAATTATACGTACACACGGCCTTACGTAACGGACTATATTCGTTGAATATGTTCACGTGACGATGCTGATCAACAATCCGAGTCGAACCGAGAAACCGTCCTCACTCTGCTGAACATCTTTACATTCCATCCTTGTAAGCAGCTGTGGGACGTTTACTCGATTACTGTACTCGAGTACAACTTCAAGGTATATGTTCTTTATTGCAGCGCTTCCATAGTACTTTATACTCCCAGAGCACAACATTTCACAAGCCAACATTATGCTTTAACTCCTACTCTGACACCTACAGTGACTCTGCATATTAAGATCTTGCATACAGAAGCCTCTAATGAGCCTCTAACAATAGTGAAGGTAACAATGCATATTAATGATGCAGGCAGCGCTTTTCAAGATACTTAAAAGGTGCATTACACAGCAGCATAAATAAAAGATCCTGCAAACTAAATGTTTGGATATCAAATGAAAATAACCAAAAGTATATAAATGTGTTAAAAAATAGCAAAAAACATATAAATGCTACCTCCACGTAATGCTTCTGTGATTAGAGAGCTTTATAATTCTTATATTTATACATATATTTAACTTCCTGTTATGGTGTCTAAAATTATAATATTTCCAGGTTTGCTTCCTCTTAATGACACTTCACTAAATAATTTTGTCACTTTAATCACTTTGGGATCTGGAACTCAGTGATGCATATTTTTCAGGTAACTTGTGACAATTTTACAGAACAGACTGTTGATTAAATTAATACATTTGCAAGAATAATCCAACATACTATTACTACTAATAATAATACTAACGATAAAGAAATGTATCCTTTGATACATCAAGAAGGTTCTTTAAGGGTATTAACAGACACCACCCACCGCAGTCAAAGTGCAGCCTCGTTCCTCAGGCTCTGAGACTCCTGAAGTCATCCTCAACAACTGTCTTGTGTAGCATAAAGGGACTGCGAGGAACTTTAACTGGTTAGAGAGCAGTCACGATTTTATTCTGAGGCCTCTGAGCAACATAAGCAATGGTCAAGACCATCAACGTGGAGGGTGGCTATTTCTATATACTGTAGATATTATAGTTGTTGTTGTTGTTGCTCTGTGGCCTGGTGGTACTGTGCAGCCGAGCTGTGTTCAATAAACAGCATCAAAAATATGTTGCATCTTTCTTTGACTCACTTTCAAGTCAAATGCTCAGCTAGACAGATCAACGTCTTTATGATACGAGGCGGGTGGCGCTCATACAGTTTTTTTGTCCACAGGGGTCACCGGGCTCAATAAAGAGAATGAGAGTTCCTTGCAGCTGCCTCAACGAAAAGATTTCCTGCAGTACCGCTCCTGTGTACACAAACACAAGAACGCACGTGGCGGCTCACATGTTTTCTTAAACGACACGCCTCGGATCAGGAAAGACCGGCTCGGAGAGGAGCAGAAACGAGCCAGCGGTGGCTCACAGCCTCCCTCTAAATCAACAGCGCGGCGGGCACATCCAGTTATCCACCTCTGCTTTCCACTCCAGCAACAAGAGCAGAGCACTCCCGTCCAGCTCTGCAGCAGACAATGGACTATTTATCGAAACCCCCTCTCTCTCTCTGTCAGCTCCCAGGACACATGTGGGCATGTTCATTCACCCACCTACACAAACACACACACACACGCACGCTCGCTGCTCTTGATTCCATCTATGGAAGTACAATGTAAGCATGCATTAGGAGCTACGGGTGAAAAAGGAAAAAGTGTTTTCCTCTTTACAGGCAATGCTTGAGTGATCTACTCCTTGACTCCGGGGCAAGTGGCTCCACACAGAAACACATATCTTAGCCCAGCTCCCTAGTGTGTGTGTGTGTGTGTGTGTGTGAGAGAGAACGTACAAAAGATGTACAGTATGTGTGTCTACATGCACTTGTCTGTGGAAGGGGCCAGATGGGCAAAAGAGAAGAACTGAGCTAAATAAAAAAGGACGATGGCAAAAAGAGAAGGAGAAGAAGGAGAAGAGGGGAAATGGGGAGAGATTGCACTTGGAGCGGAAATGCTTCAGTGCCTCTGCGGCCTGCCACCTCGTATCACGGAGCATCCGCTGACAGATGAATGCAGGAGAACCCAATAATAGAAATGTTGGGGCATAAACGCCCCGGATGAAGGGGAGGAGCTTCCCGCATGCGAGCTGATGCGTAAGTATGGCAGAGGGTAGCGCGGGGTCAGCCGTCTCCGCGTCAGCGACCCATCTCAGGGGCCGAGGCAGACACGGAGCGCCGGGCTGAAACCTGTATGAGATCTGACTTATCTCAGCCGAGACCAGTTCACTTTTTTGGGGGGGTTTCAATACCGTTACCATGGCAACTCTTATCTTGAGTCTAGACTTATTGTCCAAGATGGCTAATGTTACCCTTTTAGCCCTGTGTCTGTTATAGGGCACGTGCTTTGTTTCTAAATGCGTTGCTGATGCAGCTGCTGAGGGTCGTACACAAAGTGTTTTCTAGGATAAGGAGACGTGAGAGCTGTTGACAAGACTACATTCACAAAAATATGTGACAGATTATTAGATGTCTAGAGTCCCGTAACCGGCAGCTTCTCTTTGAAATGACTGCTACCTCGAGCATTACGTGATTCAAAGTCAAAAAATGTCCTTTTATTGCTGTAGCCACTACGAGTATCAGCCAAGACGTGCAATCCAATATTATGTTTTATTTCATATTTGGGTAATACTTTACTTAAGATGTCCAGCATGAACATAACTTTCCTTCTTTACATTTACAAAGAGCACTTTGTCTCCAGTCCGCAGGCTCTACAAACAAAACCTGCCACAAACAAAAAGGGTTTACTTCCTAAAACACATCTCAATATAATCATCCATCTAAAAGTCTCAGGAATAAAGGGCATTTTTGCCCAACACAACACAGCTGCAGAGGGCATAATTAGGGCTGCAGAAAAGCCGGTATTAAAGTTGGCGAAGCAATTTAAATCTGTCTAATAGAAGAATGGCTCTGCTTTAAAGCTGCCCTGTGGAGCTGATTACAAAAAAACAAGTTATTTTTGCAGTCGGCGTCACCAAAACATTTGCAAAGTCAACCTTTTGAACATTTTGGAAACCTGCATTGTTCACATTCATGTCCACCGGCCAGCCGTCTTCTCCGGCACATTGGTTCAAACCCTCGGATCTCTGGGATAACATGTCATCTTTGGCAGGATCGCATCATTGTTTGCAAATGCATCCTTGTGCTCGAGGCAAAACAAACAGGGACTCAAACAAAGTGCTCAGCAGCAGTGGTAGTGGTCAGAAACTCCAGATGGTACCGTAACAGCAACATTATGCAACTATTTTTCCTTAAGATAACGGCTTCAAAATCATTTTGATGGTACAGTGACTTGCAACAGGGTGTCGCTTGTTTCTGCACTTCTAGTCTCTACAACTTCAGCGATCGTCGTCTCTAAGATGTCCTCTGGCCGCCCTGCCTGAACTCTGCGTGACTCCCTGTGAGACAGTAACCTGCTCCGAGCGCCGCCGGGAGGGTTGGTATTTGTTTATGCAGCCATCACGAGGAGCTTTAAGGAGGATGAGGATTTTCAGGTCCTGGGGCAGAAAAGGCCAACAGGACCAGAGTGAGGCGAGCCGACAACTGAAGCACACTCCCAGCAGCTATACGGACATCACGACAGAGCAGAAGAAAAAAAACGAAGAAGACGCTGTAAGGAAGCTAAGAGAAAAAGGGGGACGATGAACAGGTGACAGAGGAAAGACGAGAGTAAATCTCAGACTGGCTTTTAGTCATTGGCAACAGCTTCGCTTGATGACCGGCTGCAGACAGACGCAGAGCGGCTGCTGAGTAACAATTAAATATTAGCTGGCTTTCCAAGTTGCTATTTGTCTTGTGTCTTTGCACTTGCGTGAGGTTTGCCTTTGTTTTGCCAAGTTTGCAACTTGCTACTTTTTGATCATGAGCCAAGTCAGCCCTTCTCAACAATGGTTGGTATCTGGTAGCATGTCACAGCCGGGTGTTCCCGTCTCTGATTCAGGCTACGTTCGCTCGGCATGCTGTTAATGTTTTGAGTTGTAATTCCACGAGCCACAAATGTCCGCGCCTACATCTTGATGTTGAATACACTAGTTTTCGAGACATTACGTTGTTCTGATGTGCCAGTGTGATGTACGTATAACAGTTGTGTTGCGCTCATCGACACCAAATTGCACAAAATACCAATTTTTACATAATGTTACCTTAAAGCACGGCCTAACCGCTCGATTCTGAACTGATTCGTTCGCAGACGAGCCATCTTTAGTGGCTCGTGAGCGCAGTGACTGGTGTTCAAAGTTACAATGCTTTGCTTTGAGAAAAAGATATCCTTCATCGCAGGTCTCCTTTCTGTATAGCCTTTAGCATTCTGCATTTACTGTGAAAAGGGTGTTGTGGCAGGGCGGAAAGCCTCTCTCCATCTCCAGCCTGAACACAGTGGTGAAGTCGAGGAGCGGTTCTCGACCAATAACAGCTCTTGAGAGATGCGAAAAGTACCGCAAGCGATGTAACTCTTTACACATCCAATGCTTTCACTTGTTGGGAGCCAAGGAGTTCAGCCTGTCGTGCTGTAATCTCTTAAAGGCTTCAGTATTGTATAGAAATGCTCTCTGCAGATTTTCTATGTTCTGATCTGAGCTGTCAGCGTATCGACCAGGTATAAATTATACACGCATGCATGTACACTCTGCTTTTCAGATTGTTTTCTCCTCTTCACCCTTTCATCTCATCAAACAGGTTTTAAAAAAAGAAAGAAGAAGAAGAAGCAATGCAATGTAGCATGGGGCAGGGTGGGGTTAGCATTTCAGGGAGAGCTGACGTAAACTGAATGCAGGTAGGGGTAATAGGCTGCTGGGATTCTTCCCGTGTCTGTGTAAAGCTATTATAATAGGCGTCAAAGTGAAAGGAGCGATAAGAGGGCATTGGCTGCCGCTGGAAAATGAAATCCAGCTCCATCGCAGCTACAATTGCTTTTCAGACATAAACTAGAAAAACCTCACAGTGTGAAATCCACCGCCACAATGTGCCTGTGGAATTTGCACATCCCGCCCAATGGCCCTCCAAATATATAAAAATTATGTTGTTTCTGGATTGCTTTTATTGTTTGGAGGCTTTTTAACACGGTTGTGTTTGAGGGGAAGACGGTGCGGGAGGGATTAAAGCTGTTGTGGGAGGATGCAGTTCAAACATAAAGCAAGGGAGCATCGCCGGTGTGGCTGGGTGGATCTGAATACCAATGCCTTAATCACTGGCTTTACAAAACAGGATGATTCAACTCAATCTGTGCATAAAGGCAGGGCAGGGCCTTGTAGTGGCAGCCCTCCCGTCTCCACACCTGTGTTTCAGACGCGTCCTGGAATTCAACAATCAGGATAAACCGCCACAAAACAAATCCAGTCTCTTTATCCACACCTGCTTTCCCCAGCCTGCCCATTTGGAAAAAGGTGTCCTCCTCCAGATGTGCGCCAATTACTGACGTGAAGAGATCAGACATGAAAATCCTGTGAAAACACCAAAGGCGCAGACCTGAGCCGATGTTTCCGCCGGCTGCCGCATGCATAGAGATGTGCAGAAGTGTCCGCTCACATGCGAACATTGGAATTGACAAACAGCCCCGGGGCGTACTCTGTCCTCGATGTTGCAAGTCATACGTAGTGTCAGGTTGGACTTCAGTGTCCTGGAGAGGGGGGAGATGAAACGTAACGCGATCGCTCATCCATGTCCCGGTCAACAACATGCTCGAAACGTCCGACTTAAAACTATTTTTTTTTTAAAAAGCCGTATTTGTCAAAGCTGACATATTTTCAAAATAACGCATTAAATGTTGCTGCTGGCGAATGGACGGTTTTGCGTCACGACTGAGTAAAAAATGGTGTCACGCAGCTCATTTGTATAATTTCATTAGAATTTCAGTTGTCAAGGTGAAGCAAGGGGTCAAGCAAATACTACAAGTAGGATTAGAAAATAGATGATTCAGTGAAGGCTATTCCTCTGCATGTGATCCGTTCCTGACCCTCCTTGAACTGCAATGAAAAGAAATGGTCCAATTCATAATACCAGCACTTAAACCTGCAAATTCATCTGCAAGCGCTGACTTCCATTTACACCGCAACCACTACAGAAGATTCATTCCCCCGACTTTTCAATTTCTACCTTGATGAAGAACGATCCACTTCTGCTGCTATTTAAAACAGAGCTTTACTGACAAAGCTTTGATACAATAAATACTTTATGTACAGAGGAGGGTTTTTTTTTTTTTCCCTCAGCGGCTTACCAGCTAGACCATGAAATGAATTAATTTAATGGCTTTTTTCTTTGCCTTTTTAAAAAGGTCAGCGACGCAATTAAATCAACTCCCATACATCTAACTCTGTCCTGAGCGAGACAGATAAATAAGAGGCGAGCAGCGAGCGAGCGTGTCCACAGGTGCCGCTGGTTCCACTGGTTTCGTCAGACGGCTGCTCTCTCCGGCGAGGGCGCAGCCGCACGGATTCCACGCATGCCACAGAGGTGTGTTCGTTCTGCGGACGGCGCGCGAGCCTCATCCCTCCGCGTCAGCCTGACAAGCACTCGTGGCGTCCTCTAGTCACCATAATCCCCGGCTCCTTTTCTGGCCTGTCAGTAAGGCTGTCACAGCGAGCAACATCCCTGTCAGGGAAACCGACGTCTGAGCGGACACATGGATGGATGGATGGATGGGTAGATGGACGGATAAGTGGATATATTTGCCTGTGTTTCCTCCAGAGCAGCAGCAATCCAGCCTATTTACGCAGATCAATTTCTGTTTCTATGTGCCAGAGGAACAAAATTGGTTTGCCACGTAGGCTTGTGAGCGGCGGACATTGTGAGGGGAGAGCTCGCCAAATGCACAATTTTCCTGGGCCGCATTGTTCCTTCAGTGTTTGCATCCTTTTACTGTTAATACAATCTCAAAAATACAAACGGCAAAGGTCCTTCCAGGCCATCTGACTCACCGATAGAGAAACATAAATCTGCGAAGCCGGACCGCAAATGGGATTTTTTTATCAATACAGAAATTGGATTTCTCTTTTTTTGTGCTCTCACAAATCTTTCCTCAAGTAAATTGTTTTGTTTTGTTTTGTGGGGGAGTGTTTGGTCCGACAGAGACGTTCCGAGTGTATGAACGTGCTTTAAAAGCCGTCAGCCGTCCCCGGCGCGTCCGACTTGCAATACTGCATACGCCGAGAGAGTCAGAGATTTTTATAATTCGTATTTGTCTGCAGAGAGAGGCGAACCACAATGATGTAATTTTAAGTACATTCATGAGAACAACACTGAGAGACAATAGACAGCGGGACTCCTCAAGCAAGGCTTGGAGGAGAGCTGTGTTTTGGAGGAGAGCAGAAACAATACGAGCTCTCCGACTCGTTCTTTTTTTTGTTAATTGGATATCATATGAAGTGCAAAAAATACAACAGAGAGAAGAGTCCGTAATTCACGGGATTCACCAGCGTGCAAGATTATATTTCCCTTCCTAATTTAATAATGTGCACAAATGTATCCTGATAAGTAATTCTGTGCATTATTGAAAACGACAGCACCAAACAAGGAGGAGGGCGGGTGCGAACATCCATTTCACGATATTGGACGGAGCTAAAGATGTCATTTTCATCATCTTCTTCATTCCGTATTTTAAATTAACTCTGAGAACCGCTGTCTCCGCACGCCTTGGCAATAGTCTGCCCACAAAACCTTTCCTGTTTTATTAACTGTTCAAATGTCAACCCGCAGACAGCCATAATCACATCCGCCATAGTAAAATTAATATCGCTAATGTCAGTCTTTGATGTCTAATTTTCAAAGTGAAAACTCCAATCATCCTACACAAACTACCTGGAGATAAACCTCGGCACTGATGGACAGCCGGACCGACTTCCACCCCCGCCTCGGTTCAACCCAACAGCGCTGTCCGTGTGTGCATACGCAATCGTGTCTTTTTGGATTTTTGTTTGTATGTAACTTCCACGTGCGGGTGAACGCCAATGGCAGCTCTGCTCAGCCAGGTATAAAAACAGCCGTGCAGACAGACCGGGGCTCGGGGGGGTCAGAGCGGGCCATGTCAAAACACAAACTGGCTGAGTCCGTAATGAATCAGAGGAGAGATCATGATGCCACGCTGCATCATCCGGCCTGGAGCGCCGAGGCACAGCCCCGAAAAAAAAAACAGACAAATCTGTTGAGTATGGCAAGTAAGTATGAAAAACTAACAGTTCATGTCTTTGGTTAGATCTCACACAACAACTCCAAAGTAGACTTATCATGCTTTTTCAGACTATGATATATAAGTCCTGAAGGAGCTAAAACAGCATTTTAGACAGAGTACAGTGCTACTTGCGATCTTGAGCTACTGTAACAAGTGAATTTCCCCGTTGTGGGATAAAAAGAGCTAAAATGTAAAATCTAATCTACTGCACTATTCATTATGAGAACATTAAACCATGTAAACCTACTCTAGCAGTAATTCAAAATAAAAATCAGGAACCTGAAAATGAGCATATGTCTCCTTTAACTGGTAAAATAGAGGCAAGTGGTTTTTTTTTTTCACGGATATATGCTGCATATCTGTTTTATCAATTAAGTGATTAGCTGATCAACAGAAATGTAATCCGCAATCCCAAAACTGTAAATCAGTCAATTAAGGGTACTTTTCAGATCCTATTTAAATGTTTGCCTCGTGGAAGGACAACACCAGACTCATTTACCTCTGGACTGTGGCCCACCATCACATTTTAGTTTTGGCCCTTCAAAGAGAAAAAAAGTTTGAGCACCCCTGCTTCAGACTTTTGACAGCTGAATGGACAAAAACCAGCAGTGTGACGATTTCATACTGGATTTTAGGAAACGTTATTTATTTGACTTTTCTCTGACATGAAATCAACTGCAGCCATAAAAACCTGTCACTGTTGTGTTACACTGTATATGAGCTCAGAGAAGAGGGCTCTTTGTTGGAGTTCAGATAACCAACTGAAGGCAGCAGTTAGGTGAGACAGCTCGACTGCTCGCTAAATTCCTCTGCAGCACAACACAACAGGCCTCGACTTGCACGGGAGGACGTGAGGTCACGCCGAAGAAAAGGAAGCACAGGCAGAGTCAACGGGATCCGTATCTAAATTTCAGAGGCAAAACCACGATTTGCGAACGCATCACTGGCGCCCCGTACGAAAATTGCAGACCGGAGTGCAACAGCGCAGAGAACAGCAAGTCCTTGAACAATGTGGGGAGAAGCAGGCAGAGGAGAGCGCGCGGTTGTTAAATCTTATTGGCCACTTTGCAGCTCAGACAGGATAAAAGCCTGTCAGTGACACCTGCTCGTATGAGCACACAGACACGTTTTAATTTAGAGACGGGCTGACGCTGAACGCTGCAGACGTTTTATGTTCAGCGCCAGCTATACGATCTCAAGTTGGTTTTGAAACACGGATAAATCAAAGAAGCTGTACTGCGGCGTGAGAAAACAAACCTTCAAAAGCTCTCGCATAGTGTACGCCGGAGCAGCAGCCTGGTGTCAAACTGGATTTTAATTGATTGCTGTCTCTCTTTTAATCCGCAATACGGACATTTTTTTCAAAAGGCTCCGTGTAGGTTTTTTACCTCACAAAACAAACTTTAATGTAGCGCGCTTTCATGTTGTCTTTTAAACCTGCTTTACTTGATTATGGGAATTTGTTTTCATCAGCACAGATGCCTCAGATGTCAGCTGTTGTTTAGCGTGGCGCTCTGAGCGGCCATTTTTTTTTTTTAAAGAAATTGTAAATACCTGAGTCATCACTATTCCTCGCCTGCCGAGGCCCGGCCCGCTTCCTCTGGACACGCCGGGGCTTAGTCACTGCTGTATTATTATTTATAAAGGCCACTTTAGGAAAAGCTTCCTTCATATTTATGAGTCTAAATTAGTCAGAAATGTGGAGCTCGAGATAGCCTGAGAGTACCAGGATTCATTGTTGCTGACTGTTTTTAACACAGGAAGAAAAGCTTCCGTGATGGACAGAGTTTGTTAGCTTTTAATGCACGCCGCACTTTATGCTGTGAAGCGTTTTAATCCTGTTTTTTTTTTGTTTTTTTAAACTTGCTGCTTAACATGTTTTACTTTTTGCCAGCGTGCAGCCTTCAGTGCTGCTGGCATGTTTCTAAAATGTATTCAAGAGGGAAGTGTTCCGAGCAGCGTTATCATGTTCAAGTTCAAAACGCTTCTTCTTTTTCTTTCTTTCAAATCATTCAGCTTAGCGGAAAAGTCTAATAAAGAAAAGCTCATCATCATAAGAATGAATTCTTTATACGTAAGAAATGAATCACGGTTTAACATTGCATTTTAAAACAGACTGCAGGGAATTGACCTCAGACAAATCAGTTTTATCACACTGTGGTATAACTTTCGCTTTTTTTAGGGAGTCTTACTACCGAGTTTTTTTTGGTTTTTGTTTCCGAGCGAGAGCAACACCCCGGGAAGAAATGCGTCTTAATCCAGTTCGGGCTCTGTTCATAATCCTCGGGAAGTATCTCATCTACCTAAATTAACAGCATCAAAAGCATCATAAGGCACATCGCACAACAAAAAGAAAAAAAATAGATAATCCACGAAAAATAAATTAATTCATCATTAATATCAATTCAAATTAATTGCGCATCACCGGCGGCGGCATAAGACGAGTAATTAGCAGACAGCGATGACATGGCCCACAAGATCTGCTACAAACCTCGTACCGTTAGCTAACTCATGTTTGCCAAACACCACAAACGCAGGCTGAACAAAGTCAAGACATCGACTCACATTATGTATATTAGCACGCGCAGCAAATCTTTTTTAATTTGATGAAGTGTAGCTGTGATTCCCGGCATCTGCACTCTCAGGGGGAATGAACCCCTCTGGGAAGGGAAGGCTGTCGGTCCTGAGCTGCCGGCAGCAGCAGAGGAGAGACTCCTGCCTCCACGTTTCGAGCCGCCGAATCCATTTATTTGGTCAAGAAAGCCATCGGGAATGATATGATCGGAGTGTTGTCGGGCAGGTTTGCTCATGTAATTCTATAGGGGGGAGCGACGGCAGCAGCAGGTGTTGCCATGTTACAGCAGGTCAGAGTGGGCAGAGCATTGCTGGCTTCTGAGTGGACTGTTGGTTCTATGTTGCAGCTACGTAATCCAGCCGGCCAGATGTGAGTGCAGCAGCAAAATTAAAGAGACAAATGATTAAAAAAAATGTGTTTATGACTTGTTCAAAAATCCTAACTGATCTGCTGGTGTAATTGACCCGTATTTCCTAAATATGGGCTTTATATAACAAAAAATTGAACAGAAAATAGCCTCAGATCTGCAGATCTAACAGCGAGCTCCTCGAGCACCAGCTGCCAACACTCAACTCTGGCTGAAACTCTACAAACTCCTGAGAAGTCTTGTTTTGAGGGGCTGGAGGGAGCGGCTGAACGAAAAAACATCGCATGATGAACGTGATCTTAATCAACACGAGCCACTGCGCGTCTTGATTTTGTTTAGCTTAATTAATCAATGCTGAAACATTTGTGCTGTATGCGATCTAATATAAAAACACTACCTCCCATTCTTCCCGCCTCTCTCTCTCTCTCTCTCGCTCTCCCTCACTCTGTACTGTGATGGACGTCCAAATTATGGATCACATCTGCTGCTGACAGCCACACACTGGAAGTCAAGACGAATGCCAGACCCTACTGCATGGGAGAATTATGGTAAAATGTAAGTGGTAAATTGCCACATTTATTTCACATAGAACACTTTTATCCAAAGTGCTTTACGAGGTTTTTTGATTCTCAATCAGCAAGTCACGCAGACACTCTGACTTATTTCCACGCCACGAGTTTAGTGTCTTAAACACAAAAAAAAATGTAATTTCTGCTGCAGGGGGGTTTTTTTTCTATGAAAAACAAAAGTGTCATATCGCTCAGCTGATCAGAGGCAGCCAGCTCAGTCAGGTGCAGAGCCAGTCCTTCATGGAGGAATAATCACCTCGATCACACCGACGTTTACAAACAGGTGGGGGCTTAACTTTTTAGATTAAGAAGTTAACCTCACTCCTGTTTATCTACCTGCCTGTAGCAGCGATCAGCGGAGGTGATTTTGGTGTGAATGCGCTGTAACCTTGACTTTGGACTGCAGCTTTAAAAATGTGTTTTACTTCATTAAAGGGATGTTAAAGAGAGGAGATGGAGGGAGAGGAAGAAAGAGAACCGGAGTCTGAGCTTAGTGATTGACCTGAATGCAGACACACAGGTACACACCTGCTGCGTTTCTTCGCTCTCCGTCTTGCGGCTAATGAACGGCAAAGTATTCTGGCAAAAGCCCACCAATGATCCTGGTGAGCATCATTTAATAACCACCACTGCTGATGAAAAAATATACGATTGTATTCAAAATTTGTATCCACTTTACTTTTTAGTCCCAACTGCAGACGTCCTTCATCTTGACCATTGTTGGGAACATTTGGGATAATGTAAGTACACAACTCAAGGTAAGGCAGGAGGTTGGGATCAACTTTATGATCAGTGTAAACTTCAGGAGACTCTATCGTCTTGTTATCGGAAGGTCACTGGTTTGATTGCCCTGGTCAAAGTGTCCTTGGGCAAGATACTGAACTCCAAACTGCTCCTGATGTGCTGGTTGGCACCTTGCATGGCAGCCACCACCATCAGTGTATGAATGTATGTATGAATTACTCTAAGTCGCTTTGGACGCTTTGGTCTGCTAAATGTAAATGTAATATAATGTGGAGGTACAATCCCCAGACTGACTGATAGACAGACGGATGCATACAGGATGATTTCTGTGTCACAACATGGCTGTTTCACGACACGCAGCCTCGGTGGACGCTCGCGAACGGCTTTCACATGCCCTCCTCTTCCTGGACACCACAACTGTATATTACACAACAGCGTTAACCACAGCTGTTAACAACCATGACTCGTCCATCTGTCCGCTCCCTGATGCCCCCTCTCTTCATCAGTCTGTGTGAAGCCGCCTGTAATCAGATTAGGCAGTGACTGGGTGACTGGGGCTTCTGCATCCACCCATGGCCCCATCCCACTGTTAGCAACATCTGCGTCATGTGGAGAACCATGTGCATGCTGCGGAGGAGACGGATTAATGCGCTGATGTGTGTGTGCGTGTTTGTGTGCACGAGTGTGTACAGGAGCTCTCCGTTTGTTTTACGCTAACACGTCCTGCGTTGTCTGAGTCACCTACAGAAATAAGGAAGAATTCACGCTCGAGATGTGACACAACACTTGCATTAAGACAAAAGTTAGTCATTCCTTGGCTGATACGCACCGTGTTGCAGCTGGAACCTACAGCCTTCAGTGGTATATTCCTGTGACTGTATTTCCTTATACAGTCGACATGAAATCGTACGGACGCAGTGATAAATAATTTGTGGTGATAAGCTAACAAGAGGAGATTATATTGAATTAAACACTGCGGTGTAATCAGTGTTATTACAAGGGAGGCTTAATTAAGAAATCACATTAATGCATTTTCAACAGAGAGAGAAAAAATGTCTTCAAAATACTTTTGTAGACTGGAAATTAAGAAAAATAACATTTTTATCACCCAGCCTGACCCAAAGGAGGAGAGGAGATTACATAACAGGAAAGGAGAGGAGAGGAGAGGAGAGGAGGAAAGGGAAGGGAAGGGAAGGGAAGAGGAGAGGAGAGGAGAGGAGAGGAGAGGAGTGAAGGGAAGAGGAGAGGAGAGGAGAGGAGAGGAGAGGAGAGGAGAGGAGAGGAGAGGAGTGAAGGGAAGAGGAGAGGAGAGGAGAGGAGAGGAGAGGAGAGGAGAGGAGTGAAGGGAAGAGGAGAGGAGAGGAGGGAAGGGAAGTGAAGAGGAGAGGAGAGAAGAGGAGGGAAGGGGAGATGAGAAGAGGGAAGGGGAAGAGAGGGGAGGAGGGAGGGGAAGGGGAGAGGAGAAGAGAGAAGAGGAGAGGAAAGGAAAGGTAAGGAAAGGAGGGAAGGGAAGAGAAGAGGAGAGGAGAAGAGGAGAGGAGAGGAGAAGAGGGAAGGGGAAAGGAAAGGAAAGGAAAGGAAAGGAAAGGAAAGGAAAGGAAAGGAAAGGAAAGGAAAGGAAAGGAGAGCTGCAAAATGGTCATCCAGAATACCTCTGTAGATTCAGCAGAGTCTCTGCACTGTGTCCCTCTCTTTAGCGCCATTTATCATTGTGTCACTCCTGAATCAGAATCTAACGGGTTTAATCTAACACCCTCACTTTCTGGGGCAGTGTGTTACAAAAGGAAGCTGCGCAAAGTCAAAGTCGAACATAATGCACTTAGATTATCTCCCTCTTGACAGAGAAGCGCAGGAGAGGGCGCATCCTGCCGATTAGGTGCGTCGAGATAACCCCCCCGACACGCAGAGCGCCTCTTGCTGTGCAGCCTCATGTGCGCCCCTCACCTGGTTAAGGGCTCTACAGCCACTCAGATCTCGCCTGCCACAGCCTGGCCTGATCCATCCTGCCTCAGCCCTAATGTCTCATTGGCATTCAGTCACACGCCTGCAGCGAGCGGGCGAATGGAAGGCTTGGCGCCAGCTCTCCGCTATTAAGATTCTACAAAGCCAGCCGTTCCCCTGCCGCCACAAGCACACAGCGAATCACACAGCCAAGGAATAATAAAAGAGCTGGGGATGAGCGTAACAGCTGGGCCAGCCAGCAACACGGCCAAGACACGGAGACAGGAGAAAGATTTTTGGGATAAAATTTGGAAGCTCTGCTATTCATTAAGTTTACGAGGCCAGCAGATTGGTTCACTGTTCACTCTGCAGCATCAGCTAATGAAAATTATATACTTCAAGTGGCTAAATCACCAGTGCAAACGCATAATCGCACTTGCCCCAGTCAACCCCCCCCCGCTCCCTCCCTCCCTCCCTCCCTCCCTCCGTCGTCTGCAGAACCACACCGTGACCACCTCATGATGAGCCGTATTACTGGCAAGCCTCCCATCAAGAACCGCAGAGCGGCAGCACCCCACCGGCCCGTCGCCCCGGCCTGTTTATGTCTGCCTATCGACATCCCCTCAGAATCCTAAGCTGCTTGCTAATCACCCTTTGAAAGAGCAGACTAATTCAGATGTCAAGGCCCATTACCTGTGAGCTGTCTAGAGGTGACCCGAGCCCCTATCTCACCGTGATAAACACCAGTTGGAGGATAATGCACATCTGGATAATGGGAAAGTGGCTAGCGACACACCGGCCAAGTTGCAATCGCTGGACGCAGCTGAAGGGGGGAGGGGGTGGGGCGATGGCGTGTAGCAATCATTGTTGCATAAAGATAATGTCCTTCATGACAGTGCTGGGTCAGTCAGCCGCCGTATGGCTGCCGTGCCTCCGGTAAAATAAACAAGACTCTCAGACCGAGGAGTGACTCCTCACCAGCCGTCCCCTCCGATCTGCTCTCAGACACTGACGGAGACGAGGCTCCAACCCATCCCCAATTCTGTTTCACGTGTGCAGGATGCGACTGATGCAGTCTGAGGAGCGAGACGTCGGGGAAAAAAGGAGGGGGGGAAACACATAAATCACATTAGGGATGAACACTTGTATTTTCAGATTGTTGCTGTATCACATATAAGCATCTTTCTGGGATTTTGAGCTCCTGTTATGATCCTATTCCGACCGTTACATATTTAGGGGGTTTCTGCGGTTGCCAGGGGATAAAATGATACTGCTAAATCCAAAAAAGGTGTGATACAACCAGCTGCAGGGGTTGTACGCCGAGTATCTGGACATCTACTCGGTGGATGCATTTAGAAAAGGGCACATTCGTGTCACGGGGAGAGAATATATACAGCACGGATCTCACAACTGTAGGTCAGAGAGGTGCAGAGGGAAAAACAGAGCTCTCCACAAAGCCGGGCGGGAAACAACAGTAGGTAATGGGGACAGATAGGATGCAGGTCAAAGCAAAAAAAAATAACCACTTCCAATACCCATTACTCCTCAGCGGTGAAACCCACTCCCATTGGCGAAAATTGCCTCCCTGTATTCAATGAAAATAATGTAACAAATGATTTCATGAACCTCTAATAAATACGTATTTACTGGGCCAGGATTAGAGTTAGTCATTATATATCGCAGTACGAGCGCTAACAGGCATTTAGGACGACAACCGAGTGTTTAATTGGAACGGGGACTGAAGGCACGGAGGAACTGAAATCCCCCAGAAGCTCCCGATGATTGAAAATAATATACATCCCTGAGGAAATTCAGCATACTGTAAACACTCGAATGCTATTTGTACGCTTTACTGCTTCATGACCGACGCCACTGTAAGCTACTATAGACGATGCAATTAGAGAGATAATTCTCCCGTGATGGTGATGCAACTTCCCATCAGGGGTTTTTCCCCCCGTGTAGTGTAGATTCTCATTGGAGCGATTACATGGTTTGATTGTACTGGTTTGACCCCCTCCATTCCCTCAGCGCACACACACACATACACACACTTGCTCATTAAACACCACCTCTGTGATCTGTGTCCACCACTCTGAGCTCCCTGGTATGTGATCACCCTGATGTATGCCTCGTGGCCCGAACAAACACCTCAGCACGTCAAAGGTCGGGCACAAAAATCAAGGTTTACAATGCAAACTGAGCCACCGTCTTGTAGTCGGAAGGTCGCTGGTTCAAATCCCCCAGTCTGCATGTCGACAGTGACCTTGGGCAAGATACTGAACCTCAAAACTGCTCCTGATGTGCTGGCCGGCACTTTGCATGGCAGCCACCGCCATCAGTGTGTGAATGTACGTATGAAATACTGTAAGTCGCTTTGGACAAAAAGCATCTGCTAAATGCCCTTGAATGTAAAATGTAAGCACAACTTTCAGTCAGTCCTCACATGTTTTTTAAAACTTCACAATTTCCCGTTTCCTTTTTAAAAAACACTAAAAAGGACCCTCTTCCATATTTACATTGTAATCATACTCATATAAAACAGGAGTCGGGCGCTCACTTTTACCATCTCTCCTTTTGCTTGTTTGCAGAACGCCGCGGCGATAAACAGACCTGATTACAGGGAGACATGATGTGCGACTTAAAGAAGTTAAAGCTTGAAAGCTGAAAAAAAAAATGCAATCCCCGCATTGTTACAGCGCTTGTTGAAACCGACCAGAATTTCACGGGCGTGCAGCCGCTCAGCCTCCTCTATGTCACTGCACATAAGCCGAAGCGACACCCATGACGTGAAACAGCACATACATATCACCTCCACGCGGCAATCACCGTGACACCCTCTGATCATCAATTTTTTTTTTATTCATTTTTTTTTTTTCCAAATGCACAGTTCCGGCTCCAGAGCGTCTCATCAAGCATGCTGTTTACGCTGCGGCCGCTGCAGGTGCTGCTGGAGAGCTGCGCCAATTTGATCAAAGTGTGAATAATGAGAGCGTGCTGCGGTACAGAGGGAGCCATGCCACGCTTTTCTCACTGTTAGCCTTTACTCTGATACCACCAGTCGTCGAGCACGTGCGCGCACACACACACACACACACACACACACACACACACACACAAACACACACACACACAGTGGAGTATCCGGCTCTAGTATTGATGAATTATTGAGGACCTGGAGTAAGGGTTGGAAGCAACTTTACGCTCGTTTGTTTTGTATTCGCATTACGCCTCCCTTCCCCACCCACTCCCCCCCACCGACACACTGCCAGGCGTGACAGAGAGAGAGAGAGAGAGAGAGAGAGAGAGAGAGAGAGAGAGAGAGAGAGAGAGAGAGAGAGATCTCAATGAGGATGCTTCGGGGTGTTGGCAGCTCTGCTTTGCAGCAGTTTTATGGGGAAACTGATACAGCGTTGCACTGCAGTAAAAAACAAAAACAATACAACAAGCCAGCGCTCCTGCTATTCAGTCTTGATATGTTAATTCAGCCAAAAGGAAAAAAAAAAAAAATGAGATTAACATCCAGAATGTGATTCATTTAATTGAATTAATTTGACTTTTTTCGCCTTTCGTTTATCGTTACGTCTGAAATCCCAATTTGTAATCTGTGTTTTAGTTAGTCAGCAGTTCTTTAGGCAGAAAAATTGATTTTGGGTCTCAGTTCTAATTGAAATTATGTGTCGAGAGATGGACATTTTGCTCTTAAGATCTCTCTCCCACTTTGTGTTTGAGAGTGTGTGTGTGTGTGTGTGTGTGTGTGTGGTTAGACAGCAGCACTTCGCTAAAAAGTCTGACAGCTGCCTCAGGCACATACGGGAGATGCGTGATGACAGCCACAGAGGACAAACAAGCTGTACATCAACAAAATGCTTTGCCGGATGATATAGCAAGAGGCCAAACAGACATAAAAAGCACTGAGCACTTACAGAGACATAAATAACAAGGACGGAGAAATATAAATATCCTCCTTTTACCTGGTTTAAGGTAAGTATTTAACTACAATCAGTGCCTCTGGGTTTTTTTTCCAGTCAAGTTATCTCTACTATGACTCCAGGGAGTTTTTCCCAGAGGACTGTAGGAGTTTAATCACGTTGCAACTGCACGGGCCATTCGTCAGGATGGAACATTAGCAGTTAATGTACATGGTGTTTCATGGTCAGGAGGTGGATGGTGGCGTTATCACATACCAGCGAGGCTGCTAAAGGGCCGACCACAACTGAACCACAGCCACTGGATTGTTTAAAAGGAGACCCGTGGACATTTACAGTGTTCTTTGTGGGGACCGATACCTGCTATATCTCACAGAAAGTCGGATCAGCTCCATCCGTGATCGTGGCAACCAAAACAGGTATTTTAGGCCAAATCATGATGTTTTCCTAACCCTATCCGAGTGGTTTTTGAGCCTAAACCTAACCTAAGCACTGTGTTGAGACAAGAGAGAAATAGAAAAATCTCGACCTAAACAAAGTTGCAACATAAAGAGACTTTCAGTTGCAACTTGGTGGTTTTGTAGAAACGTTCTTAGCTAGCATTTATTCTGACGGTTGGGTTGAACGACAATCACTTGAAGTCCAATATCAGCGAAACCAATGAGCATATGTTGGATTAATGCTGCATGTCCGTTTTGAGAGAGAGTTCACTGAGAGAAACAAAAAACAGTCAAATTCCTTGTAAAGAAGTTACAAATGGATGCAGACACCCAAGATTCACCGATTCAGAATCCAACTTCATGTGAAATATGGTCGTAACCTCCACGTCTGTTCCTGAGTTATGGCGCTGGATAATGGCCGTGAGTGACCGAGGTCATTTGGGGCATTTGGAGAGCTATAAGGAGGGAGATATTTTTGATCGAATTTAATTAAAGGCCTGACACTTTTATTCTGTACGACAAACGTGTCAACAAAATGCATCACAGTCATCACAAGACATCCAGCAGACGATCTGAATCACCGCCGCAGCGTTAATCCCTCTGATTCACAGAGAACAGAGGAGGGAGCGCCGAGAGAGGCAGCACCAAAAGTTAGTAAGACATTAATGAGGCGAGGTTAGAAGGTTGAGAACAGGCGATGGAACAACACTCCTGCTAATTGTCATGCCTCGGCACTGCAGAAATCGTCTTGCACTCGCAGCTTGACAAGTCCTGCTCGAGTGTCTCCGTGCAGCACGAACTTAACCAGCGCTCCCCCGATGAGCGCGGGGACACGCCGGCGGCCCCGACAAAAGAGGAGGACTCGCGATCGAGTGTTTGCCGCCGTGCTTCTCCTCTCCAACACTGCTGGAGGTTAAGCAGCATGACGGCCAACTCATGAGCACCTGGTTGGACTGTAAGAGCGGCGGGTCCTGAGCTTCCTTTTGTTTAATGCACCTGCAGAGCTCCTTCAGATGAGCTCGTTGACACCAAGAGTGAGATTTCCAAATGGGTTCATGTGATTTTAAACTGAATGATATTTAACACTTGACTAGAGGCAAAGGGCCCTCAGGATGGCAGTGTCGGTCTATTGGTCCATTTTGAAATATGTTAACAGCCTTTCAGTAGATCGTACAAACATCTGTGTTGTACGACTCTGAGTGAAATTTGGCATCATGACAAAAAGTAAATGCGTACAATACTTTGGTTCATGAATAAACTAATGACCAGGTCCACTGTTTGAGTTGGGGACTCTTAAGTAACGTGGAAAACTTGATAAAGAGAGAGTAAATGGAACTTGAGTTGGGACCGTTGTCGTCAAACTATACCAAAAGCTTGGCGTCTACACAACATCTATACAACTGTCTGCTAATAATGTAGACTTTAGATTACTGCCCACCATTTACAGTATTTTGAACTTTTCAGATGTCTGTTTACCAGATTTCAGGCAGTCATTCCATCCGCCAAGGAGGCAGTTGGTTGGTTGGTTTGTCAGCAGGATTGCACAAAAACTACTGAACGGATTTTGACGGAAACCTGGATGGAGGATGGGTCCCAGCCCAGAATGATCCCCACTCCAATCAGCGTGTATCTGGATAAAAAGACCGATTTTATTTCTCACTATCTTAAACACTGCGAGATACGATGTTTTTCAACATTCTTGTTCATTTCTGAGGCCCATGTTAATGGATCTACGTGACAAAGACTGGCAGATTTAGGTGGCCCGGTATCTACGAGTGAGTACGATTGGATGCGGATGAAGGAGTCTTTGGCGGAGGTATGTTCAGCTCAGTCAGCCCATCGGAATCCATCATTCTGCTTTTCACTGTTGTCAAGGTCACCTCGTCATTGTGTGGGAAATCTGTGCTTCACGGCCACAAGATGACAACGAGGCATTGTGCCCGCTGTGATGCGTAAACCTAAATGAATGAATGTTTTTCCATACTGGAAACAGTCGAGGCCTGGGCGCCATTAAAAAACACATTGTGCAGTCCTAAACACTACAGTGAGCTTTAGAAAATGTTCAGCATATAGATATTTGCAGCTAATGGGCTGAAACGTGCGAGAACACATTTGTATGGTCCTTTAGGTTCTTCCATATAGGAGCACATCAGAGCGGCGGTGGCTCAGGGAATGAAGCAGCAGGAGAGCAGCTGACGCAAACCTTCTGCTTTTACATTTAATATCAGCGTCAAGGAGAGATTTGCCAGGTTTCATTTTTTATAATACTCTGTGTTCGCAACATGTTATATTACTAATGAGGCACACGAGAATCCACAACCACCTCCACTACAGTTTATTCTGTGTACAGTAATCATGCTATCCGTGTGTCTATTTGTTCATTCAGCCTTCATCGTGACAGTTGGCACAGATGACACTAAGAATGTTTTTTTTCTTTTTTTACGAGGGACGCCTTGGCCTAGAAAGCAACACCAAGACATTTGTACATAACTTACAGCAACATGCATACTTGGCACAAAAACTAAAAGGAAGCACAAACTTAGCTACGTAAGCACCAAACAGTCAATAATCCGATGGCGTAGCGGCAGGATCAGCTCTTAAAAAAAAAAAAAAAAAAAACACGTCATAGCCCACGTCTTCATAAATCTGCATAAAAAACACGCGTAATCACTTTAGAATCACTAAGAAAGAGCTCGTTGAGCCTTAAATGACTCTGTTATGAGTTCCGTGCCAGAGGAGTAGCGCATGTGATGGCTCTCCTGCTCCATTCAGCTGATTGTCAGAAACATCTCTCAGGCGAGAACAGATGTCTCTAGTTATTTGACCAGGCTCTCTGAGCCGCTGTATTCCCACTCTCACTCTCACTCTCAATCCCCCCCCCCCGTTCTATTTTTTCTTTTTTTCTTTCAGGCAGCCGACTGCAAATCTCTTTGCTGTGACAAAGCATCGCCTGTCAAGAGGATGATTCCATTGAGAGGCACTTCCTGATATGAGAGGTGCATTAATGTGATTAACCCACACTCACTATTGCTGTTTGATACAGGGGCTTAGGGGCTCATGTCACTCTATATTCTTCTCTATTGGCGTGATCGGCAGGTAATGGAAAAATATGTTGCCGTGCGAGCAGAGGCAGACAACTCAAAATGTAATCTAGGCTAAATTGTTATCAATACCACCGGCTGATTATGCAAACTTCGCCTGATAACTCAGCCGATAATGAAGGAACGGAAGCTTCCTCTGGAACCTCGGAAACAGATTTACGCCGTTCTGCAAAGTTAATACGTTCTCGTTATCACACCAACGATTATCAAGTATTAGAATCCATAAAGATCAAACAACTATCTTCCAATCACGATGCTGCCGTTCCCACGCCAACTGTGTTTCATTGCATTTAAATGAATAACCGTTTAGTTTAAACACACCTGCAGTCTGGTTTAATTTAACGACTTTATTAAATGTCATAAAGCTGATTCAAACTCTCTGACTGAGACACAAAGAGCTGCGGAGGCAGAGTGCATCAATTCTTCAGCGGGGCTTCTTGTATGCATGCGTTTCCTACGTTTCGCACAGCTAATATTAATCATCCACACGATGGAAGGGGGTGCTTTTTCGCACTCGCTGCTCTGAGAAATTATTCATTTGATGTCGGAGTCATCATCCATTCAGCTGCATATAAATGGCCACAGGTTGTGCGTGTGTTTTGATCGCACCGTGATTGAAGCTGCAAACATATAGGAGGCGCGGCGGGAGAAAAAAAACAACACAACAACTGAGCAGCAGGAAATTTCTGGGACGCCATTCATGGAGCTTTTTCATCAGGCGTCTCTTTCCCGATCCTTTAGCTGGGGGTACTGACAGAAATAGATTCCCGTAGAGAAAGCGCGGTGCTTTTAATAGAGGCATCTCCCGGCTTAATCAAAGATACCAGGAGAATGGGCACATACGACTCACGGTGCATGAGGAAAAAAAGAATCTTGGCGCAGGCTTAGTGTGAACTTCCCTCGTTTCAAAGCGTTAAACACACAAGCCCTGTGCGAGGGATGTATGCATGTAGAGAGACGGCTCTTTTTCTTGACGGTCCCCAGAGAACATGTGATGCACCACAGCACAGCAATAGAAAAGTCAGTGAAGTGCTGTGTGACTGTGAGACTCTTTCAGCTTACACTCTTTCTCGATCAATGGCTCAGATAGATAATAGCCTCCATGGAGACTTGCATCCTTCTCTACCCTCGCCTCAAAATCCCCATTTCTGCTCTTTTTTTTTTTTTTGCGTCTCTGCGCCGCCCTCTCCCCGTCTCTTCCCTCCCAGCTCCACCCCAGCTGTCAGCATGCAGCACAGGAAGCCCACCAGCTCCAGAGGGCAAAGGCAGGCAGCGCACACAAAGAGGGTCTTGGGAAAGAGCAAGGGGGGAGACATCTGGTAGACCCAGAGAGAGAGAGAGAGAGAGAGAAGAGAGGGCTGCCCGTCGCTGCCGGCCGCCGTCGTGTCATCGCCAGCTTTTTTTTATTTCCTGGGCTTCCTGCTCACAGCTGATCCTCTAGGCCCGCCGCCTCCATCAGAGTGGAGAAAATCCACTCGCTGACTCAATTATGCAAGAGGTGTGAATTAAACATGAGGCTACCACACAGGAATGTATACACACACACATGCACAATACATAATCATACAATATCACAACCCCATCTGTACGCTGACGCCAGGGGGGCTTCGCGGGGGCCTCACAGAGCGCAGAGGAGCCGACGGTAACCTTGAGAAAAGAGGAGCGCCGGACACGTACCGGCGCGGGTGACGCTGACGAAATAGGTGCTGAGGAATTTTGCCATCCTTTGCCACCTATTACTTCCCCGGCGAGATTTAAAGAGCAGAAACGGCCTCGTGTGGGAGTTGAGCCTGGAGCCAGAGGCAGAGCTCGTTCCCTTCCCCATTCTCTCTCCCAACTGCATCTTTGTGTCTCTCCCTCTCTCTCTCTCTCTCCCTCTTCCCTCGCTCTCTGCCCTTTATTAATCATCCTTGGTTAGTGGGGCAGAGAGCGTGGTGTTGGGAGCTCCTGGGATTGTAGAGCCATGAAACACACACACACACACACACACACACACACACACACACACACACACACACACACACACACACACACCTTCATGTGTTTGTGCATGCACGCACACTAATAGGCACCGGGGCTCACAAATTCGAGGCAAACATTCTCCCGCTCACCTCTTGTTGTTTGCTCTTGAAAAGATATGAAAATCAATAAAATATTAATAAAAATGTGAGGAAACTCCTTCTGCAACTGACACACGGCGCGAGTACGCATGTGCACGCCACGCAGCTGATCTTCAGGGATCCTGGCCTGAGGGTCCTGAGACTCTGCTGCTGCCTCTGCTTCTGCTTCTGCTGCTGCTGATGCTGATGTAACCTTTTCAACAGCAGGCGATGTGCAAAATAAGGCCAATGTGCATCACCAACAATCGCACAACCTTTTCACCTGAGAACCAGCAGCGTTAGTCCTCATTATCAGAGTGTTTGGATGTTGCAGCCAGCATTCTTTTCTTTTCTTTCTTACTTTCTTTTTTTTTTTTTCTGGAGAGCCGGATGCTGAATGATGAGACGACTAGATGCAAACCCGGCTCACCACTCCGTTGCTCCTCTGTGCGGGCCAAAGGCAGCAGCAGCAGGGTTGCCGGAATAATGGAGGATGTAATAAGGCCTTATTTCTATGCATGTAAGTGCACTTAGCCCCGGAAGGCTCCGACTGGGCTACATGCCATTACCACCATTATCACTAGTGGATCTTGCTGACAAAGTGGTGAGAGAATGGACCAATTAGATGTTAGATGGGACAGCAGGAGGTTTACAGAGCAGGTCCTGGGTGTCCTTTGGGAGAAGTGTGTGTGTGTGTGTATGCTCACTTTGTTCACCCTTTCACCCTGTTTTGGAGAGGTTTAGTCAACATGCACACATCCATACGTCACAGGGAGATTCATAAACATATGCCAAGTTATATATGATGTAATCTGCGAGGATAAATCTGAACATTAGTGATATTTGAGGATGTTTGTCTTGAGATGAGTGGCAGCATGAGGCGCCAGTGTTTCGTGCTGGGTGTGTGCGAGCATGACTGTTGCTGTGTTGTGTGCATCTTACAGACAGCTCAGGTGAGGAGAGGGGGGGGAAAGCAAAGCGTGGAGGACGCACCTGGTTTGACCGTCTTCAGGCGGATCGGCTCCCGAAAGTGGCGGATGACAGCCAGGGTGTCGCGGTTTGTAAGTCCACTGACCGGCGTCCCGTTCACCTCCAGCAACACGTCCCCGTAGTAGGGCAGCTTCCCGACGTGACACACCAGCACGTCCAGCTTCATCTGGCCCAGGTAGGGGAACTGTCCCAGCTCTGCTCCTCCCAGCACCTCCACCACGGAGCCGAAGTCCCCCAGGTTCCCCCATGACACCGCGCACTCCACCACCTTGCTGGACCAGTGTTTCTTCTTCTTCAGCGTCCTGGACATGGTTACTCCCTTTTTTTTTTTTTTTGCTCTTCCCCCCCAACAACTATACTCGAGATCGGACTGGTTGCAGTGGCCTCGGCTCGCTGTTGCTAAACGAAGGCGAAGTGACGCGGCCTAATAAACCCTCCTGAGTTCTTCTCCCGACCAGCTGAGGATTTCATCTTCCTGAAATGTCAGGAGGGCTGCTTCTCACCCCGTGGACGTGCCGCCGAGCTCTGTCATCCCACGGACCGGCGCTCCGGTGTGCGCACAGCCGCCCGGGCTGCAATAATTCCAAGCGCTCCTTGCGCGTAAAAAGCAGGAGAGTTGATCCGCGGCGAGATGGTTAAAAGCGAGACAATTCGGGTTCGACGCTCTCCATCGCGACTCTGGAAAACATATCCGCGCTTTTTTCCTCCTCTGGACGAGCCTCCCGACGACAAAAGCGAATGTAAACAGAGGATTTTCTACTCACTCGGCGGCGGATTGTGGAGCGTCTGTCGCTGAAATGCAGTGCGTCAACGAGAAATCCCTCATACCTGTGGGCAGGCTGGAAAACAGCAGACGGGCGGGCGGCAGCGCTCACCGGGAGGCGGTTGAGGCGGTTGAGATCCAGCCCACGGTGACTGAGCCGGGAGACATCTGCGAGCGTTCGTCTGCCACAGGTTTGAACACACCTGGCGCCGCCAACAGAGATGTTGCCAAGCTCCGGAACGCCCCTTTTTTACGCTCGGCGGCGGCGGCGCTCTCCCAGACGCTCATGCTGGCTCCATCCTCCGGTATGCCGCGGTACTAAACCGACAGAAATAAAGAGAAAAAACTGTGTGAGTCCGGTACCGCGCACTGTAACTTCCTGTCACACAGCCCCTTGTCTTAAATCCACGTTCACCTGCAGTTATTTGAACATTTGGGAGCGCGTCCTCGGGTGTTTGGCGCGGTGGGCGTGACGCACAAGGACTGACTCCAAACACGCGGAGCATGTAATCCTAATATCAAGCGTGTAAAAACAAATTACACCTAATTAAGACGCTTAATTTGCACAGAGCGAGGTGAGTGCTCTCTGGGAAGGATGTTCGGTTTCATCTAATAAGCGTCTCCACAGCGCCACCTACCGACGCGACCAGAGAACGTGCCCCCCCCACTCCCCACTCAGGTTCTTCCACATACCTGCATGAAAACAACACTCGGCTGCCTCCGAGTGCATTTCTCCACGCATGACCTGTGGGTTGATTTAATCATCATCATCGCGGCGTTGTTTTCCGTGCTGTGCGCACGGAACACGCTCGCAGTCACCTCGCACTGTGGTAATGCATAAATTACCATCTTTAAAGTGGGTTCGGTGTTGAGAATCTGACCTTTGACTCGGGGGAGGGAGGGGAAGCTGCACTCCCACCTGGATCCACGGCCCACACGCCTCACGGCCCCGGAGCGTGAACTCATGCGTAATGTGTGCTTGTAGCGACTAGTTCACAGTGTTGGGAGGGTTACTTACTGCCGGGTCAGTGAGAGTAATGTAACGTTTGGATTACCTCGAAACCAAACACATGCGAATTCAGACTAGAAAGAAGAGATTTTTTTAATAAGATGATTTTTATTTAATCTGAAGTGTATGTTCGGTTTCAGTCGAGAGTAATATTTTTTTTTTTGGTATTCTTATTAAGTAATCCCATCACATGTACTCTGCCTCTTAGTTCATGAGACATTGACTAGAATACTGCAGCAGTGTCCTCTATGGCAGTGGTCCCCCAACCAAACAGTTGTTTTATTCTGAAAACCCAGATTCTATTTTAATGACATCCATCTGTTCCTCCATTCCCTCACCTGGTGCCCGATCACCTGTCTCTGCTCTCAAAAGAGTTCCAGTGTTACTTTTACAAATGATCTGGAGCATCGAGCACGTCCGAGCTGGAAGAGGATCCACTGCATGACATTGCAAATGAAGGTGGCCCTTAAAAGTATGTTCGAGTCAACTGCAAAATCCACCAGCGTTTGGGATTAAAAAACAGCGCAGAGTATCCAGAGATCTCCACAAAAGGAATGGAAACACAGCTTCCATTTCCCTCATAGCATCTTCCTGTTTTCTGCAGTGACAAAGTTGGAGTAGGCTGGATATAAGGAGCACACCTCGGGTGTCATTGTCTCCCATCACCCCTAGGTGGGACCGTCTCGTTGCAGAGAAACAAGCTCAGGGATCCCACCTGGCTTCCTGTCCCTCAGAGAGTCCACTACAGACCTCTCCTCCTCACCAACAAAACCCTCCACAACCTGGCTGCCCCGCTCCTGCCTGACTGAGCTCCTCCAACCAAAGCACCCTCCCTCCGGTCAGCTGACGCCAAGGGCCTTCTCTCCTGCTGCTCCCCCCCTCTGGAGCATCAGAGACTCCTGCTCACTGACCACGTTCCAGAAATCTTTGCATCTTTGCATGTTTGCACAGTTTCACACAGTGCACAGTTATAGTTTGTGTCTATATGTTGAGTTACCAGGTAGATTCCAACACCTGAATGATTGATTGATAGATTTTTTCAATGTCGCGTCATGCACATGGAGCGCCCAGCCCTCGTGTGTTTCACGAGACGACCGAAAACACGGTTGCACCGCATTCATTACATTTCATTTCATCATGAATTTACAAGTTATTCCGCAGCTCCGTCTTAAGCAAAATATTCCGCCTTCTCTTCCGAGCTCGACAAAGAAAATCTGCTTAAAAAAAAGAAAAGAAAAAGAAAATCTTCCTAAAGCACAGCTCAAGTGTTTCATAATCAGCCAGCCAAAAGAAATCAGCACAAATGGAGGACGTTTTAGTGAAGAAATTGTTTATTCTCAATTTGGCCGAGCTCACACGGCACACAGAGTCTGTCCTCCTCCTCCGGGGTGTTACTAAACCTGCCGGCCTCCACGGCTGATGGTAATGTTCCTCAACGTACCTGTGCACATATGTATCTTCACCTTTTATTTAAATTACACTGCACATACGCAATGCAAACTTAATGAGTAAAAGTACCAAGTAGCCCTAAAAAGGACTTAATTACAGTAATTTGTCTTGTTGCAATGAGTTACTTCCACCGCTGAGCACAAGCACATAGATGCTGAAGTATTCAGCACACATCTGTAATCCTGATGTTTTGACAAGACCGTGAGGCATAACAGCTCTTTTGTCTTTAAATTGTTGGTTTCAGTACAAGTGTTTCAAAAACACAAGAGGCTGCAGGACTGAAGAGGTGTTTTAAGAGCAGCTGTTGAAGTTAATTAAACCTAGTAAATGTCACTTCGTCTCTCGTTGTGTTTCACAGCGTGTCATGAACGATGCACAGTCTGCTTTTGCCAAAAAACCCTTTCCAAATACCGCGTAATGGACTTTTTTGTCAATTTGGGGGTGGCGTTGACTCATAGGACAGTGGTGTGTCAGCGGGTTAACTGACATTCTAACTGGATGCGTGGAGAGGAAGGAGTGAACACACCTAGTGAAGCAGCAGCGGTGGTTTTCTGTTCTCTGGGTGTGATGCGTTTAGAAGCCTGCGCTTAAATACAGAGTTGCCACCCTGAACATTTGTGGTGAATAATTTATGGCCTTGTAGAGGATGACTAACAATGCCATCACGTCTTTGATGAGGAGCGGGGCATTCAAACGAAATGCAGTCTTTCACATTGAGCTTGTGAAGCCAGTGTGTTTTCCTGCGTGGACTCACTGCTGGATTTATGGAGGAGGGACTTTAAAAAAAAAATAGGTCTTTTTCTTAACGTCAAAACCGCAGGTGGACCATATTAGCTGGCTTTGCGTTGGCTTGACATGACTAAATCCAGATTATGGATGGCTTGGCCTTTTAAAATTGTTCCATGGTGCGCCCAGAAAATCATGTTGTGGTTGAGACCCATGTGCCTGGAATTACATGGAACCTTGAAGCAAATCCTTGGAGAACATTTTCTCTCATTTTTCTTTAAGCCCTCCTGCTGTCAGGAGAGACAGTCACAGAAATCAGAAACAAATTACTTGATGAAATGTCTTGGGCATTTTAAAAGCAACATTAGCTTGTTTGAGCTTAAAAATGTGAGCACTTCCTGCCTTTCTTTGTTATTTATCCTTGTAAAATCAGTATATTTGGATGTCGGGCGAACAAAACATTTTAAATATGTCACCTTGGGGAAGAAAACAGTCAACATTTTAATAATTCATTTAAAAAAGGATCCTATTTCTACCTAATAGAAGTGTTGAGGCAGACACTCATGATCCAAACACAATTATCAGAATTCATGTTTAATGTTTGAGTAATGGCTGCGTAACAAAAAAGGCTCTTTAGACATGCTTTACAGAATGTACAGGCAAACAAGGTTTCAAAAATACTATTAAAAACAAAATTTCGACAATACAAAAAAAAGCAGCATTGGATATTGCCACAGCAGTTACTGCTAAACTTTGGTATAAAGTCAGAAAAAGGACGTTCAGAGAATGAAACAACACAAAAGCACATTATGTTACGCTGCGTTGGCAAAAAAAAAAATATATATTGACAGAGAGTCGATGTACATCCCCCCGACACAAGGCTCCATTTCAATGAGTTGTCAACTGCAATTTTTCATTTAAAAAAAAGGGGCATGAAATTGACCTTAGCCAAGAGAAAAACAGAGAGAAAAAATAAGACACAAATCTGTTTCGTTGAGTCAAGATACAGAGGAAAATTCCTCCCAAAATAATACCAATGAATCTCCAACTTTCCAGGTAATGCCACATACACAGGAAAAGGCTCGGAATGTGCTGATCTGTCAACTGAAGGCGAGCATGAGCATTTCAGAATGTGACAACAAGTGAGAACTAAAAGAGTGACTGACATGGAAATCACATCTGCAAGTACCGCTGAGAGGAGGAGGCGAACCGGTGTCATTTGCTGCTTAAGGGCCCCGTCAGACAGAGTGCCATTTTTTGTAGTGAGGGGCATTTTTTTTTTTTCTTCCCCAATTTGTTTTCTATAGTCAGCATTTTAGACGCCTGGAGCACCTGACGTCTGACAAAGTTGAGTTGAGAAAACTTCCAATTCAGAGCAGAAAAGCCCAACATCATATTAGAATACCCCAACTCATCCTGAAGAGCCTTAAACTGAACTGGAGCTAACTTACTATATGCTAGGAAGTCAAAACAAACGATACAGATCTGCGGGTTTACTTCACGGCACAATCACAGTTCAATCACAGGTAATTTAGTGGTTGCCTGAATTGTAGGCTTCAACAAAAAAATGGCAATTTACAAACCACATTGTCTGATCGGGCCCAGGTCATAACAACTGTAGTCAATTAACTATCGATTAGAAGCAACAATAATTTATATGCAACACTTTGTGACAATACATCCAAAATATAGAAAATATAGCATCGTACAATTTCACTGTCAGCATTATGGATTTGTAGTGTTCGATCTCAGTACCATTGAACAGTCAGTGAACCCCGACACAAGCAGGAGGAAAGGAACACGGCAGATCCTTTTCTTGTTGAAAACTAAATGTAGCAGTACTGATCATCAACGTAACGGAAATAATTTAAATATACAGTCGTACATATTTGGGAAGAATGATTACCACATACACTCACAGTTGCCAGTTCGTTAGCTACACCTCGCTAAAACTGATGCTCCCTAACTCCGAAGGTTGGAGGCATTGCACAACCGCTGGGATTAGACCGCACTGCTTCGAGCTAGGTGCGTGTAATAAACAGGCAGCTGAGTGTGATTCGCCTAATGTGTTGAGCAAACATGTTTTTTTCTTAGTCACAAAACAAAGCTTATTACATCTGCGCAACTCTGAAGTGCAATTATCAAGAGGTTTTCTTTTTTTTTAAGAACAACTAACATGATGAGACAAGACACCATTTCTTTTACATGAGAGGCATCTCAAAGCAATTTCATAGCTGACATTTGGAAACAGTACAGTCTGTTGAAGTTGGCAGCTGTCTGATAGCAGTCTTTTAAAGTTTCTAAGAAGAACAACACACGCACAGAAAACATGTTTCCATCTTGTTACCTGAACAGACAGGTAAAAAAAAAACTTCTGGGGCGATAAAGGCTTCAAATTACTGCAGCTTAAGTCTCAAAACCTCAATATGGACTAGTAGGACACAGAATTTAATAGATTACTATCCTTATGTACACATACATTTATAAAATAAAACAATACATTCTCATTTTTCACAGTCCCAAGTGAGAACCTAGGCTTAATCAATATCTACGGAAGTATCGTGAACCTTTTGAGAGAAAACTGTGATGATAAACCATCACAATTTAAAAACAGCATGCACACTGCATAGTAAAGTTTACCACCATTAAATTAAGTGCCTGTAAGATACGCTAAAAGGGAAAAACAAATCAGTGCATACTGTACACATAAACCATAATGTCGTCACCTGATCGAGGTTACTGAGAATGCTTGTGAGAAAAGGCCATCCGACAGACAACCATTAGAAAATAGCCAGCTAAACCATGATTGTCACATGTGCAAAAAAAAAAAAAAATCTGTATGCTTTCTCCCCGAACTGCTCATCATTACAAAGACATAAAATAAAGGAATAAAACAACTGCGTTTTGACATACGACAAAAACAAGATCAGATAAAGATGATATAGGATATATTCATAGATATTCATAATATACACCACATTTTGGTGTCACTGTCTCTGGGATTTGCATAACAGGATACCAGATAGCATAGTTTAGAGTCAGTCGGGATGCTTGTGGGAATGTGGGAAGCATGTTTTCAATGTTCTTTCCTGTATTAACAACCACAAACTGCTGGTCAGGGAGCTACATGTGTCCCTTGTTTGAACCCCATTTTATCCACACTTGGGAAAAGGTGGCTAGTAATTTCTCCCAAAGTCTCGCAGGCTGCTCCAATAAGTACCGGGAATGATGAGACAAATTTCAGCCCCTTAAGCAGCAGGGACGGAGGACAGAGAGCCTTTGGAGACTCAAACCGTATCTTGGTTTCTCTCGTGGCAGCATCCGACATGGCTCTTTAAAGCATACATTCATAGCTTTCTCTAGAAAGAGAACAAAGAATAGTGGAGGATGTGGGAGAGAGGGGTCCTGCAGAGGTGGAGGTGTCAAGAAGGAGGTCACTTTAATCACTGGTCCATTTTTCTCCAGCCTGACACAGCAGTCTTTCCACAGTGGAGAACGTTAGCATGTCCTCTTGAGTGAAAGGGGAATGTAAACATACAAGAGAGCATCTTTGGCAGAGTGTGAGGAGTCTCTTTGGAGGTAGTGGGTGAAGAGGGCGGGGGTGCAGCAATGAGGAATCAGAGGCAGAACGTGGGTGGAGTGTAAGGACCTATGTGGGAGCAGGATGCTCCTGAGGGTTAGTCCTATTAGAGGCACTTCTGTGGGCCTTTGTGCATTGGCTGGGAAAACAGTCCACCTCAGCTTCCCTCTGTTCCTCTGCCCCGTTGGCAGTGGAAGCCAGAGGAGGTGTCCTATGAACAGTCACTGGGTGCTGGGACGCGCCTGGTTGGGGTTTCGAGGACGGATCTTCCCCATCTCCCCAGAAGGACCGACTAAGGGAATCTGCAAGACAGTAACACACAGCATTTAGCAGCCGGCACATTATCTCCAACTACCTGATTTCAAAACACTTACTAGGGGTGGGCGATCCGGCCAAAAAACATATCATGTTGTTTAAATCACAATCCACGATTGCAATCAATTTTGAAACGCTCTGTAGAAAATAGCCAGACTTGAAGTAGCCACGTTAAAATATGGTATTGTGTGAAAGACAGTTGTTTTTTTGTACAACCTCATCATCCGCCCTGCCGCTCGCTATAATACCTGTTGCAGTATCAGATCTTACACCCCTAACACATACTTTCATGGTAAGTAACGTGTTAAGCAAAATCCTCAATGATCTGTTTCATGCTTCTTAAAAGTGTTTCAATCTTTTATAACCTTGAACAGCTTTATATTGTATGAGTGTGGGCTGGAATGTGAATGGTATTTTTCCCTGTTTGACATTTTAAAGAACAATGTTGTAGCTAATCAAAACATCAATGTAAGATCAACCACCAGTGAAAATAATAATTACAGCAAAAGCTCCATAGATTCAGTCTAGTCTCAATTAGTCTCAATTCACAATTTCAATCAGTTCCGGTAATGTTTAAGTTAAAAAAAAGTCAAAAATACCGATTCCATCAATGAGTCATCAGAATGTGAGTACTTTGTAGTTTCTTCACTCCTCTGTGACAGTAAACGTAATATCTTTACGTATGCTGTGACAAAAACAAGACATCTGGATGTCATCATGGTCTTTTGGAAACATTTTTCACCGCTTTGTGATATTTTTTTAACCAAACAATCACTGATTAATCCAGGACATAATCAACGGATTAATCGGCAATGAAGAAACGGTCAATTGCAACAGTAGACCTTGGATTAATAATAAACGACATTCAAGTATGTAACTTTTTTGTTTTTTTCAAACACAGTTCACACAGTTGTTTGTCATCTAATCTCCACAGAGTATACAATGTTGGCTGTAGTCTGCAATTCTCCAATCACCTGGACAACCTTCATAACAAGCCTCCATCCATCTAAAAACAGGTCATATCCGGAAAATCAATAGCTAATATATACAGTCCCGAGTTTACCAGTAGCATGGGAGATCTCTCAGTCTGTAAAAAAAACAGTCTTCTGTGAATCAATGACCTCAGTGTTTATACCGTCTATAATAGTAAGCCAAGAGCAAACTTGCCAGAAAATCTGCAAGATTTAACAGCCCAGCAGCAAAATGCGAGGACATTATTTTCAGAATCATGTTTTTTTCTCTTTTCCAGTAGCTGCACGTTGAAAATTCAACATGTTTCCCCAAAAGAACCTCAGCAAATAGGTCATGATAGTTTGCACCTAGGCAAAGGATGAAGACAGCATCCTGCTCTAAAAAGGTAAAAATGGAATTTTTGCCTCACCATTAGCATAGTGCTCCGGAGGAGAGTGGCTGCTGAGCCTTTTATCGTGTGAGGTGAGAAAGATGGAGGAGTCCTGGTTGCTAATGAGGCTCTCCAGTGCTGCGTCCTTGTGCTGTGCATGCTCACTGAAGCTCTCCTTCAGGCCCGGTAGACTCTTATCCAGTGTGTCGTCCTCCCCCATATAGGCGTACGGGCAGTACTCCCGAGTGCGAGAGTAGATGTTGGCGTTGTCGTAGCAGTCGGAGCAGATGACCAGCGGACCTGCACCACCTGGCGAGACAGAAGAAGCACCTTGATAAGACTTACTTTCCTTATGTTTGTTGTTTGTTTACAAGCCCGTTCCTGAGCTTGGTTTCATCTTCGGTCAGTTTGCTGTGTGCAGACAGCAGCTGTGCCTAACATGATTATTTGGAGAAGCGTGCATTTTCCCTTATTCGATTGGTTGAAACAGTGTTAGGATAAAATGAAATGGAAACATATACAAATACATATTGGTAGCCCTTCAATTCACCTTAATGCGAGTGCTTTGACTTATTACAACACAAGCTCGAGGCCCAATGGAATACAAAGGTATAGTTGATTTAAAATCCCTTACACGAGAAAAATGTTGAACAAAAAAAAGAGTAATAAAAAACAGAAATAATCTAATCCTTAAAAAATAAATAGAAACCTCATAACAATTTGTGTCGATGAGACCAACCTGTGGGGAGTCCAGCTAGTCCCTCACGGGGCTCTCCAGGGTGGAAACTGTTGCGGCCAGTGAACAGAGAGCCAACCCTGCATTGCAGCATGCCGTTCCCCTCAGTTTCCACCTCGCTGCCTGTGTCGCCATAACACACACCTGGGACAAACATGATAATTATTCAGTGTCTTGTTTCATCAGGGATCTGATCCGAAAATACAAACGACGAAATGAGAAGCTAATGTGAACGAGACTGTCCAAAAACCTTTGGACCCTGAAAAAGACATCGGGTAAGCTCGATTTTATTTAAATACATTTTCTCGGGAAAGGCTTTTGTTGGTTTTTTTTGTGTCAGAAGCAATTCAGTGGACAGCAGGAGAGGTAGCAGTGCATCTGTGTGTGTTTGATTTCTTGTGGACACTCAATAATCTCATAATCTTCATGATGTTAACATGACAAATTCTTGTTTTCTTGTGATCACAATGATGACATAACTCAACCCGTTGGATGAGAATATGAGCAGCAGATTTGAGTCGGTCATTACTGGGTATTACTACAATGCAAACTAATGAATCACTGACTATCACAGGTTAGGAAATTTATTAGGAAAAAAATAAAATGGCATAATTTGTGCATGACAATAAAAAACTTAGAAGACAATTCAAGGCACAGTAAACATCTTTACATGAATACTGAAGGGATTTTAAGTTTTTATTAGATTCCAGCTGCAGGAGGCAGTAACTATGTTTACACGCAGAAAAAATATCTGTTTTTTGCCCAAGAAAGACAATATTCTGCTAAACTGTTTGCACGTCAAATGAAAATAATTATTCCACCTATATTCCTGTTCACACCCAAGCTCTGCATACTACATCCATCATTAGTTCAACCACCTTCTTTAAAAAGGGATATTTGAGCATGTCCAAAATGTGGGTTTATTTCAAAGGAGGTGTGTTTCTCATTCCAACTAGAAATGTGGTTTCCTCTTTGTGTTTCTGTACCCGCCTTGCAAACTCTTGGCTTTGCAACACACAGAGCTGATTGTAAAACAGTCATGAGGCTGTGTGTTGTTAACTCCGCTCAACACTCAAATCGGGATGCAAACTTCTAATGCTCTGTTTACACGTCCAAAGAAGGCTCATAAAACCTGACTTATATCTGGATATCCCACATGTTTAAATCAGAAAATGCTACATTTCAAAAAAGGCATAATTCAGAATAGTGTAATGGAATCTGTTGTTTACATGATACATATCATATTCTGAATAATAGTGAAAACTAGTGTGTATATAAACTTTCCTTTTATGTGCGGTTCATAGATGACAACTATAACAAATTCTGTGTGTGCTTTTGTCATGCAAAAGAAACCCACACTCATGACATAATCATTGTTGTCATTGTGATGAATCAAAGCCTGTGTCATAGATACCACAAAATGATTATTCTAGATAACCAGAAAACAACAGAGTAAAAATAGCATCTTTCATGGCGCTGAGACAAAGGGTTTGTCAAACATGGCAGGAAACCCTCACCAAATCCATGACAGAGATTACTCACCATCTGTGCCCTTATGGACGTATCCATTGGAGAGCGGAGGCATGAGCTGCTGGTGGCTGCCAGCCTCAGAGTTACTGTAGCCTTCCTGCGGCTCTGACAAAGTACCCTGAGAGGACAGGTAGCTGGGGATGTCTGCTGGCAAATTCATCTCATCTGGAACAGACAAGAGACATATTTTTTTACACTGTATCGAGTTCTGTAAAACAAAGTGCTGTCCCCACAGACACATTTCATGGCTTTCAAGCAGCCATCCCCATCGGATTAAGCTTCAAATAAGGCTAAATATGTCACAGATGGTTATGTGTCTAAACTGCTGACCTGTGTTGGTGATGCTGTAGTCCTCGCTCTTCCTGCGCATGTGATAGATGACAATGACCCACACCAGCGAGGTTCCAACCACACAACACACCACCACAATCACCACGATGCCCACGGTGGTCCAGCCATCCTGGTCATATCCTGCGCCGGTATCACAGTTTGGTGATGGCGAGACGCTCAGGTAGATGTGGCCACGTTCTGTTCCCAGAGTATTTGACATAATGCAGGTGTATTTCCCGGCATCAGCAGGACCAGCATCAACTATGATAAGAAGCTGGTTGGCTGCGGCAAAGAAGTGGCGCTCGGTGAGTACCAGAGGCCCGTCATCTTTGGTCCAGTTGAGACGAGGGGCAGGGCTGCCTCCAGCTATACACTGAAGCACAGCAGTTTCACCTCGGGCCACTGTTCGGTCCTCCAGCGGTCGCATGAAGGATGGAGTTTCTGAAAGAGAAGAGGATTCATTGATTTTTCATTTAATAAGGATTATCCCTGCGGCAGTTGTGTCAGATGGATCTGTGTTAGGACATAAGTTTGTAATTCTTCGAATTAGAAAAAGTTATTGATTATACACCAACGCACATCTTAAATCAGATCTCAGACTCATAGTCATTACGAAATGTAAGCTAACAGTTGATTCAGAGGCTCCACACAGCCAGATTCAAGTATTCCCCACAGCAATGGTCTAACAAGGTTTGTATTTACTTCTTCATTATATACATTTGCTGAGGAGGAAACACAAAAACAGAGATGTGTAATGAGTGACAGACACAAATCAGCGGCCAATTTGAGCACAGTCATTCAGCTGAAATGACCCAGCAGCAAAACATCAGTAACGTGCTCTGTTAATCAGGTGGGTGACTCACCCAGAACAGTGAGAGTAGCGTTTGCAGACAGACTGCCAGCTGCGTTTTGAGCCGTGCAGCTGTACACTCCCATGTCTTCTGTCTTCACGTTAGCAATGAAGAAGATGTCATCGTCTGGCATGACATGCATCCTGCGCTCTCTGGCAGCGGGGAAGTCAGTGCCTCCGTCCTTCTGCCAAGCAATTTGGGGTGATGGATGACCTTCAGCAGCACACTCAAGCCTGGCCATTGTTCCAGTCCGGATTGTCAGATCCATGGGAGTTTTAAGAAAGGATGGCAGCTCTAAAATACAGAGATACAGATACAGATACAGAGCAGAAGGTCAAGGGTGGGACATTGAAAGCGAGACGCATCTCTGTCAGAGATTAGAGATAAAATAACTGCTACAATTAAATCTAAGGGTTCTGTCATCTTAAATGTACTGCACTGACTTACTCAATAAGCAATAAAATCATCACATACAAGAAACTTTTCCCTCAGAAATAAAATTATAATGGTCTAAGTATAGAGTAGGGAATATGGGATGCTGTCTTTTCAAAGCCATTTTACGGCTAACTCGAATGGGGATCAAATTATTTAATCGTGTGGCTCTTCATGATTTTCATACTGCTAGTGGACTGAATGGCTCAAATTACGAAAGTGAAAAGAGTAATTTCACAGGGGTTGTGGCTCTCAAAAGAATTGATCTACTGTTTTACAGACGCTTATTTTACAATAGGTCTATTGTTTTCTTATCTGTCACAACTGTTTTCGGCGCATTTGTGACATGAACGGGATGTAACGCTTCAGATAAAAATAAGAGACGGGCTGCTTTGCCTGCAGGGAGTGGGGATGGGGTCAATACACAATTTTTAGCCAGAGTACTTTCATCTAAAAAAGACCTGTGTAGACCTGCTAATTTTGGTGAATAAGCAGCATAATAGACTGCAAAGTCTAACAGACAGTCATTAATCACAGTCTTTGACAAGCATCCTCACCATTGACAGTAAGCTTGGCCCTGTTGGAATAATTGGAGCCGAAGTGATTGGAGACCACGCACTGGTAGCGCCCCTCATCAGTGAAGTTGACGTTTAGGAGGTGAAGCACAGTGGTGTAGATCAGCTCTCCCTCCTGGTACCTGGCGTAGTTTTGGACTTCTGCATCATACAGCACCTCCCCATCCTTTCGCCAAGCTGTGCTCATTGGCGAATCACTACTGCTGGACGCAATGCAGCTCAGAGTCACATTGTTTCCACGCAATGCCACACACGTCTCTGGGTGAGTTGTGATATGAGGTTTGGGGAAATCATCTGTGGAGGAGCAGGGAGAGAAAATGTGAAACTCAGCATTTTAAATTAAGCATACCAGTTCCAAACAGCAATAAAACAGTCAGCTCCAATCTATTAGAACCGGACAGAAGTTTTTCCCAAACTGTTCCGGACATTTTGTTAAACCTGTTCGTAAAGTAAACTTCCAGAGTGACGCAATATGCTAGCATGTGGAACTAAGAAAGAAAACTCAATGCTCTTTTCTAGATGATGCCAACAATTTTAGATTGCGCTCGCTGGAGACTACCAGCATTGGATCAGACTGGTAACAGTATAAAAAGAAAAGGGAAGAAAAAAAAAAATTGGACTGACCACAAACAAACTCTTCCGCGCTGATGGACAGGACACTGCGGCCAAGAAGGCTGGCAGGATGAGCACAGATAGCGGAGACAGACTGCTGGAACTGGCTGTCAGTCAACCAAGGCCCCAGCCACTGCATGTGGCAGTCACACAGCAGGCTGCTCGTGTTCAGGACACTGAGAACAGAAAGGTAATGGAGGAAGCGTGAGATGAGTCATTGTAAAATTAGTTGGAATCATCAAATTACTGCAGAGATAAAAGGATGAGATGTACCCGCTGAGAACATGAACATGAGTTTGGGATTTCCAGGATTTGTTTGTGAACATTTGAGAAAGTGCTTTGTAATTTACCCTTTTTAGAAAAAGCAAACCTGCATTTACTTGCTTAAAATTAAAGTTAAAATTATCTGAATAATTCAAAGAGGGCTGTTATTCCCTCTGACAATAACAATAATAAGTCCAGTGCTGCTTGCAACTGAGTAACAGTGAGCAGGCAAGCAAGAAGTAGCTGTATTTTATTATACCCACTATCATGAAAACAGAGCTCTGGTGGCTCTTTAACAATGACTGATGATTCTTGCTAAAATAGCCTTGCTTATCTGAACCCCCCCAAAGGCAAGTCTTGGTTGATAAAAGAGTACATTCATAAAACTTCAATGTCACTTGAGGCAACTTTTATAGCAGTTCATATATACAGAAAAAAAGCAATTCCACTAGGCGACTAAAAAAAACAAACACAATTCAGAAAACAAACAGTGATAAACAGCCACATAAAACTGTTGTGAACGGCCAAATTCTGTTTATGGAAAGAGGTTATTGAAAGGCGTAACCATTACCATGGTCATATTTTAAACCAGTCAGCAGGAGACATCAAAAGGCAACCAAACATAGGAACCAAATTACAGTTTAAAGGATCTTTATCAAGTCAGGAAAATTGATTCACTGCTCACAACACCATGTTTTAACACACTTCTATTTATAAAATAAATCTTAATTACAAGGGTGTTGCCATTATGTTCCTGTAGGGTTAGTGAGCAAAGCCATTTTATCCACTCATCAAGAATATAGTGCTATATTCTATTAGAGCAGCAGACTAATTAATCGCAGGATATGAATACTGTCATGATACATTTGTTAGCCACTGCCTGAGAGAGACACTCCTAAAATCAAAACCTCAAAAAGGCAAGAGACTTAACATTTCCACTGTCCCTCCTCACAGGCAGGAGAGACAACCGCCCAAACACAGCAGACGATGATGCTGCAACTCAAAAGCTGAATCGGAAAATCTCTGCTTGTCCGACTGAGCCAATGCATGTGTGGTTTTATTAAGACAACCATCTAATGACTAAAGTGATCACCAAACATATTTAGGTGGCACTGCTCATTCATCACTTAAGTTACAGTCAGTCAACAACTTTCAGAGTATAAACCTTCTTCAAACGACTACACAATGTCGATTTACAAATGCCAATCATGCCCGGTAATTGCAGTGATACTTAATCATCATAATTAGTTTTTAATGAAAGCAATAAGAGTAATTCAGTCACATAAGCAATATTAACACAGGGACTAGGTGGCTTCGAAATGTGCTTATGAGACCTGTGAAACTCATTTTGTGTCTACTTACAAGACTTTGAGCTTCGTATGGGACAACGCCTCCGGGTGTATCGACATGATGCCATTCTTACTGAGGTCCCTGCAGAGAGGACAGAAATATGGATCAGACACTTATGACGCGATTTGATCAAAATGGCATTTCACAAGCACAAGACAACAACATCACAGTGTAATAAAAGCCCCCTGCTATCTTTAATCATTCAACATTAATAACTGATCCTTCTGAGACTGGAGTTAAACTGTGTAGAAAAACACAGAGTGTGCAGCAGCTTTACTCACAGGTGCTCCAGCTCCTCCAGGCCCTCGAACGCTTTCTTAGTGATTGATTTGATTTTGTTCCGCTGTAGGATCCTTGAAAATAAAAAGATTTTATACTGTGTTCAGTAAGAGGGTTGCAATAAAACGTGCTGCTGGGTAACTTTTTATTGCACACTGGGACCGCTATGTCAGCATCTTTTCATTGAAGCTAAATGAAGCCATTTGACCAGCCTTAAAATAAACCTGAGAAACAACTTCACAGCAAAATAAAACCTGTCAAGTACAGAAACACTTTATATTCTCCCTCCAAGGTTGTAAACAGTCAAATCTCTGGAACACAGATGCATCATTTATGATGCACCTGCTTTAATTATCTAAACACAAGATCATTTAGAAACATGAATAATAAATCTAAATCTGTCTTTGTTCTCATCTTAATATAAATGTGCAAAATCTTAAAGTGCTCACAGTGTGTTCAGCTTCTTCATGCCATCGAAGACACCAATGGAGTCCTCAATGGCCCAGGAGATTTCGTTATTGCGGATATCACTGAAAAACAAAGAGTCACATTTTAGATCTTAAACACTCTCCACAGAGACTGGAGATGTAATGACTCCTCCTGCAAGCGTTTTTTTTTTTAAGACCGCAGAGAGGGCACATTATCTTCACTGTGGCTGTCAGCAGCAGTGACTCTCAGTTAGGACACTAACAATCTGAGACACCGTACTTCCACAGTGTGTCACAGTTCGCTGCCCCCGCTGTTCTGATGAGGGGAAATTAATTGGCTCTGTTTAGCACTGGGACAGTTCATGGGTCTGCTGGAAACCCAGAAAGTCCTTGTGTTTACAGGATGGGTCATGGGCTCCTTTGTTTCTCTTTGCTCATGCCTGGCCACCTCTGAAAGGACTTCAGCACTTTCCAGTTCCCCTCTCCCATGAAAGCTCCCAGGACGGTCAAGCTCCCAAATATGTTCTCTTTACAGCTCAGTGGCTTTCGCAGAACTCTGTGTGGCGAATAATGAGTTCACAATTGCTCTCTGCTCAACACTTCCTGGACAAAGATTAATGTATGATGAAGACGACGTACTTTCTAAATTAGGATGATATTTTTTACCCATTTGTGATGGTGTTAACATTACACAAAAACGAGTGCGCAGATGCAGGGTTTTTTTTTATGTGGGTAGACAGGCAACAAATAGGCAATTAAATCCTTTTCTACTGCCAGAAGACAAGTTTGTCTTTCCGTTTTGTTTTTCTGGTGCGTCACATTTGACATCACAAACATGTCTGAAAACAGGGAACAGAAGGAGGCAACAAGGAGGCTGTTGACAATATTACAGTGGTTACTTCTTAAGCATTTACTTCTATCTCGCTTTTAAACTCAATGCCGACTGAGTGATGTTTGATGCTACTTGAATGGATATGGATGGAAAAGTATTTGCAGGCCAATTTCTGGAACTTCAGTGTATGTTAAAACATCACACCAGAAAAAAAATGAAAATGAAACATGAAAATGAGCGTTCCCACTCGCATGTTTCCATCACAGTTTATAGACACCTGGCACTACAGCAGAATCATATGACCCCGGAAATAATGCAGATTCTACGGTTTTCGCCTAAAGACAGAAGCCATGTGGTGGTGTGTGTTAGTGAGTTTTTTATCCAGTGTAACAGGGGTTTAATATTCTGCAAACACACACATTTTGTGAATAGAATTGGTGTGTAAAGGCAGCATACTTGTACCCTATTCAAACCAAGTCATGTATTGTGTGGCACTGATGTAGTAAGCACAAATGCAGGAGCACACATACTGTTACAGAAAACTCCCATTAACTTGATAAACAGAGCAGTGCATAACAATTTCTTGAATTGAAGACCCAAAGAAAGCATGTCCCATTTTCTCTCCCTGACAAAGCCAGAGCTGCTCTGTTATTTGCTGATTTACTCCGTCGCCACTGAAATGTTGAGAATATTACATGTCGATATTATATCATCCCTGCTTGATGAAATATTAAACAGCAAACAAACTCAAGTCCCAGAAGAGTGCGAGTCTTTGTCTACCTACACTCGGCAAAGATTTCGATCAACCGTCATCTCTTGGCCTTTGGCTAAGCTACAGCGTTGAGACCGACACTCTCTTTCCCCGGCGCAATATTACATCAACCTTTATACAGTATACGGTTCACATCAATAGGGATGACGCGGCGAGAACGTTTTCCCACCAGTTAATAAACTCATGACAACACTGATGTTACTGATTGTACTGGACAAGAAAAGACATTGGTTGATGCGCTCATTATCCGTAGAGCATGTACTTTGATCTTTAGATTGGCCCCTTACTTTGAACACAACAATTGTTTAGAAGGTTGCATCATTAAGTTTCAATATGTCAGCTCCATCAAACACTGCCTCACTGACCCTAAAACCTGTAGCTGACGTCCACAGATGAGTTATAGACTAATATGCCACTAAACAGGCTCGTAATGTTAGTTAATTGTCAAGACTATCTTGTTTTAGCCGAGTAAGGCTCTGTTTAGATATTCACGGTCAATATTGAACAGTATTTCTTATTCTGTCTGCCCCCTGTTTTGAAATCAAGTGGGCGAGTATTGTAATCGGTTTATGCCCTGACACCAAAGATTCAAGTTCAAGCTACAACTTCCAAAATCCACATGACGCCCACACTGAATGAAAGGACAGAAGACACAAAACCAAGAGGACAGGATTCTATGGAAATTACACATTGGGTGGTTGGATCTAAGACTAAACACAACAGATGACTCTTGACAAGCAGGATTAGAACGCAACAAAGACGATATTAGAAGCTAAAGACCAACTATGCTGCTAATTTCTAATGTTATTTTTCCTAAACACTAATGATTACTTGGAAAGTGCACTCAAGACGGGACATGTACTACACATTAAGAGTGAAACAAGAAGACCTACTTTTGTCAGCAGCCTTCATGGGAATGCACAGAGCCAAGAACATGCCAGGACTTGGTTACATTTTGCATACCAAGGTTCATTTGACTTCTTAGATCAAAAAATGTACCACAGATTCTAGATAGATGTATTGATGATAGCACTTACAGGGTGCGCAGGCTTGCCAGGCCACTGAACACTCCCTCTCCCAAATGACTGATGGAGTTTTCTCCCAGGTTCAGGCTCTCCAGGAGACCCAGTCCCACAAACGCTGTCTCCTCAAGTCTAGTCAGATGATTGAAGGACAAGTCTCTGCACAAAACAACCACAAATATGATAGGGATTAGTTCAAACGCTTTCCATGTGAACGGCAGTCTCGTATGTTAATGTAATACCACATTCAAAGATGATACTCCAAAATTAAGACATTTTCAGAAAATTGTTCAAATGTATCCGACATCCACCAGAGGCGAGACAGGCTGAGTCAGCGCCAGACAGCCAACAGTACTGCAGCAAGATAACAGTAACTCTTCTGAGCACACAGAATGAAATTTCAGAGCCCAGGGCTGATGAAAGAAAGTGGGGACTCTTAGGATTTCAGCTATGAAGCAGACACACTCACAGTTCCTCCAGCTTTTGGCAAAACTCCCAGGCATCTGGTCGGATGATGCCGACAGCATTCTGGCTGACCCGCAGGACGCGCAGCATGCGAAGGCCATACAGCCAACCTTTGTTGACCTCGGTTAGGTTATTGTGCTCCAGCTCTCTGAGAGACAGATGGGGAAACCAAAGCAGCATTAACAAAAACAACTGTCATAATATAAATTGATTTGTTCCCATAACAAATCTTACAAAGCGAATATGGCTGACAACATGACAAGCAGTTTGTTCCGGAAAGATACAGAATAAGCAATGAGATTTTTTTCCCGCAATTTTGGTTTTCCCACTCATCTTTGTGCATTTGCACACCTCTTATACTACTGTTAAAGGTTTTACACAGTATGCACCATTTACTCCTTTAAAAGTGTTGAAAATAGAGTGTTAAGTGTGTCCTCACAGTTCTTCAATGTTGTTAAGCCCAAAAAAGGCTCCATCCATGAGCTTAGTGATGCCATTCCTCTGCATCTTCAGTGACCTCAGTGAGTCCATCCCTTTGAATGTCAGGCTGTCCACAATCTTGATCTTGTTACGCTTCATTTCACTACAAGGAGGGCGAGAATCAGTTTATTTCAACCATGTGCACTCATACACAAAAGCAGGGCCGCTGGAATATTTTTGGACAGGATTTACAGTAAACTCAGCCCAGCACTTCAGTCCGAGTTGCTACGACAGAATGAAAATCCACAGATTTGTCTGCTAACTATCAGCCATTCCATTTGTTAACCAGTGATTTCCGTTTTGCACTAAAACACATCATATGATACTCACAGGAACTGAAGCTGCGGAAGTTTGAAGACTTTGGATGGCAGCACAACTAATCTGTTCCTGTTCAGCTTCAGCACCAGCAGGGAGCTGGAGATGTTTTCAAAGCAGCCGGGCTCGAGGACGCTGATCCTGTTATTACTCAAATTCCTATGAGATAAAAGAGCAGAAACATTAGAGGTAAAATCAAGAAGGAGAATAAAGTTTGCTCCATAGTTACACCTACTGTGTATGTGAATATCCATAGAAGGAGGCTACACAAAGTCAGTTAGTCCACAACAACATGATTTGCTCTGACATAGCAAGGACACCTGAACATGTCCTTAATTGAACAGGACTACTTTACTTAATATGTTTTCTGTAATACTTCGAACAGCCATAAATACTACATTATCGTACTGTTGTATACAACTGAGCTCATTCTACCTTCCAATACTGTTAGTTGCTCTACAAATTCAGCTGTCATAACAATAAACCAGTTTAAAATACCATAAGTGTGCTGTATTTTGCATCCTTGGTGGATAAATTAAATGTCTATCTCACTGTACAGTTGGGCTACTACTTGCAGATAATGTGTTCTTACCTTCCTTGATTAAAAAAAAGTTAAATGAAGATGATTTAAATAAGCTTGGTTGCTTACAGATATTTTAACTGCATGGTGGGGAAGGATCCAGCTTTGAGCTCAGAGATGGAGTTTGAGGTCAGGTCCAGAGTCTCCAAGGAAACGTATGGCTGCAGCTCATGCATCAACAGCTCCGAGATCCGATTGTGGACTCTAAATCATACAAAAATAATCAAGTCTTAGTTTTCATAATTACACTGATTACTGAGACAACCTATGTCTGTCTGGCATACTCAAACCCCATCATCAAGACGAGGTACATGGTATAAAACCAATGTTTTGGTATAACTATAGACACACAATAAGGCATCAAAACAGCATAAAAATAACTGAACATAAATGCACCAAAGGCTTATATTGAGTATTTGGTTAAAGGAGTGACAGAAGAGACATGAAAACCTGAAGGAGATTCTATACTTACAATGAGAGGGAGGTGATATTTGTGGAAACATCTCCAAGATAGGGAAGACTGGTCAGCTCGTTATGATTCATGGTGCTGAAATTAAAAACAAAATAACATTAGTATCATATCAAAAAGGCTGTTGAAAAAAACGGTGCAAACTGAAGTGGGCACAGTAAATGAATAAGATTTACATTCGTTGTATCAGTCAGATCACGGCTTACGCGGTTTCTTTCCTAAAGTAATAGAAATTCTGAGTAATTAACTCGAGTCCACACCGACTTGATATCGCTGTCAGTTTTCAGTTTATCAAGTACAACTAGCTGTAACTAATACACCACAATACAGCACAGAAACGACAGACAAATGCGATCATTGTGAATATTATAATGCTCCATGATTTTTGAACCATTTTAAAAAGATTTGATAATTTGGAAGACTGCATTAATATTAGGCCTTAAAACTCAACACGATAACTATCACCTCCAAAGTGACAGAAAACACCACTTTATAACAGTTCAACAAAAACCTCAACATTATAGCATCAGTGATGTTATTAAACTGCATTGGTTTTAGAGAGATGCACTAATAAACTGTTGTGGGTGTAAATCATCTTTTGGTTTACATGCCAGTCACACTTTATACAGTGACTTGATAAACGAGGCCTATCACAATAAAATACATGTTTAGCTTTTTGTTCACGTTTTTTTTTTTTTTTTGTTCATCAACATACACATAGGCCATCTTTACATTTAACTAATCCTAACATTGCCTGTTATGTTCACACACCATTATTGATAATAGGAGTCCTATTCATTTATTGTTTTGGTAATATGGTTTGATTCTATTTTATATATAATATTCAATGTTTCATTACAATTCCAATGTCAGAATATTCTTAAGAAGTCAAAGTTAACTGATCTTTAAAAGGGTGTGCTTGCAATACAATACTATTATGTATTGTTATTATACATTATTTGTAATCTGGAAATTACAAAAATATATTTAATCGCAATTACTTCTACGCCAATACCTTATGCAAGAATAGTAGGCTTTGTGAGAACACAAGCAATGACCATTATTTTAGTGTCTTAATGTCTTCATAAAAAAATAAGGGAAAATTGGAAAATATGCACGAAGCCTGTGTCTTTAAACAAACCAAGACACAAACATAATGTTATCAAGAGCGAGACAACAGTATAAAACACATCTAAATGGGTTTTCTTGGTATGTTATGGTGCATGCCTTGGTTAAGCAACAAATCAGTGCTGTGGATCCAGGACGGGACTAACTTCAACACACTTGTGTCTATCCGGTTGTGTACTTACACTTGGGATATCCCGTCTGGTGGGTCCTGGGGAACCGTCGACAGCCTTTTCCTGTTGCAGTCCAGAATATGAACCTCATCTTGTCCTCTGGAGCAGGAGCAAGGAGCAGGACAAGACTCCAGAGCCCAGGCACTCAAACTCAACAGCATGAAGACAAGGGCCGAAGGAATGGGCCAACCTTCCGCCATTTTAAATGACTTCCTACTGGAAGGCTACGTAGCTACGTGGCTAACTCGCTAAACTGGCACGTTAACAGTTACAGAATCACCAGTATATTGCTCCTGCGATTGGATATAAGTCAAACGAACACATACTTCAGGTTTAAAGTGCCATTATCCCAGGCAGTTTTTATCCGACATGCTTGAGGCATCGCGGCGGATTTCTCCCCCTTCTTCTCAGTGCCTGGAATTCCTTCCGCTCCGATCTGGACACCCTCCCGGAGTTGCTAACGTTAACGCCGAAGTGATTTGGTCCCACAAATGCGCCACTTTCCACCGGACGACATCGGTTTAACTCCACACTTGGTTGTCGTTGGATTATATTGAGCCAAATGAAGTATAATCCTTGCTCGGCTTGAATGTTTACAGTGTACTAACAGTAATTTTCCTTCGTCTTTCTATCCCGAAAGAACAACAAAGCGCCTTGAGTTGATGACATAGGATATCCTTCACCCCGCCCCTTTCCAGCATACTTACTGTTTTTCTATTGGTCCGTGCTTACGCTTGTCAAACATTTGCTGCGATTCGATTGGATGTCAGTCCAATATGTTTTTATGGCAGTCCACTGTACACAGCAAAAAAGTTTTGCTCCTGTATGAATTGGTATTTCACATCCTTGTGTTTGTTGGTGGTAATTTCAGCTCTCTCCCTTAAATTATTTCACGTACAATTAAGACGTCTTTGTAGTCATCTCTCTTAGGGTAGACCAGAAATTACAAAAATAAAGTTATGCAACATGTGCCTGCAGGACAAGCTTTATTTTGATGGGAAGCAGTAGTAGTAATAATGTTAAAGTTTTTTATACAGAATGTTTTAAAACAAAGTTACACCGTGCTTACTATTGAAAAAAAAAGATTGAAATATATCAGCAACGCAGAAAAAAAGAAAGAGAAAATTACATCGAATAAAATGCTAATAAATAAGCGATAATAAAATACAATAAAAGAGAGTGAAATAAAATAAATACACCTAAATCAGGTTACATGTATATAATAACATTTTGGAATTTATTCTTTGATTACTGTAACATAAGTATCATTGGGGTTTGTTTTTCTTCAGGTTTTGTTGATTATTATTGTTATTTGTTAAATCATGTCAATATGATAAATATTCTATTTGTGCTGTAATACCTCTTTTATGGATAATAAGTTTTAATTGCCCTGAGGTCAAAATGGGGTTTCAAGTTCAGATAGTGAAGCAGTGTGACTGTCCAATAAGGAAATGTGTGTGCAGAAAATGTGAGCGTTTTTATATATTTCTATTATTTATAATCTTTCATTTTCCTGTAAAATGTGCTATGTACTTTTGGAGAAGAAATTCAAACAAACTCCTTTAAGGGCAGTTTGTTTATTCAGTTTATTGAGTCATGAAAACAATGACAGTTCATGTATAAGGTTTGTTTAGGCAACAAATACTATTGTGTAGGTGACTTAGTATGACTTTTGGATACTTTTTACAACTCAGACTAAAAAAAAAAGCCTGCTTTGAATACGTTCAGTGCATTTTTCTGCTTTACCAATACACTTTTACTTAGCAGCAGAGGTTTACTTGCAACACAGTATTTATCAGTGTCTTATTTCTATTTCAGTAATCTGATTACTCCCTTCACCACAACCTGACCGTCTCTCAGAGACACAATCTTACCAAGCAGCTGCCTGTGGGCATTTCCAATTGAATGATGGGAGGTGCTGGTGTAATATGAAGGCATCACCTGTGCAATCATCCAATCCCAAATCCCACACTGCGGATCCGTGCTGAAAGGGCAGAGTTGGTCTCAAATTACACAGTAGGATCACATTCCAGCACTAATGTGCCACCACACTACACTGTCCGCCCTGCATCAGTCTGTCTGTCTGTCTGTCTGAGGCGACCCACAATCAACCATGTTTCAACAAGTCTCACAAACTGAAGTTCCTGCATTCCTGCAAAAAAGGAGAAAAGTAACTCCACAGTTTAGTCGGACATGTCGTCTGGAACCAGATCACCCGCAAAGTGTTATTCATGCTCTCGGCAGCTCTTTGGAGGCGAACCTGAACAGGTAAGATCATCGAGTGGAGGGGAGAGCACGACACACCCAGCAGAGTAGACCTGCTGCAGGTAGGTTGCATGTTATTAATGGTGATTAGGGAGCTGTTAACCTAACTTACTTTAATTCTAATGTGCGCAGCATTGGACATATTACGCTTTTTACATGTGTGGGAAAACTGACTCCTTACTACTGCGCATGCGTGCGCTCGTGGATAATAAAACCATACTTCTGCAACACACCACTTTGAATTGGTTATGGATATTTTTCAGGTGTCTTTGAGGATCTTGATTGTCTATTCTGTGGCAAGTCTGTTGTTTTTTGTTGTCGTATGAATATTTCCGCTCCCTACAAACGATGTCATTTTACTTTTATTGCACATACTGTATATGTCACAACATATACCCCAAACTAACTCTGAGTAGTGATGTAAAAGACAAAAGCTACCTCAGTGTTAATGCTGAGGCTGTAGTAGATTATTAGTAGATGTGTCCCAGACTAAGTGCATGTCTAAATAAATAGCCACAGGGGAGCGGAGGCGTGCTGCGGGGTTGAGTAAACAGAGGAGACGGAAGGGACAAAGAGATAGAGACGTGACATGGGTGGGCTGGCCGACCAATCAGCGACAGGCTTGGACCTTAGGCACCTGCAGCCTTTATAATCTCCTGTCGCCGTCGCACCAGACAGTGTGCGTCGGTCAGACCGTCTGCGTGTTGTCGCTTCCTGCCACACACAACAGTAGCTGTGCGTTCAGAGCCAGTCTGCCAGGAGCAAAGAGGACCCGCAGCCATGATGCACCCCCGGACTCTTAGTATAGATTATAACTGGACCGCAAAAGTTGTGTGCGTGGTCGGTTCGGAGCTCAATGTGACCCTGGGCAGGTAGGATCATGTTCGACCTGTTGATGAATAAACGCATACACACAGAGACACACCTACAAAACACACACAAAGTGATTTTGTGATGTAGAAATATTCTATTCTCTTCTATTCTATTCGTTGCCTTGGTTACCACTGTCGTTGTTATGTTAGTGGCTATTCTATTATTTTCTTTTCTATTATATTCTACTCTTTTCTCTTCTATTCTCTTCTGTTCTATTCGTTACCTTGGTTACCACTGTCTTTGTGTTAGGGGCTTCAGTCTGTAGCAGCGCTGTGAAAAGCACCCAAAAGTCAAGACATCAATCTTAAATATGACTTTGGTGAAAGTGAAAGTCAACCATACAAGTAGCACTTGAGTAAAAGTGTTTTAGTATCTGATATTGGATGTAGTTTTCAGGCAGCAACTGTCATTAAAGCTGATCATATTCACATTTAAGTATATACATCACACTGCGGGTCAATGGGCCGGTCGATTATCAGATCCAGCATTCTTCTGATCATCTGAGTCCGTGTGACTGAAAAGTAAAGTACAAAATTAATGTGGAGTAAAAAGTACATTATTCAGCTGAAGTTACAGAAAATGGAAATACTCAAGTAAGGTCCTTCAAATGTGTTTTTAAGCACAGAGTTCCTTTACTTAGTTACGTTCCATCACCGACTATGGTAAATATGTCCAGTGTGACTGTTATGCTGCTACATGTTATATCATTGGAGTTGTATTATTAGAATCAGAATTCCTTTATTTGTCCCGCAAACGGTGACATTTCTGTGTCACAGCAGCCAAAAAACAGTAATATCACAATAACTAATAACAACAGTAAAAATAAACAATATGACAAAAAGGTAAGACATAGAATTAGGATTGTATACATAATGTGTACAGTACTTTGCAATTACAATTATAGAATTACTTATGCATCAATGTAAAAGCATGAAACAGAGTTCCCATTTTTATAAAACATACACTCAAGTTGCAGGTGTATTAGTTACAACTGTATAAAACTTGTGCAGCCCTGCAGTAAATCCTGACACCTTGAAGTTGATAGCGATCAGTTTTTGTTTGAAATATTTTAGGGAGGCATTGATTCAGTTTTATGGTCATTTGGACTTTGTACTTGTATCTGATAAACCGGCTACGGAGTGTATAATAACTCCATTTTCGGCGAACATCACGAGAGCAGCAGGAGACGGTGTCATTTGTATGCAGATCCTGGTGATGACGGCCCCGACGGTCTTTTGTTCTGAGGAAGAAAACAACAATCCTCTGTTGTTGCTGCCCAACAGGAGAGACGTTGTTATCCCCGCAGAAATGCTGGCTCGAATTTCTGCCAAACTTCTTCCTACACAACAGAACAGAGCGAGTATAGATTATACTGGGTCGAGTGTGTGACTGGCACACGGCCATGACACCCAGGGGTGCTGAGGGTTTATGGGAATATCTAAAAGTGAAAGTGTAATAACAATTTGAAAGGACACTCACACTAGAGGCCTTGTCTTGTAAAGGGGCTTTGTTTTCAAATCCTGAAGACAGATTCACATTGATAGTAAAGCAATGCTCCTTATCGGTGGATCTTTTTTATCCCTCCTGTCTTATCTCGCCATGAGGAGATCCCATTCCAGCTCTGTGCAAAATGCAAAGTTAATATGAGGTTTGAGGAGTTCAAGAGAGTGGATATCATCCAATGTGACAGTCTTTATAGCATAAAATTCACTTTTTATGAGTGGTTTCTTGCCCTCACAGGGAATTTTGTGTCCCATCATTTACAAATGGAGTCACATTTGGTGTGGATCTCTTCACAGTGCAGACGTGAGGAACAACTGCAGCAACTGATAAATCTTTAACGTGCATACGGGCATGTGATTATTGTTTATGAAAAATCACTGACCTGTGTAAGTTCAGTTGCCCGTACGGTGCCTACTCGTTAATAAATATGTGCTTACACGTGTGAAACCTGCGATCTAGTCGTGTTATAGCGCGAGACTCTCTGGTGTCGTCCTTAGGCAGAATACAGGCGTGTCCTCACTTGCAACTCATATCACCAAAAGATCCATGTTCCAAAGAAATGTGGAGACAAAGTGCCCCTTTTTGCTCATGGAGGCGTCATGTCAGTGTTCTTATACTCTGTAAGTGAGGCATAGTGGGAATTTCACCACACCCTCTGCAACCTTTAAGTTCCTCTCCAGTTTCTATCTGCATCACACCGAAATAACTAGTTATCTTAATAAAAACAGTTGTACATGTTCAAACCATTTATCTCACTTTGTTGTCTTCTGTATCGACTGAATAACTCTTATCGATGACTTCAGCTGCCACTTTGGCAAACCACCTGTTGAACCACGTTGAAATCCGAGCTCATGCCTTCGCTGTGCGCGCCGCTGCTCGTCCTGACTCGCATACACACAGATTTTTGCTCTAATCCTTATCTTAATACAGTATGTTTATGTTGTGTAAATGAGCTCTAACTTGCTTTCCAAAATGTCCCCGCTTGTCTCGGTTCTCAGGAGTGCCCCTCCCAGCTCCGAGTTCTTCTCCGTGAAGTGCACTCCCAATGTCCAGTACAGCATCAGCCCCCCGCCCCCGGAGGCGTCCCACCTCTCTCCCATCCCTCTCAGTGGAAGCCCGGTGCTGCTCATCAGCATGAGCCGGGCCAGCGAGACTGAAAACGATAACAAGGTAAAGTGGGATTGAAGTGTGTGACTCTGATGCAACAAAGCTGTAAGTCACATGGGAGTGCTTCCATTTAAGTACTATGAGTGGTTTTTGTGGTTCGCAACTTCCATGGAACAGTGAGGCAATATGTTTTGATGATTTATTAGTTTTCAAATAACCAGAAGGAGAGGTTACACATTAAACGCAGCTCCTCTCTCCCACAGAAAACACTGCTCCTGAAACGCATCACATTACGTCATCATGTCACACATTTGCATAATCTATGCCTATATTCATGGAAGAAGCGCTAACTGTGAACTAAAAAAAACAACAAAGCCAAGTGGAGACAAAGTTAGCAGAGCTGTCTCAGGCGTGTGTGAGCTGACCAATCAGAGCAGAATGGGTATTTGGGGGTTGAGCATAATATGTCTCCTTTAAAGCTTCTATAGGGAGCATAGAGCATTTTTTCTTGATTCTGGTGGCATTTGTGTAGGCAGTGAAAGAAATTAACTTTCGTTTATTTTTTTTAGTCATATTGTGACACCAGATGAAAGAGCAGCTTCTTACCTGAGGGTCCCACAATTCACTGAATAAAACAGTTTAGTTTTATGACTTGACCCGGTGACAATCTATCCTTGTAATGTAGCCTCTATATCATGTAATCTAATCCCTCTGCACATCTATTTTTGGCTCCCTGGAAGGTTTTTAAAGGATTTAGGTTATAGAATTTGCCTGAATTTGGATAATGTAAATGTGTACAGTTTAATATGGCTATACCAAAATCCTACGGCACACCTGGCACACACGCTTATATCGAGGTATCAGCATAACCAGTTTAGACTTGTAGCGGTTTGCTAAGATTTCACAATTGTAAACTGTTGCCTTGTACATAAAAATAACACATGGCTTTGTTTTGCAAGCTGTCCGTCAGGTACTATGATGAGAGCAAAAAAGTGTTGGGCACAGCGATCCTGCATCTGACAGCTGTTGGTAAGTTTTTCTGAGGGATTAATAAGGATTTATTACAACTAACCATTTGTTGGACCTTTAAACCCAGCGGCGTGTTTAACAGCACATCGAAATCCAAAAATGACTCATGTATTTACTGAAAGGGTTTATATGTGGGTTTCAACACAGCCTTTTTAGAGACATCAGCTGCACAGTGATATGAAACACTGTCTGGCGTATTTTGGCCGGGCGAAGGTGCGTGAGAATAAACAAATGTGTCTGTCACGCAGAGATCTCTCTGGATGTGGATGCTGACAGAGACGGCGTGGTGGAGAAAAACAACCCTAACAAGGTGAGCTCAGAGGTGTCAGGTTAAGATGGCGGTGCAGACACAGTGTGACACCTAATGGAGGAGATATTTTCTCCTCCTTTCATTTTCCAATAAACAATAACATGCCGGGTGTAACAAACTGAATGGGCCTCTATTTATGGAATGAACTCGGCGCTGCAGATTAATCATTTCACAGTGCTCCTGCTTCCTATTTAGATTTCTGAATGCTGCCTGCTCTGTATACGCCCTAACAGGCTGCATTCAGACAAGGCTCAAGCTTTGCCTTGACATGTTGTCGAACTTCTCACTTCATTAAAATTCCTCCTCTGACCTTTGATAAATGGCAGAAAGACAGAAGTTTAGGTGTCGTGCAAAATATCTTCCAGCAAACTAGGAGTCAAATTAATTCACGTCTGGTTTTGTTGAAAACTTGTTAGGGATCATGGAAATGGGGTTCTGATGGGCACGGAGCCGTCCTGTTGGTCAACTGTGACTCAGAGCAAACCTACTGGAAGAAGCTAGACCACGGCCAGCCCTTCGTGTCCAGAGTGTCAGGTAAAACGGCACAGCATCTTGTTCACCGCCTCTGGACTATTAGCTTTTTCATGTTGGCACCAGGGTCGATCATATTTGCTTTTGAAAAGTCTGCAGACTAACGAGACGATAAGGTAAAACAATACTGTGTGGGTGTAGAGGGCGTGTTGATAAAGAAGTCGACAGTGCAGTCGACAAACCAGTAGAGCTGAAATCTGATAGTACTTGGTTTGTCTCATCCACGTCCTTATAGCTGTAATGAATACAACAATATTAGTATCCAGAGAAGAAAGTTTAAAGAAAAAAAGGAACACAGGCACATTTATGTCATGTATCTTTTACATATGCGCTTCAAAATCTAAGAACACTACACAGCATTCACGTGACTCTGTGTTGGATGTGCAGATCTGAAGGACATGTCTGTCATGGTGCTGCGGACCAAAGGACCCGCCAAGCTCCCAGAGGGCTACAAGCTCACCATGCACATCTCTCAGAGCGACGCAGAGAGCGTCAGAGTCTTCAGGCCCAGAGAAACTGAGAATAATAGCCTGGGTGAGTAAAGATGACGGGCGATGACGATGTAATTCAGCGGTTTCTTTTTCACGATGGAGCGCCTCAGTATTTGAACCTAGTTGCATGTTGTTCTTACTCCAGTGGGGAGATTCCTGAACACCTTCGTGAAGGACTACCCGATGGTCCTGAGCGCTGAGGTCCTGTCCAGCGAGGTGCCTTACCTCGGAGGCAACGCGGAGATGAAGTTTTACGTGGAGGGCCTCCGTTTCCCCGATAGAGACTTCGATGGGCTCGTCAGCATCAACCTCAGTCTGTTGGAGCCCATCAATGCAGTAAGACCTGCAGCATGTCAACAGTCTCTACTTCATCTCCCACGAGTGTTGTCACGACACAGAAATGTCTAACGTTGGTACAGTTCCTGGAAAGATATTGATATTTGACACAAGCTTCGTTTGAGGGAGTTACATGTTTGAACATAAATATAGCACAGCTAATTTGACTATTTGGGAGGCGGGCCTATGTGGACACTGCAGTGTATATGTGTGGACTCGCTGTCAGAGAGAAGGAAGAGCGAGAAACCACAACTAGTATCGGTGTCAATACTGTAGAAAATGAGTTTGGAAGCAGTTTCAAATATTCCAAATTGTTATTAATCGATATTTTCGACAACACCATCTCCAGCATTATGCTGTTTAATCATCTTTTTACTCTATAGTTAATGATGCAATTGAAAAAAAAAACAATGTTGCGACAATACTAAGGTGGGTTAGGTGATTCCGGAGAAGGATAGTTGATTGTGCAGTCTCATCTCCATGGCGTCAGATACTGTTGGTTTATGGTTTGGACCGAAGTGACTACCTGGGAATTATTCTACAATCCATTGTACTCAGAATTCGAAAAAAACTGACTCCACCAGCATTAACAAAGATGAGGCCACAGCAGCGTGGCGACGCATAATAAACACATAACCCTTAATCTTTTCAGCACTTGTTTGTGCTGAGAAAGATGCTGAAACAACATATTTGTAGTTGCCATTTTAATTTCCACTCAGCTGATGTATGCGTTACAGAAGTATCTGCGAGCGTGCAGTACGAGTCAAACTCCTCCCGTCTCTTTTCGGGTGCAACATCATCGTATATCGACATCCAGCTCACGATGGATTGCAGCATTTGAGTCAACAATCAACAACCTTTTTCTCCATATTCTCTAACTGTTTACCCAGTGCTTTCCACCACATCTTGCTTCCAATAAAGCTTGTATGTGGAGCTTGTGATAAGAATGTTTCCAGTCAAAGGCCCTGTGTCCAAGGTTAATAATGAGCTTTCATTCTCAAGAACAACATTACAACTTGTACATTTTGTTAGTTGAATTCACTGAAAAAAGCTGCAGTTTGTATGTATTTCTTTTCGATTTTTCTTAAGTCTAATCACTCAACGTAAAGAGAGTACAGCTAACACTACTCATCAGCCTCTCATGTTTTGACAGGCTCTCCCTGAGACGCCTATTTTCACAGACAAAGTCGTCTTCAGAGTGGCACCGTGGATCATGACCCCGAACACCCTGAAGCCCATAGAGGTGTTTGTCTGCAGGTAAGAGCGCATGAGTGAATAATAGAGCTGATGGTGACGATAATCCTGTCAAAAAGGAGGTTGGTGTTACACGCTCCTCTTTGTTTTAACTCACACTGCCAAGAAAAATGACACATGCAGGCAATGATTCACAGCAACGCCACTGTCCCTGAGTTGTAAAGATAATTCAGTTTGGCTTTGTTTGGTTTATTTTATCTAAAAGAGTGTGAATAACGATGTTGGTTACTGGGGGAAATAGAAGATGTGAAAAGCCAGACGAACTTTGCCTATTATTGCCGTTGTGAAAACCTCTTCTCTTGTCTGTGTTTACCTTCTCAGCACAAAGGACAACTACCAGTTCCTGAAAGGCATGAGGAACCTCGTCATGAAGAGCGGTTACAAGCTGAAGATTTGCCACGAGTACATGAACAGAGGAGATCGCTGGATGCAGGTGGGAAAACTAAACCTGTCACACTTTGATTAAGATTTCAGCTTCACCTGTCGCCAGCAGTCATCTGACGCTTGTTTCACTTTCACATCTGTGCTGTTTCTGGGAAGTACGTCTGAGGCGTCAGTGTCTGGAGGTTATTCTTAGGAACGTTGGTGCATCCTCTCCAGTAACAGCCACAGACGTGGGTTACTTCATCGCACCATTGCAAAACTAAAGAGGAAGAATGAGTCTAAACAAAGAAGACTTGTTGTGGAAAGAGCAACAGTTGAAAAAAAAAATGCGCTTCCCCGAAAAAATGACTAGCCATAAAAAGTTGGGAACGGTCACGCACACTGAACAATCACACAGAAAAGACGATCGACATATTTTTTGTTATTAAAAACCTCTGAGGACGACTATATATAATAATAACTCATATTATATCTACTTTTCAGGATGAGCTGGAGTTTGGTTACATCGACGCACCGCATCAGCGCTTTCCTGTCGTCCTGGATTCCCCTCGAGATGGAAATCTCGAGGACTTTCCGTATGAAGAACTGCTGGTGAGAGACGGACTCAAATTTGTTCCACTGTCGTCATATTGTTATTATTCTCAGATCGCCGCAAATAGACACATTACCCCATTGCTATGCATCCTGCACTGATTCTTAAATACAGTATGACCGGGGCGCTCAGTTGGTAGAGCTTGTGTCCCCCCCCCCCCTTCTCTCATATTGTTTCCTGTCAGTCTTAAGCTGTTCTGTCAAATAAAGCCATGACAAGGCCCAAATAATATTGATGAATTAAGGGGTCTTTGTTGCACAAGCTTACAAAACAAGGTCTTTAAAGGAGGAGGCGGCGGTGCTCATCTCTCTTTCGTCCAGTGGGGCTGCCAGAATCAACAAAAGTGAAGTGAAGTGTTCTTCCTTTGCTGCTTTAAAGTCCCCGTTGACCCAAAAATGTGTTTTGCACTTTGTTTTTTCACCTGGATAGCTAGCTCAGCCTTACTGTGCAGGATGATGTGCAGCATGTGCAGAGTTGAACAGTAGAAGACTGTTTTCACATTAAACTGCTGAAGGGGGGAAAGTTTCTCTGCGTGTTCCTTAAATCGGTTAAAGGTTTGAGGTCTGGTGCACAATGACTGACACAAAACAAACTTTTGTTGACGTATTAGACATCTTGTACCCGACATAAACTTTTGAAATTAAGAATATATGCAAATTCATAGATAATGGATTCTTGGACAAACTCTTGTCCGATGTAGAGAATTTCCATATGATTTTAAAACAGTTGATCTTTAACCTCCTTCATGTCCTCAGGGTCCCGACTTCGGCTATGTGACGAGGGTGGCTGAGAGAAAAGACGTGAGCAGCCTGGACTCATTTGGTAATCTGGAGGTTAGTCCTCCCGTCACCGTGAATGGAAAAAACTACCCCCTGGGCAGGATCCTCATCGGAGTGGCCTTCCCCACGTGAGTGTGCGAGAGACCCAGAGATGAACCCATGACCCATGAAGAACGTGAATCTTCTATATATAAGAGCATATTCATATAATTTATACATCCAGTTTATTGGTGAACATACGTGCATCTCTTGTCTTTCTTGAAGGGCAACTAAAGGACGGAACATGACCAAAGTAGTTCAGGACTTCTTGTGGGCTCAGAAGGTTCAGGAGCCCGTTGCCTTGTTTTCTGACTGGCTCGTCGTCGGCCACATAGATGAATTCATGACTTTTGTTCCTGCGCCTGACAGAAAGGTAATAAGATGAATTAAACGTTATGTTCTGATTGTTTCAGGGCTGCCAAAACCCCCAAAACACCCCTCCGGATTTTGCGCAAGTGCATCCCGTCCGCCTGCTCAGTCTGAGTGTGTGTGTAGCTCAGCCACGCCTGCGGTCAAACAGTCACAGACCTGCAGCTGTTTATGCATCCCTGATAGAGAGCAGAGAGACAGAGACAACAGCCTCCCCGGGTCGCTGTGTTTTTATACAGTCCCCAAAACGGACCATATGCCGTTATTGGCTCGGTGCCTCACACTAGAGCCCTGCGTGGGAGGGTTTTACTTCATCCTGCTTCCCCTGAATTTCTGACCATTACTACCGGCTCCTCCGTGCTGTGTGGTCCACTTCCACCCGTTCCCTGGATGTGTGTGTCCACTCCCGCCCACACCTGCAAACATCCTTAACATTCACTCCCGCACAATAGTTCCATTGATTTTGCGACTTCTCCTGTCCCGCCGGGGGAAAACACAGTGTTTGATATTAATGAAAGTCATGATCCATACCATACCAGAAATTGAGTTTTAGGTCAGGACTTTGGCACACTTCACACACGACATGCAAAGTTTCAATTGATTTATTATCAAGGCAAAAAGCAAAAGCACGTGTTCGGCAATAATTCAGTTAATGCCAATACATGTTAAATTAACGTTATTAAAGAGAAGGGATTTACCACTGTGAAATGCAGCCTGTCACCTCCAGCTCCTTCATGTTCCACTACTCCCATGGACCAGCTGTCAAAAATAAGCGGAAAGCGACCGTGTTAACACTAGTTAGCTAGCAATCCCATGACCCGTTGTTTGCATATTGACCGGCCGCTCCTGTGAGAATTGCGTTGGGTCCTGAATACAACAGAATACTAATAAAGTACATGTGGAGGCGCAGCGTCTCTGGAGATGCAGACACACCACACACTTCTACTGGGCCATGAATGACGACTGAGAGGGAATTCTTCTTTAAGATAATATTAATTGTTTTGTCAAACTCCTGCATAGTATGCCTTAAACCAGGAACCGCTTAAACTGCTTAAATGAAGAATCAATTAGTTAGCAGAGAGGACGTGATAGCGAAATGCTGTTAACGTCCATTGTGAGATTGCATTAGCCAGTGTTATCTTTGTCTCTTGTGTTTCTGTGCGCAGGGCTTCCGGCTGCTGCTGGCCAGCCCAGACGCAGGCTATAAACTATTCAGAGGCCTGCAGAGGGATGGACACGGACAAGCCAAACTGTTCGAGGGTAGGCTCATCTTTGATAATACTATCCGCGGAAAATTGGCTGTAATCTACAAACTCATCATGTAATTCTTCTTGTACTCTGAACAATGCTTTCCTAAAAAGGTGTGGAGGATGAAAAGCCAATTACAGTGGACGAGATAGTCGATAATGAGAATCTCCGAGCTCATAATAGCTACGTGCAGGTGAGTGAGACAGAAAGGATGATGAAAGACTGGCTCAATCCGTGAAAATCCAAACATAATATGTGGTTTTTTATATGGGGATGTGCTGCAATCTGCGCTGTTTGGTCAGAGGTATGTGGACACCCTTTAATACGCTGCTACAGCCTCGACCCTGAAGGCTTCCCACGGGATTATAAAAGCCTGGCTGCAGGGATTTTTGCTCCCATTCAGCCACGAGAGCATTAGTGAGCCGCGGGTACTGATGTTGGTAGATAAGGCCTGGCACACCGTCAGCGTTTCAGTTCATCCCAAAGGTGACAGATGTGGGTAAGATCAGGATGATATCCACCTCACTGGAACCAAGCAGCTAAGCCTAAATCGTGAAAGATGGACCCAGACTTTTAGTCCTCCTCCACCAAACTTTTACAGTTGGCACCATTGCATTCAGGCAGCACTGTTCTCCAGGCAGCCAGCCAAACTGTGATTTGTCAATCAGCAGGCGAGGCTGTAAAAAGATTCATCACATCAGACAACATGCCTCCACTGCTCTAGATTTCAATGGCGACACCCAAGCTGACATTTGGTATTGCTAATCTTAGTCTTGTGTCCCAACTGGCCATTTTCTTCTGTCATTACCAAGTTTCAATAATTTTTTTATACACACTATGTGTCTGTAGCTGTTTCAACTCCTAGATAGAAATTCCTTCCCTGCTCTCTTATTTCCAGGCATATGAGGGAAACGGGTTGAGTAAAGTTTTGGAATGAAGTTCTACAACTGATAAGCCCGCCTGCCGTCGCTTGCATTTGGTTCCACCTTCTTTGTTTTGAGCGTGACAGGAAAGGCGGCATCCTATGACGGAGAGTACATTCCCACACACACTTTTCACCTTTTTACTGATAGAATTGCTAAAAAGAGGTCAACGTTTCGGCCACAAAGTCCTTTCTGTAGACATCATCAGTGAAACCTTGACCGTTATTAATAAATCTATCAATGCAGTGAAACGTGTGCGTGGGAACTTACTGTTTTTTACTGGAATTAGAATCCCTGCACCACAAAAAAGAGATGAAGCAAGGGGTGTGTGTGTTGCCCTCAGCTCATCCTGACTGAGTTACCGAGCTCTTTAGTGGGACCAAACATGTTTGAACGGAGATGACTTTCAAGCTTGTTTTAATGGATCTTTCATCAATGGGTGTGTCTGAGGCAGCTGTACCTGGTTATTAGCAGGAGTGTTCACATACGTTTTGCCACATGTTGTTTGCAGCAAAAGAAGCGCAGAGATTAGATTTCTTACTGTAACATGACATGTCAAGCACCTCATGACGTTGGTTTTGAGGACTTCTATGCGACTAAGAGACCGCGGTTACAGAATGTGTGGCGGATGACGTTGTTGTACCGTCTGCTCTCTGTCAGCACTGCGTCGACTGGAACAGGGACGTCCTGAAGAGAGAGCTGGCCCTGGATGACGAGGACATCATCGACCTGCCAATCCTCTTCAAGTTAGAGGCGCAGTGGGATGAGGAAGAGTACAGAGCTGTGGCTTACTACCCTGACATGGTATGTTCCAACATACTTCGCTGTGATCATTGTTTCCGATTTAAAAGACAGGAATGCACTTGTCAGTGATAAATAAAATGCAAGTAAATGAGTCTCGTGATCTGTCGCATCTGTTTCCAGGTGAACATGATCGTCTTGGGGAAAAACCTGGGCATCCCCAAGCCCTACGGCCCCAAGGTGAATGGGAGCTGCGCCCTGGAGGCGGAGATGCGCTCCCTGTTGGAGGGCCTGGGCCTCAACTGCACATTCATCGACGACTTCGCCTCCTACCACAAGCTGATGGGAGAGGTGCACTGTGGCTCCAACGTCCGCAGGGAGCCGTTTGACTACAAGTGGTGGAACCTGGAGATGTGAACAAACACTTGGCAGCAGATGGCGATGGCTCACAGGTGCCGAACGACTGAGAAAAAAAGCACCTTGAGTTATCTTTGGCTGGGAAGAGAAGAGGCCTTACATTATTTTCTGTCTTTAAAATCACAAAACAACACATTTTTTCCGAGCAATCACTTTTTCAATATGTGCCACTTTCTTTCTGAGTAACACGTGCCTCATTTTCCGATGACAATACTTGCACAGTAACCATCGGCATTTATACAGGAAGAACGACCACAGAGGTCTGATCTACCGTATGCATCTTCATCTTTATTAAACATTTTTGTTGGCTTTATTTACAAAAAAAGGATGAAAAGCAATATTTACAAAGTCTTTTGAACAAGGGCTTAAGCAGACAAGAACCCAAATACGAGAAATACAATCGTTTGAATCGAGCACATAGAGGATTCACTCCCAATCGTGTTGTGGTTCAGGCCGGCTGTCGGCCCACAGTGCAAGCACAGCGAGATGAATGGTACCACATAGTGATGTGCTATAATAATACAGAGCCACGAGAGGGCGCACTTCATCTACTCAAGCATTTCCAAAGTTCAGAGGAAAATCATTTGAAATCATCTCTTTTCATAAAGGCTGTAATACACAAATGTGTAGTTGTTACAGAAAGTCTGTATATTTTTTTTTTTTGGAGAGTCAAATGCAAACTGTTACTTTGTCCAGTGTTTTGTAGCTACTAACAGCTTGATGAATACAGTTTGTAGGCAGTTTTGCATTTGGTCCAGTGTCTTAAAACTTTTCTACTTTCATAAAACTATAAATGCTGTCTTTAATTCACTATAGACAATAAACCACATGTCTGCTTCAGTCATATTACCGAAATAAAAGGACTCAGCTCAAACTGCATCCGTGCTTTCCTTCATAACGAACTCAAAGACGGGGAAAAAGCTTCTCCAATCGTGGGAGAGCCGAACTGCCTCGGATTCAAGTTTACCGTGACCAGGAGTCGACACAGTACCACCGTTCACTGGAGCAGATAAACACGTATCTGCCAGGTTTTTTGTTACATTCAGTTGCCAGCTCGCAACGCAGTGCCTTTAAACACGAGCCTGCCCTCAAAGCAGCCTACAGCAACACAATCATCAGAAAGGCAACTTCAAGACGAGTCACAGTGTAATTCTTATTCAGCAAACAAATCAGGTTTTTGTTTTTTTCAAAAGGTCAGCATTTTTGAAAAATAACTGAAAAATGTAGTGCCGGGGTCACGTACATATATTATTACATTTTACAAATAAAGTAGGAAACTGGCATTTGGCTCTCTATCAGCAATGTGCGCTGCATCCGGAGATGCTGGCTGGTTTTCAATAAAAACACAAATCACAGGGACAACATCTCTATGTCAAGCATGGCACCAGTGCACAGAAGAGAGGTTTTTTTTTTTTTTTTTTTTTGGCAAGCAGATTTTACACCATGCACAGTACTGTTGTATACGCACACCCATACACGGACATCGAATCGGCAAGTGGTGTGTGACGAAGAGTATCCGGAGACAAAGGACTAAACAGCAGTACCTTGAAGTGTGGACTGAGGATGCATGTTGCTGGTTGGGGCACGACAGTAATAATGTTTTTACTCTAATTTGATCGCATCAGCAGAGTCTACGCCGGCGTTAAAATATTGATTTCCCTCTAGAGACTTAATAAATGCCTTAATTTAAAAATTGCAGACGCATTTTCTGTGGTATATGTCACCTTTCAAGAGGAGAAAGGTGACTAAATGGTATTACAGCCACCAACAACAGCATCACAGAAGTACCCTCCATGAAAAATAGGACATATTTACCAAAGCTGTCATTAAAACGCGACAAATATCCACTGCAGAATACTCAGAAGAAGAATAGGTCATCGATAAAACACAAAAAAAGTGCCCTGACGGACTAGCGCGCACACACCCACACACACACGCACACACGCAGACACACACCCGGTACATCAAAGTTTAACCCATGTACAATATCACAGTGGGATGTGGGATTTACAGAAAAAAACAAAACATTTTTTCCTCTCTGGTGCAACTCTCCTCTCCGTAGATCCACTTTTCTGTTTAACAAGCTCAGCAAACAACAGTCGTTTGATCGGTCTCCGTGTCTTTCGCCACAAGATTAAAAACCCTGTTTCAGATCCTGATCTTTAAAAGAGGACACACACAACGTTGACAGTAAGAATCAGGTTTTGTTTTTTTTTCTTAGATCTTACTGGCCAGAAGAATGAGCAGGCAGCCGGGCTGACTCTGCTAAGCCAGCTGACACGATGGCAGTCAGCAGTGATCCTGCATGGGCGTGGAGGTCTGGTTTCCTTCGCCTTGAGCGTTCAAGGAGGGTTCACATGGAGCTGGAATGAGGGTGATAGGTAGGTACCTGTCCATGGAACTGGGTGTCTGTCGTGACAGGCAGCAGATCCATGCCAAACACACAAAGGAAGATCTGTCAGTCTCTTTATCTGGCTTCTAATTCTGCTCCTCTTCTGCATCTGGGGTGGAGTTCACATGCCCTTGGCTTGTTTTTGGCAAAAAAGCTGCCTCTTATGGGAATGCTGAGACAAAGGAGAAGAAATGGGATTGGTAAAAAAGGAGAGGCAGATGAATGAGAGGTTATTTCATACAGACATTAAGTAACCCCAAAACTGTGTCAATGTTATGTCCTACCTGAAAATGGACATCTATGTAGTGATCACATGAGTGTGGCTAACAGTTCTGCAAACAAACATGGAGAGATATCACAGTTAAATACAAAAACACAAAATATCAGAGTAAGGCTGCAACTAATGAACATTTTCATTATTGATTAATCTGTTTATTCTGTTCTTAGCCATGCTAGTGTTGCAGCAGCACCATGTCTGCGTATGAGTCTACCACTTTGGTCCAAACTGGAATATCTCAACCAATGGCCAGCCACTCTCGGTTGCTGGCTCCTCCCACTGGGCCGTCCCCTTGTTCCAAACTAACGAATCACTGACTGCCTCTCAGGGTGAATTGTTGTGCCTTTTGTGATCCCTTACTTGTTCATCTAGAGCAGTGGTCGCCAATATGCTAAATAGAGCACCTTGAATCTCCCAGACTGTCTACTAAAACATTTAACCTGTTAAATGCAGTGTTTCCCACACATATACTCTACCCAAATACCATCCGGTTCACCATCCGTGATTAGTAACTAGCAGACAATCTGCCCTTATTCTAAGAATTACTCTCTCTCCTCGAGGTAGCTCCCAATCTTAAAAAGGATGGTGAATGCTGATGTCGAGCCATCAGAGGAAAAATCTTAATGTGTCCGATATTTTGCCTCGTGAAACAACACCTGCAAAACTCCTCACACATTCTCATCGGCCCATGCTGTACGTGTTCTTCTACTTGTGTTTACTAGTAACAGCCATGTTAGAACTTAGCTGCTCACAGAGGCACAAGCTCGGCTGTGGACACTTTTCATCGTACTGCTCGCTCGGTCAATAAATTGTGAAAAACGGCCCATTACAATTTCCCAGAACTCAAGGTGACATCTTTTGAAACCCGGTTGAGATGGCAGTGACCGTTTGATCTTTTTGCTCAATAGATTACTTCAACAGTTAATCAGAAGGCAGCACTCTTTCCAGTGACTTTGTAAAACACGGAGCAAAAACCATCTGAGCGTCACCAAATGACAGATGCCGAGCGGTTTGTCTCACCGTCGAGGACCCGTGCTCCTGCGAGGGTCGCTCTGTCTTGGGCTGGCTGTCTGTCCCTTTCGGCTCGGATGTCTTCACTCCCTCAGCTTGCTGCGGAGGATGAGAGGCTGTAGGGAGGGAGGCGACAGATGTGTGACTGTCATGGTTAATAAACTCAAGCATATAATGCTGCCAGCTGTTCCAGCCAAACTAGGATAAGCATGCAAAAGATTAATGGTTCAGAGTGAATCATAAATGATGGGAGAGAAAAAAATTGCACAGCAGAACAGAAGTCGTGTGGAAACTGCAGATAAGTTTCCAATGCGACTTTTAGGCAAAGCAAACTTTGTTCATTTATCAAGAGTTTGGTAATTTCCACAGTCTGGGCCTTCTGTTGTTCCACTGGTGCAGCTGAGGTGAATCACCAGGGCGCTCCGATATTAATTGCTCATGAAGCAGGGAACGTTATTCTTACATCTGCCCCATCTAGATGTTTTCCCTAGACACTCGAGGTAAGTGAAACAGTTGACCTCTTGTAACTTCAGGCTATTACTGACCCAGTAATGTGAACCCCTTTCCTCCTCAACTCACCTGGAAAACTTCCCTGGCTGCTACCGCACGCACTGTCCTCCATCGAGCTGAACAGGAACGAGTCTTTCTTCAGCGGCGTAACACAAGACGCACTTTCCTGCAGGAGGGGTGGAGAAAGTTAGAAACGTCTCTAACAATGTATAACAAGAACAAGAAAGACAGCAGCATCATAACCACATCCCGACTCCGTGATTGCATTTGCATTTTTTGTCTCTTTCTTTAAGCTGCAAAATGGTGCAAGTGAAAGGATAAACATATTAATATGTATTACTATGCAATGCATTTTCAGACCTGCCATCACTGCGATACAGCAATATCCATCAAACCTTCTCACATCCTTTGTTTCAATTTTTAGGTGGCAGCAAGCAACAGATTAAAAAAAAAAGATTATTTTCCCCCAGCGGTAAAAAAAGAGACAAATGTTAATAAATCAGCTACGAGAAGCTGCCTGTTTAGGTTTTTAGGATGTGACTTGAAATATCTGAACGTTGGTTATGCGCCACCACACCGCCTGTCTCCACCCACCAGTCCAGTGTCGTACTCCTCGTCCGCCTCGTGCTCCTCCACGACGCTGGCGAAGCTGCTGGCGTTGGAGGAGGAGCGGGAAAGGTCCTGCGCCTCGGGGATGGACGCCGCCCTGCAACACATGGCCAGACTACACACCTGGGTCACTCTGACCGCACAAACACCTGCGTTTTCCCACACATAGCATTCATTTTTTTCTATATATTTGTTTGCTTTGTGTCTGTGGTATCTGATTAATTCATCATCTTCAACTCACAGAACCCCAGGTGCACCTTCAAGCAGTGCAGCTGATGGCTGTGTGTTTACTTATGGGCCAGGAAGAGTAATCTGTTAAACCGTTGGAGGTGATGCAACCCTCTAAATGAGCTCCAGCTAAGGATTGGTAATGTGCACCAAAACCTACAGTATACTGTATTATTTGTAACTATATTTCACCTTTGTAATACTGATGACAATCGAACTGTTATACACAGCATAGTTTTTGTGCAATTTTTCAACTCAGTTTCTTAAATTTTTCTTCCTCATGTGCAATATTCTCTTGTTGTTTGTAGCTTTTATTTAGACTTTAAATTATAGTCAGTTATTACCAATCACAGTCTCTAATTTCTCAATATTATCTACACTAAAGTATTTCTATTCTTCTGTATATGAACCTAGTTTGCATCAAACATATTGACAGTGGCTCAGGGGTAGAGTCAGCATCTTGTTATACACGCCAACTGTAATTTACCCAGTTCCCCCTGATTTTGACATATGAAAAACAAACAAAAATGAGTTGAATTGCACCTTTTAAGAGACGGTAAAACACAATTTAAGCAATATCATGCCAATACCATAATCAGAATCCCAGATGACATCTTGTCTTATATCAGGTTTAGTGCATGCGTGTTTAAATTACCTACTTCTTGTGTACACTGTGTTATTAAGACTGCAAAACTATGAATATTTGGTTTACACTGTGTCTTGTTCTTTGTATAAACTACACACCTCCATGCAGGTGCCTCCTGTAGAATGAGAGAAGAGTGTTGCACCACCAATGAACAGACATGAACAGAGTGAGAACGATAATGTGAATTTGTTGGCTCGCCTTATTAAAATGGCTCGAGAGACTTATGACAACGAGGGTAATCATCCATGTAATAAAGACGCTCCTCCAATCTACAGTTTACAAATCCATTAATCCTTTTCGACCATCTGATGGACCAATCATCACAAATAACTTCTAAATGTGTTATCGAATGAAGAGAATAGTCACCTGTTCTTAGTGGCAGGGAATTCTGGCGAACTGTGATTGGACGAGTTGTCGGATTTGTTCTCCTGCGAAAAGTGGGCGCTGTCCGGTGTCCTCTGGGTGTTGGGAGACACGTCCCGGCTTCAGGACAGAGATGGAGGGTGACACATGACAACACTGTAAGTAAACTTATTGCATATGGTAAGACCTCAGACAAATCCGTGTTGACTGTTTGCTGTATATCAAATATTACCTTATAGGTAAAGACATTAATCGGGCAGTATCCCTTTAATTTTTTGCAATACTGTGATATAATACCATCACTGCAAACTAAAGACAGAAATTAAGTGTTGTGATGTAAATATTAAGTCATATGGTCAACCACTATTTGTCACAATCACAGAGAAGCATGAAAAACAACAGCTCAACAAATGCAGGCGCTTTTTCAGGAGATCATATTGTCGTCCGGATGGTGCAGAGCAGAAATCACCAGACTGGCAGTGAAGTGACACAAGTGGTTCTGAGAAATCTATTCTTAACGAAAAGTCTTAGACCCAATTTCCTACGAAGTGCCAACAATGCGCCCACACAGATGGGAAAAGCAAATTGCGAGGTCATGAAAATAAACTGTGAGCGCTGCCTGAGGCCTATTATGAATCTTATCCGCTGATAAAACGCCATCCATCGAGAGTGCCGCGTATCTTCTAATAGCTGTTTTCCTCATTCTAATGCCCTTGCTTCCATCTGCTGCAACACTACTCTCTCTCCTTACTACCCACTTCCCTGCTGACTGGCTCGGCCCGCTCCTCTCACCTCCTCTCTTGGACCTCCTGGATGTTCTCGATGCCAATGGCGCTGCTGCGGCGGGAGCTGAAGGGCCCGGACTTTTTCCTGGTCGGGCTTTTTCCAGGAATGATCAATGACTGACAGCGGGGGTAGGGAGAGGAAAGTCAGACACACACAATGGGGATAGCATAACCATTTCACAAACCACAGCATACGTTGTATTATACACTGAAACATATCTACATGTAGAAATACGCTGTGAGGGAATTATGAGCTGATGGCTTGATAAATCCTGATAATGCGATGACACATTATATTCTATTATTAGAGCTCTTGTATTTAATTAAAAGAAAGGTTCCATCATCTTTCTGACTAAGAAGCCTCCTGTCGGGCGACCTGTTCAGTTTTTTTTTTTTGTGTTTGAGTCCAGACTGTGGAGTTTACTTGTCTGGTAAACACGTCTAATTTAAGAAGCAGTATGATTCATCAATGAGCGGCTGGGTATGAGAACATAAGTAGGAGCCTGTTTACAATTTTCTTTGAAGAGTTTGTTTGACTTTTTCTCTCGCGCGTGGTGTTCAGAGAAAAAAAACAAACTTTAAGCAAAATGAAGTGCGCGATGCCCTGAGATCCGCTGCTGTTGAATTCAGAATATGAATCAAAAGGAAAAAATATGATCATGCAAAGTGAAATCATCTACCTGCAGCAACTCAGGACGTCAGAGGAATGATTCATGTGCAGATAAATGAGCTGTAGCATCCCTCAGGCTATGATGGAGCATATCCTTTCCCAATAAGCAAATGTACATATGGAAACGAATGATGTCATTATGATTGAAACCCTAACCGATCAAATATCATCATGACCCGTGACACCGATTTATATGAAAACCCTCTCACAGCCAGCAGAGCTAAAACAGGCACATTTTAAGATAACTTCCGTAAAGAAAAGACAAAAGCAAAGCAAAGGCAAAAAGACAAAATCAGTAAACAAGAAGGGATAAATATACATGAACCTCTTCTATTGTTCCTATCCCTATGGCACTGCCTCGGCGTCCATATTTACTGGGACTTTTCCCTGGAACAAGCAATGACTGGGCCACACAAGACAGGGCGAAAGGGGGAGAGCACAGAGAAGAGGGGAGGAGATGGTGGATTGAAAAAAAGAACAAAAAGAACACATCATAAGATCTCATGCGCACAGAACAAAGAATTTAAACAGCACGGTGCAGAAGGAGCTTGAAAAGGGAGCTCGCAGCATGACTTAATAGACAAAGACATAATATTGAGGAAATATTGAGAAAGCTTTTATCGAGCAGAAAGCAGGCTGGGGTCCAACACAGGAGGGCACAGCGGGAGAGGGAGCGCCACGGAGGTAGGCAGGTAGCAGGCATGTCGGCAGTTTCTGCCCTGAAGGGATACAGGTCTGTTTAGTGATGCATTCAGAAGGAGGAAAGAGGGCAAAGAGGGTTGACAACATCCAAAAGGAGAGTAGCTTTTTTAGAAAAAAAACTTTCAGAGATGGGGTTCGTTGAGTTTGAATTCAAAAATACTACCTGTAACGGAATCTGCAACGAATATCAAGTTTGAAACACAGTTAGCCCCCATCTTTGAAAGAAAACACAAACAGGACAGGAGTGCGGTGTGCCGTCCTTTTGCATAAATGGCTCTGTGGCGTGCGTGCTCTGCAGCCACGCATGCAAATATGAAAAAAAAAAAAAAAGGCTGCGTAGAGAGGTTGTGACATTAACGGGGAAAAAAAGGAAGAAAGCACGGTAAAGGAGGGAGGGAGTCTGGGTAATCATACAGCTGCCACACTGAGCTTCCACTTCAGGACCCGGGATAGAGACAACACCGGGGCTCGCAAGCAATTGAGTCATCCTGCGTCGAGGAAGGAAATCATCGGATTCATCCCACAATGGAGACTCTATTTTTAAACCATCATCCTACATATCTAACTGTCACTCCATGCGGTGACGACGACTCTCTGAACATGTGAGAAATGAATGAAATGCTGACAATGAGAAAAAAATAGAAAGTCATTACGAGGCGTAGACAGGAAAGAAAAACACACAAAAAAACAACAATGAAAAGCTGCTTTAGTACAAAGCAAGAGTGTTTTTAAAATGTCAGGAGTGAAAAGCTTTGATAGTAACACACTGATGGATGTAAAGTGCTACAACGTGACAAAAGGTGCAATTTGCTTAAGTGCTGCTTATAAAGAAGAATAAGGGGTTCCCAGCCTGCTGTAGGTGTATTTATTTATCCACTGGTGAAAATATACCGTATCCTCAATGTGTGTGTGTGTGTGTGTGTCAGGTGGGCATCATGTCGACCAAAGCGGGCTACTTACAATCCCCGGGGTTTTGGGGCTCTCTGCGGGATTGTGGGTAAAGCTGCCACTGTGACTAGTGGAGACTGTGTGTGACTTCTTGTTACTGAGGCCCATGGCGTCCATAGACTGGCTTCTGCTGCGGATGACCCGCTACAGAGAGAAACGAGGAGATACTGTCAGTGGATCCACTCGGATACTACGTGGAAGCGCAACACACTGACCCATTGTTCAGAGCAGTATGTAACCACATATGTGTGAGTCTACACTAACTCCAAATTCATTCAGTTTCCAAACTGGAGCACGATGCACATATTTATGTATTTCTTTGCAAATATCATGGATGGAATTGATGGAAGTACTGAACTTACTTGAGTATTTCCACCCTCTGCTCCTTTACACTTCCACTCCACTACATTACACTGATCAGATATCTTTAGTTCCTAGTTACTTTGCAGGTTGCGTGCGGCATCAAAGCCAAAGTAGTGTTATTATTATTATTACTATTATCATTATGATCTTATTGACAATAGGAAAAACAAAACACCAATAATATAATATAATATAACATATCTACATGGTGAACCTATTGTAAAGTGCTAATATATGTACATATTTTTGAATATATTAGATGATTCTCTGAGGGCACGAGTTTTTGGATATATGGATGAGTGTGCGTTCCTGTGTGCACGTGAACTCACAGTGGTCTGTGCAGTGTTTTGTGTGCAGGACTATTTCTGAACACTTAGGGGCAGTGCAGGTCAACAGGCAGGAGGGAGAGGCTGCGTTTACAAAAAACAGGGAGATGTGGGTTCACGGGAGGTCGAGGAGAGTGTGTAGGCTTTTTTGTGTGGTGGAGGCGGATGACGCCACATCTCTTCTCTCCAAAGTCATCATGTAACGGTGGAGGGAGGGAGGGGGGGGGACATCTACAGTGGGGTTCTGTGTCATGGGAGGGGGGACGTTGAAACAGTGCGAGCAAAGGAGGGCGGTGAAAGAAAGTAGGAGAGACAGCTAGACGGAGGCAGAGGGGGAGAAAGGCCGAGCGGGAACTCGTTGCAGATGTAATTGGTGGAGGTGTTAGGGAGAGGAAGAGAGGCACCGGGATGCCTCTCGACAGGTAGAAAAAGGACAGGATTCGCAGGCAAGGGCACATTTGTACAGATGTGTTGTTTGAAGATATGGAGAAGAGATGGATCTAAAGAGACGACAGAGGCTGAGAGGAAGGTTGATGTGTTTCCTCTTTAGTTGCATGGGAATACAGAGAAATGGCGGAGAACTGTAGTTGGCGACACAGAGAGAGGAGGAAAAACAGCGAGGGAACTCTGCCCATGGGGAGACATGCGAACTGCATCATCAGCTCCCTAATGAGGGGTCATTAAATCGTTCATCAGGCACACACAATCACAGCTCCCGCCACTGTGCCTCGACGGCTGGGCCACGCTCCACCACCCTAATGGTCATTGATGGAGCACTCTCAGTCGGAGCAGAAGGAGTGCCTTTCATGCACAACAGGACACTCAAAACCACACCACCACGTGAAAACACACCGAGCTCGAGGAAAAATCAAATGCCACAGGGGCTGGTCCTTTGAGATATACTGCACATTTTTCAAAGCTTTGTTGTTTTTTTTTTTTTCTCATGTGTGAATACCCAGAATCCCAGCCAAGAGACAGGGGAGGGAAAAGAAAAAAGCATCCTGAAAGTTTATCCAGTCGATCATTCTCTCTCATGCATGTGGAGTCGCAGATTAATGGCACGTCGTGTCAAATGAGGCACGGTTGCCGTACCTTAAAGGATTCAAAGAAGCCTCCTCCTCCACCTCCTCCTCCTCCCGCTCCTCCGCCGCCCCCGTTCTCCAGCTTATCTTCGTCTCCACCCAGACCCATCATGGACTGGCTGTTTATGTGCAGCTCCTCGTACAGAGTCTCCAACAGGGCCGAACGCGTGCGCTCCTGCCAGCAGCACAGCCAGAGTCAGTTCTGCACAGGTACAAACGCTGACCTTGAAATCTAAAAATTCAAGTTAGTTCATCATCATCATAAAATCGAGGGATATGAGTGACACTGATGAAATGTGTATGACAGCACCACATCAGGGTGACAGACAGCAGCGCTGGCATTACTACAGAGAAATATCCTAACGGCTCGTCCTACTTTCAGAGATACAGAAAAAAACACATCTTTCTGTCTACAGAAGGAATTCCTAAACTCGTGGCTCAAACCTCAAACCGCGTATCTCATCTTAAGACATCCTAAGTAGAATTGAAAACCTCGGTCTTCAGTCGGCACTGGTTTTGCAATGCCTGTATCCATAAGAAACAGATGGCTGACTTCATGCGTCTCTGGCTAGCTAGTTTAATGGACAAGAAAAGACAGGGTGACATCAATATCAGCTTCTCCAACTGACAACAAAGATGGTAGTTTCTCAAACAGGCTTTCATCGTCATCATCAACATTCTCCATCAGGCCAACGCCAATGTAAGCTTCGTCCACAGGCTAACAGCGACGACAGCTCCTCCAACAGGCTTATACCAATGTTAACCTCTTCAACAAGCTAACATTGATGTTTGCATCAGTTTTCAACTGATTTCAACTTCTCCAACATGTTAACATCAATGTTAGCTTCTCCAACATGCTAACATTAATGTTAACTTCTTCAACAGGCTAACGCCAGCTTTAGCTTCTCCAACAGGCTAACATCTATGTCTTCAACGGCTGTAGCATTAGTGATAGCTTCTCCGACAGGCTTACATTAGTGTAAGCTCCACCAACAGGCATACCGTAGTGCTACCTCCTTCAACAAGCTAACACTGGCATTAGCTTCTTAAGCAGGCTTACATTAGTGTTAGCTTATACAACGGGCTCACATTAGTGTTAGCCTCTCCAGCAGGCAAACATCAGTGATAGCTTCTATAACCTGCTAAAATCATTATAATCATTATTTTTTCATTTGGATTACTGAGGACTGAACACAGTGTTCCTAATAAATCTCTAAAAATAAGATACCATTTGTTCCTAATTGCATGTGACTGTAATACCAAAAATCCTAAACTGAGGATATTTAAGACTGAAACTCAGGAGGCTTCTATATCATGGACCCAGCACTTAGAGCTCCTGTGTGTTGTGGTATAATCGTCTCTGGCGTCACTCACTATCAAGAGCACAGCAGGATGCACACCTATGCGAACTGGCGCGTACTCAAGCGTACACACACGCACAAACACACTGCAGGCGTTCACGCTTCTATAGCGCGGCGTGCATCGCAGCACCCATCTCACCTCCAGCTTGGCGAACTTCTCAGCCTTGTAGCAGGCGTACTCCGCGTTGATGAGCTTGGTAAATAGGAACTCGCGGAAGTCGAGTCCCTGAGGGAGGCAAATAGAGAGACGGAGAGGCGGAGAGTATGAAGGCTTATGATGTCAGCTTGTAAAAGGAGAATTGAGTTTGGGAATTGGTGTGACTGCTGACCTTTTTGAAGATGGCAGGGTCAGGCAGAGCAGGCCCGAAGAAAGGTACATCATCCCGCGCTGTGACAGACACCTGGAGGCGAAAAGCAGGTGAGCACAGTCTTTAATACATGTGCTACTTTTTAAAGGCTGCACAGAAGATTGAGAGCTCCTGAATAAAGAATGAGTGAATCTGAAATGGGTTTTGCAGGTCACTGCGTGTCAAACGCGCTTCATACATTCGCCGTCCTTGAAAACCGACCTTGTAGGTGACGTTGTCCGTGCACGCGTTCTCCACCTGCACCACCACATATGCGTGCAGGAAGTTGGACTGGATCATGTCGGGCACAAAGGGCGTATTCTCCTCCTGGAACACGATGGCTACGATGTCGTTGCCTATGTGCCTCTTCCTCTGCAGCTGGACGGCACGGATAAACCAAATTAACAGCAGCGGAAACATCTCAAATGACCGGTTGGAGAGACGGAAACACGGGATCACTTCCAGGAATTGCAATGAAAGACTGACAAGGAATAAATATAGTCACCAGCAGATAGGTGGGCACGACTTCGATCCAAGAGTTCAACCATTCTTTAGATAGCCCAGCTTCACCCCAGCCAAACAATTTGAATTATTATGTCTTTCATCTCTCTTGAAGCTTGTGCTAAAGATTTAATCCATTTCTGAAGTTGCCACAAAAGTGAAAATCCATACACAAAAATAGTAAAACTCATCTGTGTGCAGAACATCTATGAATGCGCCGCATGTGCTGGCCTAGAAAAACCCATAAATCCTGGTAATCTGCTGGAGGCAGAAGGAGGTTAGAATAATTTAAGTCCAAGGTTTTAATGGCTGTTGGTGGTGTAGAATTTAATGCATCTGAATACGGGGCGGAGGCTCCGCAAAGTCAAACAAAAATGGTTTATGATTCTGCAGGTCGTGGAAAGCTAGTGACCCGTATCATCACTGCATTTTCCCCCGGTCGCCAAAAAGCTTAAGAAGTTGCCAAAAGGACACTCGCACACTTGGAGGACGGCGTGACTCCGCTTCGAGTTTTCAATTTCCTATTCAAGCAATATCTTTTAAAACCCTCCGTGGTGCCAAGCATCAGGGACAACGACTTCCTCTGTCGAAATATGACTAAACCCCGCAGCCTCATTGTCTTTTGCTGGGAACTCGCAAAGGTCCCATAAATATCAGAGAAGATGACTTTCACCCTCCTTTCTGAAAAATTCATCTAACTTTTAATATGTCGAAATGTGTGTGATTAGGATTTTTGCAGGACCTGGGTGCAAATTTCCTGTTTGAGACGCGATAAATAGTGTTGATGAAGTGTTTTTCTCTCAGCAATCAAACAGTAAAATACGACTAATAATAACAACGGATATGAAAATGTCAAAATATATTCTCTCCAGCTCCTTGATTTCTCACCATCAAGTCATTGTGGCCCAAATTATTCCACAGATCAGCTGATGGCCCTCAGTCAAACTCAAGTACAGACTTTTAACAAAGCCACTTCACACCTGTTGCTGTCAGCTGTAATTTAGCAGCTGTAGTCGTAGCTGGCGCTCTAATAAAACGTCTCAAGAGTCGCCTAATAGTGTGCACTGTAAATATTGACTCCGGGATTTATAGAGTGTTCCTTTTTCGCTTATCAGTCCAATTACTTCACAGCCAGTCTGTTAAAAGTCCCACATGAGAACAATCAGCCATCTGTTTCAGGCGCCGGCGACGTTTTTTCGGAATTCGCTGATGTCGTAAAAGCCACGAATGAAAAGAAAGCACCCCGAGCTACATTTGTCAAATGGTACAACTGTGTTAAGACTTTAATTCAACATCAAAACAGCGTCTAATTTTCCTTGTAACTGCACTTTTAAAAACAAGTTTCAGCGTGAAATAACACAGTTTTTAGAGAAAATATGACAGATACAAATGAGCAGCAATTAAAAGTCATTAATGGGGAAAAACAACCAGAGCTTATTTGACAGATTCAAAAATGAAATTCGAGTTTTTTCCATTTTTACATAGCTTGTTCAAGGCGCGAATGTTGCGCTGTTGTTTCCATCCCCCCTGCTGTACTGTATAAAACATACAGACAAGGACTGAGGCATTGTAGTTCTGCCCTTTAGTCGTCAGTGGAGGTAGTAACAGAGCTGAAGGGATGTCTGTATAAAACGGGTAAGACGGCAGTGGGGGTGACACGCTGTTACACGCGCTGTTGCGCTACGTGTCACGCCTCTATTGCTTCAGGAACGCCGGCATTGCTGTCCAAAATCACACATTGTGGGGGAGCTGAGCCAGCGAGTCTTCATTGTTTCTCTGGATCTCTGTGCAAGAATGGCTGTTGTTAAGATGTATTTCTAAGACTGAAGCGGGGGGCGAGAGTGAAACAGGAACCATGTGGCGGTAGAAGGAGGGCAGCCAGGTTACTACTGCATCATCCCCGAGCTTATGAGCTGTCAGCTTTAATATTTACTCACACGGAGGCTTTCTGAACCCAGATAGCTGAAAGATATTCACTCCAGTTTCCCCGTGCATACGGACTGACAAACGCACCATAGACAGACGGCTAAAAAAACCCAACTGCATGGGGCTGGATAGAGACACCTGAAACCTTGTCCGGTGTATCCGCTCAAATCGGCTCATATTCTGTCAGATTTGGTTTCATTAATTCTGCGGTTCCTCCGCCCAGAAATAATGCTATGTTATTACAGTTGCACCTTGCCTCCCTCTCTCTCGAGCTCCCTCATGAATCATCCCATGTGGGTGTTATTTATGTCCTCTGTCTCTCTTCATGCCTCGCAAATATGGACAGTCTGTGTGCGATGCGGGGTTACTGTGGTAACAAAGTTCAAGAGGCAAGCTGAAGACTAATGCAGCCTTCTGCAACGTGGCATCAAAGAGGCGAGAGTCTCCAGTCAGGGGCCGACGAGGGAGAAACTTCAGTGGCAGTAGGGAGAACAATGCAACGCTAGATCTCTGAAAAAATGATATTTCTCTTGAACAGCGGAGGAGGGAGGACATCAAACCTGGAAGCCCAAACAAGAGTTTACTCTTTGCAAAAAATGCTCATCAGTATCTCCACTGCATTTGCAAAGCACAAGACAAACATCTTTTTTTAGAAATTCATTCGATCAGAGAATTCTTCAGCACTAAGGGAAATTCATTTTACTTTTTGCTGACAGTAAAAATGAACGGATCAATATCACTTTCATACCGGTACAATAAATGTGAAAGCACAACCGGAAGACAGGTAGCTTAGCGTAGCACACAGACTGGAGACAAGGGCAAACAGCTAGCCTCGCTCTAGCCAGCCAACACCTCTAAAACTCGCTAATAAAGGTGTACTACGCTGGTTTTGTTGGTTGCTGTTTATAGACACGCTATTCAAAGTTGGCCAGTCCGTCCCCAGTTAAACTCGTGAGCAGCAGCAGTCGAGCGAGCTAGAGACGTTAGCCGGAACGGAGCAGTGAATCAGAGAGAAAATCATGTTTGTTTTACAGCAGTTATGTTGTAAAGCACAAACAAACACACCCACACCTCTGCGCATCGGTACGGATTTTGTGTGAATGCAGCCAGAATGCACACATCACGCCGTCTGTTGTTTGTCTCTCTGGTCCATATGTGTGTGTGTGTGTGTCAGTGTGTAGCTCAGCCCTGCCCTCGGTCAAACAGACAGTTCTCTCTACAACCATGACAGACTGAGAGCAGAGCAGAGAGACTGAGACAGCAATGTAGCCTGGTCACTACGATTTCATACAGTCCCACAGCCAGTAATACTTCCAGCTGGCTACACACTACTGCCTCTAACACGGCAAAATATTGAGAAAAAATAAGATTATATAGGCAGAGGGTGTGCGATTATTGAGATATATATATATATATATATACTTTGGTTTAAGAATAATCCAGCGCAGTATACATTCAACATATTAAGTCATGTTTGTTTAATCTGTACAAAAAATAGAGTTAAAAATGAGAACTTGTGATAGTATAGGGCCAAGAAACAGTCTGGCACTTCTGTAAAACATTCATTGACATTGACAATTATTTAATGAACATGTATTATTAAGTGAGTTAAGAGATGCTGGCATAAAGATTTTGTTTTCCCTTTTGGCATAGCAGGGCGAGCAATATTTTAACATTTAGCGTACAGATTTGAGAGCAGTATTAATCTTCTCATCTAACTCTCAACGAAAAAGGCAATAAGTGTATTTTCAGGGATTGGAAATCTTTCAACAACTGATTTTAGTTTTTGCTGATTCTAATTAGTGTCATTAAAGAAACCTTTCACAGCCTTGACCCATTAGCTGATGCTGATGCTGATGCTGATGCTGATGCTGCTGCTGCTGCCGCTGCGGCACGACACGTGGAGGAGTCACAAGAAGAGGCCTTTGCAAATCAATTAGTGAAGCGAGTTGCCCTGAAAGCACCAATTAGTTCCCCTGATAATTAATCATTGGAATGTCACTTTACCTGCTGTGAGTCTCCCTCTGTGTAAGGCAGCTTGGTGGACACATGGAACATAATCTCCTTATTATGGAAACTCGTGTAGACGGATTCTATCCCCGTTTGGCCGTGAGTGACGTCCAGCCCACCCCGAAATCTGGAGCGGAAGAAAGAGGAGGTTTTAAGGGCACAGGCAAGAAAAAGTAGAGAGAAGGAGGGGAAAAAAAGAGAGTTAAAGAAAGTCATGTAAAGGCAAAACGAGGACTGAGGTGAGCAGCCAAGAGGAAGACAGAGGAGAGGCGAACAGAGCAGTGTTAGGAGGGGAACACGAGAGCGTGTTCCCGGTCCTTCCACGCTCATCCATCATTGAGCGAATGCCAAGGGCACTTCTTCTGCCTACTCAATCACAATGTCAGCAGCACTGCAAATATCAGGACACTCCAAATCGCTTTTTCAGGGATTGATTTAAAGCCAGCTCTGATCAATAGGTAGGTGAATGATGGCCCGCTCCTGACAGACAGGAGGTGGCGCGCGGCACTGAGACTTGAAATCTGCCGCCGAGCGAACTGAGTTTAACCGAAAACCGTCCGAACCCTTTAAAGTCGTGAAGCTCAATCTTGTGGCCCAGAAACTCCAGGAACTCAACAAAGGCAGGACTTTCTTCCATGTTTCCAAACAGCTCCTCCTCTGATGTCTGCGTGGAGGGAAAAGCAGAGGACATTTTTCAGGAGGAGTGACACATGACTTCAAAAGCAAAAAAAAGATTAGCAGCGGTATCTCCGAGGCGCACTCACCTGGCCAAACTTTTGATAAATGACTCCAAACTTGAAGTTGTTGCTGATCACGTGCTCGTCAAAGGTGACAATGAGCCTTGATGCCTGAGGATGAGAGAATGGAGAGTTTACAGAGTTTCTTTGAGGGGATGTGGTGTCGGTGGAGAAAGTAATAACTGGGAAAGTCTCAGTAAGTGCTGCTGCCTACCTTTGGGTAGAGGACAGGATAAAACCTATCCACGTTTACTTCTTCACAAACAAGCTGGAAGTGAAAAAAGTACAGTCAGCTTTTCTCATTTTTGAAACATACAGCAAAATATTTTCAACTATATATTCCGCGTGATACCTTGGCCATCTGAACCACGTTGGGGAACTCGGTAAGGCAGGAAATGGGAATCACGTCATGGAAGGTTTTAAACTTTGTGCTGAAAGGCAAAGAAACAGTCTGAAAAGTCAAAATGCTCACTGTTCAGTTTCTAATCCAAAGAACTCCCCCGGCTGCTTTAATTCATTTTATTTTCTTTGGTGCTTTGCATTCATGCAAGCGAACCGCCGGTTCTAAGGGGACGTTTCCTATAGATGTGTGTGTGACTGGGTTTATAATGATCTTTACATTTGATGTGTTTGAGCCTTGATTGCCTGGGAGAGGGTCAAATGGGCATCACTACTTTTTCAGTTTTCCGAGAGTAAAGAAGGACTTTACACAGAATAGGTGCTACAAAGTGAGCACTGGATGTTGATCATCCCCTTGAAACACTCTGTAATGTGGAAATTAAATATGCAGCGGTTACTAACTGTATTGTGCAGGACGTGACAAAACGACTCACATCCTCGTAACGATGCAATAGCCAAAAGTGTTCTAAAAATTAACGTTTGCAGAAAACTTTCAGTCAGTTATCAGCATTTTGTGCCTTGTTTCTTGCCCTAAAATTTCAAATGGGATGAATATGTTAGCGAAGAAGCCAAACAGGGTTGTGTCAGAAGGAAAACAAGACAAATCCTAAATCTTCTCATGCTTATTTACTTTTCTTATTTACTTCCTCGTCATAAACTGGTGAGGAAGTTGACTTTTTGTCTGGAGCATACAGCTTTTTTTTTCAGGACTACACAAACCCAAAAAGTAAGACTCACCGACGATACGCAAATAACAAACAACATAAATCGGCACACAACGGTTGCAAATGAAAATGTACGGCTAAAAGTTAAGGGGGTTAAAACGGGAGCGATGGATGGAGACATAACTCAGGGGGGGGATTCTCTGTGTAATTGATAAAAGGTTGCCACACTTCATAAAAGAAAAGCACTTTTCTCCTTCAGTGAGTGGGTTACATTCTCCAGAGGTGTCCACTTCTTCCTGAGAGCCACGCTCCATCTGGCAATGTGAGATATACGACTTTCTATTTCATCGCAATGAATTGGAGCACATGCTTTAACGCAATCTCTATGTAGGATTTCGCATCGAAGACTCTCTTTAGAAACACTTTATGTCAGCTGCCGCCATCAGTGTATGAATGCATGTATGAATTACTGTAAGTCGCTTTGGACAAAAGCTTTTGATAAATGCCCTAAATGTAAACGTAAGTTACATTTTGTTGCTTTAAATGAGTCAACAGAGGGTGAGGTCACTCAGGGACAGTGCTTTTGACTGATAACGTGAGCTAACGTCACCGTAATTAACTCGCTAGCAAATTGAACGATTGCTGCCTGGAAATGAGAAACTTGTTTTTCTCTATTTATGTCTGAAAAAAAAAGCCCCATTTGTTTTAAAATGGGTCGCTGGTTTACACTAATATGCAGCACTAACACCACTAAAACACAGAAAGCTTAACAACCTGCTATCCTCATGTTTGCTAGTGTGGAGCTGTAACAGTAAAATAAAAAAAAGAGATGATGACACATCATGTAGATCTCTTACAGATGCTTTAAATATGGACTGTGAGTCACTGCCTGTGACTAAACTAGCTGCGGGGACTGAATTTGACTTGGGGGGGGCGACGGGGTTGACTGTGGGTGGTGCCCGTCCACAGGATGTGAAAAATGTTGTGGGCTGAACGACCGTTATCTCGCAACATACTCATCCACTCGAAAGCTCCATTAACGAAGAGGGAAGGCAGCTATTAAAATCTGGAGTGGAGTCTCTCCGGTGCTAAAATTAATTCACAGGTTATTTTGTGTCCTGCCTCGCTCCCCCTCGTCTGTCTTTGGCAGAGAATGTGAAGAAGATTTCAGTGAGTGGGCACGAGTTTCGGGCGATGGTGGGTGGAAGGCATTACACTTGTACAACAGGGATGAATAGTGTGCTGATGGTCGGGTACTTTGTGGCACAGTTTTCTGAGTCAACATTTATAGAGACCCGTGAGTGTTTACGCTGAACAACGCAAAACGCTTCAACACTTTTATTAATACTTTCATGAAGCTTCTCTCGTCCCTGGCGTGGGTTTCGTTGACAAAAAAGCAGATCTTTTTTTCCCACTCTGTGATTATTTTTTCCAAAGATTTATTGATTATTGAATTAGTTTAACTGCTAATAGTTGTTATTTATTCAGTAAAATACAAGAATACAGTTATTTTGGGATGTTTATTGTCAGATTTCTGTATGTTATGAGCAGCAGTTAGTTCATTTTATGTATCTTTTATTTGGCCAGAAGGATACCTTTGAGATACACAATCTCTTTTTCCAGGGAGTCCTTGAGGTCCCAGCCAAGCAGTCAACATAAGCAGTTTCACATAAAAAATGAGGGAGAGAGGTAATAAATGTTCATGGGAGCATTATCTAGTGTGCAGACGGTGTTCATTGGAGACCTATTTTATTTTTTCCCTTACCTTCAGTGTTTTATGGTTCTTGTGTATTTAAAAGATCTCGACAGTAAAAAGGGCGAAAGTCCAACAGCCCCAACAGAAGCTCCTCTCTCCCACAGAAAACACTGCTCCTGAACGCCTCGCCAGTAGTCTCGCCTTAAACTCTGTGACTTCTTGACATCACATGAGTCATACAAGTAAGAATTGATTTAGCACAGCTGCTCTGCTGTTGTTAGTGGTGCTGGCACAGGCATGTGTGAACTAACCAATCAGGGGAGAGTGGGTATTGGGAGGGGCGGGGCCTTAAAGAGACAGGAGCTAAAACAGAGCGCTTTGGACGGTGGTGGAATACAAAGCTACAGAAGTGGACAGAATAAGGAAACTGATGTGTTTTTTTTGAACATTAATCGTGTAAACCTATTTTGTAGTAACCCTACACTGAGATAGCCCTTCCTGAGTCGCACTCAAAATGCTGAGTATGAGTATGAGTACATTCATAAAAGAAGCAATCCTTTTAACAATGGCTCGGACGCTGTGTGAAATAGGCAGAAGATGTCTGAAGTCGTATTCAATTGAATACGAAATTGATGAGAAAATGTATTTGCCTCTCCGCAGCACTTCCTATTGTCAGCAACCGAGCCGGAAAACACATTTTTAAGTTCATCACTAAGGCAACCTGTGAGAGCTGAGAAGCCTTTTCTTCCTGTGTGTCATTTTCTTTTGCTCGGCTTAACACTATCCTTGAGCTATAAAAAAAAAAAAAAAAAAAAAAACATACATCAGCCCCATAATGCATCCCACACGATCAAGCCATGTGTGAAAAATTGTTTCTGTGAAATTGCTCTGTGTGGGAAAGCGATGAGTAAATGCTAAACATCGCTGCATTACATAGATACTTGAAGCATTGTTCCAGGTTCAACGTGAGAAAAGGGCAACACAGAGAGAGAGAGAGGAGAGAACAATTGTAAAGGAGAGGACAAACGGGAGAGAAAACAGGTCAAAGACAAAGATAATAGGGAAATTGTACCGAAGCATCAAGCGCAGATGCTCTTGATCCCCGATGACATCGTACTTTATGGAAAAGATCAAGTGGCCCAGGGCGGCATCCATGGTGTAATAATTAAAGTGTTCCTGCGGGCAGAAAAGCAGAAGTTACTTTAATGCAAGAAAGAATACTCCTCCGGCAGCTGACAGTGGGTGACATAATAATAATAAAACGCTATCATAAATTAGAAATGGAGAGCGGTAGAGAGAGTAACAGTCGATTAATTAAGTGAAGTAGTTGAACTGCCCCTTGAGGAAAAGGTGTGAAACTAGCTAGACTATATCTACTTATGCAGATCCTTGGAACAAATTACTGTTTATATATATATAACAGATATACTGTATTCACAAGACGGCAATTTATTTCACACTTTAGAATCTTATAGCTCATTATGGCGACGTGCACTTCACCAGAGTGACTTCAAGAGGAACACAGACTTTGATTTTGATATAACGGGCAGCAGTTCTGTGTCCTCATCCGTTTGCAAGGCCAGTATGTTGTGAGGAGTTATAAAGGTAAATGAGTGATAGATGACGAACACGCGACCTCAGACGCAGACATGTGACAAACCAAAGCAAAACTCTGAATGAATGATTGGAGAAACCTTTTGAACCTTCTGTTGTGCTGTGTGTGTGTGTGTGTGTGGTGTGGGGGGGGGGGGGGGGCTTGGCTTTAATCACCTCTATCCTCTGAAGAAACATTTGAGGTGGGGCAAATGGCCCGCTGAATGGTTTGATGAGTATGAAAATGATGTGAGTCAAATGTGATGGCCGTAGCAGTCATTAGATCTCAATGGGTAACGTTAACCCAGTATCATCAGTATAATCAGTATCATACTGAGCCAGGATGAAATGTCTGCACCTGGCAAACCCCTGATATGTTCATATTTGTGCGTGCCATGGGCCTTACGTTCTATACTGACATTTCTTCTATGATTTAAGATATCAAACCAAGATAAACAACTTTTCCTCTGACCCTTCTTCCCCATCCTCACCTTGCCCATGAATTGCTTTCTGTAGATCTTGGCAGTGCTGTTTGTCTCCAGTTTGATGTGGGAGGCAGAACCTGGGGGTTGATCAGCCTCTGGTGCGTCTTTAGGCTCATGATTGGTCCCCTCGATCCAGTAGCCTCCAAACTGGGGCAGCAGGATGAGTGGAAAAGGGCTAGTGCGACCCAGAACCTGACAGGGAGTGATGATAACAATGTTGAAGAGAACACTGATCAGGGAAGTTCATGTCTTGCTTCAAGCAATGCATTGCTTTGGTTTTTTGCAACATTTGTGGACTTCGGTTTATATGTTCAGACTTTTAGCTTTACAGATTATGACATATTTAAATGCATAGTGCGCAGTGTGAGTTATTCGTGTGGACAGTAAATTGTATGTACCTCATGGACGCTGGGATAAGGGATGTAGTCCTCTTCTGTCTGCAGGGAGGGGAAACGAAACATGAGTCAAGCTGACAAAACAGCCGCTTCTAGTCATATTTGCAGTTTGGGCTCTTTGAGGCAAATAACAATGAGCATAAACACTGTGACAGAATATTAACTACAGTGTCATACAGTTCTACATTTTTCAGAGTTACTTTCCTTTTCCTGCGAACATGACAGGGCCACATTAGCCGCCTTTTTTGTCTAATGCCTTGTGTTGTTCCCCGGTGAATACGCAGCCCATCTTGTGTGAGTAAGTAACAGTTATCTGATGCTTCAATCCATCATTTGCCAAAAGCTGAAATTTTGTAACCTTCAAAGATCGAGCTGGAACCTCTCAGTGGTGACATGAAAAAACAACCTTTCACTTTGAGGAAGATAATGTGTTGCCTCCTGCTGGATCTGCACTGGATGGTGTGAGAGAAGCTCACTCTCAGTTACTGGCAGCCAATGCAGTCTTATATAAAACAGGATTCGACATCACATAAGGATGAACACTCCTGAAACCATTTTTGTGATTGTCATCCGGCAATTCTTTCGCGAACCCACTTTTCCTCAACTTCAGGCAGTGATTTTCTCCATTTCCCAAGACTGCCGCTCAGCAACCCCAGCAGAGCACACCTGAACCTGTTCCATTAGAAGTTATAGGCTATAAATGGCTGAAGTGCCAAAGTCACTGGGTAACATCACCTGGGGCTGAGGATTTTTAATGGCAATTCATTGAATAGTTGTTGAGATATTTCAGTGAGGGCAAAGTGGTGAAGAGACCGGCTCACCATCAATCTGACACCGCCCTCCGTAGTTCTGCTATTGTGGCTAAAAATGCCGGGCCTACACTGAAACTGTTGCCAAACCCTTGTTGTTTCATTGGTTGCTGAAAAAGCCAGTCATTTTCAGTTCAGCTCATCATTTGTGCAGTCGCTGACATTAAAGAAGGAAAGTATATCAGCAAACAACAAAACTGACACACATTTAAATATTCAGTTAAAGTCTGTTCTGATCAGTGAAGCCAATCATGAAGTGACTGCATTCTGTGTAATGGCCAGAAAGGGATGAATCCACTGGTTGCAAAAAACAGTCTGATTGTATGTAAGCTTATGAAAGAAAATGGCCCAACTTCTCATTGGATGTATTACCTCAATAATGAGTTTATGGTCTCAATCGCTAGTTTCAAGTTTTCTTCAACACAGCATGATGTTCATTTTGTAAATTACGGTTGCATTTATATAGAATCTGTTTTACGGCGGAGCTACCTTGTGATTGACAAGCCGCTTCCATGGCGTGTTTTCATGCTCTCGGTCAGATGTAATCACACAGAAGTGTAGCAGTGTGTATCCTCCCCAGCTCCACCCTTTTGACCAGATATATCACTTTTGGCTCCAAAACCCCCCACAAAAACAAGATGGCGACGGCCATGTTACCTCGAGGCTTCAAAACGTCTATAAACTGTTGGATGACTTGGGGGAACTTAACTTGCCGACACCGAACCTCTCAACCTCAGACACATCCAACACCTTTTGGGCATTGTGTGTGATTTTTATTGGATGACATCTTTGCTTAATCATGCTAACAAGACTGTGGAACTTTGTCCTTCAACACTATTTTTTGTATAGCAGCCGTTACACAAGTCTCTTCTTCAAAACCCCAAAAACCTCATTAAACTGAACAGACCCTCACCAAGGTTCCTGATTTTTGTCACAGCAATAAATGCTCTTATGTTCTTCTCTCGGCTGATTACAATCTATTTCCTGCCCTTTCTGACTTGACCTCACGCATCCTGCCGAGAGTATCCCTCAAGTCTTCAATGCCAGCCGCAGTAGCCTGTCTAGGTAATAGGACAGCTTAGGATTTTGCAGTCTTAGCCCCCGTTGAGTTCCTAACTCTGCCGGTGAGCATCCTAAAGCCTGTCTGACAGCAGATAAGGAAAAGGTTTATAACTCTGCCATTACGGATGCTATACCAGGCCGTGGTCTACGAGGAGACGAGAGGATTTGCGACTCACTTTGAGGGGGGGAGGGAGGGGACATCTCTGCTCATCCATTCTGCAACCCTGTAGAGACAGAGGGGGAAAAACGTGATAGGCTACAGGTGAAATATATCAAACATGTACAGAGATAAAGGCAAAGAGACAGCGACATGGAACATTTGTGATTGTCCAGTTCCATTAAATTTATGGTGCTGCAGCAGAGTGTGAGATAATTCAGTGTGACAATAACTCACGTTTACATAACACAAGCTCAATCACCAGATGCGCCACAGAAAGAGGAAGTAAAGACGAGAGATAGCGGGTGAGAAAGATAAGCAGAGGTCTCTGAGAACAAGGTGTTTCCACTGAGCTACTGCAGATACAATGACCAATTTATTTTCCCCTGATCACTGTGCATTTCCATTGATTCCAGAATTTTCTTCACTCAGACCCCACTCAGCTCTTATTTTGAAGGTAATTCTTATGCCAAAAAAGAGATGACACACAATAAACAAAGGTAAAAATAGATTTGATCGCTAGCTTTTAGTTTCAAAAATGTCTCTAGATATTTCAATTATATCGTTATTGTGAATTAATTTGGCCACGATAATCGTATAAGCAAAAATCTGACTTTGCGACAGCCCTTGTTCAAGAGTCATGTCAATTTCCATTTTTTTTGGCCTGAAATTCAAGATGGACTCCCAAACAAACGATAAAGAGTTGTTTGCTGGATACCTTGACTAACATCAATTACCGTAATTCCTTTCTTTTAAAACCGCAGTTCCAAAATAAGGCTTTTCATCTCCTCCATCTATTCTTATTCTGCTGACTCTGCTGACAGATCCCAAAGCACAGAGCGAGATGAGTAAGGCAGCATTCCTGATCAGTGGCCTCTTTGTGTAGAAAACCCCGCAGCATGATTTGAAATGTATCAAATATGACTTTTTTTTTTTAAGGACTAAGAAAGATGAATCAAATGGAAATTAGAAATGCTTTCATTAAATTCATTCTTTGAAGACAAGTCCACTGCTTCCCCCTCCTTCTTTCCCTTTATGTTGAAGAGTATGCATTACTAATAATTGAATTGCTACTGTTGCATCTTGGCAGTGCTCCGTCTGTGCCGTCCAAGTGATGAACAACCAAAAAAAATTAGGTTTGAATCGCTCCAAAAGATCTCCAAATTGGGTCAGGGAGACTGTTAAATGAATGCATGACTAATAGGTATCTTCATGCCTAGGAAGCATGCTTTTTACACATGTGATTCTTTTTGGTTCCAGCAGAAAAGATTGTTGTATAAGTGTTTTTACCCATTCAAACCCTACATAATGTTTTAGAGCCTTAATAAAAGATATTATCATAGTAAACTTTCCAGATTCAAATGGTGTTTCTAGTGTTTAGAATGCCAAAGCTAAACAATCAGTTTTATGCTTTCTTTGACCACTTAAGACTGTAAAAAAATATATTTTGTCATCTATGAATTAAAATCAAAAGTAAGAAAAAAATGATCTCTTATTATAAGGAGACAATTTGTGGGTTTCTTTTGCATCAAAGACAGACTCCGATCTAATTATCTGTCCATCTGTGTGGATCTCATTCCACAACAGCTCATTCAGAATCTACTGTTCTTGCTTCTTGTCCACGTGAAGAGATGAACATCACCGGCTACAAACAAACAACTCCCTACAAATCCATCTGGGCATACTGTAAAAACATAACATTTCACACATCTGGTGACGCAGAAACAACCACACAGCTGTGAAGAAGAAAAACACAAAGGTTGTGTTCAGCACATTCAGAAGCATCAGGTTTGTAAAGACAGCCTCGGGGCTGTCACTGCTGTAAATGTAACACATAAATGGCAACGAGAAGGATACATGGACACGCACATAAAAGTGCTGCAGTAGCAAGGTTGTGATCTTGAATACAAAAGTAGCAGGAAAAGCAGAGTCTTGAAATAGAGGTAAACTTTTGTGTCCGAAGCGAGTGAAATTCTGAGGATGCAAAGGAAGAACGGACGGGTTTTGTGTGGCGGGTACAGGAGGCAGAGCCCGGGGACCACTTACAGTACCTGCATCCTCTCGATAATGGCAAACAGGTCCGAGGTCTGGGGAAGAGAGTTGACACAGATCCAAAAAGGGACATGGGTTTTGGTCAGTTATGTTGATATGCCTTCCCCGCTGTCCTCACTCATCCTTCATCTCTGCCTATTGTGAAAAACTGGCTGTGCAGTCTCGTGACCTCCTGCTGGAATCTCTGACACCTCCTAATTCTTTAGTTCACTATGACAGCAATCCCTAATGGTTCCCTAACCCCACTTGACGCCGGTCTCACTGAGGATACGCTCTCCAGGAGAACCGTTCTCCCCCCTGCTCAAAGACAAACACACTGTAAACAAGTAACTCTGATGGGAAAATGAGCCGCAGAGCTCCACAGTGCTTCTCTCTGTTGCTACAGCCAACAGCTCATCTGACTGCGTGCGACCGCCAAATCTGCTGGAAGACGCTGATTATGGTGTGACACACAGACGCTCATTAATGTGTGAATGAGATACACTACCAACCTATCGAGTGAGAGGCAAATAGGGAGTGTGCAAGGCAGGAACAGAAAATAAATCGACACAGGTGATCTGGGTTTCATGTCAACACAGTCACCAGATTAAATGTTGGTCTGTTTCTGTAAACTATGGATATGTTGAAACTTTATATCTCTTTATGTCTCGAATTTATGTTTCACATTTCACTTTTCAATTTGTGACAATGATGTTATGGATATGTTTAGGCACAACAACACAAGTTTGGGTGAGGATTCTCTCCCACAGTAAACACCGCTCCTGAAACGCCTCGTCAAAAGTCCCGCCTATAATTCTGTGACTTTGTGACATCACACCACCTCAACATGTCACACATTTGAATCATTTATGTCTAGTGGCTAGTTCGGCACTTTAGAATTGATTTAGCACAGCTGCTCTGTTGTTGTTGTTTTTAGTGGTGCTGGGTCAGGCGTGTGTGAGCTAACCAATCAGAGGAGACTTGGTATTCAGGAGGTCTTAAAGGGAGAGGAGCTAAAAATACTAGTTAGCTGTTTAGGTCGCCAAAAACTTATTGTCAAAGTATCAGTTTTGTCACCATAAAAAACAGCTAGAAATTGTCTTGGTTTTACTCAAACTGTCTTCCCTTCACCTCTATGACAATCAGGTCATAAGCATGTCGTGTGTGTGACATGACTTCTAGAAATGTCAATATGATGTGAATGACACGTACAAATGTGACCATATCAGTGGTTTACAGAAACGTTCTGGTATCAGGGCTGGAACAATTTTGCTGTTTTTTTTAATCAGTGTGTGTTCAGGTGGAGTACTGATTTTTAGTACTGCTCATTAGAAGAAGAGGCTTCAGTCCAGCTACTGGATCTATAATTATACACCTCGACCATGCACTGCCACAGGACACAATTCAGTCTTTTGTCCAATTAGTAGAGATACTGGTGCAGGTTAAAGTATCCTCAGGGAGGCATTTCTCATCTCCACAGTCCAAGTTATGGATTTAAACAGCTCCAACCTGAGATGAAGAGGATCGCAGCTGGCCTGACGGCACTGCTTGTTGCGGGTTGAGCCCTCTGTTCACCATGTAACACAAGTGGACTGAAGTGCCAAGCTGATGTTTCCACATGACAGCTTAAATTTACTGAGGGGCATTGCAGGGCTCGCAAAACACACACACACACACACACACACAAACACATTTGCGTGCACATTTTCACACATGCATGTACTAAAATATTCTCGTAAACGTACACATATCCCCACCCACACACACACACCCACACACCTGACCCTGACCCAGTAAAGCCCAAGGTGTAGCCTCAGTCTGTTGTTGCATGTGAAAATAAACACTGACATATGATATTCAGAGAGACACCGCTCTACTAACTGTAAAACAAACATCAACAAGCATTGTCTTTTGCTGACCAGATTATCAGTGAACCAAACGCACTGTGAAATTTCTCCTCAGAAGGAAAGGAAGCAATGCACTCCTGCCTTGTGGAGTTGGAGTGCAGCAGACTGTGAACCATAGCTATGTAGGCATATTACCTCATGAACATAGAACCAGTACAGAACTTAATTTGATAATAATTGAACTATCCATGTTATTATCAGGTTAAAACTGAAAAAAGCATGTACTGCAGAGGTTGATTATCTGTATGGGGCTAAATAGCAGATCTCAGGGCAGTGAAGCATGTATCTATCTGTACAATGTACAAAAATGTGCTATTCTGCAGCTCCAAACACACACATCTCTCTGTCTCTAAGCTACCTTAAGAATTAAACAAGCAACAATAACTGGAGTGAGAAGAATCTCTCACTTCGAGCAAGTGAAGAATACTCACATCGCTGAGGCATCGTCTCTTGAGAAAAGGCTTACTGGAGGGACTGCTGAGCAGTCCATCCAATAAGGCATTCTTCGCTATCCTGAGCTCAGTCATCATTCCACAAGTACGAATGCAGGCGGTGAGCTGACAAGAGCGAGGGTGTTGATGTCACTGTCAGCCACGAGGAGAAAGGCGAGATTGACAAAGACACTTCGCGCTCACTGTCACTCCGGCAGTAAACTAGGAGAGAAAACTTGATAGCTGTCCATCAGAATCCATACGTGAGTGTGTGGTAAGAGCACATACTGTAATGTGAGATTTCCTTTCCTTCCCTTTTTCTTTATGTCCCCCACCCTCCCATTGACACACAGCTGTTCAGCAGGAAGTCACACGAAGGGAGGAACAATGTTTCTCCCCTCCCTGTGTGCGCTGCACAGCTATCTTCTCTTTTCAATGCAAACACACACACACACACACACACACACACACACACACACACACACACACACACACACACACACACACACATCACAGTGTGAGACTATTCTCTTCCTCTTTTCTTTCATCTCATATTTCTCAAGCCTCCCTCTCGGACACACTTCTTCTCTGTTCCATATGTACAGACAGACATATGTGAAAATTAAAAGAGGTCGGTGTGGCCATTTCTTTTACCTCCACAGTAATTCAGGTCAAACCGAGAAACGTCGATATATTTTGCTTTTTATGTTTACAGCACATGTTCAGAAGTAGGCTAATTATACCTCCACTGCTCATATAAATTTAAAAAGCTGCTATGAGCTTTCGTTATGCTTTTATTTCAGCAACAAGGAACATTTTCTTGCTGACATATGTTTACGGTCAATTCTGAAGGGGCAATTCTGGTCCGGTTAAACCTTGGCCCTATATTTGATTATTTTTGGTGAGTAAATGATTCATACTTCCCAAAAGTTTTGGAATTGATCCAGTCGCCTCACCTGGCAGTGTCAACATGACTGCAATGTAATCCTTAGGGGCAACTATGACCGTCAAAGTTTCGTCCAATACTAGTGCTTGTTTTTGCCGGTGACTTGCTTTCTGAGGTGTCTTCTGCTTTGGTTTCCTTCCTGTGTTCTCGTCACCAGCCTGCCTTTCTCTCCACACCTGTCTTGCATCTGTCTCATTATCCCTTCCTTGTTCCTGGTGTTTTCCAGTCATTACCCTCGCCCGTGGTTCCCTGCATCACTCCACCTGCACCTCATCCCCTTGTTAGTCTGTCTAGTTACCCTGATCCTGCCATGTTTGCCCGTTCCTGCCGTTGATCCTGAATAAACTTCATCCGCTGATTTTCCTGCCTGCCGTCTCTTGCATTTGGGACCACCTTCTTTGATCTCAGCCACACAGTCAGAGAGTTAGAGAGAGTAGTTTGGAGTTTACGTTGAGGATCTGCCAGCCAAGTATTTATTTCCAGAGTCATGGCTGACTATGAGGCAAAGATGAAGCAAAATCTGCAACAACGCCTCTTGAGAATTCAGAGGGAGACTTCTCCTTGAACATGACTTGTGTTTCTGGTTAGAAAAAAGGATCTTGTTATCAGACACTTTTAATAACCTCAGACTGTTAGTGGCAAAAAAAAAACACTTTTAATGGACATAACTTTGACAGCTGGAGTTTCCCCAAAAGATTACATTGCAGCCGTGTCGTAGCTGATAGTTGAGGCGATTTACTGGACAGATCAGTTACACACCAAAACATGTAAATGTAGGACCCAAGTTTACACCAGAATTCCCCTTTAATGCCATTAAGAAGCCATCATAAATATAGGGAAAATGGTGCACTCTCTGGACTCTACATGGGAATGCATCAGGCACTTTTCACTGCATCATGCCCAAAGCATCAATTTGAAAATGTTATCACATCCACCAGGGAAGCAGACCAGATAGGAGAGCAGCCCAGTTCCCTTCATGTGTAGATGCCGCAGCCTGATGGAGGACTTATCCAACCTCAGCACCCCTCAAATCATCTGTGCATAGCTAAACACTCGTACGACACGAGCGCGTAAGAGACGGTGAAAGACAGAGTTAGAAGCAGATAAAGAAGCAGAGGGAGGCATTGTGGGACTGCTGTCGTTCTGTGAAAGTAGAGCCTGTTTTCTGTGCAGCTTTCTCCATCAGATATCAACAAACACTGACCTACTTCTAAAAAGAAAAGAAAAAAAGACACACTGCTGAAAGCTTTCAAGGGGACAGATAATCCCCATATATGTTAAGCGTTTTTCATTTTGCAATGGAAGATAAACACAGTCAGCTAACCGCCTGCATTGATTTCCCTTGAGGAAAATCGATGCAAGGTACACACAATTCGGAGAGGTAACACTGTTTGAATGAAAAGTGCATAAAATGTGGGTTTTATACGGACAGAGGTAGCTCTGAGTAGAGTGATACTGCACCATGAAGCGTCGGCCGTTTACACACTGCCTCACCCCGCGGTTACTTTCATTACTGGTGATCTGTTTACTCGGGTCCGAGCTGGCATCAGCTGAATGCCAGACTCGGATTTGAGAACATCCACAGAGGACGGCTGAATACTAATTAAGCTCGCCTGATGATCATGGACAATTGTTACATGAATGCAAAGTGAGAGGGGCGTATTAATTTCTATTCACGCTGACACTACGAGAACTGACATTGTTTCAGTTGTAAAGCATACTGATTGTGAAAGCGGCGCTGGTGTGTGCGACATTTCAGCTCGAGCTCAAGCTGTCGCAGCGGAGCCCTGCTTGGATTCGGTGGCTCCGACACGGGGTGTGATCTTATGTACAATATGTACTGAAGAAGATCGGCAACAGACAAGTGAAACGAATCACAGGTTTCACTTGGAAGTGTCTCTGCTGGACTTTCAGACTTCTTGTCCTTCAGTCTTTTAAGCTGCTCACATTTCGGCGGCAGCGCTTCGAGACAATACGGAGCCTCTGCCGTGAATTCACTATAACCGCTTGAATGCCTGAGGGGTTGAGAGCTACACATCTCTCTCTTCTCTGACTTGATTACCAGAAACTGTGTCTGTGTGTGTGTGTGTGTGTGTGCCTAAGAGAGAGGGAGTGCATGGGCGAGTGAGTAGATGGCTGAGTGATCAAATGATTCATTGATCGACTGACTGGCTTGGGTGAATGGCTAAGCGAGTCAAAACACAGTATGTGAGTGAATGCCATGCAGTTCGGACCCTCATTCTGCAAGCTGAGGGGTAACGCTGTGATTCCAGCACTCCTAACAACCAGAGCCACATTTGAATTTTGACAGACAAATTGTCAATGATTTGTATCCACAGCCATATCCCCGCGCCTGTTCACTCCCCCACCCTCCGTTTATGCTCTGCGGGTTAGCCGCATCCTCAAAGGCAATACAGTAAAATGGGAAACTAAACTTCAAAGGGAGTCAATCAATGGCCACAGAAGCCTATCATTTCAGCCGGAGAAAATCCATAGGGGTCCATTCATCAGGTCTAACTCCTGAGATGAGCCTGACCTTGCTTTGGCCACCGGGGCCTGGGGGACACAAATCTAGCTCACACAGATGGCCCCCGCCACACCATCAGCGCCTCAGATGAGCTAGTTGATTGCCACAGAGGTTGGGTTCTGCAGAGCTGCTTCTGAGTTTTCTGCACGCTGATGCAGACCTTACTGCCTTTAATCTTGTAAAAGCAGTGAACAGTCACTTAAGACAAGGAGGCACTGTAACCCTCCCTGTAACACAGCACATCTCTTGCATTTTGATCAACATCTCCTAGTTATTAGTATGTATAATGCGTTACTATGACTAACTGCATTATTAAGGACTTAGGAAAGCAAACATCTTGAACTTTTAGCATAAATCCAATGGATCCATTAGTAACCCCTATCACTACTCAACTTGAAGAGGAGGGTATGAAATTATTAGAAAAGTACACCACCAATTTAGTACTTATACAGGTCATGTAAACAGCAGTCAAACACAGTCCAGGTTCATAAAATAGCCAACCTCCTAAAAAATCCAGAGCTCCATCAGAGCTGTCTAAAAATATTCACTGCAGAACTAAAAGTTTCATTTTGTTCCCTCTTCAGAGTTTCCTCTGTCCTGGCAAGTTAATAACTGCAGCTTTTGCTGCCTTAATCAGCCATGATATTTGCTGCACGCGGCTGCATATGAATGTGAATATTAGCAGAATATTAATTTTCATGAGCCATTTAAACAGCATAGTAGGAATAATAGGGAGTCTTTTATTCAGACTAAGGGCAAAAAATGCACAAATAGGTTGATTCCCCAGTCAGTACTCAAAGGGCAAAAGGCAGTGGCTAAGATCTGGAGTCTCCAGATGCAAGGGTTAACCCGCACCCACTGTCGCTTCCGTATGGGTTAAATGCAGATTACAAGTTTCACTATGTTATACATTGTTTGATATGTAATCAAATAAAGATTCTTCTTCTTCTTCTTCTTCTAAAACTGGAATATTTTGTCCACGTCAGTGTATTCATTGTTATACTCATGATGGATGATTCAGCGGAACCAAATGTTATCTTTTTAATTCCAAACATTCCTCTTTCTTGTTAAAACCTGGTGCCTACATTACCCTCAAGGCAACTTGACCATTAGCAGTTCATTCAGACTGAGGTGTGATGTGCCAGAGGCAGGTTGACTTGGTAGCCTGGAGCACAGATGAGGACCGTGCTACAGGGGTCTTGTAAGCCCACTCTTTTCAACTCCAAAGCCACAGTTTCATTTAAGTTTCAAAGTGTTATCACTTGAGGCGATTTATCAGACTTTGTGAAGCTCTCTCTGAAGCCGCAAGGCTTTATGCAACTTTTTTCACATGTGCTAGTAGTACTCCCCAAGCGTGGAAACAGATTGTGAAGTGTAAAATTGGCGGAGTTACCCACTGAATGTGTGAATATTTGTGATAATCAGACATGAAGCAAGCGACATGGATGTGTCGGGTCCTCATAAGAATGTGTGGATCGATCAGTGAGATGAAGCACTGAGCTATAACTCTGATCAAGGCTCTGCTCTATGAATTCTGTTGTCCTCAGAAACACTTGGCTGAATTACTTAAGAAGCTTTTAACTTGAACCACTGGCAATAAAACTATAAAGTGTGGCCGTCTTGTTTAACCACTTGGCCTTAACAACGCTACTGTGTGAAACCTTTAACCCTGTGTATGTACTGGAGAAAATAACAACTACAGACACAGAGTCCACCGGCAGTTGCAACATACTGCAAGGAAATAGAAATCTCTCTGGTTTCCATATAATTTGTGGCATTTTTTTATAAATCAGGTCTATGATTTAAATCAACAAAATACATAAATGAGAATGCTTCTCCCATGAAGACTTGGAAATGTTTCCCTGCAAATCTATTCTGTGCAGCTCCGTATTAATCCCTTGCTAATTGTGTTTCCACTGCAGGCGTGACAAAAATAATATCAGTGTGCCCCCAATGGTATGTACTGAGAGGAACAACTGCTGCAGATCTATATTCGTCACAGAAGCCAGTGACAGAGGGCACAAACTCTTCTGTCAAAAGAGACAACAGCCTGCCAACGGACACCCGGGGTGGGGGGGGCATTAGAGGAACCTTTCACCTGTGTGTAACAGCTAAAGGATATTGATGAGCACAAAACAGGAAGGAAAACGGAGAAGTAGGGAATTTGAATACAGGCTGGTAACGCTATTTTGGTGTAACTCCTTGTACTAGACTCACAAGCGCCAAATACTGATCTGACCTGAAGATTTGAGAGGTTAGGCTGATGCTATTCTTTATTTCTGTACTGTCAAAAAATCCAATGAAAAAAATTGTCCCTTAATTCTTTATGAATTCCCTACTAGATGTCTGTGGCACTCATTCCGACTGAAGGACACAAATATATTACTTTATATTCTTTTAAAAAGCCAGCTTAAAGCTACCAAGTTTAGCTACAAATTCAAATTGACTGCCATGTATGTTGACATGTCCCTGCACGAACAATCATGGAGAGTGAGGCTCACTGATGTGTGAATAGTTTTTGGACAACAACTGTAGTCTATGGAACAACAGTGCCATAATGTTAGCAAGATCTTCTTGGTTTTAGCCTATTTGTGGAACGTGTGAACAATCAGAAAAGTATAGAATATCATCAGACTTACCCTTTAAATGAACAACTTAGAATATGGATCGCCGGGAATAACTGTCATCTGTTTTAATCTACATAGTTCCTCATTAGTCAAGTTTAATATACTTGGCAGACCTTGGATGACATTTGACATTTATATCAAAAATCTAATTTCCTCTTTGACATTCAAATGTACAAGTAAGCTCCTATACCCAGTTGGTTAGTCTAACCCACACTTCTACTGCCTTTCGGTATGTAGTGAGGACTGTGGATTCTGTCCCTGTCACTACCTGATCTGAGTAGCTCGTTTGCAAGCATATCAGCCGTCTTGGACATCTGTGTACGCTCAAGTAGAAAATGGCCAAATACTCGGACAGTACACAAAAACAGCGATGATAACATGAACCAAAGGCAACCATGCCCCACTGTCCGAAATAATCAGTGGCAAATGTAATCATAATCACATAAAGTGTATCAATCAATCAATCAACCAATCACATCTATCCATGGATTGGTGGATGTTGCTGTAACAAAACTAACATAAGATGGCAGACATACATGTGCAGGTGCTTCTCTGGTTGCTGCCCAGAATGCATAATAAACTGTTGGCAGGTGAAATTTCTGCAAACCAGTGATATTTGCAAATTTGCATGTGTCATACATATAATATTGAAATTCTACAACACTTCCTCTTATCACGTTCAATTTACATGTATATTAGCTTTTTCTTTCATGCCTGTAGGGTGGAGGGGATGGTGATGTAGTTTAATGTAGATGACAAGGACGCCAAGCCAGTGAGTTTAACAAGATGCCGGGACCTGTTCAGACAACGTTTTTCCCAACACTAACTAAGTGGTTTTGGTACCTAAACCTAACCATGTTGTCACAACATCAAATGGAGAATTGAATGTTAGGAAATGTAAAGTTGCAACATATCCTTGGTTTGCAGAAGTGTACAGAAATGTACAGAAATGTACTTTCATTTTGGCAGGTGGGTTTGAGGTCGGGCAGCTGCGCAGGTCGAGTACTGGCAGTTCCCCATCGTCTCCATTGGAAGCACAAAGAGCGAATGAGATCTCTGTCTTCCCAGTATGAACAAAACAAAATGAATCCTGAATTATACATGTGCTTTTACTGCAAGATCATGTCAAAAGGTCTGCTGTAAAAATGATCAATTGTGGAAAAAACGTAAAAAAAAAAAAATCATTCTTTTGATTTCAGGCATGTTAAAAGTCAGATCAGAGTCTTAGCACTTGGCTCAGTATCTGATTTCAGCAATTGCACCCTGAACAGAGACGAGAGCCGCAGCAGGTCGAAGTCTTGTGTTACCTTTGAAAGTATGGGAAGAGGAAATGGAGGGTGGGAGTGTGCTTGCGAGGGCTCTACTTCATCAGAGATACGAGGAATCCTTCCATCTTGTTTCCTGTGAGTCAGAGAGGACGGAGGGTTGGGTGGGGAGAGGGAGATGGAGAGAGAGAGAGAGAGAGAGAGAGAGAGAGAGAGAGAGAGAGTTTATGGCTTGCCTTGAGCTGAGTTTCTCATTTAAGCAGTTAAGAGCACAGCGAAATGTCTGGAACACAATTGAATCTCATCAAAGACGATCATTCAACATCGCGACCACGTGGAGTGTCAAAATTATGCCACCATCCGGAGGGTTTCTTCTTTATTCAGGATGTGATGCTTGTGTCGTTTGAGTGTGTGTGTGCAGTTTTCTGCTCTTGCATCAGTGAGTTTGAAGGCGACTTGATGAGTGCGATTGGGAGCGATTGTGAAACGCTAGAGATCAGCTGCACGGAGGAACAGAGAAGTGTAGAATCAAGGGAGAACAAAGTGAAAATTGATACAAGCGGAAGAAGAAAGGACCCTCAGCTTTCATCTCGTAACCCGCCACCCTCGCCTCTCTGTCTCTGTTCCTCCCGGCCTCTTCTCTCTCTTCTCCTCTCCTGTTCTCTCCTCCTCTCTGTGTGATTGGAGTGAATTATTCTGACCGGGGTTCTGGTCACAGCATATTACTTCACACTTTGTCTCACACAACAGCCATTTGCGAGAACTGGCAGCCCGTCTGTGCATGCAACCTGTTCACAGACCTGCAGCAGAGGGCATTTGGAAGCAACACAGGCTTTTTGCAGAAAAAGAGACACAGAACAATGGCACAATCTGATTTTCTGGTCGAGAACGGAGTGAGAATTGGGAATTGAGACATGAACGCTCACACATATTTCATCCATTCTGCCGCCTTGGCATGCACCGCATGATTTTAAAAGTGGGGAGGCTGAAATAAGATCGTTTGCAAGAGCGGTCTCTCTCCTGCATTGCGAGACGCTGCAGCTGTCTCCATTAAAAAATGCCTCACCTATTACAACCAGGGTGAATCTGTAAGTCTGAGTAAACAGAGCTGCTCTTTTTTGTGACAACAGACCGCTGACCTGGAGTTGAGGTTAGAAAATCTATTTGCAACAAAGCACAGGAACACTGCTCTTTGTTGCCTGTGATCTCTGCTGAATCCTGGGAAATGACTGAACAAGGCTGTCAGATCTTTCCAGCAGCATCCTCAGCTTCTCAGAACTGACATCCCTCCAGAGAGCGAACTTTGTTACGTCTTTCATACGGCGCAGCTGGAACACAATGAAAATATGATGTCAAATGCTGCTTCCAGGCATGAGTGATGCGCTAAAATCTGCCTACAAAGGACAGGCTTACTGGGCCTGTTCAGTCACAAATCTGCCTTTTGCAGACTGAGATGACACCTTGTTTAACCGTCCCATGGGAAGAGTACGTGTAGCAAGGTGACTTATCAAACCTGAGACACAAATTAATGAAACACGCGGTTGTTATCACACTAATTTAGAAGGTGTTCTTTTAGGGCGACACATAAAAAAAGAGTTCCTCTGAATTCATGGTTCTTTGATCATGTTCTACTCTTTGCACAGTTGATGCATAGGTATTGTAGAAAGCTTTTTTTTATTGTTATTATAAAACAGGTCTAGGTGCTATATAGGCCAGATACGCATGGTCTGATATTGCCGTGTTGATGTTGCTCCGGGGAAGATCATAATTACATAACTGAAACTTGTAATGTCACAGCATCTCAACTCAACGATAGAGAGATCAGAGACCAGAAAAATACTCACATGCGAGAATTTATCCTCTGAAACATGCTTTAAGTGATGTGAAAGGGTATATTTTAACATGTTCTCACTCCCAACATATCAAATATGGCAGCTTGGTCAGTGCCCTTAAGCTTCAAACTATGTCTCTCTACCTACCACTCCATCTGCATCTGCTTTGCACGCGAAGGGCAGCAACACTAACACGACTATATCAGAAAGACCATATAAATACTGTTAAAGTATCAACATGCTCAATCCACAGAAAACTCATAGTTAGTGATAGTGATGTCACAACTATACAGTCACTGCCCAAAGCTACACCCATAATACGGCCAAGGTAACAGAAACATCAGCAGAGATGATGGGAAAAGATGGTGGGCGGTGCCTTCTCAGGCCTGTGAGAGCTGACCAATCAGACTGGACCATTCAGGAGGGGGGCCTTAAAGCTGTTGTAAGTGTTGTCATCATTTCGGCTAACTTCCTTTCCATTTTGCAGTTAGCAGTCCACTCTCTCCTCTCTACGTCAACACATGCACATGCAGCTGTAAACACCAGGAATAGCAGCAAACAGGAGGACCGCCTCTTTATGGCGTTCTCTGTCCTGATTGGATACAGTGGGCAGGGAAACCAGAAAATGTCTTTACTCTTTTACCGCATGAGCAGGAGGAGGAGAGACATGGGTTACAGATCAAACATTCAGTATGAGAAAGGTTGCATTTTTGAACATTAAAGTGTATAAAAGAAATTTAGCAGACCGCCAAAATAAAAGTATGACCCTGAAAACGAGCATTAAAATGAAACCTTTACATCACCTGCCCACTGCCTCATCGTACAGACAGCTAAACCCAAACCCCCCATGTGGGACAAACCATATCCAGAATGAAAGGCAAAGCACAAAGGTGCAAATCAATCTTGATTAGGAAGACTCGACAGAGAGAAAGATGAAGGCCGTCTGACAGCCTGCCACTTTCACTACGGATGGCATGCTTGGTGGCTCTCATCACAGAAGATGAATATATTTTCCGTGCCACGTGTGAGTGTGTGTGTGTATGTGTGGGCCTGTTTATACCGTCACCACATTAATTTACAAGGCAGATAACGGAAATATCTGGTGAAAGGGTAAATGTCAAGTTTGACTCAGGGGAGAGATTTGACGCTGGCATATTCTGACGACCACGGCGAGCACACGTTATCAAAATACCACCATCTTGACACGATGACACTGTATGATATGGTTACTAACGCTCGAATCAAAGTCAAATATTTTGTAATTCATCATCTGCTGGAAAAATGCCCTGAGATGCACCGGTGTAGTCTATAAATAATTAGCAGCGTGAAGAAGAAAAGAACTCCTGAACAGTCCGGACTGAAGGTGGTTACTAAAGATTTATTCAATTTAAAAGTCCGAAATCTGCCACCCTTTGATGTGTGATTAAAAGCGGAGTGGCGTTTGTGAATCATGACTGACAGGATCCTGGTATAAATTATACTCTATTATTCAATATTTACATACTTCAGCATATTCTTTCAAGTCAAACAGCGTGACAAGTCCCATAAAGCTTTTGTTTTATCAGTAATTTCCCCCCTTTGTCTGTCGGTTTTTTAATCACGAGCTCTCACTGCGCCACAGCCTGGAGGCATTCCTGATTGGAAATCAGCCATTTTTATTTTTAATGGTATCACTTATATTTAAAAAAGCAACTAATATGCCCTGGTGTGTTAATAAGCTTATGTATATTGCAGCACAGTATTTTTCCTTTCCCTCCTCGCGGTGAACTGGACTTTGTATAGATAACCAACTCTGGCGTGTCCTAATGAGCTCTGGACCTGGCGACTGGCGCAGGTCGGTCCCGTGCACAGCGGCAGCCAGGTGGCAGGGTCACCGTGTCACGACGGCAGGATGATTGGCACGGCCTTAAACAATGAGTTAGGCTGCTGCTTATTGTCAGGCTGCTCACACATGATGCCAGGTGAAAGGTTCATTCTTCAGTCACATCTGATTAACTACTTTCAGTCGTGTGGATGCAGAGAGCCGGAGGAGATGCTGAGAGATGTCAATAAAAGATAAGTGTTTATGTGGTCACTGCATTTGTGGTTTATTTTGTCTGGGTTTTTTTTTTTTTTTCATCTCGTAGGTTCTAGCACATTTTGCTCTGTGGGAGACACAATGTGCACAAAGCTCCTTCCTGTTTCTCTCTCCCTATATTGTGGTCAAATTTCTCGTTCGAGCTGCAGCCGTATAAATGTGTGTCACCTAGCAACATTACCTATCCCTCGAATAAAAATATTACCTAACTCCTGAGTCGTTTTAAAGGAATGCAATGTTTTCGGTAGACTATTCAGGAGTTAATGCTTTAAAAGATGACCTCCAAGTGTTTAACCACATCATTGTATCCTCTGCTGTAACACTTGTACAATACATTACGCAGATTAAGGGTATTAGATCCAGATTATCATCCAAGGTAAATTGACCATTTTATGCTTCTGCACTGATAGATTGTGAATGTAAAAAATTACATCATTTTTCAGAAAAATGGCCAAACTGGCATTCTCCTCCAAGCCCCTTTTTCTTTTCAAGACTTCGATGGTTTTCACGATAGAATCGCTTTCTTATGTTTATTTCTCTCAAAAGAAAATTATTTAAATAATTCTGAGAGTAAATCTGCCAATTATTGTTGTGGGTTGCCAGCGGCTGCCTCCATAGTCTGCTGGGTCGTGAGCTCTAATAAGACTCCTAAAGTCAAAGTTAGTTCAGGCTGGGAATGAACCTGCAAATACAAACAAGCCGGGCAACGCTGGATGCTCCGCAAACAGAATTTAAAACATACATTTGAGTAGGACGGTTCTGTTCTTTGTTGTGGAGCGAGGAGGTTTAAAGGGTAATGCCGCCAGTTTTTACACATTAAACTGTGTTTACAGGTCTTGGGGAGTACTACTGCATACGTGGAAAAAAGTTGTATAAAGCCGTTTGTAGTTTCAAAGGAAAATGCATTTAGTGTAATAAATTGCCTCCTGTGATGCCACTCAGTGGCTTGGTGCATTGTGGGTAATGTAGGCACCAGGTTTAGAAGCGGAAGAAGAATGCGTGAAATAAAAAAAGGTGATATCTCTTGTTCTGCTGTATCAATTTTGATCATTTGTTTTTCAAGCGACATGATGTTACTTTTATACCTTAAAATGACAGCTTAAAATCATGTTGGTGGTTCAGTGTTTTGTAATAGAGTGAATGGTATCTCTGCGCCCCCATCACTTGTTTCTGCATTATGTAACTTCAGAGAGAGATGGTGGGATCACAACGTTACGTACATGTTTACTTCAAAATATAACATTGTTACTATGTAATGTGTTTTATTTGTAGTTAGCACCTACATTACATCCAACACATTGTTACAGAGCTGGGATTTGTATTCATGACAGTGGTTCAGAAACTGTGGAGGGCACCAAACTACAGAAAATGCCAAATTCTGCTTAATGTAGCTTTACTGAACTCTTTAAAGTGTCCATGGTTGCAAAGCTTGACCAGTGGGCTGCTTTTCAAAACCAGGTGCTGATATTACCCACAATGCGACTTAGCCACTGAGTGACATCACCAACGCGGTTTGTCAGATTCCACGCAGCTTCTTCTGAAATAACAAAAGGCTTCATACTCCTTTGTGTTAGAACTCCCCAAGACAGGTAAACACACTTGAATGTGTACAATCGGTGGAGTTGCCCTTTAAAGCCAGTCGGATATAAATTATTACCATATGTATCAACTACACAATCTGCTGACCAATCAAATATGTGTTTCCTCTGGTGGTGGGTGTTGTAACTTTTGGGCTATAGACTTCATATTCTGTAAGTGAAATGTTTGGTTCCCTGAAAAAGCTTAAAAAACAGCAAATCATATTTTCACTGACTATCTGAGGGGAAAATAAACAGCAACAGATGTATCTGTCATCAACTGTATGGCGCGATGATTAATGCTTAGTCATTACCAATTATCCTTAGCATGCTGTTGGTCATAGCAAGGTGGATATGCAGCGTGTCTACCATCTAAGCTGATTATAATGTGTAAGTAAATACCGTAGATATCAATAAATGCATTGACATTGCACCACACAAGCTAATGTACACATAATAGTATCCGTCACTGCAGTGGGAATTATAGAGATCTGTTATGAAACCAAATCATTGAAAATATGAAAACTTACAAGGTTAAACTCAAGGTACATCTCAGAGGCTCATCAGCAAAACTCTACAATGGCTCCGGTTAATACTGCTGACCCCAGGCCACATACTGGCAGAGGATGACTACTGCATGTGTGCCAGCTCAACAGATGCACTGGCAGAAAAAAAAGAAAGAAAGAAAGCCATGGGCACAACAGGAAGAGTCAGATATCACCGGATTGAGTGCTGGCATGGTGCAGTAACCTCGCCTAATAATGGTGGAGGAAACTCCTTTGCAACAACCAGGCATACAAGCAAAAAGACCTTTGGGCATCATGCATTATTGATGAGATTAGAAGTGCCATCCGTTGCTTTGTAACTACAGTATATCTCAAATGGGCAACGTGGTGACTTCTGTATACACGAAGCAAAGAAATCTTAAAACATATGGGTAATAGAGCGCAGCAGGGATGACTTGGCCATACGATGAGCTGAGGTCAAGTAACAGCATTGTGATGTAGTTGTTATTTTCAAGATTCGTGAAGTCTGAGTAGAGGGCAGTGGATACGGCATCCTCTGTGGATCTGGTTCCTTCAACTGAAAAGCCAATGTTTCTTTTTTTTTTTTCTTTTTTACATTTTGGATTATGGAAGAAAATACAGTCTGTGGCATAGGAATGTTTACAAACCCTCCATGTTTTGGCGAGCAAGATCGTCATCAAACAAACAACACTTTCAGGATTTTTGAAGCGTTGTGATCATCGGAGGACTTCAACGTCACCGACACTAAGTTTTTTACCACACTAAAGATGAATCCGATTTTTGTTGAGCAGCACCACCATGAGTGGCAGTGGTGACTGTGTCTGCTGCTGCTTGCTGACAGTGACAGCAGCATATGTATTTGGCTTGATGATGTAACAAAGTGGCTCCCAGCTACTGAAGATGGAAGCCAAAAACCCATTCCCCAGGAGATGAGGGAACCAGAAGTGCAATAATGCGAACTCATTTTCCTGATTTTTAGGATCGCCCTAATTCCGTTCAACTCAACGAATGCCAGTAAGTCAGTATTTAGTTTCATTTAAAGATTCTGTAATTACAGATCTGAGGACATATGAAGGTGTTTTCAATGAAAACAGATATTTAGAGGTAAGATGCCTTCACCATAATCCCCCCTGACATCATAAATAGCATGATAAAACTGCATGTTTACCTTCTAGTAAAAGTCAATCATTAGCAATACGTTCCTGTCAAGTTTAATTGCAGCCTGTTGGCTCGAACTGCTCTGAACACTGGGCTGAAAAGAGTAAGTGATTCGCCCTTTGTGACCAGGACTCTGCTAACTGTCGCACTCTTATTTCTTGCTTTGCTTACAGCTAATTTGCGGGGTGTAATGCTGTAACTCTATTTTGATAATACTATAAAGGCTCATCATCATCATCATCATCATCATCATTATCACCAGTCAGTTTCCTTTCTTGATGTCACCAAAAGACAAATCCAATCAAACTGGAGCCCAAAGCACAAACTTCTGCCCCATTTTCTTCTTTAAAATGTTTGACGTCAGTGTAGCTCAACTGAATCTGAAAGCTCAAAGCGATGTGAGAGGAAAACATTACTCTCAAATTCATCTCGACTGGAACTGCTCCAGGTTTTATTTATTTATTTTATTTTTTTTTTGCCTTTCAGCGGCATTATAGATTAAATTCTCGCTCCGGGCTTTGAGTTTCCTGAGATACGTTAAATACCGAGCAAAAAAATAATATTTGAATCGTATTTTTGCTTCAAGAGTAATGTCTTGCTTGGCTGCATCTTTCCTTCTGCCAGCACCACACACACACACACACACACACACACACACACACACACACACACACACACACTGAGAGACACACAGTCCGAGAGAGATAAGTACACATGAACCCCTAAGGTTTGCAGGTCCACTTAGTAGAGAGCAACTAATCTAATCAAGTACAGCAGCTAATGCACAATGAAAGCAGACTCATTTACTGGAGATGACAGTCAGCCGCTTCCTGGGCGAGCGAGAGGGGAGGAAGGGAGAGGGAGACGGAGGAAAAGTTCAGGGTCTGGAGTGTGAAAGGATGAAGAGATCGGGACAGATCAGCCAGAGCTGAAAAGACAGGCAGGCAGTCTCTTCTTTAGATGCTTCTATCGCATATGTCAGTTTCTCTCTCTTATCTGTCCATCCCGTACTGACTTACGCCCTCTTCCTCTCAGTTTATCTATCTTTCAGCAGCTCACTCGCTCATCCCCGTCCGTCCTTACCTGTGTTCGGCGCTGCCTCACTTGCAGCTCAGTTTCCTCCCTTCAACAACTTGGTGCTCCTCTATGTTTCGTGCCCGTCCGTGAGCGTCTGACTCAGTTCTTCTCTCTCCGCCAACACCTGCTGTCGGAGCGCAGCCTCTCTGCTGTCAGATGATGCTGAGAGCAGCCCTCCCTCTATCCTCCCTCTCAGTCCGAACCTCCCTGTTTTCCCTCCCTTCTCCTTCCTCCTCTCTTGCGTGCGTGCAATTAACTGTTTTTATTCTGAGATGAGCACAGACGCTTCACTCTCTCCCGTCTCCTTGCTCTCCTCTGCCGATGTCTCCCCCCTCTTTGTTCGCCTTCCATCTCCACCTCCCGTCTTTTTTCTCTTGATCTGTGTCTGTGACAAGAGAGCTGCCCACTCAAGCTGCGGGTGTTGTCTTTTGCTGAGCATTTTGCCTCAGCGAGTCTGCTTGTTAATCGCAGATTCTGCTCATTCAACAGGACAAAAACAACGCTGTGGCCGGATGTAGGCTTGAAAGCAAAGTTTTCCCCCCTCCAAAACAGGGGGGACATTACCTCATCCGAGAGGCGACATCAAATCTCTCTATCCTATTATCCGCCTCGCTCTGACAGCTTGTTCCAGCATCATAAAACCCCTTCTGCAGAAATTAGCCTAACCATCCCATTGTCCATTTGACACATTAGCAGCAGGCAGTTAGCTGAAAGGCTCTCAAATGCGGCACATTTTTGGAGCACGCTCTCACATAATGGGAAAAATCACTTGCTCAGCCCACAGAGGAATAAGCACAGGTCAGTGTTGTCCAGTGTAGCCCTGAGTAATCACATTTCCCTAATCCTCATGCATAAGACAGTGCGACACATCGCCGCACATTACGCGTACGGTCAAAGCAAAGCAGTCTCGCATCAAACGGCATTCACCAAATTTCCAACGCTTCGCAACACAGTGCAGCAGAAATAAATGTTGAAATGTGAAATCACCTAAAATAAGTACAATGTAGAAAGTAGACGGAAGCAGCTCGCAGACAGGCATTCTCCTAGTCTATGTCCACAACAGACGTCAGATTAACTGTGTACCACTGGCTAAAACATTGTCTTAATGTATTATACACTGGAAATAGACAACTTTTTAACTTTCTCACTTACTGTGGTTAATGTGAAACATAAAGAAAAGCATCATCCACGTATAGAGTGGTTCCCTTTCAACCTCGCTTTCACATTATAGCTATTCAGTCTATAACTGGACAAATTATGGCACAAAAAGTGTGTCTGCCATACCAGGAAGAGGCACTGTTTCCCCTGGCCACTATTCCCAGATATCGATGGAACAAGTCGAATAACTGGGGAAACTCGACACTGCAAAACGACGTTATGGCACAAAGGAAGCGCATCTGCCATTGTGAAACCTGAACAGGGAGGAGGTATTGTTTTCTCCCAGGTTACTTTCCCTAGGTAACGCTGGAACAGGTGAAATATCTGTGGAAACTGCAAAAGAGGACTAACTCCGCTGATGGAGGAGGAAAGGAATATGAAGACACCGAGTTAAAATGAGAGTGAACAGACGGGTATTCACTCGATGACGAGCACTGCTGCTACATCATAGTGTGTTTCCTCTTAACACTGGGACATGAGACGGTTAAAACCAACGTTTTTTTTTTCCTGCTGGATCAGTAGGTATTAAGACCTGCCTACTTATAAATACAACTATGTATTATACTCAGCACTGAGAGCTGGATTTCAAGGTCAAATTGAGATACTCACAGTTGTTTTTTTTTTTTTTGCCAGGCAGTTTTTTTGTGCATTACGTGGCTCACGCTGTCCTTGTGACAGCAGCACCAACCATAATACCGCAAGGAAACGCTGGGGAAATTTGAAAAACTTTGATTAAATGAACATTTTCCAGGTAATACTATTACATAAGTTCATAGTAACGGGTCACATTTGAATCCGATGTTAGCATTGTTGTCGTTATAGCTAACTTCCTGTCTGTTTTGCAGTTAGCGATCCCCTCCCTCCTCTCTATGTAACCCGTGAACACAGAGAGTAATGCTAACATTTCCTATTATGTCGAGTAAATATGAATAAATCAAATATTTATATGTAATTTTATTACAGGAGACTGAATTACTCATTTAAAATCCATTACTTTTACGTCTTATACTTTTTGGATTAATAACAGTTGAAAAACACATTTTGTTTGTGTGGAAATTCCTCTTAACTTATTATATAGCTGAATAAACACAAAAGCTTTATGTATAAATGTGCATCAATTAATTTTAACCAGACTAAGTTATTTAGTTTGATCCCATTCTCTCAACATGCTTTCAAATTATGTAATAAACTTAAATGATGAAATGGATATGTAACCTAATACTTAAAGTCACTGTTTTAGGCAAAATACTGTTATGACTGCATGCAGGTGAAGACAAAGCCTCAACAGATCTAAATGCAATAAAAGACTCGTGACTTTACCAAACGTGCTGCACCTTTCTGCAGACAGCATCAGAGAAGCTCGCTCTCCACAATCTTGGACGCATTCTTGCTCCTCCTGCGTCTTTGCTCTGAAGCATCGCCTCTGAAAAAAAGGATTTAGCCGCTTGCTACAGTTACAGTAACAGTTCTGCTAAGAGATCCAGAAGATCCGATGGTAGCAGTGCCAATCGATAGCGCAGGCTGCAGGCCCTTGGAACGAACCCATGAGGGGACGTGAGCCAAGCCCTTCTGGCAGCATGTTGGCTCGTCCACACCCTCGTGTGTGTATAAAGTTACAGGTAGCCCAGAGCTAGCCTCAGAACACACACACACACACACACACAGGGAACACACAAAGCCCGTTTTCTTTTCATTTACTACTAAAGAAGGGGTCCGGGTTACAACGGATAACCTATTGTGTTTTTTTTTTCCGGTAGAGGTCCACGATAAGCTGCTCCAGCACTCACCCAGGGAGGATAGTATTACCCCAGGGAGGCCAGGACGAACATAGCTGAGCTCCAACAGGCAGAGAAGGAGCATGAAGCATGCAGGTTAAGTACAATCAAAACCTTTCTGCCTGTTTCAAGCCTCTGTGCCGCCAGCCGGGTGGAGCAGGAGATGAAAGAGGATCTTGCCTTACACGCAGGCAGAACAAATGAGAGTCAAACCAGGTCAGGAGAAGCGTGAACAAACAAATTGTCGGTGTTTCATTCCAAGTGAGTACATAGGAATTCAGAGTTGTCAAGTTAATCAGACGGTGCGCAATTTTCAAGTGCATTTTCTACTGTATGTGGGTCACGCTGAGACTCTTCTGACTGTTTTCTCCCCCCCCCCCGATTTCTCATTTCATTAGTTTCATCCCCCTCTCTGACTCTGTCTCTCATTGTGACTGTCTGCTTCCCACTCTGTTCACAGTCCCCTCCCGAGGCAGCTGAGACTAAATTTAACATTTACACACCACCAAACTGCAGAGAATAAGCTCAGAAGAAGAATCAGCAACACATACATTTTAACAAGACATCATATACAACTTAGGGAAAACAAGTCCCACTGCTTAAAAAACTTGCTTAAAACTCCAAACCTGCCTCATCCACAGTCAGAACTCCAGCTGTATTACAAAAAAGCTGCGATTTTAACTTCTTCGGTTCCATTAATTTAAGTGTGAGCTATGTTGTGTGTTGTGAGTGCAGCTCAAATCCTTTCAACACTGCATCTACTGCTTCTGAACGCCTCAGTTCAAAGGTCAAAACTGCCAAAATTGTTTGTCAATAGTGTGTTGGGAAAAAAATTATTAGATTCATCAACATTTTCTATTACATTAAGAAAAGATGACGTCTCGATGAAGAAAAATAATTATCAGGAATCCAAAACCCAATTCTACATGAACACTAGTAACATTTCTGTCGACTTGTCTTTACGTTCTACGGAAGTGTATTACGGCCAGGGGTGAGAAAAAAAGTGTCAGGAGGAAGTTTTTTTATTTTCATTCCGACCTTTTCAAGTCGACCTTACGAGACGACATCAAACAGCGCTTATGACTGCCTCAACAAAATGCCTTCTGTAGATTGAACCGGTGAATCTGTACTTCAGAATCGGCTTTAATAACAAAGACACTATTTCTCGTTTAACTCATAAACACAATGTTGTTGTTAGTATTAGGACTCTGAAGAGATTGTGCCGAAAACCTTGTCTGTTCAGAGGGAAAAACCAGAAGAGCATGGAGAGCCGCATTCGGCAAGCTGAAATTGGGGCCAAGAAGAGTTGATTCAACATTTCGACTTTATTCACAAAATTGTATTTTGACTCTATTCTCAACATTTCGACTTTTTTCTTGAAGTGCACAACGAATCATCCCTGATCCTAAGTTCTGTTCCAAATTGGCTGGTGAAACGTAACGTGAAACATGCGCATGAGTTTCGGTGAGGATGGCTGAGTGTGAGCAAAGAGCAAAGAAGTCGCAAGTAGTCACACAACCAGATAAAGTAAATCATGTATGGAAATCTAAAAATTGTGATGCATTGAGACACATCGATAATCATTTTATGCTCGCACTATATCCCTGTGAAATTTGAATCCTATTAAATGAAATCACATCAGGCGGGGCCGAGAGTAAAAATGCTCCTCTGACAAAGATCGAGCGACCCTGTGGATGGATGGATGACACTTTTGCAGATTTGGGGGGGAAAACACACAAAAAAAACATGTTGTTGCAGAAAGATCTTGCGTAAATGTTGGTTTCGTAATTTGCAGGCGGTGGAATTAGATTTGGGATATTGACTCGCCCTGCAGTCAACAGGCGAGCACAATTACAAGATGTTGGATATGGGGGAGTCTCGTTTTTTTCTTTTTTTTTTTTACTTTTGGTCCTGGTTTCCCTTTCAAGCATCTGATCAAGGCGAAAAGAATCGGGCTGAGAGAAAATGAAATCAAACTGATAAAAGAGCCAATCCTCTTTTACACATCATGTGAGTGTTCTGTGAGTATTTCAAGGCCACGGAGACTAGAAAACAACATGAAAACACAACCAGAGCTGCAGAAAGAGTTATCTTAAGATTGAGTTTTTGAATATGAGCACTGTGGAACAATGTTATTAAGTGGGTCTCTATTTTATTCATACGATCATACATGAGCAAAGAGATGCAAGGGGTGTGTTCAGTGTGAAGGGAGAAAATGAAGACTGATGACGACATTCCCGCACATGTACTGCACCTGCATCACGTGCCACTGCTGAGTTCTCTAGAGGCAGAGTGCTTTTAGTATGTGTTATTACATTAAATCCCATAGTTGTGTTTACAGTGATATGCTGGGTTAAACAGATATATATTCCGGTAAGTATAGTGACACTGATGAATGATCTCCTTTAAACTAATGCAGGAAAAGAGGAACAAGATGGCCGTCCATCAAAACGTAATCATCACGTGTAAGCCTTCGGGTGCAGGACTTGGCCGCGGCCCTCATTTCTCTCACGGCTTGAAAAGGAAGGAAAAAAAGGCAGCAGTTCTTCAATACAAACACAGTGTTGTCAGCACTCCCAGAACCCTGCTGGCTCTCATAATTACTTTGTGTTTGGGTGGCCCTCGCCATTGATTTTGGCAGCGATATCCTTGGCCCCAAACTGAGCGTGAATCCACAGGAGCAAGTGGGCAGGTAGCATATGGAAGACCGACTGTACAGCAGCTCATCCGCAGTTCAGCTGTCTTATCTTGTGCACTTATTTGTACTCAATTTACAGGATCCACTAAATGAAGACTCACATGTGTGCGTGTGTGTATTTGGATGAAATACACAACGGTGATTAGCAATACACTTAATTGTCACTATATGATCCATTCACGGTCTTTACGTGATCTCAGCATGCTTAGGGCAAGTGCACCCTGAACAGGGTGCCATCACACAGGCTTCACACCTGCAGAACGACCGTCATAACCAAACTGCACAAAAGATTAATTCATTTCAAAATAATTTTAGGGTCAAAAATAACTAATTGGGGGCTAAACTTAGACTTAGCTCCGGGGGAAAACCATAATGCAACTGCATATTCAATCAATTTATCAACACACATAATTAAATCTGCAGCGTTTTAATTCCCCGGTCTACTAGTGATTAAGGTGAGCTTTCCAAAACTAAACATTTCCGTAACTGAAAGTCTGACTTACTTCCTCGTTTGAAATGTCCAAGTCAGTGAGGACAAAATACTCACATTTCACTTGTATGTTGATGTGAGACAAATAAAGAGTTAAATGTGATTATTTTTAGAGAGAGTAGAGTTTTTTCCCTCGACATTCTTCTGAATGTGCTCACTGCATTTAGTGTTTTGCACTCTTCTGAGAATCTGATTGTTGAGGTGCAACCTCTATTTCCAGTTCAGTACTTCGTCTCATCCTGGATTGATTGTATGGCGAGTGGATTGAACCTAACCCCACTCCACAGTGTTTCTGAGTGCCCCAGTGACTAATAGGGTGATTAGAGTCATTATGTGGACATGCAGAGCTGACAGCGGCTGCTCCAGGTGGGCACGGCGGCTGCTGAGTGAGGAGCACAAAAAGTAGAACAAAACAACAACAACACAGGTGTCCAAACAAAGACTGAAGCACAGTGAGATGCGGATGAGGAATAATTGCAATATTGTAATGTGAAAGCCTGAAATCCAGCATACCTAGATACTTAAAACTTGTTTGGTTGTGGGAAAAAAGCAAACACTGAAAACGAACGTTTGTAAGCCAAACCGCAACTGTTATTTTGGAAATCTCATCACCAAACGTTACACTATCGTCAACATTTTCCAGAAAAAAGCAGGTGACAACTTGTACCTACGAATATGGCTTAGAAACATGTCGCTGACAAAAATGAATTGCATATACGTCATCATTTCACAGGAAGAATGATATGATATATAACTTCTGCTGCTAGGGGTCTCAAAACAATGAAAACACAAGATGTAGTCGAAAAGTAGTGGATGGTTACAGGAGTCGTCGTCTCCATTGTTAAACAGCAACCATCACTGAAGAAAAACTATCATGACTCACAAACAAGGTCATGTTTAGTCGAGTTCACTCACTTCCTTTCTTTCTATCTGACAAGTCATCCGATATTTCCACTGCAGGTTCATTTCTCTCGGTTTGACTATTGTTGGAAACATTTGGGCTGATGTATAAAACCAAACTAAACAACGTATATAACAAAAGTCCATTATTTTTTAAAGAGACTTTGCGGAACGTCTGCATTGTGCTGGAAGCCGCTTGTTGGTTTAAGTCAGCGAACGCCATTTTTTTTAACTACTGTTGCGAGTCAGTGTGACTGTAAACCGAGACAGCAAGATGGTGACTATAACATGGTCGGCATCTTCAAAAGAAAAGATCCACATCAGGTAAAACACTCCATCAGCTTTGACTGCATTGGAGCAGAAAGCATTAATGACGTAAACACAGAGTCCACCTTTACTCTTTTCTCTCGGTGTTGTGGTGGAGACAGGTCCCTGTAAAGATGTGGGCACAACGGCATTCGATACTGTTTTATGTTAGCGGACTCCATTTCTATGCTAACTAATGTTGCTCTCTGTTAGCAGCACTGAGATGAGGCCCTCAAGAACGTTAGACGTTAGCGTTAAACAGCATCAACAAATCATGCACAGGCTTGTAAAGACAACTGAGAGACACAGGTAAGGTCTCATTTTTCACATCACGTCACAATCCCCTCACATGTGGCCAATGAAGACGTGATAAATACATACAAATGTCTTAAAAATGTTACAAACGGTTCCTTTTCATGTAGAGATGCCATGAAGTTCAAGCCCGTGAAATAATTGTTCTGTACTCTATGAGTGATGCTGGAAACGTCTCATTTCCTCCATCGTCGCTCTCCTTCTGTCATCCTATTCAGTGAAGTATGTAAAGTGCCCATTTAAGAGAGTCTCCTGAACTGAGATGTAATAGAGCTTGATTACATGGAGTCGACCTCCTGATGATGTTAAATGGCTACAACTGCAAGCAACATTACCCACCTCGATAAGTCCGAGCTTTTCAATTAACTGGCTGAAAACGTCTCCATCGGCGGGGAGGCCTAATGAAGCACAACTGGCAGGAATATACACCGTAATAATCGGCATGTAAACGTAAATGATCTGCCTCTTTCCATACGCAGCAGCAACATTATCCCTCTGTGACGGTGTCTTAAGAACTGAACATTTTGATCCTCTAAGGGATCCAGTTTAAAGTAGCACGAGGGTGGACAGCACTTCAAAAAACACACTGACTCATTTCTCATCTACCGCAGTCGCCGCTGCTGCTGCTGCAGTCTGTATTTGACTGAACAGGTGCTCTGAGTAACAGGCGAACCCCATCTGCTAAAATAAACTCCAACATCACTGCGCTTCCATCCGACTGTGCCCCCACGCACAGGCTGCATAAAGCAGACCACGTTAGAACTGCGCTGGGTCATGATGTTTTCCTCTGCGCGCTCGCCGAGAACTGGACACACCCGCCTGGATCACAGCAGGGGTCACTTTTACCCCCGCCTGGTTCTGATGCAGTCGAAATCTTAAAAAAGCCAAAGCCACACGGCGCTTTCAAATTCAGCTGCTCTGCGTCTGTGAACCATTCCCACAGACACTAACTGTGTTTTATAAGTGCTGCTCACCCTGCTAATCCTTTATGGACAAAACAATGGAGCTTATGTGGTTTATGTCCAAACAAACTCTTCATTTTTATTACTGAACAAACAAACTGGCCATAAAGGACGAAACAATCTCATGTAGATAACTTATGTGAGCAGCAAACCTCTGTAAATAACACTGCGTGGACACCTTACATGATTTGCATTCATATGTGGTATAGGTTTAAAGTGTCCTCTGCGACCCCTGTATGCATGAGGCGCGGCTGTCTGCAGACGTCTTCAAATGAACACATCATAAGAACTAATGAGCGCCATGGCTACACGCAGCTGCAATCATTCCCTCTCAGAGTGATCTGTGATAAATATATGTAATTTATGGACTGGACTCTGTGATGTGAGACAAACAAAAACTAATAGTGGGGGTTGGGACAAAGGAAGATGAAGTTGCGTCGAGCGAAATCCAGTCATATTATCTCCGGGCGAAAGGCTGTGCTTCTATTTGATATCATCAGTGGCTTCCACTTCAATCAGTGCAGATGATGAAGGAAAGTACGAGATCAGAAGAGGCTGAAATGAACTGCGCGGAGCAACAGATGGTCTGGCCAAACGACCGCAACATAAACTTGTTGAACCCCAGTGAGACCGATACCCATCGAGCCTACAGAGTGCCACATACAGCTTCATTAAATAAACGAACCTTTGGACAATAAGGAATTATTGGAATAAGTTATTTAAACTGATGGGAGGAACACACAAAGAAGTTACCAACTTTTACTTTGGTAACTTCTTTGCTAAAGCTGAAGCCCCGGGACACCCTGGCAGCAGGTTTGTACCTCTTAATGCCGGCTGAGACTGTCCAGGAGCGGTTCAGTGAACATAATAATAAATTCAGGTTGATGCAGCAGCGCGCTCAGCCATCAGATCTCAGGCCAGTTGAACATCTGCGAAATGAGATGGCGCGAGTCGTTCAGACTGTTTGCGGGGCAGAATATCAGGAGGGCTCCATTTGTAGTTTTGCTCAGATTCTGTGTGGAACGCAAACAGTGTGTTTGTCCCCCATGACAGTCAGACCTCACCCCCGGCTCGAGATATGAGCCTTGATCTGACCGTTGAGCTCCAGTTGGCTCTCTCCTCTTTCCCTGTTTGCTTTCTCTCCATGACACTCACCGCGATGCTGGGAGGGAGAGCCGCCATCAATAAGCAATCTGAAGAGGCACGGATGCCCAATTAGAGGCCTCTTCGGCCCGCTCGTTCTCATCATTCAGCACTGAGGACCACTTCATTACCACCCAGCTCCTCGTGTCAGTCAAAGGGTTACTCACACCCTGAATCAGCTCAGACTACATGGCTGCAAGGCAACAGACATACCTCCAGCTGTGCATGTACATTATATATGACGTTATTGTAAAGAGGAGACGCTCGAGGGAAGACCCGAACCAAACATGTTAATTAAGACATGAGGGAAACGTATAATCAGACTAAAGGGTGTCACAATTCTTCATTTTAGTTAAAGTTACTACAATTTGGTGAATAAAGAAAAGTACATAACAATATGAGGTTGGATTAACTTTGTATACAAAACTCCTTGGACAAGACCAGTCTTCATATAACTCCGTCAGCAAAAAGTACTTCGGACGTGGATCCGAAGTCGGATGTGAATGGAATGTGTCACAACGTTTATAATTTATGAGCAGCCATTAAAAGCCCCATGTCGAGCGCAGGGGTCAGTTCACAGAAGCAGACAGCTGAGACGCGGTCCAACACTCTGACAAAACCCTGAGTTTTACAGACTAGAAGAGAGAGAGTCTGACTTGAGGGGAAAATTAATCTCTTTTTGCTGTTTTTGTCCTTTTGGTGACAGGATAAGAGCGGTGAATTAGAGTTTTCTGGTTTTCGGTCGAGTTAAAAGTGGAAGTTAAAGAGATGAAGCTGTGACGCAGCAGTGGCAGTGGATTGGTGATGAAGCAGAAGACGGGACAGCAAGTCCTCGAGATCTGCCTTTTTTGAAGGTCTTGAATTCGACCAAGACCAGTAAAGATGACAACTGCAGTGATATCACTGTACTGAATAAGGGTTTGGTACATTCTTCATGATGGTTTGTATAGGAAGACAAGAGGCACCCGCAGAACCTGATGCTTGCACAAAAAAATCTATTATATAAGGTCAATGGTAAAACATGGACAAGTGCTAAATAACATTGGTTGATTTCAGCTCCATTCGTGTTTGTATTTGTTTGCTCATTCTGTAATGCCTTATGATTATTTTCTCATGGTTCACCTGACTTGGTCTCAACCTCTCAAGGTCTCTGTCTTGTCTCGGTCTCGATACAGTTCAGGTGGTCTTGACTACAACCCTGGATGTCGGACGTTTGTTTTGCGTCCTTTGTCTGCGTTTCAGAACCGACACTCTGCTTTGCATTCCAACAGAAATACCGATTAGGTTGTTCTTTTTTTGCTGCATCACTTGACATTCATTTTATTGTAATATGCCAATCTAATGCTTCCCCTCCATTAGAGCAGAATCGAGCTGTTAGGGACAAAAATGTCCACATCCAGATTGACAATTCTCGCAGAAATGCCACGGCATTTATTCTGGCCTCCTTTCCGCAGCACGACGGCAGCTTTAGACTGAGGCTGATAAGCACCGCCATTATCGAGAGCAATCAAGTTAATGAGTATTTAATTGGGAACGCTCTGCTGAGAGCAGTTTAGCACAGTAAAATAAGTGTGTTCCCACCTTTTCATGAGGGGCAGCCCCTTATCCAGATGAGTCAAGGCTACTTAAGTCACATACAAGGGAAAAGTGTGTGTGTGTGTGCCAGGGCGAGATGACGGAGACTCTGCTCGGCAGGAGTGACAAGTGAAGTGTGGGCGCCGTGGATTTGTTGCACACACACACACACACACACAGAGCTACACCTGGCTGGTTGGGGATAATGTTGTGATGGATTAGAGGCACTGGCACATGGCAGAGGATCCAGAAAAGACAGTTTTTTAACGACGGTTTGAAGCCGCTGTCCTAAATCTCACCGACACGCCGCCGTTCCTCACACAATGGCTGTGCGAGAGGCGAGATATCTGAGATGGAAGGAGCCACACACAAAGTCCCTGTGGACATAAATGAGACACGTCCTAATTAATTCATAAACCTTTTTCAAAAGTGATCCAACCATGTCTGACACCGGAACAAAACCTGCTGGATGAGAAAAATGTAACTCTTCAAGAAATCACTCTCAGGGCAAAAGCCAGGAGTTAGTGTCAGGATTGTAAATGTGATGTTGATACTTGGGTTTTTTTAATCGGAGTGCAGCCTGAGAACGATGGAATACACAATTGGCATAATGACTCAATGATTATAATCACAGAGCTCTGCTGTGGATGGCTCGTAAAAACTGCACAGCCCGGCCCTGAGCTGCCATTAGCATGTGCTACAGACGCGTTTGCGACACAGAAACACAAATCCTCTTAATGAAATTGAGCTTGTGCGTGTGTGTGTGTGTGTGTGTGTGTGAGGGTGTTTTCTCTTCTGATGAGCCTGAATCATTCTCGCACCTTCAATTTCCCAGAATACCGTCCTGTAGGCCTTTTCCAAAGTCATGACTCAGGTCCACAGCCCCTCTGATTACAGAATACAATCTATTGTCTGCCCGTTTCTTTGTTCTCTTTCCATTTCTATTCTATTCAACCCACAGGTGGACTGTGTCCGGTGTCAGTCAATGCAAAACAGAAATGTTCTGCTAAATAACAAGCTTTTTATGATGACATTTGAATTCATGACAAAAAAAACTGTTTGTATTAAAAAAAAAAATAAACTGCCTTGTCGGGCATAGTTAGCAAGTGTTTCCCACACATAGAGTTTACTCGGTTGGGCTGCTCGGGTATATTTGGCAGCTCCATTTTAACATTTATCCATCCAACAGGAAGATGCCTGTCATGTTCTGGGTTTTTGTTTTATTAATTTCCTGTTTATTTTTTCAAGTTCGCCCCTCATGTGTCATGCTTTCCTACTTTTTCACATTTTCCCTTCTTTTTTCTATTACCAGTGCTTTCCAATGTACTTGGAACTAGGGAAAAATAAACCAACAAGCGTCCATGTTTTTCAGAGCAAATGCATGTTTTTAGTTTGGAAGCTGAAATTCTAATTTCTGCAATAGAACGCACCGTTAGTCCCTGTGTGTTTAAGCTTGCATTATTCCCTTAGTGTTTGTCAGGTTGTCTGTTTCCTCATGTCAGCCCTTCGTTCTCTGTTCTCCAGTCCTGTTTTCACTACTCGTGTTCCCTCCTGTGTTCCCAGAGCTTCATTGGTTTAGACTTTATTTAGTTTTTGTATTTTTTTTGTACTTCTATTCTCAGATTTGCCCTCTGCCTGCTTCTTCCGGTTTTGTTGCCTTTTGTTGTCAGCTTTTTTGATTGCTTTCAGTGACTTGCATTTTGGATTTGGAACCAGCTTTGTCTTGTGTTTGGGTTTCAACGTAACAGCCGCCATCGACGATCGATCAACTTGTGGACAATCTGCCCGCCCGTCTACTCGCAATGTTCTGCAGAGAAACAGAGAGAGTGAGGGAGACGTTCTCTGGTATTAAACCGCTCCTGTAAACGCACTCATTTTAAGCAGCTATATAAAACATGCTGCTGTTTGACGAATAATTTAGAGCAGAGGACAGAGACAC